>CAOLHI010000562.1:0-644516 GCA_948474755.1 Ctenosaura bakeri | reverse complement strand
AGCTGTGAGCTTGTCTTTCAGGACTGGGTTTGGCGGAGTAGATCAGAATCCACTAATAGAAAGAGTATTTGAAAACTCTATGGAATAACCCAAGTTAGAACCCAGGAATCTGTGGTGATGTTCTGCCAGGTGGAATAACACCCAAACAGCTTTGGGACCCTGGATGGTAGGGAAGATGAAAAAAAAAAAGATGAAACTTGGGCAGTGGAGATGTCCTGTGGAAGAAGTTAAAATTGACTTTGAGGACCCAGTAGACTTCTTAACAGTAGATTTGTGATGTTGTTTAGATAAACAATGGCCAGATGTGGAAGGTAGGAATGATGTCCTGGAAGGCCTAGGATAGGATTTTGATTGGAAGGAAGATGTGGACTGGCTTCTTCAAGAGGGCCAGAATGGGAGCTGATTTGTTATTGCTGTCCAAAGTCTATCTTCTTTTCGGTGGTCTGGCCTTAGTCAGACGTTCATAGACTCGTCTGTTATAGAGTGGAATAAGGCTTCCTCATCAAAGGGTAAGTCCTTGATTTGACACCTAGTATCCTCAGTAAGGTCTGATGAATGAAGCCAGGCACATTTCCAGAGTGTCACTGCACCAGACATGACCATAACAATACTTCTGGCTATGTAATGGTCAGGCTATAGAAATGGTTAACTCAGGTGAGCTGAGCAAAGTATTACAATTGAGACTGGATTGGCCCTGACACCCTTTAGCCAATGGGAGATGAGAAAAGGAAGAACTAAAGGCTAATGGGGAGAAGTGCTGGGGAAGGCCCTGTGGTGTAAGCTTATAGCTAACTACTCCACAACAGAGCAAAGAAAAGAATTCCAGGAGACAGTTATAAGGAAATTAGGGACCATCTAGTCATATGTGATAGGTTTTCAGTTCTTTTGAAAGGGATTAGAGGGTTGGGGAAGGCAACCTGGAGCTGGAGAATAATCTTTCTTTTTTTTTTTATATCTATGCCTACAGGTTTGGTTCTTCCTTTTGCAATCAGACAGAGAAAGCCAGTGTTTTAAGATAGCCAAGTTGCTTGACCTATCTCCTGCTAATTCTTAGTGCACTGCACCCACCATATATATGGGGGTTCTGTTCCAGGAACCCCTGTGTAGAACAAAAAATGCAAAGTGTCACATCTCATTACAGTCCATGGATGCAACTTGCGCACACCCACAACAGTGTGGGCATGTACCCACTGCATCCATTGACTATAATGGAATGAAATGCTTTGTATGACCTCACATTTGTACATGTGGAATTTGCACAAGAGGAGGGCCGGCTGTACACTATTTTCCTTTTTATTATTATTAGAGAGTTGCATTTCTAATAAGCTTGCTTTGTTCCTTAAAGGACAGTAGGAAGCTCTGGTCACATGTCTCCATGGCAAGGTCTCCGAGCAACTTGTAAAATATTTTCTTTAAGGGAGCAGGGGGAGGTGTTTGAGCCCTTACATTATTCAGGACACAGGGAAGGAAAGAGAATCTTCAAGGAAGGGCTTTGTAGCAGCTCTGCTACTTCCATTGCACAGGCAAGAGGTGAGCAACCTGTGCAAAACTGGGCTCCCTTTTTGCCACAGGCAAGATGGCTGTATTTCCTACACTTCTTAGGCTTGTGCCTCCTAGTGGAACTGGAGACCAGCATTTTTCTGTTCATCAGTTAGGTAAGGGATAAGCACCAACATTTTATCCCAAAGAAAGTGTTGATATGCATCTTCGCAACTGTGGCTGAGAGTGTGGCTAGGGAATAAAATCTTCTGCAGAAGAAGTCCAAACATTTTCCCTTTCTTGCGCAGCATCAAATGAACCTTTTCCCCTCGTTTAGCTTGAGAGGCCTCCATTACAATTGAGTTAGGGGATAGTAAAAAGATAAGTTACATTCTGCTATTGAGTCTTATACATCTGTTCTAGATGGCAAGACTTAGATGATAAAAATGCTGGCTTTAATCAGTCTTGCAGCGCAGGCAAGGGAATAGTTGCAGGGAAGGGGGACTAAGTATCAACACTCTGGAAAACCAGATCCATGACTGGAATGGGAGGAGCCAAGATTTCTAATCCAACAGACTTTGCCATTTGTCAAATGATGTCAGCAAACTGCTTGAAATCTTCAGGTGGAGAACCAATAGTAATGTCCTCATAATCTGGCAGAGGAGAAGATATGGATGGTGGTGGATATTCAGGTGAGGATGAGTTGAAATCATAATCAGTAAAAGTGGAGTCAGATGGGTCAGTGCATTGTTGCATCTATGTGCCAGGTGGGGCAGCAGTGGAGGAAGAAGATGTGGAGGCAGTGACCTGGGGAGGATCACTGATGGGAAATGAATGTACTAGGACCAAAGTGGAGATGCTGTAACCAGAGGCAGAGAGGGAGGAGGTCTTGCTGCAGGCTAGGGTGGTGGAGATGGAGGAGCTGGTAGCAAATGAAGTAAATGAGACTACTTCAGCAAAGTGATCTGAAGAGTCATCGGTGAAGGAGAAGGCAAGTGATGACCTGAAGATGTTCCTGGTTAACCAGATAATGGGACTGAGAGCATCTTGGAGTCTGACCTGATGGTGGAATTGGTGACTGGCAAGTGGAGGAATGCTCTCAATGAGCTGGACAGCAGGAGTGAGAGCTGTGGGGAGATCAACACCGAGGAACTGTAAGTCAAGATTGGGTCTAAGGAGAGCAAATTTCGGACCATGCATGGCATCAACAAAGCTGTGACCTTCAAGGGGATTGGTACCGAACCACATAAGTATGGTAACAATTTGTAGAGTATGGCAAGTAAGATTGATAAGGATTGAACTTCCCTCCAAAATCTGCTACTGGTTAAGATACGACACTGATGTGAAGAATGAGTCCTCATGTACAGTATAATCACAATAAGAACATAATCTCCCCCAGTTGGAAGGCAATCAGTGCTGGGTCATGGAGTTCCTCTGTCTTGGAGAAGAAGACAGGGAAAGAGAGAGAGAGAGAAGTAAATGGTTGTTGAAGTGTCTGAACCTGGAGTATCATATTAGCCTGCAGGAAGGTCTCCAGTACCAGAAAGAGATGTTGATGCAGTGAGAGCTGACAACATTGAACTATTGATGCTGAGAGTGTAGTGGAATTGTTGACCTTCTTTTAATCTTCTTTTTCTTATGAGGCTTGTCTGTCAGAACCTTCTTTTCCCTATGAGGCTTTTCAGTTGGAATGGTGTCTCCACTGCTCTGCTGCTTGCAAGCAATCTCCTCTACTTTGAGAAAAACTGTAAATATAGGTTCCCCAGCCTATGGTACCACAGTGGACTGTGGGGCAGCAGATGCCTCAGTGGACATCAATGGTGCAGAAGATGTTCACTTCAGTACTGAAGCAGGCTGGGATGGTATCAAGGACACTGGTGCTGATGTAGAGGTCATTGATAGCAGTGCTTTCTTTGGCTTCTCATGAGGCTTAGACATAATAGTAGAGGCCATAAAAAGGGCCTTGCTGGCTGCAGCTTGCTCAGTGCCCCGAAGGAACTTCTCCCAGCAGCAGGATATTAGCAAAGAAGCATGGTTTTTCAGAGTTTGGGCAGCAAATTCCTGACAGATTTTACACTGCCAAACTTTACGCCCTTACCCCAGACAGTAAAGACACTCAGAAGGAGCATCAGAAAGAAAAACTTTGGATCTATAAGAGGAACAAAGTTTAAACAGCGAGGTAGAGGCCACAGGAGAAAAGGAAAGTGGAAACGAAAAAAAGTATGTGGGGGGGGGCAATAATAAATGAAGAGGAATAGACAAGGTGTATTAAGGAAAAATGAGAGGAGAAAGACGGACAACAAAGAATCAAATAACGGAAAACTACTCAACACCAAATTGCATTGACAGAAGTGACCTGTTTGGTGGATGGAGAGAAACTGAGGGGATAGTAGCTTGGCAGGCTGGGACATGAGTGGTATGCAGGGGGGACCAGGGCTCCCACAAAGCTACTCAGCTCTAGAACATTCTGATTGGGTCTCTGAGCATGTGTGAAATTCCACTGTGTGAGGCACAGAGACCACAAACAAAAAACTCAGGTTACAACCAAACACTGGGGCTCTGGTGAAAAGCATTCAAGAATATCCAGCATTCCAGTTCTGTAATCTTTGAGGTATGACTGAATATTCTGGCATGTTGGCCAAGGCTGGCCTTGAAAGTTTTAGCATCAAAAAGAAATAAGTAAGAAAGAAAGTTTCAGATTAGAAGAACAAACTTCCCCACATCAAGTATTAAGTAAAGCATCTGCTTGAAACATCATGTGGGGAGGGTAGGAGAGATATCCAGCAGTATAGCAGGCTCTGCATTCATTGCATTAAAAAAAGGAAAAACTCTGTCCCCACTACCTGTGCACTACCTTTCTTACTCCTTACCTGACCTTCCTCTGCTCGAGAAGGATCATTCTCCAGCAATGGCTCCCCAGGTGGTGCCTGAATGGTAACAGACTTCTCAGAGCGACTGCCATCTTTACTCCGCGGAGATTTGTGCCTGTCCCGGCTCCTTTTCCATGAAAAGAGGAAGAAAGGAGTTTCACAAGCTGATACTTTGGTTTTTCTGCCAAAGCTTCTCCACAAAGCCCCAGCAATGAGTGAAAAACAGGGGCAGCTTTGCTAGGTTTTGGCTAAGGCAAAACCATTTCAAATGTGTTGTGGGGGTTGGGGGAGAGACAGAAAACACACAAGAGGCCATGCAGCAACATAATTCCTCTGGGTGATGTTTAAGAGGATTACTAAGGAATAGCAGCAGGGCATGAATTCTCAGCTCTGATGAACCCCTTCAGTGAGGAGTAACAGATGGAGTCTCCTTTCTTTAATCTTCCGTGACACCCACTGGTAAGAGCTCTATAATCTGCTGCCTCCATCCACCACCTCAAGTGGACAAGCCCTTCAAATATTCTGGAATCAGACTGACAGTTCTCACTTTTTATGTCATACGCTCTTAATACTCCAATATACAGCACTACAAACATACCAAAGCAAAGAGAAGTGGCAGCAGATTGGCCCCAGAGGTGGCTCAGATTTTCTTGTCCCCGGCAGCTGGAGTCTCATACATTCAGACTGACCACCAGTGACCTCATGCAACCTACTCTCAAGTGGATAGGGTGAGCATCAGGCACTCTTGGCTAAGGCTCAGAAGATTTACATGCAGAGTAGGCAACATGTAGCACCCCAGTGGGGCTGTCAAACTGAAAAAAGCTTCATATTTCGGTTGGAGAGATTTTTTGGGCTGACAGAATTAATTATGACATACCAAGAGATTGCATCTAAGTAAAACAACAACTACTGGCACTAGTATATCACCAGTATATCACTCCACCTTCTGCCTCAAAACTGCCTGAAGTTTTCCTCTGTTGAATAGCTGCTACCTTTAGAATCCAATATTTGCTTAGTGCTGAGTATTTCTGGGCATACCCTTGCTGCTGTTCAGTCACTTAATCTTCCCCCCTCAGGGCTTTAGCAAAGGCCCTGTGATGATGAGAAGATAACCCTGGTGCTTAGCTCAGAATGCAGGTCGGAATGTGGCTGAGCAGCCCACAGATAAAGGCTCCAGGCCACAACCCCTTGAAAAAGCCAGAAATTGTTCTTTGTTTGAAAGAAAAAGAGGTTTTCTGGCCACATCTATTGCATGCATATACATGACGGCCAAGTGAAAATTGACAGCTTTTTAAAGAGGTCATCTCTGGTGCAGGATGAAGCCCTCAAAAACATATGACATGTGCTCACCTTTATAAAGTGACCCAAGACTATTTTTTTGCTGCAATAGACTAATGTGCCCTCTACTGAGAAATTCTAGTAATTTTTTTTTTTTTTGAAAAAAGTTTGGCCAGTTTTTAAAGGCAGTGCTTTCAAAATTCTCAGGATGTGGTCTTTGGCTGAGTAAAACCACTACCCCTTATTATGCAGGAGACAGATACGGTCTGTGACTGGCTCCCAGCTCTTTGCAACTATGAAATAATGTTATTCAGTTTCCAAGAACATGTAAAAGTTTCCTTTTGGGTTACAGCCCTCAGTATCTCCAGACAGCACAGCCATGCTGGTGGGGGATTTTTGGAGTTGCAGTGCAAACGGCAATTTTTCCAAGCTCTGGCATTCTGCCCTCTTGTGCACTCAGTCAGAGTTGGGGGTTGTGCTGTGCTTTCTGGGAAGAGTTGATGTTCCTGAGATTTCCCCAGACCAAGTAGATTTAAGTAGTGGTTGGGGTACGAAATCTGATGTGTCCTTGCTCAGTCACCCCTCCTCTCAGAATGGCAGTGGTGCTCAAATACTAGCAGAGGGAAATATTAGTGCTGCATTGGGCCTCCTCTCTCTCCATGGGCACACAGTGGTGGATGTATCCCAGCTAAACTACATATGGTCTCTCCAGCAGCACATTAACATACCCTGCAAAATTGTTTGGGAATCACTGACTCCAAATCCTGAAAAATCCTGAAACTTTTCTCAACTGGATAGGAACCATTTCAAAGCAAACCACACCAACATCCTAAACCACAGATGCACCAAACATGAATGTACATTGAAACCTTGTCATGCTTTGCATTCTTTCCAGTTTACAGTTTGATAATAACATAGGCAGTTATACAATCCCAATACAAGGCTGCTAATGATGTCACTCAAAATAATGACCCACCATGTTCTCAACAGAAAGTCTTTAAAAACCAAGATACTGTGCTAAGTTTGCTCCATGGTGGGTGCCCCCAAGACACCCACATGTTTATTTAGGTAGTTTTCTTTAGGAAGGTGAGATGAAAAGGTGGGTGGGCATGTCACTTCTTGCCCCAAGAAAGGTCTCCAAAGCAGGATAGGTTGTGTAGGAAGCCAGGGTGATTGGAATGAAAAAAAAAAAGACTGCAAGGAGTTCTAAAAGATCGTCTCCAAACTGGGAGAATGAGCAATAAAATAGCAAAAGAGATTAAATGCAAGAAAGTGTACATTCTCAGACAAAATCTAAATAAAAATTCAGCTTCACAAATGCACTGGTGAGATCTGAACTGGCAATGACTGACCAAGTAAGGTATCTAGGGATTGTACTGGACAGTTCAATGAAAATATTAGCCTAGCATATGACTGCTGAAAGAGAAGGGAAATTCCATGTTTGGTATACCTAGGAAGAGAATTTAAAAATAAAACTGGCACTAACATAGCACCTTGTATATTTAAATGAGCAATGCAACCATATCCAAACACTATGTGCCGCACCTGAAAATGAATATTCTAGCCCCATAAAGTGCAGAAATAGGCAACAGAAAACTCAACTGTGAAAAAACAGTGCTTCTAGGTCACGAAGACAATTAGAAAGTGTCCATACCCTTGCCTCTGAGCTTTTCTGGAGTGACCTGAATAGTGGGAATACTCAGAATAGGTTGACTCCGTATCCATGGCGAAAGGGAAACAGAGAGGAGACCCACGTCTTGCTTCCAAAAGAGCTATGAAGTCCAAAGGAAGAGTTTTGGTGGGAACAATTAGATCTTTGATCATCCGCAGATCCAAGAGAATAGTAATCTTAGTCTTCAGTTTTGGGCTCCTTAGTCTTCAACATAAACCTAGGGGGGAAAAAAAGTATTAACAAGAGACTACAAAACAGAAAGAACTGGTATATCCTCTGTGGTAAATCTTGTCTTGTCCCAGTGACTGACATTCATACTCTGAATCTAGAGTGCCCTGAAGCTCACAGCAGGGTTCCTGTGCCTTTAACAGCTGGAAGAGGTTTTGCAGAGCTGAGAAAAGCTCAAAGTTTTCTCCTCAGTGATCAGGGCAGTGGCCATTGCCTTCAGATCACTTGTGATACCAATATGCTTGCTTGGAGTTCCCACCATGTGATCTGATATTTTCTTAAAAGGTTGACATTACTTTATAGTATTTCAATTTTTTAAAAAAAGTATCATGTCTGTAGACTAAACACAACGCTTCAGGAAAAACAGACTAATGGAAATGTTTGGTGAAACACCCATGTTTATAGCAAGCTTTCCTCTCTCTATGTGTATATGTGCCCTCAAGTAGCCTATTGACTTATGGTATCCCCATGAATTTCATGGGGTTTTTTTAGGCAAGGAACACTCAGGGGTTGTTTTGCCAGTTCCTGCCTCTGCAATACAGTCTACAGCACCTGACAGTCTCTCATCCAAGTATTAACCAAGGCTGTCCCTGCTTAGTGTCCAAGATCAGACAGGATTTGGTGCCTCTAGGCTATTTAGGCCTCCTATCATTGTCAAAATATATTATCATGCATTTCCATTTTTTTAAAAAAGGATCACTGTTCCACAAAATGTTAACTATTCTTCTAATTAACATAAGTACAAAAGCTATTGATCATTAAGTTATTCTTTCTGTTGCTTGAATCAATACTTTGAAATATTTGATGATTACTTGATTACTCAACAGAGCCATACTTTTTTGACTGGTCAAATGCCCAGCCCTGAGCAAAGAAAGAAGAATGCTGAGGAATGTTAACAAGGGGGGCAGCCAAGAGGCAGGCTACAAAATGGGAAAGACAACTGCAAGGGGGGAAAACAGCTAAAGGAAAAGAATACCACTCTCCAGCAGCACATTCAGCCTGAAAGAACCTGTCAGTTTTCAGCAGGCTGCATAAAATGCCACTGAAAGCACACTGCACTGGCTTCAGTCTAAGATTTCCAGTGCACCCAGGCAGTTTAGTTGTGACACTAAACCAGGACTTAGCATTTCATAATTTACAGAAGTTTTATGCTACCAACTTCTTTCTCTCAGTCTCAAGGGTGCTAAAAGATCCCTTTGCAAGCTGCACTGAATGGTAGACTTGTATGCCATCTCCTCCTCTGGCACATGCCAGAGAAGCGGAAGCATATGTTTTCAGTTTTAAACTAACCTCAGGGGAGCTCCATCTACCTGTAGTTAATGAACAATCCAGATCATAAACCACTATCTTTTTCTGAAGATCACCTTTTTGGAACTAATTTAGAGTTTAGGTAGAGCTTTGGACATTTGAAGCTGATTTGATCTCTTGGCTTGCTTTGGAACTTACCATAGTTTCATGGTTCAGACTGAATAAGAAGCTACAGCTGGAGTCTCATAACAGTTTGACTATCTGCCTGAGGAACAACTGTCCGTGTACACGGGGAAAAGGCTCAGCCAAATCTTAGTTTATTAATCCAAACATGGTTAATCTCAGGGGGCAGATCTCTGAGAAAGCTAACATTATCTTGTTTTCAGTTGTAACAAAATGCTTCATGTTAGATTGTTAGGGAGTGTTAATAGATAACTATTAGAATAACGAAAACATTTTGTGGAACTTTAGTTTACTAAGGATAGATTACAACCCTATGAAAACTTTCCTAAGCATCACATAAAACAAGGGAGATTATTTGGAGTTAGCCACCTTAACTGAAACTGTGTGTATTTCATGCTCACTACCAATAATTATTGAGAGCCAGCATGATGTAGTGGTTTGAGTATTGGGACTATGACCCTGGAAATCAGTGTACGATTCCTTGTTCAGCCATGGAAACCCACTGGATGACCTCGGACATGTCATGCACTCTCAGCCCCAGAAAACCCTGTGATAGGGTCACCTTGAGGTTGCTGTGTATCTGAAACAACCTGAAGGCATACAACAAGGGGTGAGGAGGATGCTATAACAGGCTGACATGTCTTCTTCTTTTGAGCTTATTATATAAGCATCTGGATCTCTCTTTTACTAGCATTAGTGTAGCCTTACTCTCCATTTTCTGTCAACACAGACACGTATGTATTCCCCGTTCCCTCCACTGTAGTGGTGAATGTAGCCACCGCAAGTGCTGTGATGGAAGGGATCCTGGCCTGCCCTCTCTCACCACTCTCTCTCTCTCTCTTTCTCTCTCTCACACACATACAGACACTGACAAGCACCCCCACCTGAAACATCTCAGTGCACAGGAATGAGGGAAAAGTCCACTCCCTCCTCCTGAGTCACTGAGATCCCTTTCCAAATCCCTTCCCACCAACTGCTCAGGTGAATGGCTGCAGAAACAGGAGTATAGGTATGCAGGCTGTTGAGCTGTGCCCAGCGTCCATCCGCCGGGCAGTGGGAAGCTCCGTGATGGGATTTCAGTTATCCTGCAGCACACCTCCCCCTTGCTTTTCAGATGATAGGTCTGGGTTCTTTCAAGGCCAATCATTTCGAAAACCAGACAGGCCATGTTGAGGCAAATGAGATGAGGCAACAGGCGCAAAGGCCTACCCAGAGACTTGAAGAATGATTCCCAACCTTTAATCTTCCAGATATTTTGGACTCTCATGCCCACAAGTGGCCAAGGATTCTGGGAATTAACATGTAAAACATCTTAGGGGCAGCACTTTTAGGATCACTGCTTCAGCAACAACACAGAACCTCACTGTGCAAGATCACAAACTATTTCCATGGTAGGGTGCGGCTCAATGGTCCCCCCGCCAGGTCCCCAGGGAGGTAGCAAAAGCAAGGTGAATGACTCCTGAAAGCACTGTTTACTTTGGGAGGGTGTCTAACATGCCCTGAAGAACCCCCTTCCCCGGATTACACTACATGTCAACTATCTGCTTCCCATACTCCTGACCGTGGCATCGAACCAACCACTGGGCCTGCTGGCCATTCCCAGATTTTGGAAAAGTTTCATTTTTGCATTATAACTCCCCCGATCCTCCTGACGGTCAGGCCGTGGGATCTCGGGCGCTGCCGGGCGAGGCGCTTTCAGCCGCAGGGCCCAGCTCGGTCCACTCCACGCCAGCCCGCCTCACCCGCCGCCCCCCTCCGGCCCGCTCACCCGCGCGCCTTCCTTCAGTTCCGAGGGCGTTCCCGGCACACTTCGGCCGCAACCGGGACCCGGCCCGCACAAAACTTTAACCGTCGCGCGCGCGCCCCCGCCGCCCGCCCGCCCTCAGTACAGCCCACGGCGGCGGCGACGCGTGAGCACCAGGGGTCCCCGTGCCCGGGCGGGGGAGAAAAAGGGAGGGGAGTTCCAAGTGCGCCGTCACAGCCCAAAAATCCAGGAAAGAGCCCGAGGAGCCCGAGGGAGCCCACGAGTCGCTCAAGCAAAACAGGGCGAGCAGAGGGGACGCCTCCGGCACCCACAAAATACTGAACCCTCGCCCCCTCTTGCCCCCCCCGCCCTCGCCCCGTGTCCCGGTTGGTTCTCCTTCCAAATGCGCCTCGCCCGCTGGGGGGCACGCGTGGGGGCGGAGGGAGGGGAGGCTGGTGGCCGGTAACGAGCAGACCCCCCCTTCCCCTCCTCACCCCCCCTTCTCAGCCCAAACGTCGGCTCTGTTTTGAAGCAGAACAGCGTGGCTGCGGGGGGCACTCCGGCTGCCCCCACCAGCCCCCTCCCCGGTCTCACCGTGAAACCGCGGGGGCCGAAGGAGCCCCGCTAGCCCACCTCCTTCCCGGGCATGCCAGCCGAGGCGAGGCGGCCGAGTGGCGGGGCGGGCGCGGAGGTCCGGGGAGAAGCCCGGCTGGGCGGCCAGCGACTGGGGGGAAGACGGGGCGGCTCCGTCCCTCCGCGAGGGGGCAAAGGAGCGGGCGAAACGGCGCCCTCGGAAACCCGGGCGAGGCGACGGGGCTTCGGCGGGACCCCGCGCCCCAAAGCGGCCACCAGCTAGGAAAGAAGCGGGCCACTGACCTCTCGCTCGCCGCGGCCCCCATCTGGCAGCCACCCGCGGACGGAGGACGAGCCTGCCCAACTCCAGCCGGAGAGCCCAACTCGGCGGCGGCGGGGGCTGCGGCTGCCGCGGCGCTTTCCGCTTCCTGTACCCAGGACGACGACGACGGCGGCGGCGGCGGAGGAGGCAGCGCGGCGCGCCACAGCCCCCGCCCGCTCGCCTCGCCTCGCCCGGCCGTGGCTGGGGAGAGCGGAAGGGCCGGACGGCCAGCCCCGCGCGCGTTTCCTCGCAGAGCAGCCCGCCCGGAGGGGCTCCGCGGGGCTCCCCTTGCTCGCGAGGAGGGCCGGGCCGGCGGGCGGCGAAGAGCGCCCGGGGGACGCGGGTGGCCTCGGGCTCGAGAGTCCGCCCCACATCGTGTCAAGGGGAGCGTTTCTCCCAAGCCGGACGCCACCGATGGATTTGTATAGCTTTTCAAAAAGAAAACCTCCTCGGCCATATAGTGCAGCCGGGGGAAGCCTGGAGAGCGGATCCTGTGGATTTTGGAGCCCCGGCCCCAGATGTACACATCAGAAGCTGCCGTCTGTGCTCCGGTGATAGTTTCCGTTTTTAGTGGTAAGAGAAAACGGGACCTGAGACAAGGATCCAAGTCTTCACAGAAAGTTAACGCGTCTTAGAAATCCATCTTAATAAGAACAGGTTGCTTACCTGTAACTGTGGTTCTTCGAGTGGTCATCTGTGCCATCATACACTAGGAGCTTTAGCGCCTGCGCGGTAGCGTTCGGAAACTTCTAGAGCTTGTTCGCTTGGCGGGAACCCCTCCCCCACGCCGGTACTGCGCATGCTCCTCCCGCCGAGCAACGGTCTCTCCTCAGTTCTGTCGTCCGCCGTAGAACCTACAGGGACCTGAGAAAGAGGGGAGGAAGGGCGGGTGTGTATGATGGCACAGATGACCACTCGAAGAACCACAGTTACAGGTAAGCAACCTGTTCTTCTTCTTCGTGGTCTCTGTGCCTTCATACACTAGGAGACTGTGTAGCTTACCGGTCGGACGGCGGGTCAGGTCCTACAGCACGGAAGCCAACACCTCACGTCCAAACCGGGCATCTCTGCGCGACCGGCAGTCGAGCCTGTAGTGGCGCACGAAGGTCGATGGTTGGGACCAGGTCGCCACACGGCAGAGTTCATGCAGGTCAACTCCTCGCAGGAGGGCCGCAGAAGTAGCCACAGCTCTGGTGGAGTGGGCTCGAAGCAGGACTGGCGGAGGCTTCCTCGCGAGCTCATACGCCAGTTCAATAGTCCTCACCACCCACTTGGAGAAGCGCTGGGTGGACACTTTTAGGCCCCTCCGACGTCGCCCATAGCAAACAAAGAGATGCGGCGTCTGTCGGAAGGAAGCAGTCCTGTCCTTGTAGAAAGCCAATGCCCGACGCACGTCTAGGGAGTGGAGGGACCGCTCCAACGGTGTCGTCGGGTTCGGGAAGAAGGCAGGCAGGATGATATCCTGGTTGAGATGGAAACTGGACACCACCTTTGGCAGGAACGAGATGTCAGGTCTCAGGACCACCTTGTCCCTGTGGAAGACCGTGAAGGGCTCATCGGAACGAAGAGCTGTGATCTCACCCGCTCGCCTCGCTGAGGTCACCGCTACCAGGAAGGCAGTTTTCATTGTCAGGAGCCTGTCATCCGAGGTCGCCATCGGCTCGAAGGGCGGCTTCGTCAGCTGCGAGAGCACCAGCGAGAGGGACCACGGCGGTAGCGGCGGCGATACCGGCGGGTAGAGATGATGAAGTCCTTTCAGGAACCGCTTAACGGTATCGTTCCTGAAGAAGGCCGAGGCAGCAGATCGTGGCGGTTGGTATGCCACGATCGCGGAGAGATACACCTTCAGGGATGGAAACGCCAGGCCCTGTTGCCGGAGGTGCAGGAGGAAGTGCAGGACGGTCGAGAGCCCCGCGGGCGATACCGGCTCACTCCTCTCGTTAGCGAAGGTCAGGAAGCGTCGCCACTTGTATTGATAGTTGCGACGGGTGGATTCCTTCCTGGCCGCGACGAGGACGGTACCGAGCACGGGATCGTCTAGTGCGATATCCTCCAGGCATGGAGGGCCAGGCGTGGCAGGTCCGGATGGAGGACTCGGCCGCCGGAGTGGGAGAGCAGGTCCGGTGTCGGTGGCAACCGGAGCAGGTCGTCTCGCGCGGCTTGTAGCAGGGGTGCGAACCAATGTTGCCTCGGCCAGTACGGGGCTACCAGGATCGCGTCGGCTCGGTCGGCGAGGATCTTCGATATCGTCCGGCCGAGCAGCGGGAACGGCGGGAACGCGTAGAGGAGTTCCCCGGTCCACGGAAACTGGAAAGCGTCCCCGATGGAGGCACGATCGTGGCCCGCTCTGGAACAGAATCGGCGACACTTCGCGTTTTCCCTGGTCGCGAAGAGGTCGATCGATGGTTCTCCCCAGCGGTCCCGAATCAGTCTGAACGCCTCTCCGGAGAGAGACCATTCGTGATGGGATGAGGTGTCCCTGCTGAGGGCGTCTGCCGTGGTGTTCTCCTGCCCGGCCAGGTGAACCGCCACGGGATGCGTGTGCAGGCGAATGCAACATTCCCACAGGCCGAGCGCGATGTCGAGCAGGGTCGTGGAATGAGTCCCACCTTGTCTGTTGATGTAGCAGACGGCGGTGGTGTTGTCCGTCAGAATCAGGACCGTGCGCCCCGCCACGGCATGGCGGAACGCCCGTAGGGCTTTCCAGACGGCAAGCAGCTCCAACGCGTTGATATGGAGAGCGGTCTCGTCGTCGGTCCATCTGTCGCGGACTCTGAGATCGCCGCAGTGGGCACCCCATCCATACAGGGAGGCGTCGGTCGTTACCGTCACCTTCGGTGTCGGCTGTTGGAAAGGCATCCCCGACATGAGATTGCGTCGCGACTGCCACCATCGGAGGGATGAGCGGACGTCTCCCGGCAGCTGCAGTCGGAGTGTCTGTTCGTCTCGCAGGGGGTCGAATATGCGGACGAACCAGTGTTGAAGAGGTCTTGCTCTCAGCCTGGCGAGATATGTCACAGCGGTCGTCGCAGCCATGTAGCCCAAGAGCTGCTGGACGCTTCTCGCAGATAACGTCGGGGCCGTACGAGCGTGAGCGGCGGCCCGGATCAAAGTTTGTGCTCGAGACTCTGGTAGGTACGCCCTGGCGGAGGTCGAGTCGAGCGTCGCCCCGATGAAGTCCAAGATCCTCGCCGGCTCGAGGTGGGACTTCTTCGGATTCACTCGTAGACCAAGGCGGGTCAGGAGTGACAACGTCATGTGGACGTCGTGGTAAAGTCTCTGTTTGCAGGACGCCACCAACAGCCAATCGTCGAGGTAGGGGAAGACGGAAGCGCCCTTCGTCCGCAGGTAGGATACCACCGGGGCCATGCACTTGGTGAAGACCCTTGGGGCAGTCGAGAGTCCGAACGGCAGCACCTTGTACTGGTAACAGGTGTCGTCGACTGCGAAGCGGAGGTACCGTCTGTGCTGCGGGCGAATGGCGATATGGAAGTATGCGTCTCGGAGATCGATGGAGGCGAACCAGTCCCCTCGATGTAGGAAGGGTAGGATCGACGGTATCGTGACCATCTTGAACCTTTTGGGGCGGATGTAGTAGTTCACCCCTCTGAGGTCTAGGATCGGCCGGAGGGTACCGTCGGCTTTCGGTACCGTGAAGTACCTGGAGAAGAAGCCGGTGGTCTTGGCCTCTTGCGGGAGCCGCTCGATCGCCCCTTTCTGGAGGAGGGATTGGATCTCTTCCAGGAGGGCCGGAGTCGACGGCGTGGAGTAATAAACGCCGCGAGGAGGAATATCGAGAAACTCGATGGCGTAGCCAAGACGGACGATGGAAAGCACCCAAGAGTCCGTAGTGACATACTGCCACTCCGCTAGGTGTCGAGCGAGGGTCGGTCGGTCTCCGAGCGCTGATGGTAGGCTGAAGAGTGGGTATTGGCGGGTCCTGCCAGGCACGTCAAAACCGAGACTTTGTCTCGGAGGAGGACTTCTTCGACGAAGGCGGGCGCCGCCTAATCGTGCGTCTGGCCGATGAGCCGGAGGACGGTCTCGACTGTCCAGACTGGGCCGAACGCTGGAACGACGAGGTGGAAGATCGTCGCCAGGATGGTCGGAAGGTGGAGGCCCTGCGGGTCTGCGTGGCCGGCTGCAGCCCGATCTTTTTTGCGGTCAGTCTCGCCTTGACGAGATTGTCCAAAGCTTCGTCTGTGGACGAATTGAATAGGCCTTCACCGTCGAAGGGGAGATCTTCAATCCTCCTTCTGGTGTCCTCCTGGATGTCGGCCGGTCGAAGCCAAGCATGGCGGCGGAGGCCGACGGATCCCGCCATGACCCGGGAGGCGATCTCCACTGCGTGCCGGGAGGAGGCCATCTGGTGCCGAGCGATGGAGATAGCCTCATTGAAGATCACGGAGGAGGCTTGGCGGATGTCCTCCGGTACCGCTTCCATCGCTGGTTGCAGGCGATCGAGCACCTTCTTCAGGTATGCCGCGAGGCAAGCCTGAGTGTTGGACAGCCTGATCTGCAAGGAGGCAGCCGAATAGAACCTCCTTGCGTAGGCGTCCAACTTCCTGCCCTCTTTGTCCGGCGGGGTGGTGTGTTGCCTGCCGGAGCCTTTCGTCTGCGCGGACTCGACGACCACAGAGTTCGGTGCAGGGTGATTAAATAGATAACCGGCGTTATCCTTCTGCACCCTGTAGAGGTGTTCTAACCGCTGCGGTATCGGCTGAGCCGAGGCCGGTCTATCCCAGGCGGCCTTCACCAGTCTGGATACCCGGGGCAGGAGAGGCAGCGGGGCCGTGGAAGGTCGCTTCTCCTCGAAAACGGAGAAGGCTGGATCGTCATCCTCCGGCTCCGCATCGGCGATCTTAAGGCCGAGGGTAGTGGCCATGCGGAGCAGCATCGCAGAGAACTGGTGGACGTCCTCTGGAGCAGAATCTGGGATCGGGTCCCCGAATCCCAACGGAGGAGACTCCTGGGAGGCCGCCTCAGACACCTCAGACTCCGCACTCGAGTCGTACGACTCCGAGCTCGGTGAGTCCTCCGCCGCTCGCTCTCCGGCTCCTTCGTAGTCGCCGCAGGTGTTGCCTTCCTAGGCTTCTCCGCAGCCGGGGCGGTGGTAGCAGCAGCGTCCCGCTTGGGATGGCTGACCACGGACTTCACCCTCTTGGTGGTGACCGGGGTAGTCTGGCAGGCTGACGTCGTCGTAGCCCGCTCAGTCACCACCGACTCCGAGGGCGCGTCGCCGTCGCCGTGACCCTAGGAGGTGGCGATATCGCCCGATACCGTGGTGAAGGCTCCCTCGCCCTATGATATCGAGGGGAGGGAGAGCGGCTGAAGGAGCGGCGGTCCAACGGAGATCGGCTTCGGCGTCGACGGTACCGAGCCTCGTCCCCTCTAGGCGAGCGCGATTCGCGCTGTCGACGAGGTGACCGGGACCTCCGGAAGGTCTCCCAGCGACTCGGGCCACAATGGTACCGATCCCGGTACGATGGCGAATGGGACCGATAGGAGGCCGGGCGCTCTCTCCACTCAGATTCCCTCGCGTACCTGGCCACGTAGGACGCCGAGGTGTATCTGGAGGCAGACGAGCGAGGTTGTTCCTCTCTTGTCTCCCTCGGAGGCGGCGAGGCCACCGGACGCTCGGAAGAGCGGGACCGGGACCTGAAGGAGGTCGAACGCCGCTCCGGAGAAGCAGAGGGCTCTCTCTGCTGCAGGTCGGCCGACCTGCGACGGCTAAGAGGGCGGTGGCGCTCCTCCACCAGGGTTGGAGGGTCTGCCACAGGCGAGTCCGGGCGCTGTTGGGGAACGTCCTCGATCTCATCCTCCGAGAGGTCGACGGACTCGCCTCGCCCTTTGGAAGGCTGCTGAGTAGGAGGAGGAGTAGGAGGTTGAGCGTCCCCAGCCGGGGAGCGCTTCTTTTCCTTCTTCTTCTTCTTCTTCTCCTTCTCCTTGCCCTTGCCTCCGTCCGGAGCAGGGCGCTTTTTTGCAGGCGTCTCCGTAAGGAGAGCCTCAGCCTTCCTCGCCGTCGAGGATCCTTTAGCTGACTTGGCAGCCGCCGACAGCTTCGGGATCCTCGGTAACGCCGAGATCGGCGTTTTCGCCGGTACCGAGCCCGATACCGACGAGGTGGACGGAACGGCAGCCGCCGATACCGTCGATGGCGTGGTCGTCTTCTTGTCGGCCATCTTGGAGGTGGAGGTCTCGTCTATCGCCCGCAGAGACTGCTCCCAACAAAAAGATTTGAGTCTCGCGGAGCGGTTGCGAAGAGTTTGCGGAGTAAAATCCCTGCAAATTTGGCAAGTCCGGATGTTGTGGGACTCGCCCAAACAGAAGAGACACTCCTTATGGCCGTCGTTGAGGGCAACCTTGCGGCCGCAGGACACGCACTTCTTAAAGAGCGCGGACATAAGACGAAGAAACGCCAAACTCCGAAATCCAAAAGACGAAAACCGAAGGGGGAGTCCGAAAGAGAGGTCAAAGACAGTCCGAAAGTCCGTAAAACCGTGAAAAAACAGCAAGCCAAGCACGACGTGAGAGGAACAAACTAAAGAACCTTCCGTACGCGGCGGCGGACGAGAAAGAACTGAGGAGAGACCGTTGCTCGGCGGGAGGAGCATGCGCAGTACCGGCGTGGGGGAGGGGTTCCCGCCAAGCGAACAAGCTCTAGAAGTTTCCGAACGCTACCGCGCAGGCGCTAAAGCTCCTAGTGTATGAAGGCACAGAGACCACGAAGAAGAAACTTCACAGAAAGTTAACGCGTCTTAGAAATCCATCTTAATAAACACATTTAAAAAACTCTTGCCCTATTTTTACAAGGTATCCCTCCACTTCTCAAACTGTAATTACAGTCTGCCCCCCGCATTTGCAGGTTAAACTTTCACGGGTTTTATTGTTTCCAGATTTCTTCAACTTCTCCCCCCCCGCCCCGCAACACACCTCAGGTGCTTCTTTTCTGGGGGAGGCCGCCCTCTTACTAGCTCAGGTCAGACCCTGCAGCACTTTAAAAACCTTCTTCTGATCCTCCTCCTCCTCCTCCTCTATGAGCCATTACCTGGCCCATTAAGATTGCTGCCTGATTTTGCTGCCAACTTCACAAACCTTCTCCCCATGCCTCTGCCACACCCAAGGAAGGAGATGGGTGAAAGAAAGGAAGTTTAGGGCCATCATACTGACCTGCCCCCCCTTTCCCTGACCTGGCTTGGACCCTGGGTGCCCTTTCCCTCACCATGCCTCAGCCCCCTTCCCACAGACACAATACACATTCTGGTATCTGCAAGTTTTCCACTTTTTGGAGGGGAGCGGGCTCTGCCCCTAACTGTAGTGAATATGGAGGACCAACTGTAGTTTCCTTCTCTTCAGAAAAACAAAAATCACCTATCTGGCATACACACTGGCACTGCTATGGGTCAAAAGCATAACTTCGTGGCATGGATTATTTTTACACATTTACCAAAATCACTGGCAAATCACATATCACATCTATGCCCAAAGACTGGATAATAAAGAAAACTGATCATAGCCCAATCATAACACAATATCAGCTGCAGATCTTCAAAACAAAGGTTGCATTCACCACTAATACATTTCTTGATCCATTCCTTCTTGGTGCCACCTGCGTTTTAAGAAAAGCAGATCCTCTGGATTTTCACATGGTTTGTGAAACTGCCATCACACCAGCAAAACGAAGATCTGCCTATTTATTGCACTACAAACATGCTATATCTATATGCTACCATGGGTTTAAAAGCAGGAGGATTACAATGAATGACACCGAATGAGATTTTTACAGTGTCGTTCACACCTTTGGTTGTGATCCAGAATTTGAATGTAGTTTAAGCATGTTATACAAACATTCACTAGTACAGGGAAGTGAAATTGTACCCTTGCCACTGTACTCCAGTATGCCAGGAAAAGAAGATTCTGTCTTCAGCACCATCAGCAGTGTGAATAAAAGTCGATCTGGAGGTCCACACAAGTCCTTGGGTGGCCATAATAGTTTGGGGATACTGATAATGATTGGCCTATTAGTACCAGGCGAACTATCTTACTCCCTCAGCTATTCTTCAAAAAAGTATAGGAAGATTTTCTTTTAAACTCTGAGGAATACTTCTCTTGCCAGTTTGGGGTCTACTGGGTTGGAACTGTTGTAGCAAGCATGAGGGGACATCTTTAGAACTGATTTTTTATATACCATGAGTTTTAGTGGGTTACAGTCCACTTTGTCAAAAGTATGGGCTACAGTATTCATGGGGTGGGCAGTTCGCAATCTTCCAGATGCTGCTGGACTTCAGTTCACATTACTAGCCAAAACACCAAATCGACAAAGATTCTGGGAGTTGCAGCCCAACACATGTGGAGGGCCTCAAGTTGCCCACCTTATCTTAAATAGGCTTGGATTCATAAGTCAATTTCTTCCTGAACTGTGAACAAAGGCAAGCCAGGCACTTCCTCTGGCTCGTCTTTCCTCCTCACTGGCAGGAATACAAATACAAATGAATAAAAACAAAGATTTGAGAAATGGGAAGAAATATTCACCAGAGGGGGGGAGGTAATTATTGGTGCTAAAAGATGAACAAGAGTATCAGATTCTGCCCCAGTCACTGGCTAGACTCTGGCCATGAGGGGGTTATGGGGGAAAATGAAGAAAAAGAACACCCAAAGCCAGATGGTATAATTACTTAATAAATGAGTTTATTTTATGGAAAAAAAATTGATGTGCAACTTGTGCTATCTAAATATGGTATGGTAAAGCATTGTGGACAGGCAGTCAAGGGACATATTGCCAGATTTGCCTCACTACATGGAGGATATGCACTTCTACATGGCAGCTGGTACTGAGACTCTTCACCAATTTAACCAGTAAGTCCTACAGTAAATGTAAGTCTTACAGTATTTCGATTGGTCCAAGGAAACTGCTTTTAGGAGAAAACATCCATACTGTCCCCCACAGAGGTCTCTCAAAGCCCATGTCAGATTTTTGCTTTTCAATGAAATGGATCAAATTCTGTAGATTAGGTAACTCAGCTATTTTGCCTCAAGTAGACACCTTCTATAGAAAGAGGCAGTCTGTCATTTTAAATATTAACTCTACATTTCAAGAACCTACAAATATCATGTTCTAAAAAAAAAAAATTAAATCAAGAAATAAGAAGTCTGCAGTCTGAAGGAGTAAAGCCAGAAGATGGAGAGCCAAGTCATAGGTCTATCATGCTGCTCTTAATCTGCTTTTTTGGGCTGCTTGGCTCCAACTATGTTCAGAGGCCAGCAGGTCATGTTCAACCCAATATTCAAGCCACTCATGGAAGGTCTCTGTACCAGCCAGAACTGCCACTTCTGTCCTAAAAATTGAATGCACGATCAAACTGTTGATCAAGTCCTGATACAGCACAGTTCTCCTATTAATATGGAAACAGATTTATATGCATACAAATAGATCTATATCTACTTCCCCCAGCTTCTCAGAACAAGAAAGCTGCATGAATGCTGATTGGGTGTAGAAGTGCAGCAGGAAGGAGTCCTGTGCATTATGAAATTATGAACTTCTTTAAGGCGGGGAACTTGATGATGATGATGTAGATACTTGCAAAGGTGCCTTAGCCCTAGGAAAGTAGTATCTAATGAAAAAAATTAAGGAGTTATCAACTTAGGTCAGAGGTAAAAAAAACAGAGCTTGGAAAAGTTACTTTTTAGACTACAACACCAAGAATCTCACAAATTCTGAGAGCAGTAATTAAAAAAAAGTAGTTTTGCTGAACTCTGGATAATATTTAATTTCCTGTCTTTCTCCTAACACAAGACTCAAGACAGCTCACAACACAGATTAAAACTGCTCCTTTAAATGTAAAGTGTTCATTGGGACTCAGATTTAGTTTTGTCCATGGACACTTAATTGTGAATAAATCCCTTGTGAAATAAGTGATTTGTTTGGTTAACTATTAAGGCAGGGCACTATCATCTTCTCTATCTTTACCAGTCCTTTGGTCCTGAATAAAGGTGAGACTAAGGAACAAAAATCTAGTGACTCTCCAGATTTTAAAGAATGGGGTAAAGGCAGACCTGCTTTGTCCCAGGAAAGCCCAGGAAATGACATCTCACTATATAATGTTGCTTCCAGAGGCATCAGAGGCTCTGTTTTAAAAGTACACAGATGTCAGGGTCCCAATATTCAGTCAAACTATGGGTTAGCTTTACAAAAAATGTAAAACAGATGGATGGTGGAGACAGGTCCAAACAAGTCAGTGAACCCTGATAGATCTATAATTCTACTAATGCCCCTCCCCAACATGAATTTCACTTCTTCCATCTTTGAGTTCCTCCCTCTTCATATGCATTAGATATTTCTTTGTCCTTTTTCTAAAGCTTGGAGATGTATGTACTAAGAAATGGTGGGGAGAAGGTGGGAGGTGGGGAGAGGGATGAGGTGGATCATTTGGATTTTCTATTTCAGTTAACAAAATCCCCTCTGGGCTCCCTTAGTCTGTACTCTTAATGCTTTCACTCAAAAGTTGTACTGTGCCACCTATAGGCATAGCTTGCTAAACTGGTGAAGGAAGTGCTTTAATAAAAGAAAGTTATAGGCAATTACTTAGCATGGAACTAATATTTTGAACCTTGAGAGTCCTAATTCCCTGCACTAAACAAATGCAACAAACTCCTTACAGGTGTAGCACAATATTCAATTTTACAGACACAGTAGAATATTCAGTGTTTCACAAGGATACACATATGTGGGGATTCCTCTTGCTGCCAAATACTTGCGGATGAGACGTTCTGTTCCATACCAATTAAAGCCCTTGGTTGAATGTCCAATGCGAGGCAGGTGGATACTTGCTGAGAGACAGAGCAAGAGAGACAAAGTTCCCTGAATTGCAGTTAAGATGCAAAGCATAACAGGGAACATTCCTGTAGAAAGCTTCCTAGTTACGGAGAACATTCTTAAGCTTCCGTCAAAATTACACATTTTAGAATAAGGAGAAGTAACCAGAAGCCCAGGGAGAAAATCAACAGCCGTTAATCCCAAGGGCCCTTTCTTACACTGGCAGCTCATTCTACTACGCAATTTGTTAGTAATCTGCTTTTGCCTCAGTAAAAGATCAACAGATCCAACAGCATTGCTCTCTTTTATGAACCATATGTATGGTGAACCAAGATACAGGCAAATTACAAAACCAAAGGGAAGAGCACTGCCAAGGCCTCTGTGGCCATTGTGGAGGAAGAGGTTTAGAGATCCTTCCCTCTGCCTTGTGGAAGTGGCTCAGAAGGCATAGCCAATGCCACTGGTACTTCAAATTACTTCAAAATGATCAGGAAATCAGGCCAGTTTTATATTATAAACAGCTTTAAATACCACTGGTTCTTTTGAGGTCTAAGTGGCTTCAGTGGCTTAGAGATGTTTTACCAGTTTCATTTGCTTCTTCAGCCACAAATTTTCCCTGGATAAGGACAGTTGGCTACAATGATCTATGATCTAATAATTTCCAGGTTAAATTACTGTAAAGCATGATATATGGAGCTGTACTTGAAAGTAATCTGAAAGCTTCAGCTGGTTCCTAATTCAGATGCCACAGTTCTGATTGGGTTGCCCAGGTGGAGCCATACTGTATCTGTTCTGAAGGAGCTAGATTGTTTATAGAACACCAAAGTCCAATTCAAGAAGTTTAATGTAGAATCCTGAATGGCTTGTGGCCCAAATATCAAGAACTGTCACTTCCAATTTCAACCTAAGCAAGCATCAAGATCAGAGAAAGCCTTCCTCTGTGTCCCTTCTGTAAGAGAAGAGCACTTGTCCTAGGGCTTCTTTCATGGCAGCACTACAGTTCCCACCCATGGGAGACATGCCTGACACCCATGCTGTATGCTTTTTTATGACAAGTGAGTCTTGATTTTCTCAGGCACTTTAAGATGAAATTTCAAAACCCTTATGTTTTTAAGATTCAAATTTGTTAACTTTTAAGTTTTAAATAATTTTATGACTCTCAATTTTATTTTTGATGTTTTAATCTTATTTATATCATAATCAGGTGTGGATAACTATAGCCCTCCAGATGTTCTTGGACTGCAACTGCCCTAATGGTTCACATGACTGACTATTCTGGCTAGAACTGATGGCCTAAACATACAGGCCAACAGTTGCCCACTTCAGCTATACTACTTTTCAATGGTTTTCAGTATACTATCCTGAAATCCTTTTCAGGGTGAAGGGGCAACTTACAAATTTTTAATGTAACTCAACTCAAGCAGCAGTAATTGTCAAAACAGTACTAAACACAGAGCCAGAAGTTGTTCAAGGGGAGAATTCAGAGCTGCCCAAGCATGTGAAGAGGAAGCACAGGTGCACTGCAGAAAGTACAGAAGACTTCAGATGCAAAAAAGACCACTTATCCATTAAAATTGGGGCTGCTGCTTACACCAGTCCTCCCACTGGGTAACCCTGTAATGGCAGGAACTCTAGAGAGAAACTGGAATGCCTCAGCTCTGCCTTTCAGCTTGTTTCAACAGGACCTTCAGGAATCTATGTGTGAACTACAGGCATCATGTTCCATTTCCCCAGTCCACAGACAGGAATACTTACCATGTCTTTTCTTGGCTGCAAGATAAATTTTCTTTAATCCCTTTTCCAAAGCAGGGAGCTTAATTCCAGACAAGTTGTTAGAGCTGTCTCTGTGCTGCGCTACAATAAGGGCCAGCTGGGAAGGCACAATCAATGCTTAGAATTAGTCAAGGAACTAGAAAACTAATGGTATAATTTATTGTCAAGAAACAACTTACTCATTATTTTAAAAGTACTATTGTGCCTTTGGATTATGTCAAAAGGAATTATATTTATTTCATTTTTTTTAGATGCTAGTGTAAATAGGTATTTGAAAATTTAATTATACTGCCTTGGGTGCCATTTTTGGAGAAAGGTGGCATACAAATAATGTTCTTTTAATGGCTGTAAGCTGCTTTGAGTCCCCTTGGAGCGAAAAGCGGGATAAAAATAAAGATGATGAGGACAATAATAATAATTACAATAAACAAACGAATAAACAAACTAAAACAGCATCATGGATGCCAGTTAGTGAAATTCAAATTATATTGCTACTGAAGTTTTTTGTAGCTTGTTTCATCTACAACTGGGTATTTTATTTGACTCCTTGAATAAGATTTTAAATGATTCAAGTGAAAGAAAAAGAAAAAAAGATCTCTGTGCATAGTTACCAAGTCCTGTCCTTTGTTTCTGGATTCCTTATCATCAATTGGCAATAAAAGAGTTCCTCCCAATGTCAAATCTAGAAAAAAAAAGCAAATCAGCACTGAGACTTTCTGACTGGAATACCTTAGCTACTTGATAATACCAGATGTTGATACGTCCAACTAAAAAAAAAAACAGAAAAAAATGGAATAATCTTCAAAAAATAAAGAAGCATTTGCATATATCTGCCTTACCTTTCATTTTTCCTGCCTGCTCGTATATCTTCTTTGGCTGGTCAGAACGATTCCCCAGTGCTGTAAATAAGCCTCCTCTCCCCCAGTGGCCTGAATCATCTGAATAAGAGAGTTACATGTAAGAGATCTACACAGAAAGAAAGATAAGAGTATGGCAGTTCTTTCTGTCTTTCTCTTTGTTTTTTAAATAACTCCCCCCCCCCGAACTTTCAAGGACTGAAAGAAGATCAACTCTTTCCACACACCTTTCTCTTGGAAAGTGCATCCAAATGCAAAAGCATTTGTCCTGTATGGATCCATTAAGATTTTTTTTTAAAAAAAATAACAGCTATTTGCCATATAGACAGTGTGATAGGATAGAGAAGAAGCACTTTAGTGTGATAGGATAAAGAAACCAGACAAATCCTGACCACGAAGCTCCTCTATACCACTTTTGTGAAGCACACTGTGAAGCACAGGCACATTTTGGCACCGTTAGCCTTTTCAGGTGCCCAAAGGATATCTAGTTCTAGCCATCTAAACTACATCACTCAAATTACTCACTCAAATCTAGATATTAAAAGCACTTCTTCCAAAATGACAGAACAAGAAATACAAAATCTAGGCTGGAATCAGAAGCTTCCTATTTCACAGGTATTCCTTGTAAATAATTTAAGCTGTTGTGTATGCAGTACAAAAAAGAGTTAAACTTGTCTTTACAAAGACAGTATTGATATAGAAAGGTTTTGTGAAGCAAGATAACAAGAAGCTAGGCACTCTTCATAAAAAGTTGTGCTAGAATGCTCAATGTCATGTTTAAATTCTTGAGAGGGCAAAATTCTTGGCCTATTGGTAATGTTATTTATGTATGCAACTTTTTGCTTAATTTATTTGTTATTTGGGTTTTACTCATTTTGCTGAGATTTGTTTACGGTATATACTTATTGTTGCTTGCAATCTATTAATAGTCCCATGCTGATGGAATTTTATATTACATTAGCTTTGTTTTAATTGTTTCCCTTGTCCATACTGGTGAATGAATATTTCAACAGACAAGGAAGCTAGTTGTTGGGAGAAGGACAATGTGCTTGGCCTCTCCTTTAGCATCCCATTGCATTTCTACACTCAAAACAGAAAACATGTGGATCCCAATGGAAGGGCTGAGTGCTTAGCCTTCCTATGGGAAGTCAACTTGATTTCTATTCTGGTGAACTGTGGGCAAAGGCAAAGAACACACTATTCCTCCTCTGGCAGTCCACTGCATTTCCATATTGGATTTGCAAGTGGTACAGCACCATCCTATGCATCCAAACACAGAAAATCTCAGAAGCCCTGGCAATAATTTTTGAGAATTCTTGGAGAATGGGAGACATTTTAGCAGACTGGAGAAAGGCAAATGTTGTTCCCATTTTCAAAAAGAGGAAAAAAAAAATATAGAAGCCTCAAACAATTATCGTCCAGTCAGCCTGACATCAATACCAGGAAAGATTCTAGAGCAGATCATTAAGCAGACAGTCTGCAAGCACTTAGAAATGTGGTGGTCTACACTTGGGCACAAAAAAAAATGCACAAGTATAAGATGGGGACATCTAGCTTGCTCGCAGTACATGTTAAAAGGATCTAGGAGTCTTAGTAGATCACAGGCTAAACATGAGTCAGCAGTGTGATGCAGTAGCCAAGAAAGCCAATGCAATTCTTGGTTGCATCAATAGGTGTCTAGATCAAGGAAAGTAACAGTACCATTCTATTCTGCTTTGATCAGACCCCACCTGGAGTACTGTGTCCAGTTCTGGGCACTTCATTTCAAGAAGGATATTGCCAAGCTGGAATGTGTCCAGAGGAGATGAGCAAAATGGTAAAAGACCTGAAAACCTTGCCCTATGAGGAGCAGCTTAGGGAACTGGGTATGTTTTGCCTGGAGAAAAGAAGGTTAAGAGGTGACATGATAGCTTTGTTTAAAGATCTGAAGAGATGTCAGCTTTCACTGTATGTTCCTGCATGCATTAGACTGAATGGCCCTTGTGGTCTCTTCCAGCTTTATGATTCTATGATGTTCCTTATCCTCCTCTTTTTATGTGGCAATTTGGATTTAGTACATTTAGAGTTCTAGTCCAAGCTGAGTTTCTCCCAGTCTCTAGATGAAGCTAATGAAGTAACTGAAACTGAAGCAGTTGCTATTCATATTGAGACAGTAAATGCAGATGCAACTAATGGTTGTGGTACTGAAGCTGCCCTCAAAGCTTACTTTGGCAGGGCAGTAGGAGGCAGGTGAAGCCAAATGTCTGCAGACATAGGACCTTCAAGTCAACAGAGTCAGTTTCTTAAAGATGACAATTTTCAAGTGTTTGTCCCTTGCTCAAACAGAGGAGACAGTAGGTGCTGCTACGAATGGCAAATTTCATGCCTGCACTCTATAAGCTTCTTTTAAAAGCCTTTGAAGCTGTAAACTGGAAGACCCATAGGTTTCAGTGCCATGAGCTGGAAGGCTTATATAAAGAAAAAAATAAGTCAGAAGAGATTCCAAAGGCAGCAGTGATTGCAAATGATGAGACAATGAAGGTGAAGAACAAAAGCAGCATGATAAATGTATAGCTCTGCAATCTCAGTGTAGTCAAAAATGGTGGAAGAGTTCTCAATGTGCACTGCAGCTGTGGCAGACTAAAAGAACCAAGGGGAAAGGAAGGGTCCTACCTGGACGTGCACATTGGGGTAGGATATAGTTGGCTTGGCTCAACTCTAAAAGTTTCTAACTAGCTCTGTGGAGGCACAGAATAATATGTTTAAGTCACAGACACCAAGGATGACTTATTACAAAGATTTTTGAGTTTAGCAGTCTTACTGTCTTAGTACAGTTGGCTCTCTGTATTCACAGATTCTGTATCCACAGCTTGAAAACATCAGCCCTCCACAAAAAATCCAAAAAGTAAATCTTTGAGTAGTTCACCATTTTATACAAGGAACACCATTTTACTACATCATTCTATATACAGGGACCTGAGCATCCACAGATTTTGGTATCCATGCAAGATCCTGGAACCAAACCTCAGCAGATACTAAGGGCCCACTATATACACAACACGCAGAGGCAAAACCACTGCAGAAATTCCACATTTAGAAGGAGGAGGAGGAGAAGAAGAAGAAAAAGAAGACTTAATGGCTTTCCAGATGTCTAGAACCTGCTGATCATTAGAGTGAATACATATTTCATTGTAACAGCAGCTTTTATTTTTCTGTGAAAATCATTAACAGAAAGGAGTTCCATCCAAGGAGGACTCTGAGGGGGTTAAAGGTTCATGAAAAGCATGCCTGTTCTAGCACACTGTACTCTACTTACCTACACAATGCACAATGATGGCATCCTCCTCCCCTGCTGTGGGATGGGTAACATCACCCATAATATAATGAATGGAGGTCTGGTCTGGGTCAGTGTAATCCAAATGCACATCTAGTGTGTTGCCTTCTTCTTCCTCCTCGTCCTCCACCTCCTCCTCACTGCTCTCTTCTGACTCAAGGCAGCAAGACCTGTAGTGATTAGCTTCCCACCAGGCCATCCTGAATTTTTTAAAAAATTAAATATTGCTCTCTTAATCAAACACACCACTACTGCAATAGTAATGATACAAATGTTAACCTAGTTAAAGCTTTTAGATTTGAGGCACAGCCCGTAGATGATACAAGGCCAGCCCTTCTGGATACTATATTGTGCTTTAAGAAAAAAGAAAAGAAAAAATTGTGTTGATGCAGCAGATCAGAGTGTACTCCATTATCTTTCACATGCTAGCATTATTCCCTCCTGCTCTGCCCTTTCTTTCACATGAGACAAGAAGGGAGAATATGGCACAACATTAAGTGCTGTGTGAAATCACTCTTTTAATCCTGCTTAAACCAAAATAAAATAAAGTAAAATAAAACAAAACAAAAGAAAAATCAATGCCTAGCATAGAAACATGATGTTCTACAGAGTTTTCAGAAAGAGTTATGGAGAAAGCAAGCAACTTGTTTTGACACCATCCTGGTCTGTAAGAGATAGCACCAGATATAAGGCATTATTCTAGCAGCAGGTAGAATTGTAAAGGGTCTTGTTTGTTTGTGCCACTATGACAGTAATGTAGAGTCCTTACTTCTTCTGGCGCTCAGCTTCTGCCTTCTTCTGCCTCTGTTCTTCCCTAAGCCTCGCCTTCCTTGCTGCTGCCTCCTGCATTTTCCTACGCCGAGTCTCCAGCTCTTCTGGACTTAATTTCCGCCGTTTCTTACTGGGCCCTGTCTGAATGCCCTGAACAAGAAGCTGGAGAAGAGAAAAATGTTCGTGAATTACATTTTTTTTAAAAAAATCTGGATTTACTTCATCCAAAACAGCATATTTCCCTATGGTCTGCTTTCTCTTTAAAAGGTGGGGAAAGACTTTGAGCTGGTTGGCAGACTCTAGGGAATGGACTTTTGGTCTTAATTATCTTCTCTGTAAGTAGTGACTGTGTGACCTTATGCAAAGCCCCTTTAAACTCATACTACTACATTCAACTGAAACCCAAACTTTGAAGTCCACAATGATTACTGGGCACCTCAAGATATTTTAAATTGTGGTGAAAATCTGGCTGCCGAATCTAGGGGATCAGTGCTTTTATAATGAAGTACTCAGCTTTAAGACGACTTAAAGAACCTTTAAGTATTTCTTTACTTAATTGTTACTCAGTCCCAAGATGTGGGCACGGCTACCCAGTTACAAGTAGAATTGCACTCTCCACAACGCGTAAAGCACGTTTCTCTTTAGATACAATCCTTCCTCTGTAACTTTGCAGATCTATAGAATCATAATGTTGGAAGGCATCTCATGGGTCATTGAGTCCAACTGCCTCCTCAATGCAGGATTTCAAGCTAAAGCATCCTCAGCAGGTAGCTGTCAAGCCTCTTTTTGAAGCTGTCCAGAGAAGGAAACCCCACCAACTCTCTAGGAAATTGGTTGCATTGCTAGTTTTACTGTCATGATGTTGCTTCTAAGGCTCAATTGAAATCTACCTTCCTGTAACTTAAGGCATTAGATCTAGTTCTACCCTCCAAGGCAACAGAGACCCTCTCTGTGAAAGCGCTTTAGTCACTCTTTAGTCTTCTCTTCACTGAGCTGAACAAACACAGCTACTTCAATTGTTCACCAAAATCCAGTGACCACCATATATTTTCAGCAAATTCATGTGGGTCTGACCCAGATGTCACTAGATCGGAAATGGACAAAAAGTGGCCCCAGGGCCACTTTCATGGCTCCCAGGGATAATTATTTTGGGGGAGAAATGCCTGCCAAAACCTTCTAAGGGTGTGGGGGGGCATTTCTACTATGTTTGGAGGCCCCATGCCCTCCCAGAAGGTCAAACAACATTTGCAAAAAATTTTTGTCCCAAAACGCCCTCTAAGAAATGCTAGGGGCATTTTCATTCTGTTCTGGTCCACCTTGGGCCAACTGAAGCCCAAGAAGGCCATTTTTTGAAACAGGTAGTGAACAGAAGTGACTTCTGCTCACATTGCCCCTTTGCCCTCAACAGAACATTTGGGGGCCCAATAGTTGGTTTTATATATTTTTTAGCATTTATTTATTTATTTTGGTGGAAGCATGTGTGGTGGGGGTGTGGTGTTCCAAGCTCTCCTGGGGGCTAATGTGGACCACTACCTTTCACTGTTGCCCAGCCCTGCATTAAATGGAAAATCATTTTATGTATCTTCCAGCTGGCCCTACTTTTCTGACCCAGTGTTAACTTTCTGTTCTACTAAAACTTCTCTAGGTTTCATGCACAATTTTCTTAGTTTACATAAAATATTCTAGCTGGAGAAGGTGCCCAGAACTGGTGGCTCAGGTCCAGGGTATTTGGCAGGCCATATTTCCCTTCATGAGCTAGCCCAGACTCTGAGATCATTTGAAGAGGCCCTTTTCTTAGTCCCACCATCGTCAAATGTACAGTTGATGGGGATGGAAACAAAGGCCTTCTCGTGGGTCTTCATCATGTCTACATTAGCCCAAAGACTCCAAAAATACACAACAGCAGAACTCCCTTCCCAGGGAGGCCAGAATGGTCCCGTCCTTGTTGTCCTTCCAACAGCAGACTAAAACTCTTTTATTCAGACAGGCTTTTAAAATGAAAAGTTTTTAAAGAATAGGCTAGAGGGTGCTGTACTGTATTAATTATTTCCAAGAGCTTTTTTTTATCTTTTTATTTGCATTATATTCTTTTACTGAGGTAAAAGTATTTTAATATTCACTTTTTGTATGTTTTTAATTGTATTGTTTTTTTTAAATTGTGAATTGCTTTGAGTCCCAATTCTGGGGGAAAAGCAGGATATTAATAACAATCACCACTATCAACAACAGTTTTTTTCTTTTAAAAAACGCAGATTTCAAATTAGCTGGTTACAAACTATCACACCAAGCACTGCCCAAAATGTCAAAATGTCACATTTTATTGATTCAGTTGGCCCTCCGTATCACTAGATTTGCATCCACAGATTCAACCAACTACAGCTTGAAAATACCACCCCCCAAAAAAAAAATCCAAAAAGCAAATTTTGACTTTGCCATTTTATATAAGAGATGCTATTTTACTACACCACTGTACCTAATGGGACTTGAGCATCCACAAATTTTGGTATTCGTGGGGGGTCTGGGAACCAAACTCTACCAAAGGCTCACTGTACTCACATTTGCTTTATTTCGGAGGGCTCTTCCTTCTTGACTGACTTCTTCAAGGAGAACTTTCTGAAGATCTAGCAACTGATCAAAGGCCTTCTGATCTTCTCTACTAACTTCTTTGGAGTAGTCTTTGCCTTCATATAGATGCATGTGGCCTTAAAAAACAACCAACCACTTCAAAATGAAACTACTGACACTGCCTATGATTTTGATTTAAGATCAGGTTCACTACTATACTCTTTCAAATTTGCCTCTTTAAGAATTCTTTTCTTCATAGACTTCCTTTGGTTTAGCCTGCTGTGGAGAACAGACATACCAGCTCCACCTGTGCTCTGGTTAAAAGAACCAAGCATTTATTTTCAGCCTGCAGACTTAACGCAAAGCACCGAGATGAAGAAACAGTTGATAAAAAATTTAATTGGGGAAACTTGAACAGTAAAAGTTGAACTTATTTTTTAGTGTTTCCCTTAACCCAAAGCAACTACTCTCGTGGTCAACAGTTACACTCACAAAAGAAAATAACAGAAACTGCTGTGAGCACCATTTGGCAGAAAGACAGAATACAAATTTAACTACCTTGCTTGGCAATTTCTTAATGATATAGTTCCAAGGTTTCAATCTAGAAAGACTGTTTCCTGAAATACGAACTTGTTTCATACTAAAACCAATAGGGCATATTCTTCTAATGTTCTGCCATCCAACAACCCCCACAAACACACCCACACCACTTTATGTATGAACATAGCAGAATTGTTGACAAATGGGTCTTCATCATGTCTACATTAGCCCAAAGACTCTAAAAATACACAACAGCAATAAAACAAGAGCCAGAGGTAAAAACTGACACAAGACCCACTGCTGCATCATATCAAGGGCCAATCTTATCCAGTATTCCTTTTTCTTGCTGGAATGGCTGGGTATTCATAGGAAAACGAAAGAACAGGGCATAAGAATACAAGCATTTTGCTCTCCTTCCCACCTGGCATTCTACTGCCTTTGGATATGGAAGTTCCATGTACCTATCGTAGTCAGAAACAGTCAAGAGAACTATCCTCCATGGCTTTTTCCCCAGAATGCCATTTCAGTCAGACAGAACATCAGAATTACTAACTTCAGATACTTCTGATACCAGACCAGGTTCTGAGCAATGAGCAAGATTCTGAAGAAAGCTTGTTTAACTCTAATATGATAACAGTCTGGAGTTTTGAAAAACTAGGGTTACATGAAATGTTGTGCAATACACTAGAAATATGTTTGCAAGCAGAGGCTGATAGCAAGTAGATTAGAAAAGTAGCAATGTTATACAAATGGGCAGTTAGGGTTTTAGAAACTTATCTTAGCTCCAAACTGAGGTTAATTCTGATTCCAGTTAATTTATAACATCAACATACTTTCTAGATTTTGCTCGTCATTTTCTTCTGTGGTAGACAGCACAGGCTCCATTACCCACATTCCTTTTCTTGTCTCTCCAAGGACACTTCCCAAGTCCACATCACAGATAGTACTTCCATCCAAAGATAAGAGTTTGTCCAAACCAAACTTCAGGATTTTGCTCAGCTTTTAAAAAAATGAAAAAAGTATGAAGATTAAAAGGCTGAAATGTCATCTCTTACAATGTTTCCAGAGCACTGTTCCAACAGATAAATCAAGAAGAAACAGGAATTTGATTGGGCATTGTTTCCTCATGTTAATCTAGTCCTCACAATGCTTCTGTACTACCTAGTTGTGAGGTAACACATTCACTTACAGATATTAAAACAATAAAAAAAAGAAAAAAGGGTGCATGTTTATGAACACTGAGTTATATTAATCATGCACCTATTTTGTTCTAAGTTCAAGATAGGAGCAAATCTTTACAGGTGTTATTTTCCAATTCTTTTAAGGTAAAAGTAATTGAATTGGGAATAAAATTAAGGATAGGTGCAGTGGCTGACCATTTCCTAGGAGCTTACTTTGTATAAATTTTAAAGTTTTTTTGAGGTTCCACTGACCTTAATGAGTTCAGCACAATTTGAAACTTCTAAATGTAATTACAAATTCCTGGTTGGTCTCAAAATCAGATACAAAATTAGTGATCTGAGTAGGTAGCTTTGACAAGCAAGCTGCTAATAACCTGAGAAGCTTTTGGAAACCTTCTGCAAAGTCTCAAAAACATCCAGTTTCACCAGTTCAGTGCAAACACCATTAGATTTTATTATTATTTTTGTAATATTTTTTTTTAATGAAAATGGATCTAGCTTTGAAAACTTGTTATCTTTTTTACCTGAATATTATCAGTCTCCTGTGATTTCTGTGCTCCAAGTGCAAACTGTCCCCCTTCAATAATGGTATTAGTTAACTGGAGTTTTGATGTTGCTCGTTGGTAGATTATCTCTTCTACAGTGTCTCTCCCAATCAAACGAATAATTTTTACAGGCCTCAAAGAGCATAATAAAAAGTTACTTTAATACATTTTTGCACTGGATCACCAAAGAATGAAGCGTATATAATCCTTACTGAGAGCAAAAAAGCAAGTAGGGTTTACAAGTCCCCCAGAACAGAGATTGTTCACCCTTTACTCACCCCAACCCATCAATTCCCAAGAGACAGCCTGTCATTTCCTCTTGTACCGCACAAATACTTCCATTTAAGGTGTCCCCATATTTCAAAAATAGTTGCTCTACCTTTCTAACCATGCACTACAGCAGACTGCTGTGATTGAGAAATGTCTCCTTATAGCCTTGCTGCAGTCAAGCATCAGATCTGGCGTTTGTAGGATTTCTGGGCTTGCAGGCCTCCTATTTGAGTTGGAAAGTGCTGCACAGAGCGGAGGTGGCGGGAAAACCGTGACACTTTAACTCTAACCATCCCTATTCATGCCCTGCTAGCTGAGGCTGATGGAGGTAGCAGTAGGTTCCAACACTGAGAAAAGCTGCTTTGAAGAGATTACCTGCAGAATGAAGAGGCTGGAAGGGAACACCTGGGGAGCTTATGCTCCCTTTCCTCATCCAACTGCATTCTGGGAGTGTCACTTGCTGAGCAAAGTTTCTGCCCTACCAAGTCCCAGAATGCACAAAGGAGTCTTGAAAATCAGGGTATTACCACTTACGTCGTTTATATTTCTCATTTTGGTCACTGACACTCAATGGGGCAAGCAATAAATACAGACAATAAAAATGCACAACGAGAACATAAAAGAACAGATAAAAGATAGACTCAAAGACATATTGAAAACACACGCATATGCAGCCACCTTGGTATAAGAGAGGAGATAGTTAAGATCTGAACAGACAAAATTTGATCAATGCAGATGAGCCAGTTAGGGTGCTCGGACAAAGACATCTCCATATAAAAATGTCTTTACTTTTGTTGTTATAGCATGCACACTTTTTGAATCACACAGAAATGTCTAGTGATCAGTGACTATTTCTGCCTAATGTAAACACTTATATTCTTTAATGTCAGCAGAGGTCTTTTCAATTATCACCTTCAAACATAATCAGTGGCAGTACCATGATCAAAGCCAATTTGAGCAACTCTCCCATTTCAAAGGTAGGTTGTGGAGCTTTGTGCTAAGGCAACAAACAATTTTTCTCTGTTGTTCTTTGGATAGCTTGGTCACATATGCTTTTAATACTCATTTGGGTTTTTTCCCTCCTCCACTTTAAATAATGCTATATGCCACTGCAGTGTGTTCCACCACTGCAGAATTAAGCTTGAGCTTTCTCTCCACTGTAAAAGACTAGCAGATTTTCAAGTATGGCTCGATGATGAGAAAAATGGAAAATATGTCAAATATAGGCTTGTCTGACTTTTCTTTGCAAAGTTAAAGTCTTAAAGTCTAATACATTTTGTTTAGCTTAAGTTGAGGAAATGAGCTGTAGCCCACAAAAGTTTATTTCAAATAAAACTGGTTAGTTTTTAAGATGCCACAAGACTTTTATGAATTTCATGTTACCAAATCTGTCAAGGTCAGGTTTAATGTTATCATCTTATTGCTTCCGGTTTTACCTATTTTGCAAAGCTGTGAAGCATTCCCTCTACATGTTCACCTAAATATTAGATAAATATGTGCACCCACCCACAATATATATATATATATATATTCTCACTTATTCTGGCCAATCCTGTGGGCTCTTGCTATTGCTTGCAGGTCATTTTGTGGGTTAAAGTCATTGTCAACAAAAACAATGGTATCTGCTGCAGTTAGATTCATGCCAACTCCACCTTCAAAAATAAAAGAAGTTGCCATTAAAGTTCTCATAGCTAAAACCAAAGTCACACAGACATTTTAGCCTATTTGAAACCCAGAAGAAATAAAAAAAAAATGTTCAGGCAATTGCATGAACAGCATTGCACAGAACTGTAGTTTGCATTTTGTTAAAGCACACCAACTTGGGGTTGGTAACAATGTAAACCAATACAAATCATTACATTGAATAACATCAAATCATCATTTTTAAAAATTCAGTGACCTTTTAAATGTCCCTGCCACAGATTTACCAGTAGCTGGCCCATGTTTGAAACAGCAGGGCTCTCATTAACTCATGCAGTTGAGGTCCACTCTCACTGCTCAGGTGTAGCCTGGAAACTTCCAATTCTTAATGACAGATTTCAAGAGGTGACTATGCCAAAACATATCTGGAGACCATGAAGTATTCTGACAGCTACTATATACCTAGAGGACACTTTCCCTGGCATGTTCATTTAAAATTTCCAAAGAAGTGGAAAACTAGTTTTTGTTCTAACCTATAAAATGCCTCCTACATTAAATGGATCTAGAATCATCCTGTTAACATTACATCTGGGATGGGCTTTCAAACCATTTGCTGGTCTGAGCTCAGCCTTCCATCTGCTTCACCACGTAGGCTTTCACAATATTTCTGCTTTATTTCATCTTGCTAGTTTGGCTGAGATGCCTTATAGGCCTTGAGCCCCAGAGATATGATTAGAAACTGACTGTGAATAAATCTGTTATTGTTGTGTGCCTTCAAGTCATTTCTGACTTAGGGTGGCCTAAAGTGGAACCTATAATGGAGGTTTTTTTGGCAGAAATTGTTCAGAGGAGGTTTGCCCTTGCCTTCCTCCAAGACTCAAAAACTGCTCAAGGTCTCCCGGTAGGTTTCCATGGCTGAGCAGGGATTCAAACCCAGTGTCCTAGTCCAACATTCAAACCATACCACATTGGCTCTCCCATGAATAAATATAAGAATGTAAGGGAAATAAGACTTGCTATGAAGACAAGCCTTGAATACAGGAAGATACGGTGGGATTGAGGGATTTCCCCTTTCTGGCAGAGAAGACAATGGGTCAACTTTTTTGCACTGCTCTGCAGAAATGAGCTAAAAAATGCATAGTATAGAAGGATCCTTTGTACCAGGCTGTGGATACAAAATACAGAAGCTTTCTACCAGGGCAAAGTGATTGGAACTTCTCATTGGCAGGCTGTGGGAAAAGATCAATTATAAGTCAGATACACCCCTGTCAAATTAGCCCGGTGCTTCCTCCTAGCTGGTCTTGGTATAAAGAGTCTATAAATTTCATATCTATTTTTCCTTGTTTAAAACAATAACCTTATCCCATATACATTGAAGCATCTCTTATCTAATATATAGATTCAATTTTGATGTTACATATATTTATAGATAATCTAGATATATAACATTATAGTCTTTTTTCTTCTATGTTATTTATAACTCATATTTATCTTCATTTCTTAAAGTTTGCTGTCACCAATTCACCTCATTCATTCTTTAAATAAGGTATTACCAGGTCCCAGTCCTTTATCTAGTTATCTCTTTAATTAGACATGTTAGTTTATCCATCACCATCATATCAATTTTATCATCAATCACTTATTGTTGGGAGCATATTTTGTTTCCATTTCTGAGCTAATATAATTAGTGCAGCTGTGATCATAAAAAATAAAAAATTCTTGTGTCTCTTTTCTAAATTATCTTCCACTGTTCCCAAAAGACACATTTCCAATGTCGTCCGAATTCTAAATTTTAGATTTTTTTTCAATTTCAATTTCTATATGTACAGATTTCCAGAATGTCTTAACTTTTACATATGGCCACCACAGATGGTAAAATGTACTTTTGTTTGACTCACCTTTCCAACAACTAGGGTCTCACTACTAATTTCTAAAGTGGCAGGACATTGAACAGAGTGTGACCAGGAATACCAACAGCCAAACCACAGGAAACTAGAATTCCCAATTATCTTTGTCTATTGGGTATATCTGTTTGCATACACACACATATGCACACAGCATAAATGTCTCTCTTCTCTTCAGATGCAGCTCTATATAAAAGGAAAATTCTGCAGTGCCCTGTTCTATCTGAACCTGTGTTTATACTAACCTGTTCTATGACCTCTAGACTATCTGGATATGTGAAGGTGTACTCAGTTCAGTCTGTTCTGTGTGTATCTTTGTGCACTACTCATGAAGACAGCAAGGAGATAGTCATGGACTGACAAGCAGATCCTCTTTCCTCCTGTAAGCTTTGTCTCACCTGCCCTTGTGCTCAGGAGGAAGACAAAAATGGGCTGCTGACCAAAATTTTTAATGGCAAGGTGTCTTTCTTCACCTCGGACAGAACCATCCAGGCGCTCATAGCTGTAACCTTTTCAAAGTAAAGAACAAGAGGTAAATGGAATGATACAAACATTCAGAAGACTTGCTCTTGGAAAATTACACCAGCTTCCAGGATCATTTACCTGTGACCTTAACAGCTCTTTGCTCCCACCCCCATATTTGTATACCATTTTTATTAAGGCTAATTTTACTGCAGTTTTATTTTCCTAGCGAAACACAGTTTACACAACAGCCCCTAGAACCCCATACTACAGGAAAACCCTGGTCTGTGGTATTCTATGAACAACATAGCTCCCTTAGAGATGAAACCATATAAAACAACCTTTCTAAACATTTGCTGCATCCCAACTCTGTGCATCTTTTCACTAGTCCTACTATCATTTAGTTTTCCCTTTCTACATCATCCTCAGAGCATTCTGTATTTTGCCTATGCAAAAGTGTCTTGTTAGTAAAGGCCTTCAAACTTTGGTGCATCCCTCTTCTAGCCCTTGCCCACCTCTCTAATGCACTGTTGCCCACTTATGATATAATATTTTTATGTGTGTTTACCCCCTACACATTTCAAATTTACTCTCCTCTCTCCTGCCTACTTAACGGTAATAAACTTTGCTACTATTCTAGCACAAGAATTCATAACAAATAAATGGAAATAAGACCCTAGATATGGAATTGGGTTGCCGATTACACCACACTATAAAACAATTATTTAAAAATACAAAAGAGTAAAGGTTGCTACTTTGATGTGACTTAGCTTCAACATTCACACCAAGACTGGTAAAGTTAAATTGGGATGCATGAGATGAACACACCTGGAACTCCAAAGCTATTTTTACAGGTTTGGAGACAGAACAAAAGTTGAGGGCAGGGAATAAATAAACACATCAGCTAAAGCTCAGTAAAGAGATTTACTATTCCAGCACTGTCTTGTACAAAAAGCCAAGTTATACACTCATTCTGAAAAGAGATTCAAAAGATAATTTGTCTGAATAAATACTAGTGGACCTAGGTACTTCGTTTCTCTTTCTGCCACAGGTTCCAATCAAAACAAGGTTTCATACTGAACTGAAACACAGCAGAAAGATTTACAGATAGCTAACAAGCTCCAAACAAATACCTTCTTCTTTCCCAATGCTTATAGCTATGTACCCCAGAGAACACTTAAATGTATCAGCAATGGGTCAAGCTTAGATAAACTTAGGAACAGAGTACCACAACTCAGATTTATAGGACTCTACAATGTGACTTAAGGAACAACCTAGACCTTGAAACGTGGCACACAGCTTTTTCAAAGCAGCATAACCTATAAAGAGGACAACCTAGACCTTCCCATTACAGAGGTATCCAGTGTATAGTTCTGACACAACAGCTTCAAAGCATAACTCAGTCACAAGGGCTGGCCCTTGCTTTATGGCCAAGTGTGAGGAAAGTGCTATGGTTTGCTTCTCATTAAGGAGCAAAATTTGACTGAGTAGACAGTGTTGTCTCATACTGTAATTAAATGACTGAATACTCTGTCACATCAAAAAAGTATCTTGAAATAGAAGTCTGCAGCTTCAGAAGGGTTCTTATACATCTCCCCGACATGCTGGGAGTGGGGTGGGGGTTGCTCTAAAGATTTTATAAAAATGAGGAAACAGTATTTCCCTTGTAACCTTACATGACACTGACCAGAGATGGCATTACATCGTATCTGCCTATGTGTAAATTATAGATTTATAACCCACCTTTCCTCCAAGAATTTCTAAAATATGTAGATAATTTTCTCCATTCCATCCAGGGTATATGGATGGAGTGACACATGCAGAGACATGAAGTTCTAGTGTACAGTGCTACACAATGGACAGAAGTCAGTCTCAAATCAATAGCAGATGATCTATGCCATCTGAGACTATCCAAAGCCTCCAAAACTCTGAAGCACTCCTTGTTCAGAAAACTGATGTTTGAAATCACCAAATAACTGCTGCAATCATCTTGACCAATGGAGGGGCTTCTCTAGGAATACAGGTATACTTCAGTTAACAAAGTTGATGTGTTCCTGGGCATTATTTCTTTAACAGAAAATTTGGTTCCAGAGGCAGAAATAGCATGGAAGGAATAAGAGTAGGTTACTATATCACAAAAAATGAAGAGAAGTTCAATATCTTACAGCAAACTTTTATCCAAAAAATAACCAAGTGAACACATGAAATGAAACAATCAGGTCAAGTAAGCCTTGAGTAAGTAAACAAAAACATTCCCAAGACCATTTGAAAGCTTATTAAAAATGCATATATAATTTTTCTTACTATCCTCCACGCTCCTTATGATTTTCACCCTGGTGGCCAAATTTATCCTTTTTTTTTTTTAACATGCTGAGTGTAGATGGCGATGCAAGCTTATCTATTCTTCCCTTTTCTTTCTATTTTGCTGCTCACATATGCTCAGTGATGGAGGCAAAGGCAACTATTTACCTTAACTGTTGTGGGCAGACACACACAACTGTAGTAGGATCAGCTAGAGTAGAATCTGATTCTTTTCCAGATCAAGCTTTATTGCATTGTTTACTGCAGACACACTACCACAAAACAGCTCCAGAAGTCTGTTTCGCCTGCCTTCCTGCACTACCCTTCCAATGCTGATGCCACCAAAAACCTTCTAGCTAGACAGAGAACAAGGAAGAAAAGCAAGGCTGGGCAGACATTAAAAAACTTTGTAAGAAGAGCTTCTTTGTCAGAGGCTTTGTTAACTGTGGTATGTCTGTACCCTCAACGTAAAAAAAGAAGCAGACTGCCCTGTTCAAGCACTTTTTCAGGTAACAATAACTGGAATTCATGACATCAGAGAAGATACTCTCACCTTTGAAAATGCCTGAAACTATACTGTATCTGAAATAGCATTCAAGCCAATGGGATGTGAAAGAGTTTGTCTTGGCAGCTTTCAGTGACAGACCAGTTTCTGAACAGGTTATCTGGGGACACTCCAGCCAAGTTCACACTCCTGACTGATGGATTTTAAAATATAATGCTGGGGAATAGGTTGGCTGCGGTTACCCAGAGGACCTTTTCTTCTGTCGCTCCCAAGTTATGGAATGGCCTGCCGGAGGAGACCCGGCACATTACCAGTCTTGACTGCTTTAAAAAAGCAGTCAAGACCGTTCTCTTCCGACAGGCCTTCCCAGATAAGTGTTCCACCGCCTCTCATCATTGTCTTCTGTGTTAATCTTGTTTTTAATTTGTTTTAATTAACTAATATGTTTTAGGGGGATAGAAGGGTTGGAGGGTGGGGAGGATAGGGTGCGTTTTAATGTTTTAATGTTTTTATATATTTTTGTAATGCCGCCTCGATCCATTGGGAGAGGCGGGATAGAAATAAATTTTATTATTATTATTATTATTATTATTATTATTATTATTATTATTAAATGTTTGCCTTATAGAGTTCCACAGGGGTTCATCCTGTTCTTTATGCTTTTTAACATGAAACGGATGTATCAGTTATCTGATAATTTGGACAGCTGTGTCATCAAAATACTAGTTACATCCAACATATATCTTCTTCAGGTGAGACACTGGAAATGTTGAACTAGGATCTGGACTGGTATTGCACACATACCTTTGCTGCTGCATCCCTGCTGAAAGGAACACAGGAGCAGGTGCATGCACGCACCAAACTATGAGTCTGGAGACCAGGGTTTGAATCCTCACTCGGCCATGGAAACCCACTGGGTGACCTCAGGCAAGTCACATTCTCTCAGCCTCAGTGAAAGACAAAGGCAACACATCTCGCCAAGAAAACTCTCATGATAGGTTTGCTTTACCCTAAGTCAGCTTTCAAAGGGGAGAGATATGATGGCTAGAAAAAGCCTACCTCTGTCAGCAGCACCTTGTTGCTGTGTGCCTTCAAGTCAGTTCTGACTAATGGCAAACCTAAGGTGAACCTACCACAGGGTGTTTTTTGGCATGATTTGTTCAGAGAGGATTTGCCTTTGCCTTCTTCTGAAGCTGAGAGAATGTCACATGCCCAACGTCACACAGTATCTGAGTGAGAATACGAATCCTAGTCTTAAGAAGCCTTTGGTAAATAAATAAATATTTGAATATTTAAAATATACATTTAAATATTTAAATTTTGAGTTAAGACTTGTGGGACCCCGGCAACAAACTACAAGGGGTCTTTGATAAAGAAACAGTTAAGTACCACTAATATTACTATGGTTAGGTGGATCTGTAATTGGTTGACTGGCCAAATCCAAAGGGTACTCACCAGGGGGCCCTCTTCATCTTGGATAGAAGTGACAAGTGGGGTGCCACAGGGTTCTGTTCTGGACCCAGTGCTATTCAACATTTTTATCAATGATTTGAATGAGGAAAAAGAGGGCGTTCTTAACAAATTTGCAGATGACACCAAATCGGGGGGGGGGTAGCTAACACCCCAGAGGACAGGATCAAAATTTAAAATGACCTTGACAGATTAGAGAGCTGGGGCAAACTAACAAAATGGATTTCTATAGGAAGCAATGTAAGGTACTACACCTGGGTAGAAAAAAGTGAAATGCACAGATATAAGATGGGTGACACCTGGCTTATCTATAGTACATGTGAAAAGGATCTAGGAGTCTTCGTATACCACAAGCTGATTGTGAGTCAATAGTGTGACAAGGCAGTTAAGAAAGCCAACGTGATTCTGAGCAGCATCAATAGGAGTATAGTATCTAGGTCAAGGGAAGTAACAGCACCCCTTCATTCCCACCTGGAATACTGTGTCTAGTTCTGGGCACCACAGTTCAAGAAGGATACTGACAAGGTAGAAGGTGTCCAGAGGAGAGCAAGCAGAATAGTAGAAGGCCTGGCAACCATGCCATAGGAGGAGAGACTTAGGGAGCTGGGTATGCTTAGCTTAGAGAAGAGAAGGTTAAGAGGAGACATGAAAGTCATATTTAAATATTTGAAGGGATGTCATAAAGAGGACGGAGCAAGTCTGTTTTCTGATGTTCCAGAGACTAGGACACTATGAAGCAATGGCTTGAAACTTCAGGAAAAAAGATTCCATCTAAACATTAGGAAGAACTTTCTGATTGTAAGAGAAGTTTGACAGTGGAATGCACTGCCTTAGAGTATGGTGGAATTTTCTTCTTTGGAGGTTTTTAAACAGAGGTTATATAGCCATCTGTCAGGAATGCTTTCATGGTGTATTCTTGCATGGCAGGGGGTTGGACTCAATGGACCCTATAGTCTCTTCCAACTCTCTCATTCTATGATTCCATGTGGGCAACAATGGAGAGACTACCTGGCCATGACATTTTGTTCAGAGTACAGCTGCTTGATTACTGATTAGGCCTAGACTGTAGTACACCTATCTTTCAAAGATCAACACTAGCTTTTGGCCAACAGCTGGGCATTGGCACTGATTTTTGAAGCCTATCAAATGGGTGTCTGAGAAATTTCTATCTTTCTGTCAGCCTTTTCCACCACCAAGTTCACCATCAAAGGCTCCTTTCCTGGCACCCCTACATAAGCCAGCCAGCTGGTAAGTGGAGAGGAGACTTCCTTGGTAAATCTCTCACAGGATGTCAACTACACAGATGTATTTTCAGAAGCAGTCAAATCTCTTTTTCATTTTCCTTGACTTGGAATCAGAATTGACTGCTGTATGTTTTTTTTTTTACCATCAGTCTCAAAGTATATGTTATCTTCTATTTGTATTTGAATGTCATTTTTTTTGTTGCATATAAGTGTACACAAATCCGAAAACAGAACAAAACTCCATGATCCTGAAACACAACTTGAACTAAGCTCAGTTAAGCAGCTCAGCATATAATGCCAGATCTTACTTAGAAACCTAATATCCATCTTAAGGCATGGAATACCTTGCTATAACCCCAACTTTATGTAAATATTACATGGGAAGGAATATGCAGTGGCACATTTTCAGACACAATCTCACATTTTACTGAAGCCCCTCAAAACATACTGTATGATTACCTTGAGTGTCAGTACATTTCTGAACTTTGCTCATTCCCTGATCAATCAAGACCACTGACCACTTTTGAACAATTTTGCATCAATTCAAAAACTAATCCCATAAAGTAGCCGCAAAATAGACAAACAATGTATCAATACTTCTTATAAAGTCCATGTGGGAGCAAAGATTGCAGGGGAATCTGAGTTAAATATCTCAGTCACTGAAGCAGAGTAGACAACAATTGTAAATCCTCCCAACATAAATCTTTTTCAGTCACAAAGAAAGAAAACGCATTTCACCTAATATATAGATGGTACCTCATGCCTGTTAAGCTATCTTGCATCAACTACAACCCTTCTCCCCACTTGTGGGAGCTTGTGGGAAAAAAACAAGAGAAAGTACTTAGGATGCTCTTGTAAGGTTAAAAAAAGGACAATTTACATTTATTGTTTCTGGAAATCCATTTTAGGATAAGAAAGGAGATAGACAAAAGAAAATTACACATATTTCAGTAGAAGAGCCCCTAAAAGCTGGCTCTCACGTGTGGATGTAAGCCACCTGAGGCTGAAGCCTTATGGATACTCCCTTCCCAAAGAAAGGGAGACAAGGGACTAACTTTTTGGAAGAAGGGGGAAGTGACCTCTGCAGGCAGCCAGGAAGGAAAAAGGCTTGAGTAAATAGATCAAAGAAACAGAGAGGTACAACAAAAGGGCAGGCGTGCTCTCTAGAATTTCCTCTCACTAATCCTTTATACAAGCACTGATGCTTCTTTCCTTCCAACAAGAGCACGGGGAAAAATGCTTAATATGAAATTAATTTGACAACTTTGAAGTACAGTATCCTTTTGTATAGAATTTGTATACAAATTATCTAAAGAAATTATGAACTTTTAGTCTTTTCCCCTTTTAAAGACATTGGCAATCAAGCCTGTAGCTGCAGAGTGACATTGGACTATATATGATGAAATAGGACATGTCCATCACCTAAAACTCTTTCTCTGATTTATGACAGGTAATCTACCTACTAATGTATTGTACCAGCTACTTTTTGGTTTTCTTTTGTTCTTACTTTTCTTTACTATACTCACTTGTTTACATGGTCAGTACCATTATTCACTTGTATACTGATGAAAAGTCAACAAACAAACAAACCAGATTGTGGACTGAAGCCCAGGTTCAAAAATAAGCCTGAAAGGACAGAGAAGCCACTAGTCAAGACTGCTTAGGGCTTTTCTCTATACAAAGACTTAGCTAACAAACAGTTCTGCAGCCAAAACAAGACTCTTGGCAATAAAACCAGCCACTTCAAAATCTGGGGCATTTACCTCTGTAATCCATGTAGTCTTGCAGAATGTCCAACATTTGGGTCATTTGAGAAAACAGCAATACACGGTGACCACTGCGATAAAAAATAAAGCCTCTGACCACAGTTCAATGTACCATACAGCATAGGCCAGGCAAAATCAGAATTAGACTTTAGCCCAACACACTAATTGGAAAGCAAACCCCATTGAACTCAGCACTTATGAGAGTTGGGTGTTAGATATGCACATCAGTCAAGAGTCTAGCATCAGTAAACTAAACTACTCTGTGTTCTGAGTAAATAAGCAGAGTAGTATCTATCTACTTTTGTGAAGTATCAAGAGAGCCAGGAAGGTAGAGAAAAATGTATGGCCCCACCACAACAGAGTCAAATAAAAAGGAGACTAGCCTTCTTCTCGGCCTCAGACAAGCTGCAGCAAGGTCTACCATTATACCTTTAGTAATCATCTAGACAAAACATGGTTGTCTCATAAGGAGAATAAGATGAGCACCATTCCACTTACCTGTAGCCCTACCTGATCACAGAAACAGGCCACCTCAATCGCAACAGCACTGTGTCATATTGCACATCCCAGGCATTGACACATCTCAACTTTTAATTTCTGCTTTGACTATATTGAATTATTTCTCTTAACTGTACAATTGCTTTAAGATCTCCAGTTCTGTTCAAAAGCTCAGAAGTAAGTGGAAACTGCTGCCACCCCCAAAATTAAAATACACAGAGAACTGAGCAAGCAACAATTGTACCCAGGCTTGGAAGCAGACCAGGGGCAGGCAACTGCCACAAGACTGGGAAACCAAGCCTGGCAAAGTGCTTGAGGGCTGAACTTAGTGTGTGTGTTTTATAGATTTGTTTTAATAGAAAATACTTTAAAAATGTAAAATATATATGTAAAATATAAAGAAAGGGTTAAAAATTAGTTGAGATGCTAAAATCTCATTTTAATTTAATTCTATGCTGAATATGGAATATATTAACTTCATTATGAAGTGAGTTAAAATTTATTGTAGAACATTTAGCTTTATATCAGCCTGGGGAACTGTAAGTCTTTACATTAGCTTACTGTGGTAGATTAGCACAAAGAACAGCAGTAGCAGCAGAAGCAACAGCACCAGCAGATTTAGAAATGCTTGATGTTCAGTTGGATTTTTTTTAAAAAAAACTATCTTCAGCAGATACCCCCTCGCACCTTGCTAAGTTGTTTCTATAAGGCTGTTCCTACTGAAACGCTAAACCAAGCCTTTCCCTCCAGCTAGTGAGATCTTTGTTAATCTTCAGATGTGAAGGAAAGTAGGAATGCACTGGCTATTCAGATTTGCATCCTCATCGAGTACACAAAACCCATTAAAACAAAGCATACCCAGCATACAGGAAAGAGAGAAGCTTATCCAATACGTGCAGTTTCCCACTGGCTTCGATGAGATGATCTCCAATGACAAAGGGTTCTGGTTCAACACCTGGAATGGAAAGAGATTTTAAGCAAAAAGCCCACTTATCAATCCTAAGTACAAAGGTATTGCATTTCTGATTGAAAGAGCTGTAAAAGGGAAAAGAAGAGAGCTAAGCCAGCTTAGTGTAGTGATTTGAGGGTTGGACTACAACCCTGGCAACCAGGGTTTGATTCCCTGCTCAGTCATGGAAACCCACTTGGGCACACCATGTACACTTAGCCCCATAAAACCCCATGACAGGTTTGCCTTAGGGTTGTCCTAAGTCAAAAATGACTTGAAGGCACACAACAAACAAACAAACAAACAAGGAAGGAAAGATTTGCTTTCCCTCATAGATACAAAAGCCATGATATAAAGAACCTGATAAAGTGTACCCTAGCAGCGTGCTCTACGAAAACTTGCTGAGGGCCAATCTATTAACAGTCAAAAACTCTTCTTCCTTAACAGCTGAAAATACATCCTGGGGAAAAAAAATGCTTGAGACAGCCATACTCTATTTGATAAGAATAACACCAGAATTCAAAAAAATGACCTGTCCATATCTCAGTGCCCTTGAGGTTGTTCCATGTCAACACTTGGATGGTGCCTCCCTCCCCTCTTCCTTCTAATGGGCAAATGAGCCACGGGATTTGTGCACGCGCACACACACACACAATAACATTGCTATGCTAGCCTACAACAGCATCATCAGTAGCCATCTCATTCATCATTCTTACCATTGAACAAATATGGATGAACTACACATTTCCGGAGTTGAATTAACATATTTTGCAGACGAGCTTTCCTCCCCGTTTCACTTTCAAAGGCATCTGAAAAGTAAATAAAAAAGACTGTTCAAAAGAGATGTGGTTATATGCTGTGTTCAGTCATGAAGATTTAACAGGAAAAAGAGTTGGTGGGGAAGTTAATTTTTCAGTAAAGCCAGATGTATCAGTTTCAGATTCAAAATTAACTAAGCCTCTGACAAAGAAACTTTTTACAGTCCATTTCCCCTTCCACTCCAACCTGGATCCCCTTTTCTCCTCCTCCTCTGTCCAGAGGGAAAATTTTAACAGTATTGGAAGAATGGTGAAGGAGGAGTTGGAAAAACACAATATTTCAGTGTCAGGTTGTAGCCTCTACTCTTGCCAATCCTTCTGTAGTTGTGTCCCTGCTTTCAACATGCAAGGTAGAACCGCAGAATTATAGAGTTGGAAGAGAGCACAAGGACTATCAAGTCCAACCCCCTACTGTGCAGGAATACATCATCAAAGCATTCCCAACAGATGATCATCCAACCTCTGTTTAAGAACCACCAAAGAAGGAGGTAAACTTCTTTTCTTCAGGTAAACGGCAGCTGCATCTAGAACCTTTTAAGCATATATAAACAACAAAACAAAGAGAAGATGAAAAAGAAGATAAGCCTGCCTTACCAGCTACCCCCAAGAACATTATGTTGCTGTTGTTTTTAATGTAGATCTTTAAGTTTGGCCACCAAAATGGAAATCGAAAGAATGGATGCTGATGAAAGAAAAAATTATCTCTGGATGCCCTTTGGAAGAAACTTTCAAGTGGTCTCCAAAATGTTCAAAATGTTTTTCTTTACACATGTAAGGCTTACCTGACATAGTGGTTTCATTTTACATGTTCACATTGTGAGCTCTGGATAAAAAAGTTTGCTAAAACATCTCGAACTTCTTTTTTGTGGTGTAGGAAACTATTCTCTCTCTTTTCATGTTATTTCTACTTCTGATACCAAATTTTCTGTTACAGAAGTACTGCCCAGGAACTACTTGCCTCATTAACTGAGGTATAACTGTATTTGAATCACTTTGACAGAGACACAGGGCAGAAATCTCCTATATCAGATATTAAAACCTCAAGATGGGGTGGGCAAATTGCAGCCTGCAGGGGTGATATATGCTCCCAAGACTCCTTTTGACTCAAAATGCCCACTCTACTCTCTAGTGCCCAATATACATGGTCCTAATAGAGTCTCGTGGTGCAGAGTACAATTTGTCCATGTTTCATCTGCATCACAGGGCGTTTTAAAGCCCAGAGAAGACCTTTTTATAACTGGGAAGGAAACCTGAAGCAACTTCTTGTTTACTTTCTACTTCAAAACCTAATTTTTCAGGACTTAAAACAGCTGGAAGAGGGAACTCAGCTGAAAGTTTTCCCAGCTCCCTTAGATGGCACAGCATGACATTTTGAGTAAAGAATACATATATATAGAGAGAGAGGGGAGTGGGGAAGTAAAATGAAAATACAAGGTAGGCAAGGGATACATATGGTTCCCAGTCCTCTGGTAGTTGCCCACCTGAAGATTTACAAATATACCCTTATAAAATATTTGCTCTACGATGATCATTATGCCTTGGAAGTTACCAAAATTTTTAAAAAGTTCATGTTACGTTCAGCCCAGAGTTCAGCTCCCTGCACCTAGGTAGGTGCCTAGCACCTAGGCAGGTTTGGGTTGGGGTTTGATCTTTCCTAAAATGGAATTTGACACCCGGACCAAAAATGATTCTCTACCCCTATCCAAAGAGAAGGATGCGAAAAGGTCATAGTTATGCTTCCAGAACATTCAACTAAGGACCTTAGTACAATTTGACAATAAAGATCAGAAAGCTATAGCAAAGCTTTGATAGGATGAAACAAGCTGCTAGTGTTAATGCATGTGCCAAAAGGTAACTGATAAATAAGCAGAAACACAAAGTAGTGGTATTTTATATGTTAATTCCAAAGGACTTCCAAGTCAAGATGCTGTAGCTAGACTGTCTTGTGCTAAATCAGAACACAAATACAGCCAACATAATGGAAATGGACATGGAAAACTAGGTTCTCTCTGGGGAAAAACTCTCTAGAAAGGATAGCAAAGAACATATTGTGGACAGCTTTTAATAATAATGTAAAGCAAGGATGGGGAACATGTGATCCAGGGCTGATGGAAATAACAAAGCTGAACAGTAATTTAGTCATGGGAAGTTACCATCCCTTTCTCACCCCAAAATGCTAAGGGTGATCTTGATAAATTTCAGGTTGGCTTTGTTCTCCCTGCCATGCTTCTAGGTAGTCGCATTGCTTTGATGCTTTATTGGACTTTACTGTCTGGTGAGGGGAACAGTTGGGAAGAGCTGAGAAGCAGTGTGCTAGAAAAGGTGAAATGTTATTGCAAGAAACTGCGATAAGCATATAGGTGCAGGCACAAAGACTTGGCTGCACAGTCAAACTGTTGATGTTGAATGAAAAAATGGGAAGAGGATGGAAGAAACTAGGAATGGAGTTGTTATGATTAGCTATCAAACAGAATGGCAGCATGAACCAATTTGAAATGTTACAGCTCATAAGGGCCTGCAAATCCAATGTTTCTTTAGTCTTTGCAGTTGTCAAGATGTGCTGTTGTTTCTTCAGTGTTCTGAATAAAGCTTTTGAAACCTCTAAGCCTATTCTCTGAACATGGAGCTAGCCACAGGAAAGAAGCAATGGAAGAAAATGATCTAGTAGACAGCATTATCAGTTGTCCTCATACTGACTGAGTAAATATGTTTAAATTTGGACCAGTAGGCCATGGAATGGCGGGAAGTAGGATAAGCCTGGAATATGTCTTCAGTGGTGTCCAGGATTTGGTGCAACACAGAAGAGTTGAAGTCATTGAATCATAGAAATGTAGAGTTGGAAGAGACCACAGGGGCCATCCATTCCAAACCCCTGCCATTCAGGAACACCCTCAAAGCACTCCCGACAGATGGCCATGAAGTGATTCACAGCTCTGTGAATAATGCTTTCAAATTCAACATTCATGTAAGTGAAGAAAGTAAAATGCTCCAGAGAAAAAAGGCTCTGTTTTAGTACTTCATCAGCTTCTCAAAGAGTTGCTGGTCCGATTTAACGGCTCGAGACAAGATAAGAGAAGTTTTAGAGGGCAATATTACTATGGGCAAAACCAACTGATTTCTAATTTCAGTAGACATGTACACAAAACACACATCACTGCAAACCAAGAAATCAACCATTTTCAGCTCTTGGTAAACTGAATTACTTATTTCAAGCACAATCATTCTATTTACCTAGGTCTTTCATCAAAATAGCCTTATAAAACTTTCTTTGCAATGCTGACATTCCATGATAGAGAATGACCTCCATCTTCTTTGGGAGGTCACCTGCAACTTCTGCTTTCACTCTCCTGAGCAAGAAGGGCTTCAACAGGCTATGCAGTTCTTTAGCTGATTAAGGAGAGAGAAATGCCATTAAAGCCATCTTAAATCACAGTACGGAAGTAAAGGATCTTCCAGATGCAAACCATCATGCTGAAAAAGGACAATTAAAAGGGAATGAATCTTCAAAGATCCTAGAGACTGCATCAGCAAAGGTTGCAGTGCCATTTCTTCCATGTTCACATTCAAAACGTCTTTGGCAGGATTTGAACAAGAGGGACCTATATTTCAACCACCAAATTCCTTCGTTTTGAAACTCTACAGGCATCATTATCCTTCTATCCTTCCCTTTTCTGTGTATCTGGGAAGACACCACAGGGTAAATAAATAATTCTTTTTTGCCATTCTCTACACATTACTATGGAACTAATTCCAAAATGAGTCAGAAGCTAGAATGTTTTCAAGTGGTAAGAAAAAGTACTGCCAGCACCCAGAACCCCTTGTGGATTTGTGTAATAGTGCTTCTCCTTCACATCAGATGGTAGAAACAGCACAACTTCCTTTAAGGAAAATGTTCAAGCTTTTAATTTCTCTGAAGAATCTTAAGCCAGCCACAACACTTTTACTTGCCTGCTTTGTTTTCCTTTTCAACTTCATGGTAATAGTGAGCAAACTCCTCCACTAGGTCCTTGGGGAATATAATTGGTTCAATAAAAGCAAGCAGGGCATACAGCTCTTGGAGATTATTCTGAATGGGAGTGCCAGTCAGCAGGAGGCTGAAATCTGTTGAAAACTGGAAAAGATGCAGGAGTTGAGTTACTCTGAGACAGTCACTGTTGGGAATGTGAAAAACTGTAAAGGGGAGATATCGTCATGCATATATACCCCATTTATAAATGTTATGACATGTGCTGTAATGGTTACTTTGTAAGATAGCCACAGGACACTGAATTAATTATCCTGGCATAATACACAAAGGAGACAAGGTACTTCACATACCTGTAGTTGGGAACTGGTCTTCCTGCTCCCCCCAACATCAACCTAAGTGAAATGGGAAGGAACTGGGTTTCTCTATTCTAGAACCCTCTAGGAGGAGACTTGGTTTTTCTACAGTTATTTGGGCAATTAATAACGCCCCTACTTCATGATCATATCTTGGCTTCCTCAAGGGTTTGAAATGCACACATGTACATATCTCAAGGGCATGTTCTCTGTAGATTGGGGCCTTCCACAGTAGATAATGAATGCTGAGCACTCTTTGCTATGAAATAATCTGTTGTAAATTTACCAATAAAACTTTTTTTTTTTACATCAGCTGCTTAAGCCAGTCTTGACAATGTTGAAATTTCTAGACAGGTCAAGATCCAGTGTAGCTCCAACAACCATGCATTGCTATCAGATCCATGCCTACCAAGTTAGTGGGTATAAAGTAGAGGAAGATGAAATAAGAATATATTTTTCCCAGTAAGTTGCTTGGTCTTGAGAAGGACAGGTACATATCCTTTCTCAGAGAACTTGCAAAACCTGCAGCTCTTTCCCTGGGAGTCTTGAGGGATTTTCTTTACTAGCATTAAGTAGGATACCCAGTTTAAAATGAAGCATTTTAGTACAGTTCTACATTTTTCTAACTCCTTCCTTTTCTCCTTTTTTTAGAATGTACTAATATCTGGCTGAACTCTAAAGACAAAACAACCAGTACAATGAAAACAGTTAAACAAACCCATATATGTAGATATGCTGTGAAAGAGCACTTTTTTTGAGTTCCCATCACATAACACATCATAAACAAACAAAAGAAAGAAAAGATGGTACATTTTTACCTCAGAGAGTGTTTTGTGAAGTAATGAATCCTGATTCTTCAGTCTGTGAGCTTCATCCACAATAAGACATGCCCAGTTAAAACTGAACACAAAACAGGGAATTTAGACAGACCAGAAATATCAGCCATAAGGGGAATTCCTAGAGGTCTCCCTTCCTTCTTTCCAACTGAACAAATACCATCTTTCATCCCTGATGCTTCCCTCCTTTGCAATGTGCTGCTCTCTCCATGGCTCTTCTGCCAGTTCACAGCAAACTGCTGCTACTAGTTCTCCCTCCTTTCCCCCCTAATTGACCTGGACAGGTAAGCCATCAAAAAGTACCTTTTGAGACACTGTGTGAGAATTATTCTTCTTTTTAGATTGCACAGTTAAATTAATCTGCCCAGTTCTACAATATGGATTCATAGGCTTTTCGGTCAGATTATATTCTTGTGGGTTTGGACAGAAGAGGTTTAAGAAAGCCGGAAAATAACTACCAGGATAATCAATGTAACTTAACACATCAGACATCTTAAGAAAAAGTTTTTAAATAAAGTTTGTCTATGCCATTCCAGAAGAGATGATAGACTCCAACACAAACACATACTTGAAGCCAGTTTAATCCATCAGCCATCAAAATACTACCCATTAATCCCAGATGATTGAATTTAGTCTAAAGGAAAATCATATGCTTCCCCTGATAAACAAATTTGAACTTATGTGTTATGAAAACTTATGTGTAAATCTGGTATCCTCACCGTTTCAGAAATGCAGCATCTTTAAGGCATATCTGCAAAGCAAGTAGAAGAAAACTATTATTCTGAAACTTCTGCACAAGGCTGGGTTAAGTGGTCAGGACTATTTCTCCATCTTTATAAAGAAAGGCCTTACACTGATCAGATCAGACACATGTAAAAATCTGTTGGTGTAACTCTCCACAACTTCAGACACCAGATCCTTTGAAGCCGTTCACAGCCCTTGAACCCATTCCCACAAAGAACAGTGCATTTAGAATTGTCTTGTCTTAAATGATTTTATGTGATTGGTTCTGCAGAGGATATACAATGCTTCCCATCCACTTCAGTCTGTCTTGTTTTTGTGTCATAACGCAATGAACCTGAAATAATATAATTAACTCAAAATAACGAAGACAGACAGAAAGCTTCGTTCTCAGATACACCCTATACAGATGTTTCTCTCCCACCCCTCACAACCAGAACTGCATAATGAAAAGAACTGAGGAATGAGTCCATTGGTCCCTATCCCAATCTGGCACCCTCTTTAACTGTCTCTGTCACATCTCAAACATTCCATGGTGAACATCTGCAGTGGGGAGCTTTCTCTGCTAAGGTAGCCCTTAGCATGTATTTAAAACATGTATTTAAACATGTATTTAAAAACATGTATTTAAAACAACATGTATTTAAAAACATGTATTTAAAACAACATGTATTTAAAAACATGCACAATTAAGGTTGTACTGTAAACACTCACGTATAAATTAAAAAAATTATGCCAAAAAATTGACCCCAAAAATGTGGATCACCTTATACACAAGTCAATGAGATACCTCTGTCCACTGTGGTGCTGCTTCTGGTCTTTTGTAATGCCTGCTTGAAAAAATGGCAGCAGCAAGAGATCTTTGGCACTTCCCTGCCACAGTGGAGAGAGCAGAGGGGGCCGATGCTCCTTTTATGCTCTCTCTAGATGGACTAAGCTTGCACCTTAGTCCATCTCAGGAGAACCTGAAAGAAGACCCAATCCTCTCTACTCCCTCCACTGTGGCAGCGGCTCTTTGGTGCTTCCCTACTGGTGTAAGAAGATTAGAAGGGGTTGAAAAAAGCCCCCATCCCTCTACTTTTCCTGACAAAGAGGTAGCTCTTAGGCACTTCTGTGCTGTGGCAGGGAAGGTATAGGGCTTGGTTGGTGGTTCTTTTTGGTTTTCCCAGGATGGACTAAGCTTGTGCCTTATTCTGTCCCAGGAGAACATAAAAGTTAATACTGTATCTTAACCGCTATGGTAGCGAAAGCCATTTTGTCTGCATTTATTACTTCTGTTACTCTGCAAAATGAGTTCTGAAAAGTTTTAACCTTGACTCATTTGGGTCATTTCAAAATCTGTAATTTTGGCCTCAAAACCTGCACTCAACTTATACATGACATCAACTTCAGAATGAGTATATACAGTGAATGCAGCTGAGAAGGGACTTAAACAGAGACATTCATTTTCTGCAGCAAATGTCTACCTTCTAGTGTGGGATGGCAGTTGAAGGGACAGTTAAAAATTATGCCACAGTAAGGCTGTGGCCGAGAGGTTCATGTTGACATTCTCCCTCATGCAATTCTAACAGGGGAAATGTTTGTCTAGTGACATGTTTCTGCTAACAACTACTGCTGGGAACTACAAAAGTAAAACCACACTAATTCATTGATCTTAAGCAAGCCAAGAAGAAAGATATCACCACAGTGAATTTGCAGATTAAGATACAAAACTGAGGGCATGTCTCCCAAATATTGACAGACTGCTGTACATTCATCACAATTAAAGCCAAGTACCTCATAGGTAGTCAGAAGAATGTGGAAATTATTTGATGTTATGTCCTGTTGTAGCTCAGTTCTTTCTTCTTTATCTCCTGAATACGTTATGAAGGAAAGCCATGGAGCCAATCTAGATTGAATTTAAAAATAAATAATGTTTTAGCAATACATAAGCCACATTAACAATCAGAACATATAACTGTCTTGTACTGAGACAGATCATTAGTTCACCAAGCCTAGTACTGCCCATTCTGACATGAGTCATTTTCACTGTGATGTCAGGGACAGAATCTGGGATCTTTCGTGCACAAGGTATGAACTCACACTGGTGGCCTTTTTCCTAATCTACACAATTTCTGAAAATGAGAAGTTAGTACCTATATGAATGTTCATTCGGGCATGACAGGTGGAGCAATCCACACACTAATGGTTTCCATCCCCTTATGCTACAGCCCAAAGCAGGAGCCCCCAAACTTCTTTTCAGTTGATTCCACTGAGATTCATTCTCTATCTGGCCAATTATATTTCCTAATCTAATTTACCCTTCCCTGTTGAATTATATCTACATATATTTTACTGTCTTTTTTGGGGGCGTATGTGTATTGTTCCTCCTGTCATTGCAGATGTTCACACAAGTACCAGATTCTCATTCTCGAGATGGCAGGAACATCACTCCATCTGCAAATGAAGTCTTCCCAAGCCCAATAATTCTGAGTTGGACCCCAAAAACCCGAGTCTCACACTCCCACCTGCAACATTGTGTGGCCAAACATCACCTGTGTGGACCTATATTTACCAATTTTATATTACCTAATGAATATTATTAGTTCTTCCCAGTCAGTTGCATTACATGTATCTGCTTTAGGGTGGTCGTAAGTCAAGAATGACTTGAAGGCACACAACAAGAACATTAACTAGAAAAATCCACAGCTATAAAAACTAGATTTTTAATGTCGCTGTTACAAGACAGGCTGTGTTTTAAAACAATTCAAATTTTGTGAAATTTTTGCATCACACTGCTTTAAGATTATAGACATCTGCAAAGCTTACCTGACAAGTTCCTCCTTCCAGTTGTTTAACACAGAAAGAGGGCAAAGGATAAAAAAAGGCCTTTTATTAAGCTTTCCGCTTAGGACAACAAGTAAAGAAATAGCCTAAAATATACAGGAAAATACAGAAACAATTTGTGTTATAAATTGCAATGTAATGCTATCAGGACAAACTCAAGACTTTCAGCTACTATTGAAGCACAACACCAGATGGCAACCACTCACACAGCCCCCAAGAGATGGTGCACAGTACACAAAGTTGGACAAATAATTATGGTAAACAAACATGAAATCTCACAAGCATTTCCACCCTCTCGTTCCAGATGGTAAAAATACAGTAACAGCAAAGTAAGTAACAATAGACTTTCCTTTCATGACACCAAAATCTGATGCTTGGGCAGCCTTTAGGTCTCATTCTGCCTAAAGGCAGGCCCATATCTGCATTTATATATTCATTTGTAATAGTGGTAGACAAAACACAGACCTCCAGATGTTATTGAATTGCAACTCTCATCACCCTTAGCTCATGATGAGAAACGCTGGAGTAACAACCCAAGAACAGAGGGCTATATTCCATCTATAATTTTTTTAAAAATCAGGTTTTTCTACAGAAAGAGAGAGTGATACACCTGGCAAGTCTTCCCAAGACCCATTTCGTCACCCAGGATGCATCCATGCCACATTCCATAGCACTGCGTCAACCATTTTACACCTTCCATCTGATAGGGACGTAGATGGATGCCTTGAGTGAACAAAAAAGAGAAAAAAAAAGAATAATGTAGAAGGAGAAGGTTGCACCAAGTTTACAGGTTAAGGCTGGGCATTCCACATTGGTCAATGAGTTGTCCTTTTCACCTTTTCCCTCTGAAAGCACATCATGAAGAAACTTATTATAGTAAGTAGTTGGTGTATAACCAGGCAGATCTACAAGGTTAGATATAACAACACACACCCTGATGAGCATAAGCTTCCTCCCAGACTTGAAGCTGTGTGGGAAAGAGTTGTATTCAAACTCATATTGCATTTTAGAAGTGTTGAATGAACTGGAACTGAATAAATTATCTCTTCATGCTGCTTAGTTACAATGTTGAGAGGAAGCTTAGGGATGATTGTTCTGGCATGGTATTTCTGAAATGTTCCATATGGCTTGTAGAGGCACAGTGTCAAGACTTCAAACTCCAGCCTTTCTCTACAGGTCCAAGAAGACGACTATGGCTTGGCTATTTACTTCTAAGGTTCTTGGAAAAGGAGAGAATGGCAGGGCTTGTGGACAGATCAACTCTAGGGAAAATTCTTGACTCACTGCTCTAATTTCAAAGTGGGAGAAGTACAAGATAAGTGTCCCTCATCTTTTCTGACACTCTGGAGGCATAGGTTTAGGGCAAAAATTCAGCTGTTGTGGAGAAAAGTAGGATCCTGGCAATCACATTTTTGTACAGATACAAAAATCACACCAAACATGTGGACCACACTCACAGCACAATCCTACTGCTTTCGATGAGACTGCTTAAAGTCTTACTCACTTCAACACCCTGAACACATATTAAAGCAAAAACTGCTACACTGGAAAGAGCTATAATCAGGCAAGATTAATGAAGACAGTTAAAACATCCTCATGTTTAATTGCCTCCATTATACTTATTATAATCTGTTACACCACAATTGTTTGACACCTCCTCGCTCTATACCCTCAGTCCATAGGAAGCCAAAAAAGAACACAAGGAAGTATTAGAGAAGATACACTCCAAGAGATCTAAAAATGATGAACATATGCCAAATGCTGTCTGAGAAAGCTTCTAAAGTCAGGACAAGTGTTCTCCTTTTGAACAGTATTGCATTCAAAGAACAGACTCACTCTTAAGCACCTTATCTTGTGAGAAACAGAGAAAAACACAACCTGTTCTAGCAATCCAATAGCAAAATTTATTCCTATAAGGAAATTGGCACTGATGACTCAAAACTCAGGAAACAATGAAAGTGCTGGAGAAATACTAACAGTCTGCCAACTCAAACCTGCAGAAACCAGGTTCTGGCCTTTTCCGCACTAGATTGTTATAGTGCTATTATTCCACTTTCAACATCCTATGGAATCCTGGGGTTTGCAGTTTACAGAGATACTACTATAACAGTAAAGTGAGGAGAGACTCTCTGTTTCCTGTAATGCACATTTCCCAAATTCTGGTTTTTGAGGTGTTTTGGATTTCAGCTCCCAGAATCACTGATCACTGGCCAAGGCAGATGGAACTTCTGGGAGCTGAAATCCAAAACATGTGGACAACTAGTTTGGGAATCACTGCTCTAAGGAAACCTACCCCAAAATCAAATGAACTTCCTGACAGTCAGGGCTGTCCGGCAGTGGAATCTGTTGCCTCGGAGTGTAGTGGAGTCTCTTTCCTTGGAGGTTTTTAAGCAGAGGCTTGATGGCCATCTGTTGGGATTGCTTTGAGGGTGTTCCTGCATGGCAGGGGGTTGGACTGGATGGCCTGTGTGGTCTCTTCCAACTCTGAATTTCTATGATTCTATGATTCTATGATCCTATATGCAGACAAATAGAGATCTCATTCTGAGGTAAACCAGCAGGAGAGTTTTCGATCTCTTTGCTACAAAGGATAACAAAAAGTTTCTTTGCTATCAAGAGATCATTTTCTCTCCAGTCTCAATCTGCCAGATGGCCCACCTCAGAATGAGGACCCTCTTTGTCAGAATACAGGCTCCCACTTTTTCAGCTATTTATTCTGCACCTCTTTACTTATTCCCCCAATACAACAGAGATGAGCTGTCTATCTGGACTATAACATGGCTGTGCTGCAGACTATTTCCTGAACTGTCAGACAGATACCTCCAGCCTCTGGCTGTTGATGAATTCCAGTCACACCTGACAGTCCAACAATATGGTGTTTTGTTTAGCTTTTTTTGGCAACATTAGGTTTCAGCCCTTTGTACCCTGAAAATACATCCATGGAATTTTAGATTACTTCTAACAACAACAACAACAACAACAACATGGGATGAGGTTCTGGAGAAATAGTCTTGACCTATTAAAATCAGACACAGGGATGTTCTCAATAATACTTGCAGAGCTGCCACACTCCCAAGGAAACGATGAAGGAGGGAAGGCCATGTGTTGCAGGGCACAGTCTCTGTATACTCCAAGCCCCAACTTCAGTAATATTATATTGGTTTTAGGATTTGTGCATAAGTTGGTTTTAAGAGGCCTCCATGCAACCTGAGAACAGACAACCGCTATGTCTCACTCTTCACTGGGTTCCTTAGGCTGGGGGGGGGCTACTAGGTTTTCACCTTTCCCTAAATAAGAAAAGAAGATACAGCACAAAGTACTTGTACTTACTCTTCTAAAGGGAGGGGAGGGTGCCATTTCCCCAAGATTCTTTAAAACAACAGAACTAAGTTTTTCAGAAAGATAAACCTAATTAAGGCTTGTGGTACTGCTACACTAAGGAACCTTTTTTTTTTTAAGGCACCTCATTTCACCGACCGCAAGTCCCTCGAGAGCAGATAGCGGCCACTTGGGCCATTTCCGCACTAGCCTGTTATAGCGCGATGATTCCACTTTCAACCTCCTCTGGAATCCTGGGGTTTGCAGTTTCGGGAGGGGCCGGCCGGCCCCTCCCGAAACTGCAAACCCCAGGATTCCAGAGGAGGTTGAAAGTGGAATCATCGCGCTATAACAGGCTAGTGCGGAAATGGCCAAAGTCTAGCCAGAATCTATAAACCATCGGAAGCCTTAAATATAGGTCTGTATTACCGCCGCAGCTATTTATTTGGCGAATATCTGCTCTGCAGGGGTAAAACCAGCCCTACTTACCGGTCAGACCCCATTGGCTTAAACGACCCTCCTCGACATCTGCTCCTTCCTGCCAGGATTTGCCCTTATGAGACACAGCCTGGAAGAAGCGGGACATCACAAATTATCCTCCGCACTCCAACGAGACTCGAGCTCCCACCACTCCTCCGTCCTGCCACTCCGCGAACATCACATCTTGCAAAGCGGCTTCCGGAGGGAAAGAAACAGGCCAGCGCCCATTGGCGGGTCGGCAGAAACGCCATTTTTGTGATTGGCCATCGGGGCGTGGCCCCGGAACGGCCGCTTCACGCCGTGGAGAGGTTGCGCGTGCGCCTCTGAAGGCGGTGGCTTTGGAAATAGCCTTCGGTTGGGCTTTCAGGCTCGCGTGCCGGAGAACGTAAACTGTGTGCTTGACCGGACAACGCTCAACAGAACGTGCAATGAATTCCATGGGACCCTAACACACAGCCGCCTCTCTGTACTTCTCCTTGCCCCCCCCCGGCCTTTTTGTAGCGCACCGGCGGTTGGTGATGACGGGTTCTTGAATAGAGAGGGCTGTCTAACGGCTGCCCGGCAACAGTGAGGGGCTCCTGTGCGGTTTTTAGAGGGGAAGGTTGTCTATTCCAATGGTACTTAACCTTTTCTGTATCAGGGACCCTCTGTAAATATAATTTGTTGCCGGGGTACTTGACTCAAAATATAAATATTTAGATTTAAATATTTATTTTTTTAATTAAAGGAGTCTGGAAACTAGGATTCAGATCCCCTCACAGACACTGAGTGACCTTGGGCAGGTCACATTGCCTCAGCCTGAGAGGAAGGCAACCCATTCTGGACAAATCTTGCCAAAAAAAAGTGCTGTGGTAGGTTCACCTGAGGGTTGACATACGTCAGAAGTGACTGGAAGGCACGCGAGGACAAAGTGCCAGCGATAGGAGATTCTTTCTAGCCGTGTCTTACCCCTCAGGGAAGTGAGGTATTGCAACATAAGGTTAACCTATCATGGGGGTTTTCTTGGTGACCTTTTTCCCTTTGCCTTTCTCTGAGGCTGAGAGAATGTGCCTTGCATGAAGTCACCCAGTGGGTTTCCGTGGCCGAGCGGGGATTCAAACCCTGGTCTCCAGAGTCACAGGCCATTTCCGCACTAGACTTTTATAGTGCGATTATTCCACTTTCAACATCTGGCCGGCCCCTCCCGAAACTGCAAACCCCAGGATTCCATGGGATGTTGAAAGTGGAATAATCGAGCTATAAGAGTCTAGTGCGGAAATGGCCACACTTTGGGTGTGTGGGTGCCCCTGCCAGCGTGTCCCATTCGTCGGGGATATGGCAATGGAGGAGTGTGGGCACCGAAACTGTCCCCTCCTTTGCAAAGGAGGGAGCAGTTTGGGCACACACCTACTGCTATGTCCCTCAGTGCCCACAGCCTGCTGCCACGCCTCTGATGGAGCAGGCATGCGCGCTCCTCTAACTGCTCGGCCATTTGCAAACGAGAGCAGCTTTGGCACCTGCAGCCCCCACTGCCGCATCATAGAATCATAGAATCATAGAAATTCAGAGTTGGAAGAGACCACACAGGCCATCCAGTCCAACCCCCTGCCATGCAGGAACACCCTCAAATCAATCCCGACAGATGGCCATCAAGCCTCTGCTTAAAAACCTCCAAGGAAGGAGACTCCACTACACTCCGAGGCAACAGATTCCACTGCCGGACAGCCCTGACTGTCAGGAAGTTCTTCCTGAGGTTCAGGTGGAATCTCCTTTCCTGCAGCTTGAATCCATTGCTCCTTGTCCTGGTCTCTGGAGCAGCAGAAAACAAGCCTTCTCCCTCCTCTATGTGGCATCCCTTCAAATATTTAAACATGGCTATCATGTCCCCTCTTAACCTCCTCTTCTGCAGACTAAACATATCCAGCTCTCTAAGTCTATCCTCATAGGGCATGGCTTCCAGGCCTCTCACCATTTTGGTCGCCCTCCTCTGGACTTGCTCCAGCTTGTCAATATCCTTCTTGAATCGGGGTGCCCAGAACTGGACACAGTATTCAAGATGGGGTCTAACCAAAGCAGAGTAGAGTGGTACCAGTACCTCCCTCGATCTAGACACCATACTCCTATTGATGCAGCCAAGAATTGCATTGGCTTTCTTGGCTGCCGCATCACACTGCTGACTCATGTTCAGCTTGTGGTCTATGAAGACTCCTAGATCCCTTTCACACGTACTGCTATCCAGCCACGTGTCCCCCATCCTATATTTGTGGATTCCATTATTTCTGCCTAAGTGTAGGACCTTACATTTCTCTCTGTTGAATTTCATTTTGTTCGCCCTGGCCCAGCTCTCCAATCTATCCAGGTCATTTTGAATTTTGATCCTGTCCTCTGGCGTATTAGCAACCCCTCCCAATTTGGTGTCATCTGCAAATTTGATGAGCATGCCCTCTATTCCTTCATCCAAGTCATTGATAAAAATATTGAACAGCACTGGGCCTAGGACAGAACCCTGTGGCACCCCGCTAGTCACTTCTCTCCAGGATGAAAAGCAGCCATTCGTGATCACCCTTTGGGTTCGGTCGGTCAACCAATTACAAATCCAACTAACAGTAGCCCTGTGCAGCCCACAGTTTACTAGCTTCGTTGCAAGAATGTCATGGGGAACTTTGTCAAAGGCCTTACTGAAATCGAGATATGCTACATCCACAGCATTCCCTTCATCTATCAAGCTAGTAACTCTATCATAAAAAGAGATAAGATTAGTCTGGCATGACTTATATTTGAGAAATCCATATTGACTTCTCGTGATTACCGCGTTGTTTTCTAAATGACTAGAAACTGACTGCTTAATGATCTGCTCCAGGATCTTTCCGGGTACTGATGTCAGGCTGACTGGGCGATAATTATTTGGGTCCTCTTTTTTTTCCCTTCTTGAAGATGGGGATAACATTTGCTCTCTTCCAATCTGCTGGAACTTCTCCTGTCCTCCAAGATTTCTCAAAAATTATAGCAAGCGGTTCCGAAATGACCTCTGCCAGCTCTTTTAATATCCTAGGATGCAATTCATCTGGCCCTGGAGACTTGAATTCATCCAATGCGGCCAGGTATTCCTGTACCACCTCTCTACTTATATTATGTGCCTCATTTCCTCTGCTTCCTCCCCTGCTCCCCAACCGCCAGGTTGAGTGCTTGTATCCTTCTGGGAAAATACGGAGGCAAAGAAGGTGTTAAGTAGCTCTGCCTTTTCTCTCCCCCCTGTGAGTAGTTCGCCATCTTCTCTGCGTAGCGACCCTACTGTCTCCTTCTTTTTCCTTTTGCTGCGGACACAATTAAAAAAACCCTTTTTATTGTTTTTAATGTCTCTGGCCAGCCTAAGTTCGTTCTGTGCTTTAGCCTTTCTGACTTCCTCCCTACATCTCCTGGCTACTTGCTTAAATTCTTCTTTGGTGGTTTCCCCCTTCTTCCATTTCCTATATATGTTTCTCTTAACTCTTAGCTCAGCTGAGAGCTCTTTAGTCAACCATTCTGGTTTCTTCAGATGCCTACCATTTTTCCTCCTTATTGGCACAGTTTTAGACTGTGCCTTCAGTATCTCCCTTTTAAGGAACTCCCATGCCTCCTGAACTCCTTTCCCTTTCACTATTCCTGGCCACGGAATTCCAGCCAGCAGCTCCCTAAGTTTACAGAAGTCCGCTTTTTTAAAATCTAAGATGAGTGTCTGGCTACCCTTATCTTCTCCTTCCCACTGAATGCTAAATTCCAACAGGGCATGGTCACTCCCCCCTAAAGATCCAACCACTTCTACCTCATTCACAAGGTCATCCCTGTTGGTCAAGACCAGATCTAGAATATTTGAACCCCTTGTGGCCTCTTCCACCTTCTGGACCATGAAGTTGTCTGCAAGACAAGCAAGAAACTTGCTGGACCTTGCTGTCTTGGCAGAGTTTGACTGCCAGCATATATCCGGGTAATTGAAATCTCCTATTATTACTGTATCCCTCCTCTTTGAATGTGCAGTCATTTGGTTGAGGAAGGCGTCATCCAAGTCCTCAGCCTGGGTTGGAGGTCTGTAGTAAACCCCCACCAGAATATCCCTATTGTTTCTCGCTCCCTTAATTCTTACCCAAATGCTCTCAACCTGGCTTTCTGGGTTTAAGTCCTGGATCTCTTCACAGGTGAAAACATCCTTGACATACAAGGCTACTCCTCCTCCTTTCTTGTTTGGTCTATTTTTACAAAATAGGCTATACCCCTCTATTCCTATATTCCAATCATGAGACTCATCCCACCAGGTCTCAGTGATGCCTATCAAATCGTATTTATTTTCTTGTACTAGGAGTACAAGCTCATCCTGCTTGTTTCCCATACTCCTTGCATTAGTGTAGAGACACTTAAGTCCCTGGGCCCTTCCTGCAAGTCCTGTACTATTGAATCTACTCCTCCCGCCATTGGCCGCATCCCTGTTGCTGCCACTGCTGGTGGTGTCCAGACCCCCTGTGAGGGCTCCACAGACCACCAGAGACCCCTGGACCCCAGGTTAAGAACCACTGGTCTATTCCAAGAACCACCTGCAGTCCCTATTCTCAAACCTTGGTCCTCCAGGTATTTTGGACTTGAGTTCCCGAATCCCTGAGGACTAGCTTGGCACTGTGCCCTGGGGTACAGTATTTCTAACCCCTTTTTAAATTTCTTACCAATAGCTGTAACGTAGCACCTGCGATTTCATACGAATCAGCAACCTTTCTTGTGTATTTTTTTCCTTTTTGATGGAATGCGAAGAAGTCACCCTATTGCTTGTAAAGGGAGGTACCAGAAGGCTTTGTGATACCTTCCATACAGGCAAATGACAGTTGAGCCATGCAATCTTACACATCCATGTGCTCTGGTGTGTAGCAAATGGAAGCTCCTTGAAGGAAATAGAATTTGGCAGTCTTGCCTCCGCCGAGATTCGAGACCCTTCACTGCCCTCTCCTTATAATAAGCGGCATAATGGAAAATTCTTGGCCATTTCTGCACTAGACTGTTATAACGCTATGATTCCACTTTCAACATCCTATGGCATCTGGGGTTTGCAGTTTAGAAGTGCAAACCCCAGGATTCCATAGGATATTGAAAGTGGAATGATAGCGCTATAACAGTCTAGTGCAGAAATGACCGTGGTTATATGCAATTATATATGGTTATGGGAGCGGGGAAGGGAAGTGTTTCCAAGGGTGGCAGCTTGTCCAGGCTCCGGCGAAAGAGCAGGAGGCGGAGGCGGCGGTTTTGAGGAGCAAGTAAGGCTTCCTCCTCACGCGCCCTTCTACCGTTGGAAAGACCCCCCCCGTCCCCTCCCGAGAAGCACCTGCAGCCCAACCAAGAGTTCCGCCGCAAGAAGACCAGCAGCTCCGATTCCCGCGCGGTTCTTCGAAGGCGCCACACTCGACTCCCGTGAAAGCAAACCCCGCTCCTGAAATTTACCATTGGCAGCCACACCGAAAGAGGGGATTAGTCGGGAGGTTTGGGGTATTTTTTTTATTTTTTATTTTTTGAGACTCTGGTCCAATAGCTTTCGCCGGCAGATCTGCTGCTGGCGCAGAAAGGACCCTCTCTGCCAGAGGGGACCAGCCCGGTAACTATTTCCCCCAGCCCGCGTCCGGCTCGGCGGGCCCGGAAGTCCCTTCCCGCACCCTGGACTGCGGCGCGGCCGGCAGGCTCCGCCTCTGAGAATTAACGGGCGGCAATGCAGAAGAAGGGCGAAAGGAGAAGCGGCTGAGGAGGCGCCTTTGAGCGGCTGCCCCTTGACCGCCGTGGTGGCCACCCGGCCGCGGTCTCCCTTTTCCTGGGGCCAAGATGGAGGAAGAGGAGGGTGATGCAGCGTGCCTGCTGCTGCTGCGGGCGGCATGGGCAGCGGCGCTGGCTTTCGCCCTCTACCTGGGCTTTGTACGGCGGGCCACTGGCGCTTCGGGCACTGCTTTCCATCGACGGGAGCCCGGCCGGGGCAAGGAAGCCGAGGCGAGGCCGCCCGCAGACGCGGTGAGGGGAGCGGGGTGACTCTCCGTGCCCCCGTAGAGAGGAGGGTTTAGTAGTGCCTCTCCTGTCCACATGGCAACTTGAGAGGGTTAAACCCGCCTCCTGCCCGCGACTGACGCCGCTGTCTCGGCCACAACAGCGGCTGGCGGGGGGCGAGGGGGGTTCTAGGAGCCCGGGGTGGCGTCCGGGTTGCCCCCATCTTCTCTTCTCTGTGGTGATGTGTTCAGTTGCCGTCACTTTCTCTTTTAGCGGAGACTGGGTAGGGCTGTTTTTATGTGCGTATTATTTGATACGTGGCATGGGACCAAAAACAAAACAAAACACGAGTCATATGACATAGTGGGATTTTTCTCTCTCATTCTTTCAGAAGCATTTTAGGATTACTGTCGAAACTGTCGTCTATTGTATCTCCCGCCAAAAATAAATAAATGCCTGTTGCTGATGCTTTTGCAAAGTAGGGGGGCTGTCCGATCGTTTGACAGATGCAAGAGAACAGGAGTGAGGGTCTTCTTGCTAATTTGTTACATATTAGCAATTTGGTTTGGTTTGGGGGAAAACAGTTTGTTACCCTAAGCTGCTGTGAAGATGGAAATTTTGGAAGGATGAAATGCAAACAAATTGTTAAGTGAATAAACAAAAACAGACAGTTCACTGTTTTTCTAAGGTTGAGGTTGGTCTTCTGTTTTTTTTTTTAAAGGTAAGGTATAAATAAAGAGGTAACCGGAAAAAAAACCCTGCCCTTGCCAAAGATATTTTACCTGGCCAAAGGCAACCACTGGAGTTTTATCAGGTGTCTGTGACATTGTGTGGTTTGCTTGGTGGTACTCTTGTACTGTCAGGAGGAGTGGAAGTGGACAGGCACAGCACTGGCTGTGAGTGCAGTGCAACACTAGCAGGGAAAATGGCTGGTAGAAAGGGTTATTTGGTAGCCAGCAGTAATTGGGATGTAACCTGACCCAAACACGCATTGTTGGCCAGCTTCTGTAAATTGAAGTTAGTAAGCAGCAGAAGGATGATAAAAATCTGGTTGAACCACTTTTATTAAGACACCTGTGCACTGTTGTGATATGTAGGATCTTGAGGTGCATGCAGAAATGTTGCCTGCATTTTGAAGCCTGTGTTGAATGTAAACCTAGAGAGTTGTTCACTGCTTAAGTAGTAGGTGCCTACAGGTAGCTTGCACTGTATTGTAGGAAACTGCAAATGAATGTTGGTTTCTCAATGGCTGCTCAAGTGAACCAGTGCAGAGGAGTTCCTGAGGCCTTCCTCTTCATTTCATGGCTGCTTGTTGTCTTTGGACTGTTATTTGACCAACTTCCTGCATGGCAGGGGGTTGGACTGGATGGCCCGTGTGGTCTCTTCCAACTCTACATTTCTATGATTCTATGATTCTAAGGCACTGCTCTGCCCACAACTGCTGAGAAGTAGTCTGGCTAACTGAAAGGGAAGGTACAATATATTCAGATGTGTTTCATGTCCAGACAGGCCCTGGACAATGATGGAGACTTTCCTTTGGTGATGAAAAAAGTAGACATGTTTGCTTGCCCCCCCCCGCAATTTAAACAAATGGTCTACTAGTATTCTGTATGAGGTTTCAGTTATGATTGGCTTAAAGTCATTCAGCTTCATAGCAAAGCAGGGATTTAAATTCAGTTTCTGTCTGTGTTCCATCTGTTGCACAGTCTGTAAAGGGCAGAAATATATACATTTGCAAACTGTTCTTATGCAGCGTACAAAGAATGATTTTGGGAGTCAGAGGGTGTCTACCTGGAAGCATATTTATTTGTTTATTTATTTAAATGTATATATCTCCCTATATCTGGAATGGATGTCTAAAGATCTCTCAGTGGAGCTGAGTGGAATTCAAACAAATAGCCAGCAACTGTAGGGAGAAAGGCTAAAGTGTGGAATGAGCTCTGGCTCGCTAGAGAAACTAAAAACAACAAGAAGGCTTTTTTTTGCCATCTTCGTAGCAAAAGAATGAACAAGGAAATGGTAGGGCCTCTGTGTGGAATCATAGAATCATAGAAATCTAGAGTTGGAAGAAACCACACAGGCCATCCAGTCCAACCCCCTGCCATACAGGAACACCCTCAAAGCAATCCCAACAGATGGCCATCAAGCCTCTGCTTAAAAAACTCCCAAGGAAGGAGACTCCACTACACTCTGAGGCAACAGATTCCACTGCTGGACAGCCCTGACTGTCAGGAAGTTCTTCCTGAGGTTCAGGTGGAATCTCCTTTCCTGCAGCTTGAATCCATTGCTCCTTGTCCTGGTCTCTGGGGCAGCAGAAAACAAGCCCTCTCCTTCCTCTACGTGGCATCCGTTCAAATATTTAAACATGACTATCATATCCCCTCTTAACCTTCTCTTCTGCAGACTAAACATACCCAGCTCTCTAAGTCTATCCTCATAGGGCATGGCTTCCAGGCCTCTCACCATTTTGGTCGCCCTCCTCTGGACTTGCTCCAGCTTGTCAATATCCTTCTTGAATTGGGGTGCCCAGAACTGGACACAGTATTCAAGATGGGGTCTAACCAAAACAGAGTAGAGTGGTACCAGTACCTCCCTCGATCTAGACACCATACTCCTATTGATGCAGCCAAGAATTGCATTGGCTTTCTTGGCTGCCGCATCACACTGCTGACTCACGTTCAGCTTGTGGTCTATGAAGACTCCTAGATCCCTTTCACATGTACTGCTATCCAGCCACATGTCCCCCATCCTATATTTCTGTATTCCATTTTTTCTACCTAAGTGTAGGACCTTACACTTCTCTCTGTTGAATTTCATTTTGTTCGCCTTGGCCCAGCTCTCCAATCTATCCAGGTCATTTTGAATTTTGATCCTGTCCTCTGGCGTATTAGCAACCCCTCCCAATTTGGTATCATCTGCAAATTTGATGAGCATGCCCTCTATTCCTTTATCCAAGTCATTGATAAAAATGTTGAACAGCACTGGGCCCAGGACAGAACCCTGTGGTACCTCACTAGTCACTTCCCTCCAGGATGAAAAGCAGCCATTCATGATCACCCTTTGGGTTCGATCGGTCAACCAGTTACAAATCCACCTGACAGTAGCCCTGTCCAGCCCACATTTTACTAGCTTCTTTGCAAGAATGTCATGGGGGACTTTGTCAAAGGCCTTACTGAAATCGAACTATGCTACATCCACAGCATTCCCTTCATCTATCAAGCTAGTAACTCTATCATAAAAAGAGATAAGATTAGTCTGGCATGACTTATTTTTGAGAAATCCATGTTGACTTCTCGTGATTACCGCGTTGCTTTCTAAATGATTAGAAACTGACTGCTTAATGATCTGCTCCAGGATCTTTCCGGGTACTGATGTCAGGCTGACAGGGTGATAATTATTTGAGTCCTCCTTTTTTCCCTTCGTGAAGATGGGGATAACATTTGCCCTCCTCCAGTCTGCTGGAACTTCTCCTGTCCTCCAAGATTTCTACAAAGATTATAGCAAGCGGTTCCGAAATGACCTCTGCCAGCTCTTTTAATATCCTAGGATGCAATTCATCTGGCCCTGGAGACTTGAATTCATCCAATGTGGCCAGGTATTGCTGTACCACCTCTCTACCTATTATGTGCCTCATTTCCTCTGGTTCCTCCCCTGCTCCCCAACCGCCAGGTATTCAAGCTTGTATCCTTCTGGGAAAATACGGAGGCAAAGAAGGTGTTAAGTAGTTCCCCAGAAGATGGCAAAATGCTAACGGGACAGAGAAAAGGCACAACTACTCAACAACTTATTTGCCTTGATCTTCTCCCAAAAGGAAGACAATGCTTTACTTAGGGAAAATAGAGCAGATGATGCAGTAGGGGAAATGGATCACAGCATAAGTGAAGAGATAGTACAGGAATGCTGGACTATGAAAAATGAATTCAGGTTCCTGGGCCAGATGAACTACATCCAAAAGTATTAAAGGAACTGGCAGAAGTAATCTCTGGCAATGATCTTTGAGAACTGGAGAACAGGAGAAGTCCCAGCAGACTAGAAGAAGGCAAATATTGTCCCCATCTTCAGAGGCGGGGGGAGGACCCAAACAATTACTACACAGTCTGCCTTACATCAATACCAGAGAAGATTCTAGAGCAGACAGTCTGTAAGCATGTAGAAAGGAATGTGGTGGTTGGTAAAATATATAAACTGCTATTAAGTTTTGAACTTGGAGAAGAGGTAATTAAAGAAAGTATGATAAAGTGGGCCCAAAATATGGGGCACTCTATTCCACTAGAAAGGTGGGAAAAATCCTAGAGAGAAACATCAAGATTTACGAAAAGTACAAGCCTGCATGAAAGCTACTTTTTATAGATGGTTGACACAAATTTCTAAAATGAATAACAACACAAGTAATCTCTGTTAGAAATGCAAGCAAGAAAGACATTTTATCATCTATGGTTAAATTATGCAAAAGTGGGAGAATTTTGGAAAGAAATCTGTGAAAAAAATACTAAGACAGTTCAAATCTCCTTTTGAATGAAACCCAAAATATATCTCCTGAACATGCTAGATGGTATTGAAAAATTGGTGAAGACGTCGCAAAATTATATTTTATTGTATATGATAACAACAGTCAGGATGACCTAAGCTCATAGATGGAAACAAGAGTCAATATCAACTATGGATGATTAGCAACTGAAACTGTACGATATGGTGGAGTTTGATGAATTAACAACCTTATTATCTGATAAATACCTTAATAATACCTTAAACAATGTAAAGAAGATTGGAAAATAATTTCTTCTCTTTGAGAAATGAAGTGGGGGAAGTTAGCAACAGCTGGAGTTGAGACTTGAACCCAGATTTCTGAATTATAAAACAAGAAAAGATGAAATAAATAATGTATAAGTATCATAGATAAGATCCAGAATGAGAAATTAATAAATCACACAAGGGCATTTAAATTGTAACAATTAAGTGAGTTTATTAACCTGAGGTGTTAAGTAACAATTTATTTACTATTTCAAAGCAGTACAGTTCTACTGAAATTAAAATTTATTAGATGCACATGTTGGGAAACAATATATAATGTAGCCTTCGCTAGATGAATGTTTAAAAAAGAATCTCAGTTTTTGTTTTGTTTGGTTTTATATTGATTTGATATGAATGGTATATATACCTATGTTTGTGTGTATATTTGATACGAATGGTATATATACCTATGTTTGTGTGTGTGTGTGTGTATATATATATATATCTGTAGAGTTACATGTCTCACAATTATAGATTAAGGTATAGATTATCTGATGTGACAAAATTCTGATATTATTCTTATAATTTTTAATAATTGTTAATTTTTTAATAAAAAGATTTTTTTAAAAATGAATGTGGTGATCATTAAAATCAACATGAGTTTCTCAAAAGCAAGTCATGCCAAACTAATCTTATCTCTTTTTTTGATAGCTTGGTAGGTGAAGGGCAAGATGTGGATATAGCATATCTTGATGAAGGAAATGCTGTGGACGTAGCATATTTTGATTTCAGTAAGGCCTTTGACAAAGCTCCCCATGACATTCCTGCAAGGAAGCTTATAAAATGTGAGCTGGATAGGGCTACTGTTAGTTAGATTTGTAATTGGTTGACCGACCGAACCCAAAGGGTGCTCACCAATGGCTGCTTTTCATCCTGGAGAGAGGTCACTAGTGGGGTGCCACAGGGTTCTGTCCCGGGCCCAGTGCTATTCAACATCTTCATCAATGACTTGGATGAAGGAGCAGAGGGCATCCTGATCAAATTTGCAGATGACACGAAATTGAGAGGGGTTGCTAATTCCCCAGAGGACAGGATTAAATTTCAGAATGACCTTGATAGATTGGAGAGCTGGGCCAAAGCTAACAAAATGGATGGATGTAGATTGGAGAGCTGGGCCAGGGCGAACAAAATGAAATTCAACAGAGAGAAATGTAAGGTCCTACACTTAGGCAGAAATAATGGAATCCACAAATATAGGATGGGGGACACGTGGCTGGATAGCAGTACGTGTGAAAGGGATCTAGGAGTCTTCATAGACCACAAGCTGAACATGAGTCAGCAGTGTGATGCGGCAGCCAAGAAAGCCAATGCAATTCTTGGCTGCATCAATAGGAGTATGGTGTCTAGATCGAGAAAGGTACTGGTACCTCTCTACTCTGCTTTGGTTAGACCCCATCTTGAATACTGTGTCCAGTTCTGGGCACCTCAATTCAAGAAGGATATTGACAAGCTGGAGCAAGTCCAGAGGAGGGCGACCAAAATGGTGAGAGGCCTGGAAGCCATGCCCTATGAGGATAGACTTAGAGAGCTGGGTATGTTTAGTCTGCAGAAGAGGAGGTTAAGAGGGGACATGATAGCCATGTTTAAATATTTGAAGGGATGCCACGTAGAGGAAGGAGGGGACTTGTTTTCTGCTGCTCCAGAGACCAGGACAAGGAGCAATGGATTCAAGCTGCAGGAAAGGAGATTCCACCTGAACCTCAGGAAGAACTTCCTGACAGTCAGGGCTGTCCGGCAGTGGAATCTGCTGCCTCGGAGTGTAGTGGAGTCTCCTTCCTTGGAGGTTTTTAAGTAGAGGCTTGATGGCCATCTGTCGGGATTGATTTGAGGGAGTTCCTGCATGACAGGGGGTTGGACTGGATGGCCTGTGTGGTCTCTTCCAACTCTGAATTTCTATGATTCTATGATTCTATGAAAATAAATTTCAAGAGAGAGAAATGTAAGGTAATACACTTAGGCAGAAAAAATGGAATGCATAAATATAGGATAGGGGACGTGTGGCTGGATAGCGGTATGTGTGAAAGGGATCTAGGAGTCTTGGCAGATAACAAGCTGAACATGAGTCAGCAGTGTGATGTGGCAGCCAGGAAAGCCAGTGCGATTCTTGGTTGTATCAATAGGAAAATGATGTCTAGATCAAGGGAAGTAATGGTAGCACTCCATTCTGCATTGGTTAGGCCTCATGTGGAATGCTGTGTCCAGTTCTGGCTACCTCAATTCAAGAAGGATATCGACAAGCTGGAACGTGTCCAGAGAGGGCAACCAAAATGGTGACGGGTCGGGAAGCCATGCCCTATGAGGAAGGGCTTAGCGAGCTGGGTATGTTTAGTCTACAGAAGAGAAGGTTAAAAGCGGATATGATAACCATGTTCAAATATTTGAAGGGATGTCATATTGAGGAGGGAGCGGGCTTGTTTTCTGCTGCTCCAGAGACCAGGACAAGGAGGAATGGATTCAAGCTGCAGGAAAGGAGATTCCACCTGAACCTCAGAGCTCCCTGGCAGTGGAATATAGTTAGAGTCTCCTTTGGAGGTTTTTAAGCAGAGGCTGGATGGCCATCTATTGGGAATGCTTTGATATGTGTTCCTACATGGCAGGGGGTTGGACTGGATGGTTCCTGTGGTCTCTTCCAACTCTATGATTCTATGATTTTAGTAAGGTCTTTTACAAGGTCACCTGTGGTATTCTTGGAAACAAGGTAGTAAAATGTGGGCTACACAGTGCTACTGTTAGGTAGATTTGTAATTGGTTGATGAACTGAACCCAAAGGGTGCTCACTAAAGGCTCCTCTTCATCCTGGAAAGAAGTGACTGTGGGGTGCCATGAATTTGCAGATGACACCAAATTAGGAGGGGTAACTAACACCCCCCAGAGGACAGGATCAGAATTTCAAATGACCGTGACAGATTAGATTGCTGGGCCAAAGCTAACCAAATGAAATTCAACAGGCAGAAATGAAAGGTACTACACTCGGGCAGAAAAGATGAAATGCATGGGTATTAGATGGGTGACATCTTGCTTGATCAGAGTACATGTAAAAGAGATCTAGGAATCTTAGTAGACCACGAGCAGAACATGAGTCAGCAGTGCAATGCAGCAGCTAAAAAAAGCCGATCTGATTCTGGGTTGCATCAATAGGAATATAGTGTTTAGGTCAAGGGAAGTGATAGTACCACTCTGTTCTGCTTTGGTCAAACCCCAACTGAAATACTGTGTCCAGTTCTGGGCCCTATAGTTCAGGAAGGATATTGACAAATTGGAATGTGTCCAGAGGAAGGTGACCAAAATGGTAGAAGGCCTGGAAACCATGCTCCGTGTGGAGAGACTTAGGGAGCTCCATATGTTTAGCCTGGAGAAGAAAAGGTTAAGAAGTGATACGATAGCTGTATTTAAATATAGGAAGGAGTATCATATGGAAGATGGGGCAAGCTCATTTTCTGCTGCTCTGGATACCAGGACATGGAGTAACGGCTTCAAACCTCAGAAAAAGAGATTCCATCTGAACATTAGGAAGAATTTCCTATAAATATTTACTGCCCAAAAATAGAAACAAGGAAGTCAGACTGAAAACAAGGGAAGAATTAGAAAGTGAAGGATTTAAGTGTCAGTGGTTCTTATACACACAGTTAACAGATTTAAAATGGTCTTGAAATAGGAAGGAACTGAAAATAGAAGAGAACCTAATGGAATAGAAAAATTATTACTTGACATTTCAAGACATCAGACTTCACAGTTCTCCAAAATGATTATGAGCTTAGCTTAGAACTAGAAGAAGACACAGTGAAAGAATCAATGGTCAAATGGGCACAGAATGTTGGACACAACATTCAGCTGGAAAACTGGGTGAAATGTTGGATGAAAACCTCAAAGTTTACAGCATCCTAAAATCTGAAAGAAAATCAGTTAAAATGTTTCATAGATGGTATCTTTCTCCTGATATATTAGATAAAATATATAGAACAGGGAAAGCAAAATGTTGGAAATGTGAAGAATCAACATCGGTCATAGTCATGCCCAAAGGCAAAAACATACTGGAATAATATTAACAGAAACATGTTAGAGATTTTACAATAAACCTTTGCTAGGACACCTGAACTCTCCCTTATGAATATGCTAGATGGACTTGATGATGCACCTACAAAAAAATACTGGGGAGCATTATTGTGCATGATTACAACTGCTAGAATTCTTTCTTGGAAAAGCAATGACACTCCAGAGATTGAAGAATGGTTACTAAAGCTGATTGAGATGAAAGATAGTTTGACCTATTGGTTAAGGGGAAAAATACAGGAGGAAAATTATACAGAATGGAAGCGGTGAGGAATTTCTTCCTAAAGAAATGGATTCAAGCCGCAGGAAAGGAGATTCCACTTGAACCTCAGGAAGAACTTCCTGACGGTCAGAGCTGTCTGGCAGTGGAATATACTGCGTTGGAATGTGTTATAGTCTCCTTCTTTGGAGGTTTTTAAGCAGAGTCTGCATGGCCATCTGTTGGAAATGCTTTGATGTGTGTTCCTGCATAGCAGGGGGTTGGACTCGATGGCCCTTGGGGTCTCTTCCAACTCTATGATTCTGTGAAATATAGTATGGTTATAAGGTGGTAAAGAAGAAAGCATTATAAATTCCGGTTTGAAGTAAAGTTACTGACACAAACTAAAAATGAGTCTAAACAATGTCTTTTTCCTTTTTATGACCTATTTTTTTATGCTGAATTGAGTGTACATATTGAAAAAGCAGAATGTCTTATTTTAAAGTTTTTTGAAATGAAACAAGAAGAAACAGAAATTAAGCAGAAAGACAGCCAGAAGTAGTAATACATCAGGGGTGTAAGGAGAAATCTGTTGATACCTGTGTATTGGATATTCACCTTAAATGGTTAAGAATGTACAGCTATCTAAGGTTAAATTATTTATTTTAATATAAGAAGAAAACTATTTCTAGGTGGATACGTATGTAGACATATATATGTACTTATTCATACTTTCTGAAATGCTGTGGACAAATTTATAACATGCATGTATTGTATGTATCAAATAAACATTAGGAAGAATTTCCTGATGGTAAGAGCAGTTTGACAGTGGAATAGGCTATCTCAGAGTGTGGTGGAATCTCCTTCTTTGGAAGTTTTTAAAGAGAGGCTGGATGGCTATCTGTCAGGAATGCTTTGATGGTGTATTACTGGGTTGGACTTGATGGCCCTTGTGATCTTTTCCAGTTCTATGGATGTAGGACTCTATAGTTGTAGGATCTAAATCTCAGCCCCAAAGGTGTTAAGCCATGTTTTGACTTGGCATAAGAAAGAAACCAAAAGCTGTGTCCTTTGGGGAGCAGGGGAGCATTCAACAAGCTGGGCCCCATAGCAGAGAAGGCCCTTTCACATATTCTCTCTCAACATATTGCTCCCATACCTTGGAGACAAATGAAGTTCTCTCAATCAGAACTCTATTCTGAGGCACAGATTTATTTATTTTAGTTGCTGAGCTCAGATGAGATATAGATTGGTACCTTAATCTATTTCTGGGAGGCTTAGGAGAGTAAGGTCTGGGAGAACAGCTAATGCACTCAACAGTGGGATTTCTTTTAGAAGAAAAATTGATTTGTCCAGAGTGCTTTAATTACAGGTTTTGTGACTAACCTTTGAGTATGGATGGGGAGCAAACTTCAACTTCTTGGTTGCTAACGTCATAAAATTTATGTAGGCTAATATAATCTTCTCTCCAAAGTGCTTGAAGTGCTTTGTGATATTACCTCAGTAATATTTGCCATAGTATTGTAAAGCAGTTAAAAGTCTTTTCCTACCTCAACTGCAGTATGGGAAATAAACCCGGAGCTGAGTCAGTATGTGGCTTGCTCCTACGGTGACTGAGCAGAGACCTGTTTTTTTGGGACTATTTTGTGTTTCACCTCTTCTTTTTCCTGCTGTACAATGAGTTGTGGGATTTTAAAATCCCTGAAATTGCAAAGGATAACCTGGGTCAGCCATGTCAGTCTGAGGGCAGAGGAAAAACAGCCTGTGACAATTGAACTTATAGTGGAGTATAAATTTTTATAAATTTGAATATAGAAAAATTGTCATGAATAGGACCAAAATCCCATGTATTATCACCATATCCCCTTATCATTAAACTTGGGTGGTCTTGTACTTACCGTATATGCTCATGTGTAAGTAAAAAAAAAAAAAGCCATTAAAAATTACCCCCCCCCCATGGGCTGACTTACACATGGGTCAATGCTGTACCTTTGTCTGCTGAAGTGGCTGCTTCTGGCCTTTTATAATGCCTTCTTGAAAAAATGGTGCTGGCAGCAGCTCATTGATACTTCTCTGCCTGAGAAAGCAGAAAGCATCAGTGCTTCTTCTAGGCTCTTGCTTTAGTTTACCTTGGGATAACTTGAAAAAAGCCCCAGTCCCCTCTGTTTTCCCTGTTGTGATGGAGTTTTTTGGCAGTTCCCCAGTGGGGAGTCAGTGCTTTTGTAAGATTCTCCACAAACAGACTATAGTCTTGCTTTGAGAGTTTTGTTAGTCCGTGGAAAACCTAAAGTACCTCTTACTCTCTCCGGTGGCCTTTTGCAGTGTGCAAGTGGGAAAATGGACATGGATGCCTGGCCTTCTGAAACAGGCTTGGCACTTTCACCTCTGAATAGATCTGAGGAGTTTTATCATTGACTTATCCATGGGTCATATAAGAGCCCATAATTTTGGCCTCCAAACGCACCCTCAACCTATACATGAAATCAACTAATATGCAAGTATATACACTAGTTATTCCAAGGTGAAACTGGGCCACCCTAAATTAAAGGTGTGGTTCTCACATTCCTGTAGAGCAGTGGTTCTCAACCTGCCTAATGCCGCGACCTTTTAATACAGTTCCTCATGTTGTGGTGACCCCCAACCATAAAATTATTTATTTATTATTTACAATGCCTCCCCCCCGGCAAAGGCTGCCTTGCCAGCCAGGAACCCGGGGGCGGGCAGGGAGGGAAAGAGGAGCTGCGCGTCTCCCCCAGGAAAAAACTCTTGAGAACGCCCCTGGGCTCTGTTTCTGCTTTGCTCTCGTTTCTGCTGGGGGGGCAGTGTGAGAAAAGTTTCCAGAGTGTCGACCCTGGCTAGGGGGGAGGAATCCCAGCGCCTTTGTCTTTTGTGCCAGGCGCAGCTCGCACCTCTGGAAAGGCACCACCTTGCGGTCCCTCGGCCCTTCCGCAATGCCCCCCTCCCTGGCGAGTGGGGCAGGGTCCGTGGCGAAGAGGGGCCCTGTCCCCCGTGCTGCTGCCGCCCCCCCCCAAACTGGCCCGTCAGACAAGAGGTTCTCCCGGTAGTGGAGAAGGGGAGCTATTTCAGTCCTTTCTGAACAGGGGGCAGGACGCGAGCGCGTGGCTTACGCTTGCGCACCACCACCGAGGAGGGAATGGAGCCTAAGACCATCGGAAATACGTATTTTCCGATGGTCTTAGGCGACCCCTGTGAAGGGGTCGTTCGACCCCCAAAGGGGTTGCGACCCACAGGTTGAGAACCGCTGCTGTAGAGGGTTGGCCTGGGGTTTCAAAACACTGTTTTGTCGCAAATCACATAGACATGTCAGGTTGCCATCTGTAGTGGGAGATCTCTGATCTTGAGATGTAAATAGCAACTGTATGTTTGTTGGTACATCTAAGATATTACTGTTTTGAATGACACATCTCAGAATCCTCAGCTAGCATGGTAAGTCACTGTACTGACTGGGGGATTCTGAGATCTGCAGCCCAAAAGAATTTTTCTTCAAAGTTTTGGGTATCAGAATATAATGGTGTCTCTCTCTCTTTGCCATTTTCTGTTGAAGAGAAGAATAGTGAATTTTAACATCTCTTTGCAGTCAGTGGTATTTGCTGTAGATAACTGAAATGTTAGTTCACTGGAATGTTGCCATTTGCCATCAGATTTAATGTCATGGGAGTTCATTAATAACTTTGTCTCTACTCCTTGGCTCACAAACAGTTCTGTTTTCTCTTTTTTTTTTATCTGCAGTGGAGTCCCCGACTCTCTGGCTTCTCACTGCGACTTGCAGTACACTTGGCCAACACAGTGAGTATCCAGGCATTTAAATTTGCTTAAATATTGCAGTCATAAAAGCACTTTATGCATGTCTATAACCCATCTCTTTGTTCTCAGTGAAGCAAGTTCCCCTTAGATAACTATATCTGCAGGTTGTTTTCTTCTGCCAGGTAAGAATAAAGATCATTGAGTAGTTTGGACATGAATATTTTTAGGCAATATAACCTGTCAAACAACCTAGAGATTTGACTTCTTGGGAGCTGTAGAACATATTTATTATGGAAAGTGAAAGCAAAGCATGATTTGGTGAGCAAACAGAGACCAAGTGTCTTACAGTTACCGTTCTAATAAAAACAACAATCCACACTGAACTGCCACTGCATTTAGAACAATGGACAGTCTTGTTTAGTCTGTACCTTAGTTTGCAAAATTGCATTGATTGGAGATCTTCCAGTTTGGGGAGAAGCAATCTAGCAAAACACAATTATGACTAAATTCCCTTGAAAACAATAGAACAAAAAGGAATTAAGAGCCACTTATCAACATCCATTTCTGCTAGTTTCAATTGGTCTACACCAATAACTGAAAAAAAATAAGGAAATGCTTGATCTTATGCTGTTCTAGATCATACCATGTGAAACGAGGATATGACTCATCTAGTGCTCCACAAACCACCTGTCTGTAAATTAAGCCTTGGCTTGGAGGAAACTCACAGTTGCTGCAGTGGCTGCTGACTGTTCTACATTGCATTGCTGCAGAGAACGAAAGTTCTCTGAACATTTATTTGCAGCTGAGGCATCAAGCAGAGCAGCATAAGGGGCTCTGAAGGGATCTGATGAAGCTCCATTTCTGAAGCTAGCAGGTCTGGTTTGAGCAATACCTGAATGAGAGATTTCTTGGGAAATGCAGAAATGTACTCAGCTCCTTGGAGAAAAAGTTGAATTCCACAGTAATGCTTAGTTTTTCAGACTGCCTCTTCTAGAGCAGGCTGTGATCCACAAAAGCTTATGCTGAAATAAATTTAATTTGCCATCGAACTCTTCCTGTCAGTTTATCTATTTATTCTTTCCGTATATATTGAGTAAGCATATTTCCAGATTTCATCATAGAATTATAAGTTTGGGAAGATCAGTGAGGGCCATCTAGTCCAATTCCCTGCCATGAGGTATGCATAGCTAAAGCACGTATAAGAGTTGGCAATCCAACCTCTGCTTAAAAATCTTCAGTGGAAGAGAGTCCAGTACTTTGTGGATTCTCTTCCACAGTTCTAGTTTCAAACAGCTAAAAGATTCTTTGTAATATTTAAATGAAGTCTCTTGTAGTTTGAACTAACTGGATTGTGTCCTAGTTTATGGAACAGCAGAAAACAAGCTTACTTTATCATCTGTGTCCTATTACTTCAGATATTTAATAATGGCTATTATCTCACCTCTCACTTCTTTCTTCTCCACCTAAACATGTCCAGCTCCTTCAGCTGTCCCTCATAGGAAACTTTAACCATCTTAGGCATCTTTTTCCAAGATAATTTTGAATCCTAATCCTTCTGAAGTATTAGCTCCTTCCTCCCATTTGATGCCATCTGCAAATTCATGTACATGCCCTCTGTTAGTCTTCCAGATCATTTGTAAAGATACTGAACAACACTGAATCCTAGAATGAACCAAGTCACTTTTCTCCAGGATGAACAGAAACCAGAGCTGAGCACTCTGTGGGTCTGGTCAGTCAACTATTTTATTTATTTGTCGCATTTATATGCATTTATATGCAGCATTTCTCCCAAGATGGGACCCAAGATGGCTTCCAAAAGGTAAAAAAAAACATTAAAAGCATATAAACAATTAAAACATTAAAAGACATATCAAATTGTAGAACAACAATAGATTTTGAAAGATAGCTAAAAATAAGTAAAATGTTCTTAGCTCACCCATTGAAGGCCTGCTTAAAACAAAATGTCTTTACTTGTCTATGAAAGGAAAGCAGGGAAGGGGCCAGCTTAGTCTCCCGTGGAAGAGCGTTCCACAGAGCGGGAGCAGCCAGTGAGAAGGCTCTCTCCTTGCCATGTGAGCCTGGGTTGGTCAAGGGTCCAAGAGAAAGTCTTTCCCCACAGATCTTAGGGCTTTAGTCGGTTTATATAAAGAGATCCAGTTTCTTGAATAGCCTGGACCTGAGCCATATAGGGCTTTATAGGTCATAACCAGCACTTTGAATTTTGCCTGGAAAAGAACAAGTAGCCAGTGAAGTTGTTTTAACAAGCAAGTTATGTGCTCCCTGTAACTGGCCCCAGTCAATATTCTAGCTGCTGTGTTTTAAACCTGCTGGAGTTTCCAAACAGTTTCCAAAGATAGCCCTAGGTAGAATGGGTTACAGTAGTCCAACTGTGATGTAATAAAGGCATGTGAAGCCAGATCTGACATCTTAAGGAACAGGTGCAGCTGGTGCACAAGTTTTAATGCAAATGCACTCCTGGCCATTGCTAAAACCTGGGCATCCAGGCTGAGAGTTGAATCCAGGAGAACACCAAGGCTGCAAGCCTGAGATTTCAGGGGGAGGGTAATCTCATTCAGCACAGGCAAAGTCTCTACTCCCTGATGTACCTTTGGACTCACCAGGAACACCTCTGTCTTGTCTGGATTAAGCTTCAATTTGTTTGCTCTCATCCAGTCTATTACTGACAACAAACATTGGTTCAACACCAAGACAGCTTCCTTGGAGTCAGATGGAAAGGAGAGATAGAGTTGAGTGTCAACAGCATGTTGGTGACATCGAGCCCCAAAAACTCCAGGTGACTTCTCCCAGCAGTTTCATGTAGGTGTTAAATAGCATGAGAGACAAAAGAGAACCCTGAGGGACCCCACAAGCCAACAGTCAGGGAATTGAACAGGAGTCCTCCAGCACCACTTTCTGAGTTCTCTCCTCCAGGAATGACTGGAACCACTTTATAACAGTGCCCCCAAGTCCCATCCCAGAGAGTTGGCTGCAAAGGATACCATGGTTGATGGTACTGAAAGCTGCTGAGAGGTCCAGCAGAACCAATAAGGACACACTCTCCCTGTCTAGTTCCCAGTGTAGGTCATCCACCAAGGCAACCAAAGCTGTCTCCATCCCTGAAGTCAGATTGAAATGGATCAAGATAATCAGTTTCATCCAGAAACCTTAGCTGGGGGCCACCACACGCTCCAAAACCTTGCCCAAAAATGGAATATTGGAAACTGGCCAATAATTATTCAAAATGGTGAGACCCAAGGAGGGCTTTTATTTTAGTAATGGCCTCACCACAGTCTATTTTAGGCGTGTTGGAAACTTCCCGTGCTGAAGTGAGGCATTCACCACTCCTCTTACACAGTCAGCTAGTCCCCCTCTGGCTGCTTTCAAAAGCTAGAAAGGGCAAGGATCTGGTATACATGTGGTGGCTTTTACTTCTCCAAGCATCCTGTCCATTTCCTCAGGTTGCACCAATTGAAACAAATCCAATAATACAGGACAAGCTGGTGCCAAGATTACATCCACTGGACCTGTGTCAACTACAGCATCCAAATCAGAGGGAATCTGAGCAATTTTGTCTGCAAAGTGTCTTGCAAATTCATCACAGTGGGCTGTAGAGTGATCTTTATTTCCTTCTTATGGACCAGAATATGAAAGGTCCCTGACCACTCAAAACAACTCCCCTGGATGACACTGTGCAGATGCAATGGCGGCAGAGAATTATAATTTCTTTACTGCCATCATTCCCATGGAATAGGCCTTCCAATGGGCTCTAGTCTGTGTTCTGTCAAACTCTCTCCACGTCTTCTGCCAATGTGACTCTAGTCTCCATCCCATTTGTTTCTTTACCATCAGCTCCCCAGTGAACCAGGGAGCTCACTTGGCTTCACTTTGTGACAGGGAATGCTTAGAAGCAATTGTGTACACCACCCTAGCCATTTCTCTGTTGCAGAGATCAGCCAAGACTTTAACTGGATCACCTTTTAAGGCAACAGGAAACTCCTCAAGAGCCATCAGGAATCCATGAAGATCCATAAGCTTCCTGGGGCAGACCATCTTAATCGGCTCCCACCCCGGCAGAGGCTCTGAGTCCCAGTGAATCTAAACCCCACTAGTTAGTGATCAGTCCATGACAATGGAACTATAGAAAATTCCTCCACACCTAGATCACCATCATCTTGCCCAGAACAGACAGAAAACCAGGTCCAGAGTATACCCTGCAGCATGAGAGGCACCAGCTATTACTTGGTGTGATAATGGGGTTTCCCATTATCCAGGCTTCAGTGCTGAAGGGGGATAGTTCTCCCTTCAGGCATATACAGGGTTAATAAACTATTAGAGTTAGCATCATAGGTCACAAGAGATAGTTGTCCAATCAGGGGGAGAAAGGTGAGAATCTTCAAGATGCTTCAATGGAGAAGTTATAAAATCCTTGAGAGACCATGCGGTAGAGAGAACAAAGGGGACATCCAAAACATCAACAGGGGGCATGGATGCTGGTAGAGACATAGGCTGTCTCCTGGCCCTCCCCTGCATACCATCTCAGAAAAAGAGCAACTGCTGTGAAGAGATTAGAATGAATCTAGTTAGTTGCATTAGGTCTTTTGTTATTTTGGGGAAGTTTGGCTGATCTTGAGAATCTTTTTTTTTTTTTAATTTTATTAAACTATAACAAAAACAAACGAAAAATGAAACACCATGTGTTATACATAATAGTGAGTTAAAAAACAAACAAACAAACAAAACAAAACAAAAAAATTTTTTTCCTTCTTTTAAAGAATGCAAACTTATATTATTGTTTTTCCCTTCCCCTAAAATCATAAACTTGTTCAGCTTGTTCCATTCATACAACTTATACATTTTTGTTACATATCTTCAATTCTTATTTTCATTATATTCATTTTTATTATTATACTTTCACTCTTAATTCAATATTTTTCACTCTCATTTAATCTCTTACTATTATTAATTATAAACTTATTACTTAATATCTCTAATAATAACCTCTCTCTAAAACCAATTACCTTTTAACTTTTTTCCCCCCTTTTAAACATTGAACATCACATATCAAATTACATCTATAAATCACAAGTTTAACACACACAGATAATAAACAATATAAAAATACAAAATAAAAGATAAAAGTAATAATAATAATAAAAAAAAAACCAACCCCCCAGAGCCAACTTTTTATTTAATCCACTTTCCAAAATTGCCATTCTTCTTTTAACAGGGTAGCATTACCATCTCTTTTCAGAACTTTTTCTAAAAATATTTTCCAAATTTCTTCAAAATCATTTGTTTTTACCAAACCTTTCATAAACCTAATTCTACATGTTAGTTTATATTAATTACAATTTTCCACACTTCTTTATACCATTCTTCTATTTGAAATTTTTCATTTGTCTTCCATTTTTTTGCTATTATTAATCTCGCTGCAGTTAACAAATTTGTTATTAATTCTTTCTTTGCCTGAGTACACTCTACCTTATTATATATGGACAACAACGCTATATTTGGACATACTGGTATTTCTAATCCAATAATCTCTTTTATCTCTTTAAAAACCTTTTGCCAAAATTCCTTTATCTTGTTGCAATTCCACCACATATGCATATATGTACCAATTTCTTGACATCCTCTCAACACAATCTTGTATATTTCTCATCTATTTGATTTAATTTCACTGGAGTCAAGTTCCATTTCCAAACTATTTTATAATAATTCTCTTTTATTCTTATTGATAATTTTTTTAAATGGCGTTGTTCCCAAATTTTTCTCCATCTTGTATATCTATAGTTTGTACTGTCTATATGTTCCTCCCATATTTTTCTAAGATAATCCTCTTCTTGTTCTTTTGCTAATATTTTATATATTTCACTTGTTGTACCTTTTAGTATTTCATTTTCTTGCATATTTTCTCTTTGAATAATAATTTGTTCAAATTTAGTATATTCTTTAAAATCCTTAACATATCTTTTCATACTCTTTGTCCATTGCTCTAGTTGTATATAATTTAACCAAATATCTTAGTTTCCTGCAATCTCTCTTTCATTCTTTCTTTATTTATCATTATTTTCATCCAATCTTTTAGTCTATATATTTTTTGTTTTTTTATTTCTTTCTCTATTATTTCTTTTAAAATTTATTGGAAATTTTTCCATCATTACTATCGGAGTTAATATTGATATATTCGGTATCAATTTTCTTTTATTTTTCTTCCATATTTCTATTATATTTTTTATAAAAGGATTTTCTATTTTTTCCATTTCTTTCTTTGAAAAATTCCTAAAAATATATTCTCAATTTCATCTCAATATTCTTATCTTCTGTCTCTAACCAATCTAAATCGCCGTTTCCTGAAACTCCATCTATGATATATCTCAATTGATTTGCATAATAATACCATTTTAAATTTGGAAGTCCCAGGCCACCTTCTTTTTGACTTTTATACCAATATTTCTTGTTAATCCTCGATTTCTTATTTCCATTACAAAAATTATTTAATATCTTTTGCCACTCCTTTAACTCTTCCTCTTATACTTTTATTGGTAACATTCTAAACAAAAAATTAATTTTAGGTAAAATTTTCATTTTTACCACTGCAATTCTACCAAACCACGATAACTTTATATTTTTATAATCCTCTAATTTCCGTTTAATTTCTAATCTTAATTTCTTGAAATTTTTTTCTTGTAGTCCTTGTAAATTTTTTGTAATATCTATTCCTAAATATTTAATTGATTCTTTTATTTTAAAGAATTCTTTTACTACTTATACATTTTTGTACTTCTTCTTTAGTATAATTAAATAACATTATTTCTGATTTGGCCCAATTTATTTTCAATCCTGTCTTCTCCCCAAACTCTTTTAAATGTTTATTATTCTATCTATCTTTTCAACCAATTTTAATTGTCAACAATGTATCATCTGCAAATAAGCTTATTTTATTTTTCTCCTCAGCTCCAATTCCTTCCAAATTCTCATCATTTCTTATCACATTCGCTAATATTTCTATAACTATTGCAAATAAAACTGGAGATAATGGACATCCTTTTCGTTCCTTTTGTTATTTGAATCTGATCTGTAAATCCATCATTTACCATCACTACAGATGTATTATATGAATATAATTGATTTATTAACCCTTTAAATCTTTCTCCTAATCCTATTTTATTTAAAATTGTTTTTAACGCCGGCCATTCCACACAATCAAAGGCTTTAAATATATCTAACGCTAAAATTCCAGCTTTTTGTTTTTCTCTATCCATTATATTTATTTTATTTATCGTTTTCCCTATTAAATTTGCCATCTTTTCCCTTGAATAAAACCACATTGATCTTTATGTATATATTTATAAATAAATTTATTTAACCTCTTTGCCATTATTGCTGTCAAAATTTTTGCATCTTGGTTTATTAAAGATATTGGTCTATAAGAACCTGATTATAGGATCCTTATTTGGTTTTAAAATTAATATTATTAACGACTGCTTCCATGATAATGGAATTTTTCCACCCCTTAATATACTATTATATAACCCTTTTAGTTTAGGGATTAAACCTTTTTTAAATGTTTTATAGTATTCTGGACCTAATCCATCCAATCCTGGTGATTTTCCTCCTTTTAAGTTATTTATTACTTCTTCTATTTCTTCTTCTGATATCATTTCTTCCATCAATCCTTTATCTTGTTCTGTTAATCTTACTTTCCAATTTTTATTAATATAGTCCTCTATATTTCTCTACAGATTTATCTTCTGCTAAATACAATTCTGATAAAATTCCTCAAATATTTTTAATTTCTCTTTCATCAGCCTTTTTTCTTTACCAAATTTATCTTTTACTACGCCAATATATTTCTAGTCTTTTTTGATTGTACTGATTTAGCCAGCATTTTAGAATTTTTATTACTATATTCAAAAAATTCCCTTTTAAAGTATATTAAGTTTTCTGAACTTCATCCATTTCTATCTTTTCTAATTCATCTCTTTTGGCTTGTAATATTATTAATTTCTGTTTAGTTCTATCTATTATATAATCATTCTCTAGTTCTTTTATTTCTTTTTCTAATTTCAATTTTTTTCCTCCTAATTGTCTCTTTAATTTGCTTGATTCTTTAATACATAATCCTCTTACCACTGCCTTCATTGTATCCCATAATACATCTTGTGTTACTTCCTTATTGTTTATATCCCAAATTTCTTGCCATTCCTTCTCTATTTTATTTACTATCTCCTTATAATTAAGTAACTTAATATCCAATCTCCACCTTTTTGCTTCTCTATAATTCCTTTTCATGGTTATATCCAAATTCATCAAAACATGGTTTCACTTTTATTGTTTCTATTTCTGTATTTATTAATCTAGGTATCATATTCTTTGATACAAAGATATAATCTATTCTTGAATAATTTTTATGAACTGATGAATAATACGTATATTTCTTTTCCTCACCCTTTATTAACCTCCAAACATCTATCAATTCATTTCTACTCACTAATTTATTCAAAATTGTTATATTATTATATCTGTCTCTAATTAATGAAACGATTTATTTTCCACCTATCCATCACCATATTAAAATCACCTGCCATTATTGTGTAATCTCCTTTCATATTTTTAATCTTATTAAATATTTCTTCATAAAACTCTTTTTGCTTCTCATTAGGTACATAGATATTCACTATAACATATGTTTCTCCATCTATTTCACCTTGTATAATTACATATCTACCTTTTTCATCTAACTCCACACTTGTTACAATGAAATTACATCTTTTGGAAATTATTATTGCAACTCCTCTTGATTTGGATGTACCAAATGCTTCCTCATAAATGGCTACCCAATTCAATCTAAGCTCATTTTTTTTATCTCTTTTTCCATGTGTTTCTTGTAAAAAAATTATATCAGCCTTATCTTTTTTTAATATCGATTCTATCCTTTTTCTCTTTATTATTGTCCCTAAGCCTTTCACATTCAATGTTGATATTCTCAGTCTATTCTCCATTTTTCATATTTCCCGTTTCCTAATCCCACTCCCCATTGGCTCTTTAGTGTGATGGTGCTCCCCCCCCCCTCCCTTCCCCCCTCCCCCTCCCCTCCCCCTTCCCTCCCTCCCCTCCCCTCCCCACACAAACATTCGTCCCCCCCTTTCCCTCCAAAGCGCTTCTGCCTTGGCAACGACCTCCCATGGTCTTGGGGGGGGTGAAGGTATACCTACTCCCGGCATAAGACCAATATCCTCTCCCGATTTGTTTTCTTTCCCCTATTTTTTCCTCTCTTCCCCTCCCTTCCCTCTCTCTACCCTTTTACTTTATATATATATAGATCAAACTCTATACATTTCCAATCTACAAGAGTATATTCTAATCACTAATCATGTACCCTTCTCCTACTCTATGAAGTTCTCTTTCTTCTTCTTCTGTTATTTCATATTGTTTCTTCCAGTCCTCCTCAGCCTCTGTCCTTTCGTTGATCTCCCGAAGTCTTCTTCTCTCCTCCTCCTGTTGCTCCTCCCACTGCTCCTTCTTCCGTTGCTCCTCCCACTGCTCCTTTCCCCTCCTCTAACCGCTTCCTCTTCCTTTTCCTCTTGCTGGATCAGTTTCAGTTCTCTCAGGAGTTGCAATCCTTGTTCAAGAGAATTTATTCTGTAATATTTGCCAGCCCATTGGAATTTCAAAAAAATGGGATATCCCCAACTGTATCTTATTCCAGCTCTCTGTAGAACTATAATGCAAGGTTTCATTTCCCTTCTCCAATTTATTGTTTCGCACATAAATCATTATATATTTCCACTGTATTATCTTGATACTTCAATATTCCTGGATTCTTTCTAATAGCTCTCATCAAATCGTCTTTCTTGTTGAAATTGCAATTCTCATAATAATATCTCTGGGGGTTATTCCTCTCTTCGCAGCTGACACACGATGAATTCTCTCTATGTCATTTTCCTCCCATAAAATCTCAGGAACAATGCTTTTTAGCCATTTTAAAACTTCCTCTTTCAAGGATTTTTGACTTTGTTGTGGCTGCTTGCGAATCAGAATCCTCACATTGTTCCTTCTATTCTGGTCTTGGAGCTGGATAATTTGTTTTCTAACAAAGAAATCTTGCCATCATGTTCTGCTAGTTTGGTCTGCTGATTCCCTTGGGTTTTTTTATATCATCCACTTTAAGGTCCAATGCTTTTAACTCCTGTGAGATTTTTTCCTGCAATTGCCCCATTTCTGCCCTTATATTAGATGTTATTGTAGTAACAAGAGCTTGATTAGACTCTGTAATAAGCTTGTGTATAAAAGTTTTTATCTCTTCATTAGCTCCGTTCGCGGCTTTCTTCGCCGCCATTTTAATGACTTTTTCGTCTCCGTTAGAGTTTAAGTTTATATCTTCAAAGTCTCTAACTAGACGATTATATGTTTTATCTGTTGCCGTAAGTCGTCTCCACGAGGTTGTTTATAAGCCTTCTTTTTTTGTTTAGACGACATATATCTCCAAAAACTGGAGGAAAGAAAACTGTTTTGCTTTCAGTCCGTTTCAGCAATCATTTGCAGTTTAAACAGAGTCCTTTATTTTTGTTCTAGTTGGAGAAGAATCAAAACTAATCCCCTATTTTATCTTACATTCTTTCCCACATTATTTAGTTAGTTAGTCACAGTCTATCTTTGTTTTGGAAAGGGCATCTGGGGTTATTTATAGTTGTCTGCTCAGAGAGAAGAATAATTAGCCTCCTTTTGCCATCGCAGATAGCTCCTCCCCTGATCTTGAGAATCTATCTGTTCTTTCAACTACTTGTAATTCAAGTGTACCTGAAAGTGGGGGAGCCTTTTCGTGAGGATTATTTTCTTGTTTACCTCGCATGCTTTAAAATAAATGCTTTCTGTAAAACCTCTATTTCTTCTCCGTTCCCCTGTGTCCTTCAGCAACATGCGCACCTAGACTTCCTCTCACCCAGAAGGGGGGGGTGAGGGAAGGGAAGGGACTTTAAGCATAGAGTGTATTAATCCCAAGCAATGTCCCACTGTGTTGCTGTAAAATAAAATTGACCAGTGGGTGGTGGCAGTGTGAGGAATTAAGAGAATTTGGAGGAAGTTGCTATCTCCTATTCAAGGGCGGGAGTCAGCAGTGAGTGGGAGAAGGGACCCCCCCCAGTTCTCCACATGGTTGGCAGCGGTCTATGAACTAGAGAGTCAGGGCTTAATGACAGACAAATCAGGCTTCATCGTTTCTCACTCTCTCTGTCTCTCTGTGTCCTGCTAGGAATCAGGCAAGAGGAGTGGGGAGCAAGGAGTGAGATGGGGATTTTCCCAGTCTCAGGGAAAGAGGTGTGTGCTGGGAGGAAGGACTGGCTGCCTGAATCAGTCCTACCAGCCCTCTTTAGGAGTGAGTGATTTCTGGGTTTCCTCTTCCCACTTTTACAGTGGGAGATGGACTTTTAAAGCTCTAGAATGCAATATTGGATGAACATAAAAAATGTTCTGGCTAGGCGCAAGCAGGTTTTAGACCAGGAAGATCTACTTTGGACCAGGCTCTTATCCTACGACATCTGGTGGAAAAATACTCTAGTAAAGCTAAAGGGTCCTTGTTTGCAGCTTTTATTGACCTTAAATCTGCCTTTGATTCTATCTCTAGAGATAGATTGTGGCACAAACTAGAAGCCTCTTCAGTAGATTGTCACTTATTATTGCTTATTTACAAGCTTCATGAAAATACAGCCTTGAAAATAAGGTGTAACTTGGAAGGTCAGCTGTCCAATAAAGTCTTTCCACATAATGGAGTTAAGAAGGATATATACTAGCCCCATTGTTATTTAATTTTTATATTAACTCAATGGTGCTGCTCTTAGTCAGTTAGATTTTCACCTTCCCAAGTTAGCGGGTAGGCATCTTTCAGTATTGCTATATGCAGATGATGCAGTAATACTGTCGCAAACACCCATTTGCTTACAGAGAGCGTTGCGTGCTCTAACACAGTATAGCCAAGAGGAAGGACTCCAAATAAATTATAGAAAACTAAAATTATGGTGTTTGCAAAAAGACCAAAGCTGTATAAATGGATGATAAATGAACATAGGATTGAACAAATAAGGACCTTTTAAGTATCTTGGTGTTGTATTCCAGTCAAATGGAAATCGTAAGGCACATGCAGAATATGTCGCACAAGTAGCACAGAGATCCACATCCGTAATTCAAAAAAATTTTTATACTAAAGGAGGGCAATATGTTCCAGCTGCCCTAAGGTTGTTTCAGGCCAAATCTATTAGTCAACTACTTTATGGTGCTCAACTAGGTCCTTATTCTTCTTTCACTACCTTAGAAATAGTTCAATCAAAATTTCTGTGGTCCATCTTGCAAGTACCACATTGGGTCTGCAATGCAGCTTTGCGGTTGGAGGTGGGCTTCCTGAAAGTTGAATCTAGGGCTTGGTTGGCTATTTTTAGTTTTTGGCTGAAATTAAGTTTTCGACCAAGTGGTTTAGCTTCCTTAGCATTTCAAGATAATTTCCGATCAGTATGGAAAAAAGCCATATCTGCTAAACTCAGACTTTATGGTTTTTCTGAGGAGTACTTTTTACATGTGGGATTTGACGTAGCTAGTCGAACCCTTAGACGGCGAATTATGGATATGGAGAGGCAGCATGATTTAGAGGCAACTTCAAATAATATGTTAATTGACACTGCACTGATATCCTACAAGCCAGCTAAGTATTTTTATCTACTTAATATCAAATCAATGTAGAGCTTTTACTCTTGCCCGATTAAATGCTTTGCCATCAGCAATACAAGAAGGGAAATTTAAAAAGATTCCATATGATCAACGTAAATGCCCCTGCAATTCTGGTGAAATTGAAACAATAACTCATGTTCTTCTGCACTGCCCTTATCATCTTGAAATCCGGGAAACACTTATTGAACCATATATAAAGGCATTCCCTGGACGTTCAGAGGCCTTTTATACTCTTACTGATGTCCGGGCAAAATACAGGGATGTTGACCAAGATAGCAAAATTCTGTGCTGCTGCAATTAAAATTTGTGAAAATAAGGTTTTAGTAAATGCTTAGGTTTTATTATAGGAATATGTACCTATATTTTATGTTTTATATTACATATTTTATATGATTTATGTTTGTATTTATACTTTGCTAATGCTACCAGATGTATGTATATCACGTATGTAGATGAATTTTCGAATATGGTCATTGACCGCAATAAAATTATTGATTGATTAAAGCTGTAGAAGCAGCTGGCATTTTTTCCTTACTTCCTACAGTCAGTGCTGAGCAGGCAGCTGCTGACTGGAATTTACTCTTAAGTACTTCCTGGTTGAAGTGAATGAGAGTTCTTTGTTAGCAGGCAGGTACCCCACTGAGTCTCACTGAGGCAGGTTTTTTTTTCTTCTCTTCAGCTTGAGCAGGGGGAGCAAAGTGTGGGGGAAAAGACTTTTAGATTTCTCTACACCTCCACTTTTCTTTCTCTCTGAGAGTCTTTTGTTTTGGGATCTGACAATAGATACTTTTTCAGATCAGCCAAACAGTGGAAATTCTCTTGTGTTGCACATATAGTTTAATCAGCCTGGAACTCAGATCTGGAAAAGTGTTATCATATAGAATGGATGCTGAAGAAGCAACGTCCCCTAGTGGCAGCCATGCCACACAGCAGGAAGCTTCTGAAGCCAGTTCATCTGTTGAAATAGATACCCCTAGTGGTAGTAATCTGGCAGTGCAAGGGGATGCAGCACAAGACTACATCTGCAGCAACCTCTAGCGGTGGTACTGACCCTCGACAGTCCTCTCCTGCTGTTTCTGGGAATCAGTATGCCTCATGCATGACAGGTTGACACTCAGCAAATTTTGGTATGACTGGACACTACTGTGGAGATGATGCGCAGGGACAATTGTCAGACCTCTGGTGGAACCCAAGAGGTTACCCCAAGGGACCCGGAACCATGACTTTACCCTACCCACATCAGACAGCTTCCTACATATAATGACTCAGATGATTTTGAATCCTTTGTCATTTCCTTTACTCGTTCTGCACGTGATTTTGTAATTCCTGAGGAGCATTATATGCGTGAACTGAGACCTCATCCCACAGGGACTCAGATGTGGAAGCCCACGTGGACATAGATGAAATGAACGATTTTTCCAAATTCCTGGCCCTAGCCCAGAAGAGGCTCAGGCTCAAGTCAGAGATGTCTAGGATCTGCTTTTGGAATACTGAGAAGGACCCTGGTACCACCTACAGTGACATGGCTTGTTGAGTTCGGCAAAGATCGAATGTCTGTATGCAAGCAGCAAAGGTTTCCACAAAAGAAGACGTCCTGTTCCAGATAGAGTTGGAGCAATTCTTGAATCAGATGCCTCCGCAGACAGCTTCCTGTGTGCGACAACAACACTGTAAGACACTGGCAGAGGCAGTGGAGGCAGTGGACAATTTTGTCACAGCCAGTGGGGAGGAGATGTCAGAGGCTACCCCTGCGACTTCTCCTAAGGACAAGCAGGAATCCCAACTCACCACACTAAGATGCATCTTGACAACCGGTGCAGAAGCCCAATGCCTCCACCCTGAGGTCACCGCTGAATACCTCCATCTTGAAGTCATAGCTGAACAACTCTACTCTGAAGTCACAGTCCCGCCCTGCCCAGCAGTCCATGGCAGGGACTCAGGGCCAGCCAGGGAAAAAAGCTAGGGCAGAATGTTTTATCTGTGGGGAGCTAGGACATGTTAAAGCCAACTGTAAGCAGAAGCCTAAATTGGCCCAGTTCGAGGTTGCAGTGACCTCCAGGGACACTGCCACTGGGTTACCTCTTGCTCCCAATCCTAACATGATCTCTACTGTGGGTAGGGGGCAAGAAAGTTGTTGCTTAAAGGGACGGCAGGGCCCAACTTTCTGCAATTCATCATTTATAGCTGGATCTCAGCCTTTTTTTTTTTTGTATGTTTTTAATTGTACGTGTTTTAATGTATTTGGTCTTTTTGTTTTTTTTCTAAAGGAGAATTCTAAAAGCATTACATACAATTACAAATACAATTACATTTATATGCAATTATCCCTTTCTCATTGATAAGTTTCCCCAACACCAATATAAAATACATCGAGTGAAGTTAGATTAAGTAGTCTCTGTAATCCAATCTTAAACTTCAACCTAAAAACTATCTTCAGTCTCTCAACTGAGAGAGCCCCGCATCTCTTTTCCAAATAGTTACACGCTTCTCCCCATTCTTCTTGATACCTATCCAAGGATTTATCTTTCAAAAAAATAGTAAGTTTTGCCCATTTGCATCAAATCATATATCTCGTACAACCATTCATCTGTGTCCGATACGTTCTCTTTTTTCCAGTCTCTGGCAAATAAAATTCTGGCTTTAGTTGTCAAATATAAAAAGATTTTTCTGTTATGCCTCCCAATAAATCCCTCAATTAGCTCAACCATATTCAACAAGTAACTTTCCGGTAGCATGGGAAAGTTTGCGTTTAACATTTTTGAAATTTCCATATGGATGTTTTTCCAACATACTTTGGCTCTTTTACAATCCCACCAACAATAAAATGTCCCTCTTTCAGCCTTACATTTCCAACATTTATCATTTGTAGATCTTTGTAGATCTTTGCCAATTTTGCTGGTGTTAAGTAATATCTGTTGAATATTTTATAATAATTTTCTTTAAATGCTTGACAATTTGTAAAATTCAAATTCTTCTATGTTTGTTCTGAATTTTGCAATTCAGTTGGATGCCCTACATTAATTAAGGGAAGTTGGGAAGTTACTATCTCCTATTCAAGGGCAGAAGTCAGTACTGAGTGGGAGAAAGGGACCTCCAATTCCATCATAGGTGCAATGGTTAATAATGAAAAAAACTTTGACAAATCAATTTATTAGAAATGTGGGCTGTCAGACTAGCCTTGATACATTTTGCTCCAGTGATTCAGACCCAAAATGGGGAGATATGCACAGACAGTGTGTCAGGGAAAGCCTACTTATGCAATCAAGGTGGCTCCCATTTACCGAAGCTGATAAAAGAATCAAACAGAATATTCAAATAGGCTGAGAAAGATTGGAAGTCATTGACTGTGGTATACTTCAAAGGCTCTTTGAATGTAGCAGCAGGCTTCCTGAGCAAGTACAAAATACTCCAAGGAGAATGGAATCTGAACAGTTTGGTCTTTCAGAGCTTGCAGGACTGATAAATGAACTTCATGTTGGGCCTATTAACCTCTAGCTGGAATTTCAAGTTAAAAAGATTCATTTCCGTAGAAGGACATTGAAGTGCCAAAGATCAAGATGCCTTATAACTAAAGTGGCCAAAAGACTTACTGTACACCTGTCAGGAGTCCTCCATGTTTGTTGTTTTAGGATAGCAGTAGCCTGGGGAAATAGTGATAGTAGGCTGTTAACTTTCCCAGGTGCCAACCATTCCTTTCCGGCTGGAATTTCAAAGGAACCATTTGGCATGATGACGTTCGTCCTTTTACAACTATCTCAGGAGAAACTTGCTGTTTAAGTGTAAGGCGGGGGAAAGCATTCCATTCTCGAAGCTTTAACGTCTGATAGACAGTATCATTCACTATGTTTCAATAAATCTTCTACTAAAGTTTATTGCTACGTTTGAGGGTGAATCTGTTCCTGACAGAAAGCTCGAGAATCTTTTTTTTCCCTAAAATGCATCAAGTAGTGGATCAGTTAATTACTGAAGAAGAACGAGGATCTGCAGAATCTGATGGAACTGCAGAGACCGAAGCGTCCATGGATACCAAGGCAAATTTACAGCTGAGCGAGGCTATGGAAACCCCCACAAGCGGCCAAACCTGGGTCTGGGGAGAGAAGCCGCTTATGTCGGTAAGACAACGCAGAAGGGCTGCTAGATGGGACACATCAGCCAAAGACCTTTCCTTTCTGGCGGAAATGGCACGAATGGAAACAGAACTGGAGAGAAAAGATGAGGAGATACTCGAACTCAAGACCATGTTACGTGAGATGAGCATCCGTCCCTCGCAGACATTGAGAACACCAGCACACAAACCACGAGCGGCTGTGCCAGCGGCAGGCACCCCTGGTCCGCCCCAGCAACCAGCAGGGCAAGCTCCAGCGCCACCGCTACTCAGAAACGTGGGAGACCTGAAAGCGTCCTTCAACGGGAAGGGTGAGAAACTCTCTTTCTTTATGACTATGGCAAATAATTTCATGGTCGATCATGGCCACCTCTTTCGGGATGATGCAGCCCGAATTAGATACCTCAGCCAGAGAATGAAAGGACTGGCAGCTGACTGGGTAGCGAACCTATATGACACCCGCGCCCCCGAAACCGAAAATCTGCAGCTCTTCATGAACCATTTGCGTGAACGGTTTGAAGACCCCCATCTACTAGAAAAAACTAAATATCAACTAAAACAAATGAAACAAGGCAGGAACGACGTGGGAACATATTCGCGTGAATTTAGAAACCTGGCCACCAAAGTGCAGTGGAATGATGAGATTCTTATCGAGTTATACAAAGATGGACTAGACCCTGATATCTTACACGGGTGCCTAATGCAGGCCAACCCACAAACCCTGCTAGGTTGGATCAGACTAGCTACTGAAGTGGAGGGTATAACCCACACTGTTCAGTTGAACCGACAACGACAAGACTTAACAAAACGACAACCTCGCCGCCCCACCTTCCTCAATGTTGAGGAACGAACAAACGCCTCCGTTTGGGCATGTGTTTCACCTGTGGGAAACCGGGTCACCTTGCCAACAACTGCACCAGTAACCAAGCCACGGTGGGGACTAAAGGAGCACGAGCAGACCCCAGGAATAAAGAATCTACACGTCAGACAACGGCCATCAAACAACCGCTCAGACGCACTCATAAGGACCCTGCAGCAGCGACAGGAGACTCCGCTCCCGACGGTGAAACCTCTTCTTCGTATTCCTCGGACACAGATGGGGATTCTGAACCCGACGGTGGCGGTTTGAAAGCAGCGGGAACAGCTGTAAGTACTCCTAAAATTCCCCATTTCTATACCACGGTTACGATTACTGGCGGAGATGGGACCTTGCATGTACATAGGGCACTAATTGACTCTGGCTGCTCCAGAAGTTTGTTACACCCCAAATTGGCCAAGACCCTTAAAACTCTATATGAGCCTTTGAAACGCCCCATCAAGTTAACTCAAATGGATGGGACCTCAATGACTGGAGGAGCAATAAGCGAAATCACCATGCCCATCTCATTCCAAATGGACCAAAATAATTATAGCATGCGGTTCCTAGTTCCCAAGGCGGTGCAGTTCGAATTGGTCTTGGGAATCGAGCTGGCTCCGTAAATATAATCCCCAAATAGACTGGACCGCTGGCACTCTATCCTCTTCCGAGGCAAGCTTCTCTATTGGCCATGAAGAATTGCAACAAATTCCTTCGCACTACCGTGATTTACAGAAGGCCTTTCATGAGAGGGAGGCTGACAAATTGCCCCCCCACACTGAATTTGACTGTAAATTGGAATTGATTGACGGAGCCTCGCTGCCTAAACCAAAAATTTACCCCATGAGCCAGCAAGAACTCCTTGCCCTCAAAAAGTTCCTTAATAAAAATTTGGCTCGTGGCTTTATCAAGCCTTCTACAGCCCCTACGGCGAGTCCTGTCTTCTTCCGAAGAGAAAAGATCCCGGAGCGGATCCGAGGCTGATAGTTAACTACTCTGCTATTAACCAGGTTATCTCTTCCAATTGTTATCCCATTCCCCTGATACGGACCGTTTTAGACCATCTTGTTCAAGGAAAATATTTCACTAAGCTTGATCTTAAAGAAGCATTTCATAGGATTCGGATGGACCCAGACTCTGAATGGCTCACCACCTTTGCAACCCCACTGGGGAATTTTAAATGGACGGTTCTCCCCTTTGGATTACAATCTGGACCATCTGTGTTTCAGATGTTTTTGAACACCATTTTCCACGACTTATTGTATCAGGGGGTTCTGATTTATTTGGATGACATTTTAATTTATGCAGACTCCATGGAATCTCATGTATCATTGGTTCGGGAAGTGCTTCGACGGCTGATAGATAATAACCTCGTAGTTAATCTGTCTAAGTGCCAATTTGACACCCAAACCTTTGATTACTTGGGTTATAGGATTCAAGATTGTTCACTTAAAATGGACCCTTCGAAAATTAACTCTATTTTGCAATGGCCCGTCCCCAAAACTTTGAAGCAACTGCAGCAATTTCTTGGCTTTGCAAACTTTTACCGGAACTTTATCGAGGATTTTGCAGCCATAGCGCTTCCGCTTACTAACCTGTTACGGAAACCTAAAGGCGAATCTACATGTAAGTCGCACAAACTTCGTTGGTCCCCTGAATGTCAGTCGGCGTTTGAACATTTGAAATCTAAATTCACTACAGAGCCATTGCTACTTTTCCCTGACAGTGCTAAGCAATTCATTGTGCAAACGGATGCTTCTGACTTTGCCATGGCCGCTGTTCTTTTGCAACATGACTCTGAGGGAGCACTCAAGCCTTGTGCTTTCATTTCAAAGAAATTTTCTCATCAACAAGCTAATTGGCCTATTTGGGAGAAAGAAGCCAAGGCTATTCATTTTGCGCTGACCACTTGGCGACATTTACTTGAAGGGGCCCGACTCCCCTTTGAAGTCTGGACTGATCATAGAAATTTGCAAGCCTTGCAGTCGGTTAAGAAACTCTCCCCTAAGCAGGCGAGATGGGCTGAATTTTTCCAGAGTTCCGGTTTAAAATTGTTTTCAAACCTGGCCGTTCCAACCAATTGGCGGACCCTCTATCTCGACTTCCCTGTTTTGAGGGACCTTCTGCTACGTCCCCCCCTCCAAAGCCTTATTTCCTGCCTCCTCCCTGGCTTCTCAAGTAACTACTCGCACATTAGCAAAAACAAGGCTTTCTGCCTCCTCCCTCTGTGACTCCGCTCTCCGCGATGCTATCGTTCATGCAGCGCATGCCGACTCATGGCTCCCGGCAAATAAGGACAAAATTGAGTGGGTTGACAATCTCCCTTTCTATGGCACCAAGGTCTACGTCCCCCCTGCTGCCCGTGAGCATGTACTTCATCGTCATCACGATTCCAAACCTGCTGGACATTTTGGGTTTTTGAAGACATTGCATGCGATTCGCCGCCTTTTTTGGTGGCCTGGACTAAACTCCTCCGTGCAAACTTACATTAAACAGTGTGCTACTTGCAACGTTTCTAAATCGCCCACATCTAAGCCTCAAGGGCTCCTACAACCTCTGCCTGCTCCTTGTAGCCCCTGGTCGGTTATCGCATGGGATTTTATCGTCTCTCTCCCCTCTTCACATGGCTTTCATGTTATTTGGGTTGTTACTGATCACTTTTCCAAGCAATGTCATTTTGTTCCTCTAAAGAAAGTACCCAATGCTGAACGACTTGCTGACCTATTCGTTCATCATGTATGGAAACTTCACGGACTACCTTCGGTGATCATTTCGGACAGGGATCCAATTTTCACTTCCAAGTTTTGGACCTGCCTCTTGAAAACCCTGGGAATCACTCAGAAACTCAGCAGTGCTTATCACCCCCAAACAGATGGCCAATCTGAGCGTGCTAACAAATCTCTTGAACAATTTCTTAGGTGCTTTGTTTCTGAAAACCAGAACGATTGGGTTTCGCTTCTTCCGTTTGCTGAGTTTGCTGTAAACCATGCTGTTCATGCTTCTACTGGGAAACCCCCGTTTGAAATAGTTTACGGCTTTCTTCCTTCTCCTTCTCCCCCCCCTCACCCTCCCTTCCTCTGCTCCTCCTTCTGTTTCTGCTTGGGTCTCTAAATTTTCGGGCATTTGGCAATCCGTTTCGGATGCTATAGCGTCTGCAAAAGCTTCTCACAAACGCTTTGCCGACCGCAAACGGCAGCCTAACCCCTCTTACAAACCCGGGGATCTGGTCTTTCTTTCCTCTAAGCACATTTCGTCTACTTCTCCTTCTAAAAAACTTTCCCCTCGATTTCTCGGTCCTTTTCCTGTGAAAAGAGCTATTAACGATGTTTCTTTTGAACTGGATCTCCCTTCTTCCCTCAAGGCAATTCATCCTGTCTTTCATTCCAGTTTGCTGAAGAGAGCCCCTTCGCTGGATTCTTCGCCGACTGATGTTCCTCAACGCCCCGATTGACTTTGTTATTACTGCATGGGTTTCTTGTATTTCTGTTGTTCTGTAATATTTTACTTGTTTTGCGTATCTATATGTATATGAATTTTTTTTTAAAAAAAAGTGGGGCAGGATGTCAGGAGTCCTCCATGTTTGTTGTTTTAGGATAGCAGTAGCCTGGGGAAATAGTGATAGTAGGCTGTTAACTTTCCCAGGTGCCAACCATTCCTTTCCGGCTGGAATTTCAAAGGAACCATTTGGCATGATGACGTTCGTCCTTTTACAACTATCTCAGGAGAAACTTGCTGTTTAAGTGTAAGGCGGGGGAAAGCATTCCATTCTCGAGCTTTAACGTCTGATAGACAGTATCATTCACTATGTTTCAATAAATCTTCTACTAAAGTTTATTGCTACGTTTGAGGGTGAATCTGTTCCTGACAACACCTGTGCCAGATTGGTATGGCAATTCCCAGTATGATAAGGTGCCCTGTCTTTACCACACAGCTGTGCCTCCCCGCCTTTGCTTAAAAGGGTAAGGGTTTTCAATGATTATTTAGAACCACTTAATGATTTTATGATAGTGTATTTTCTGTTACTGTATACACTGTCTACAACTCAAGTTTATCTGTGACACTTATTAAGATACCAGTAAGAATAAGGTATTAGGGTTCATATGCAGATCAAGGTTGAAACATTTCCTCAGTACCCTTTTTAGACAATGTAATAGGTAACTCTCTCTCTGCTCAGAAACAATTCAATAATATCTTTAGATATTCATAAAAGGTACAGTTATCATACAAAAGCCCTTTGGCTCAACTTCTACCAAAGGCTTAACCCCCCCAATACCCTCTGATGAGATCCTACTAAGACTCTTTTGCCTCTCACTAAGCTTCCACTGAGAACTAACCCTCCCAAAACAGTGACACTCTCTGACTAACTAAGGGACTCTTCTCCCTAGCTCCTTGCTAGGCTCTTACTGAAGGGATCTGAAACACTCACAAGTACTTGGCTTTGTATAACTTTTTCTCTCTGCCATAAGCCCCTCTTGTACAGTACTGGGCTGAGTTTTTCTCCTGAGGTGCTGTTCTGGTTGCCTAGCAGCCTGCCTCCAGGCTGCACTGGCTCTCCAGTTAATCACACTCCAGAACTTTGTCACAACTCCTTTCCACCTCTGCTGATAATCCAGAGTTTTGAACAAAGTCAAGCTGGAGAAAGCACAAAGTAGTGCTATTTGCTTCTCATTGGCTGTTCAGAATGTGGTTTCCTTGACTGATTTCTGAATAGAAGATCCATATCATCTTCCACAGATGAAGGCCTTGTTACATTAGGGTCCAGTTCTGCATCGAGATTTGGGCTGGCTAAAGTTAGCCGCATGGAGACATTGACCAGTGTAAACTACTAGAACAAGGATACTCAGAGTCTGTGGCTAATACCATAATGGCCTCAAGGAGGCAATCTATGCAGCATATCTATGACAACACATGGAAGTTATTTAGCATGCTGTGTGCAAAAAATACAGTTTAAAGGAGAAAGCAAAAGTTAGAGATGTGCTGGCTTTTTTGCAAGCAGAGTTAATGAAAGTGCTTTAAAGAGATAGACATTCTCATGTTAAGAGATCCCTCAAAGTAGAACTCTTCAGGTATCACCAAGAGCATATAGATTTCTCTTGTGGGATTTAAATCTAGCGTTAAATGTCTTAATTATTGTAAGTTACAATTTGAACTTCTCTGAGAATTTTGTCTTTTAAAGTTGACTTTCATCAGTTCTAAAAGCTTCGCTATCTGTCAATCCAAATTTCTGCAGGTTTGAAAGTGGCAAGTTGGCTTTAACTATAGATCTATAACTCATTCTAAAGTCTGTCTTTATGGGAACTTGTGGAACTTCTTTGGAGTTATCAATGTTCTCCCCAATTCCAGTGTATCCATTAGGAAAAAAAAGTGGAATTCTTTGCATGTTAGAGAGGCAGTTGAAGTGTATCTGCAGAGGATTAAGAGAATCAGGTGAATTGAGGCTTTGTCTCATTTAACCCAAGAACTTTGGGACACAAAGCAATCAAACAGATGTTCTCAAGATGGATTAAAAGCTGTATTTGCCTGTGTTATGACTTACCAAAAGTACCATATCCCCAAAGTGTTTGGACTCATTTTACCAGATGAGTAACTTAGAATTTAGAATTATAGCTTTGATAGAAGATGTATGCAGAGTTGCTGGATGTAAAGAGGCATCTACTTTTGTCACAGACTCCAAAATCCAGGCAGTATTTGGATGAACAGTTATGCAGGCAGTAGACAATAAGACTGAGGCTCACCCTTGAGGTGGTGGTTTGGGGTTTATCTCACATGTTGTGGTTTGATCCTTCAGCCTACTACCCCCACACAGGGTAGTAAACAAACAAACAACATTTTCTCTCTGCTCTCTCACTATTTAATCTCTGTGATGATCAGCAAGGTTATATAATCAGACTGAGAGGGGAGACCATCTCAGGAGGTAACAAATGCAATGGAAAAGAACTTTGGTAAAGTCCTGCTTCAGTCAGGTTGGCACAAGGGATTAGAGTTAATTAAAGATTGTAAAATTATTCCAGTATGAGAAGTAAAATTTTGTTAAAGACCACAGTGTGTGAGGAAAACCAAAAATATTCTATATTGAGATCTTGAGTCATATTCCTGTTTTGACTTGGAGAAGGTTTTTTGAAGTGGTAGAAAGAATTTATTTGCATCCCCTTCTGGCTTTAAGAGAAAAGCCAGTGCAGCCCTCCCATCCCTTGAAATTTTCCATTTCATAGACCTTTAAAGACAAAATAGTATTTCCCCCAGAGATACTCAGAAATATCACCAGCCTATGTTTGAAGTGAGGGAAGGGTATGATCCCAACTGTGCACTCTGCCCTTCCCCATTTTTTGTGGGGGGGTGATACAACTTCCTACTTGTTCAGAAGACTTGAGGAAAATCCAGCTGTTGATAACAACCACAGTGATGTAGCTTGAAGTGCGTGGAGGAGAAGCGGGGGCGGGTGGAGAAAGAGGGATGGGGCTATGGTGCATGGGGGCAGGGCTGCAGTACATGTGACAGGGCTATGGCACATGTGGGTGGGGCTGTGGTGGAGGGGGTGGAGCTGTAGCACATGGGCCGGGGCTATCGTGCTCAGGGCGGAGCTACGGCATGTGGGAGAGGGCAGGCAAGAAGCAGTGGTGCCCCCCCAAAAATTGCCACCGGGGGCGCACTACTTCCATCACCCCCCTGTCCCTATGCCACTGAACAACGAGCCAGACATCTCCCTAGCAAAAGAGGTGACCTTGCAACTTTGCACCAGTGTTTATATCCAAAGCACCAGCCTTACAAGAAAGTAAATCTTTGAGTACAACTCAAAGAAGTGTTGCTGTTTCTGTGTTAGTACTATCTATTCTCTTTATATGGTTCTTCACAATGTATTAAAGTCTGGTAGGGAACAAACCTGAGCTCTGTGAGGCTGTGTATAGGGTCCTGTCCCAGAAAAAAAAGGCAAGATATAAATAAAGTAAAATAAACCTCACACAAAAGCTGGACTGCATTTCCCCCAGACTCTGTAGATGTGTGTGTACCTGTTCTCAGTACCTTGTCTCCTCCTTCTTTGTTCTTGTTTTTCTTCTGCAAGGATAGACACCTGTGGTCTTCCATCTGTGTTTGTACCACAGCTCCTACAGTGCTTTGCTAGCAGCTATGATGGCTAAATTTGATGGGCACTGTAACCCAAACATGTTTGGAGGGCCATATGTTCTCACTCCTTTTGTAATGTCTCTTTTGAGAGTCAGATAACTTCCAGAATCAGCTTTAATCTTCCTCCATTATTCTATTGGTTTGCCTGGTTTTCTCCTCAAAGACATTCCACATTTTCCAGCACAAACATTTGTACTGAAAATCTTTTTTACTCTTTAAAAAATAGAGAGTGGGAAGGTGGTTTATGTAAACAAAAGGGCTGGCCTGAAAAGCACAGTGGATCTTCTCAAAATTTGGTCTGGGAGAAAACAGTTCATCTTTTGCTTCCCAGGTCATCTGCTCAAAAGTAGGTGTGTGTGCTTCTACATTAGGTTTGCTTCAAAAGTGAACTATTTCAGTATTTAGTCTAAGGAGAAATCAATAAGAGCTCTAATGGCATTGCAAATATTTGTGTTTTTTTTCCTTACAGGCTTTTGGACAACTTGTTTTAGTGCCCCTTCTCATGAGGTGAGTATTTCTTTTAGTGTTTGAATTGGCACAGGTAGTGTGAAATACTTATTGCAGTGTTCTGGCAGAAAGACCACATGAGAAGATAGTATGGCAAAGCTTAAAGCAGAGCTTTCCAAACTTTTCATGTTGGTGACACACTTTTTAGACATGCATCATTTTGTGATTCAGTAAGTAATTCAGCAAGTGGAGGCAATGCTCCACCCAAGCCTGGCCTACCGCTGCCCTTGCCAGGGTCTTCCTCAGCCTGGGGTGGCAGTTGCAGGAGAGGCAGCCCCTCCACCCAGACCTGGCGTGTCACAGCTGCCACTCACACCAGGGTCTTCCTCAGCCCCTTTACCTATTAAGTTTGTGCAACACACCTACACACTGCAGCAGGCACACTAACGTATCATGACACACAGTTTGGAAAGCTCTGCCTTAAAGTTTGTTTCCCCTCTTCTCTGATTTCTCTCCTTTTATTATAGAAGATATAATGCATATTATTTAAACTGTTGCATTGTTAGAAAAAACAAGTGTTAATATCACACAGAATATTATTCTGAACACACAACTAATAAGTATCAGTATCCCACAAAATATTATTAAATAGATACAATGGATGAGAAATATCTTTTGGCCGGTTTAAAGAGAGCATAAAATTGGAAATATGTGAGGTAGACTCTCTGTCAAGAATCTAGGGCAAATATGGAAACAGAGTTTTATGCAACTTGGTAGCTGCTTATGTTGTTCTTAATAATAAAAACTTAAAAAGTGGGCAAAGGAAGAAAACCTACAATAATATGTAATGTAGAACATTTTGTTTTAATTACAACTTGATTTGTAACAAAGATACTTTATCCAAGTTGCATGTTATCTTTGTGATGTGATTAAAATGTGTTTGACAGGCAATCTTTTTTAACTACTTCCTAAACAGGCATATACTATAAACAATCTTGTCTGCAACCTTCCAAATTCCACACTACCATTAAAGTGGGAATAACATTACTTGCCTTAATTTTTGGTAACTTAAATTCTGGCATTGATCAACAAACCCCAAATTGTTTTTAACTGACAGAAACTATCTGTCTACAGAAGGTCACTTGATAACAGTTCATCTTTTATGTAAAGTCGAAGGCTTTCACGGCAGGAATCTATAGGTTGTTGTGGGTTTTCCAGACTTTGAGGACGTGTTCTATTAGTATTTTCTCCCGATGTTTTGCCAGCATCTGTGGCTGGCATCTTCAGAGAATCTGGTGGCATGGAAGTGAGACAGAGTATATATACTTGTGTAGTCCCCAGGTGGGAGGGAGCAAGTTGCATGTGTTACAGTTGGCCTGTGTGATGGGCTATTGTTAAATGGGATATCCCCCAGGGTGTATTGTTAGTCAGGGGATATACATAACAGTGCGTTAAGTCAGTGGTTCTCAACCTGTGGGTCGTGACCCCTTTGGGGGTCAAACGACCCTTTCACAGGAGTCACCTAAGACCATTGGAAAATACGTATTTCCAATGGTCTTAGGCTCCATTCCCTCCTCGGTGGTGGTGCGCAACTGCAAGCCACGCGCTCGTGTCTTCCTGCCTGCCCTCTGTTCAGAAGGGACTGAAATCGCTTCCCTTTTCTGCTACTGGGAGAACCTCCCGTCTGATGGGCCAGCTTTGGGGGGGGGCAGCAGCACGGGGGGCAGGCCCCCTCCTCACCACGGCTCCTGCCCCTCTTGCCATGGAGGGGAGCACTGAGGAAGGGCCGGAGGGCTGCAAGGTGGTGTTTTTCGGGGGGGGGCGAGCTGCACCCGGCGCAAAAGACAAAGGTGCTGGGATTCCTCCTCCCTCCCGGCCAGGGTCAACACTCTGGAAACTTTTCCCACACTGCCCCCCCCAGTGGAAATGAGAGCGAAGCAGAAGCAGAGCCTGAGTTTTTTCCCGAGGGAGACGCGCGGCTCCTTCTTTCCCTCCTGGCCTGCCCTTCCTGTTCCTGGCCGGCGAGGCGGCCTTTGCCGGGGGGGGCATTGTAGATAATAAATAAATAATTTTATGGTTGGGGGTCACCACAACATGAGGAACTGTATTAAAGGGTCGCGGCATTAGGAAGGTTGAGAACCACTGCATTAAGTACATTAGCATCCCACTGTATTGTTCCCTGTAGAGGCACTTCCAGAGTCTGGGTGGTGTTCACTGGCATATTTTTGAGTCTTGATTTTAGTGTTGTTCAGTATTGGTAGCCAAATCTTGTTTACTTTCCGAGTTTCTTCTTTCCTGTTGAAATTGTTCATGAGTTTATGGATTTCAGTGGCCTCTCTGTGTAGTCGGACATAGTAGTTGTCAGAATGGTCCAGAATTTCTGTGCTTTCAAAAAGCATTCTGTGTCCAGGTTGGTTTATAACATGTTCTGCTACTGCTCATCTAGTTCATCTTTTGCTTCCCAGGTCATCTTGTACTAGTACTTAAGGATAAAACCAACCTCCTGCCAACAGGGAGTGCAAAATCATTAGTGGACCCTATTTTATTATCATGTGAATGTTCAGAACCAGTCTTGCTTCCTTCCTCTCTCCCTGCTCTGATCTGCTCATCCAACCAATGATTTGGAGGTTTGTCTGAATGTGACCAGGATACTGGAGGCTTGGGGAAGGAATGAATTCACTGTTCCCAGTCAAAGAAATATCTCAAGCCTTAGTTTTCTTTTTATATTGCTGGTGACCTTGGGTTTTGCTTCTTGACCAATAAGGACAAATCTTGACACATAATGTGTAAACTGCTCTTGGACAAAAACTTTTCTGTTCTGCAAGTGTGTCTTGATGAGTAAGATTCATAAGACTTACCAATAAAGGCTATCAGTAATTGAGATAACACGTGCAATTCTGACTCTCTTGTTGACTGAGGCCATTTCCGCACTACAGTGTTAAACTGCTGCTATTCCACTTTCAACGCCCTGTGGAATTCTGGGGTTTGTAGTTTACTGAGACCAAAGAGCTCTTTGGCTGAGAATTCAAAGTGCCCTTCCCTAAACTACAAACCCCAGAATTCTATAGGAGGTTGATAGTGGAATAGCAGCACTTTAACACTGTAGTGCGGAAATGGTCTGTGTCTTTCTCTGTTCTGGCTCATCCAGTGGAATGCCCTTTTTTGCAGGATCAACAACTTTACCATACTGCGATATCTTGATATTCCAGAAGACCCAACTTTTTTGCCAGTGGTTGTTGACAAAGGAAAAAGTGACCATTCAAAGTCCAGCAGTGTCTTAGAGACTCTCCATAAGCTGACTGATATAAGGCAAGTTGATACAAATGTAGGGCGTGATGGTGTGGTGTTAAGATCTATATGCAGCTGATGTAGAAAACAGCAACTGTTTATGAAAAGCAAATTATTAAGGGAAAGGTGCTGTATTGGTTCCCATTTTGTTTCCAGGTACAGTTCAAAGCACTAGTTTAGCCTTTACAGCTCTAAATAACTTGGGCCTACTTTAAGTGAAAGGACTCATCTCCCAGTATATATCTAAACCTGAACCCTGAAATTAGGCAAAATTCTGAGAAAATGAAGTGAGGTGAGTAACTACCAGAAAAAAAGGCCTTTTTGGTAGAGCCAAACGTGCAAGTGCCAATGGTCAAGTGCAAGTGTGAATGTTCCCTGAAACTCACTTAACTTTAGATCAGGAGTGTTCCAGTAGACTGTCTTCTAGGTTCAGTCATTTTCTGGCATGTGAATATGGCATTCCACAGCAATATGTGGTTGGCTGTTGTAAAGTGTTATAATCTGCAATTAACTGCAGAAAGCAAAGAGCAATTAACTCTAGGAACGTGCCATGGTGTTGATGGTAAGAAAAAGGATCTTGTGCACCTCATGCTATTAAATCAGCATCTTCTCACTTCTGGATTATGGCATTATATTCTGTCGTTTTCTTAATTTTTCTTTTTTCTTTTTTGGGGGCACAGCTCACGTCCTGCTAGTTCTACTTTCAACTTCAAAGGGATCCAAGATTATTTGAATTGCTACCGGTAAGTAAATGCAAGAGTTCAGGCTCTGTTCTTTGGGTGATCTTCCTTTTGTGTATGCCAAGGAAGATAATAGCTTCTGTGAAATAAGCACAGTTAATTGCTCTTCAGCTCCATTGTATTGCAATGTAGCGTTGCAGTAAACTAGTGATATTTGTAGGGTCTTCATAAGTCAAAGATGAGCTCACATCCTTGTGAATTCTCTTTTGCGAGAGGAGGAATCCATAGTACGTGGGGTTTCTCCATCACTACTCAGAGACAGGCAGAAAGAACCAGTAAGGTCTCATGATAGCTAAAGAAACAGACTTCGCTGACACTTCCCCTTTGGCTACCTTAGAAACCAGTTCTTCTTCCTGCTTGTGTTACCCTGTGTGTTGGGGGTCCCGGGAAGGGCACGCAAATTGCCAAATAAAATACAAGTTGGGGGAATTTAGCTGGAGCACTTTCTTGGCTAATGAGAGGCAGGGTAACTTTAGCAAGGATCTTTAACCCAATGTATACAGCGGTGGGTCAGAGAGTGGCTAGACAAGGTTTTCAAAGCAACAAACAATATTTTATTAAAGACAAGAAACACAAAAGACAAGACATAAACTAACTAACTGGGAAATAGAAACGGGGAGTTGCAAAAGGGTAGGCAGTATGACACCTGGTCTCGTAGTCCTGGAGAAGAGCGGGGTTCCGGGGAAGAAAGCTCAGCGTGGTTAGCTGAGGGGAGTTCCTTAGACGACCGGTAGCAAGGCGGGATGGAAATCCAAAGTAGTCCGAAGACCGTTTGCAAGTGAGGGGCTTTTATAGGGGAGTTTGTGCCTACCGGCTATGGCAAGCCAGGTGAGAACAAAAGGAGTTTTAGCGCTGGACAAAGGATTTGGCAAAGGTCAAGTTTACATGATTGGATTTGCTCTTGATGACAATAGCGTGGCCCAACATAAAGGAATGGCTTGGCTGAGAGCCGCGCCGCTATTGTGAGGTTTGCAGTGGGAAGTTCCCTGAAGCTACGAGCGAGGCTTGAGTTGCTGGCCTCAATAGGGTCTGGAATGTAAAACCATTAGCGGCCGCACTCTGTCCGTGCATGTCTGGAGAACCTCGCAAACACGTGGAGTGGGGCGGCTGGAAAAAGGTCAAGCTAAAGCCAAATTGTTTGATATCAAAACGATATCTGGGGTCCTCACCGACAGTGCCATAGCTGGAGTGACACTTGTGCCCAGAGCAGAGCTCTTTTTCTGTTGCTCTTGTTTTTCTGGAATTTTTCTCATGTTTGACTTCTCCATAGTAGCTTTCTTTCTTCTAAATTCCTTTCTAATATAAATTTTCTCCTTTCTGATCCTGAAACCCTTTCCATCTGCTCTTCTTTCTGTCTCTCTCTTGTTCTCTTGTGGCTATGATGGTTCTGGCAGGGGAGAAATTGGATGGGGTGACCAAGAAGAAAAAGCTGTCCTCTCAGAGGCATGCTTCTCTGGATTGTGGAGGCGTGTTTACCCAGTGAACCAGCCTGAGCACTCTGATTGATAAGCAACAGGAGGGCAGGTAGGGCTCTTCCACTGCTGAAGCCTCTTCAGCAGGTGTCAAGAAAGCCAAGACATTCTGTACCTTGGATGGCCACTTCTGTTCTATGGAAGTCATGGAAGAAATAGTGGTTGAGGAGGAGAATGTCCAGGAGGGCACAATGACAGAGGTGGTGGCTGCTCAGTCAGGAATGCCATGAGGGAGTAGCAAGCACAGGTTGTGTGTCTCTCAACCCAGGAGGCCTGTACATGTTAGTGATGCTGGATTAGATTCCCCTGCACGTTCTGAGATGAGCTCACACCTATTTCTCTGAATCTGGGTTTTCCTTCAAATGTACTTCCTCAGCGTCGGTCAGGGATGATGGCTGCCACGTTGACTGTGGATGCAGCGAATACGATTCTGAGCCTTCTAAGTGGTGTCCCTCCCACTCTGGTCTTGTCTAATATGGACGTACATAGCAAAGCCTCAAAGGTAGCATTCTCAGCTTACTTACAAGTAATGATGGAAGATCCACATAGCCATAAGCATAGCCAAATTAGTGGTTCTTTGTCTGAGGGCCAGCATAGACACCAGCATAGCCTAATTCATTGTCCTGTTTGTAAAAGTGAAACACAATTACAGGAAATTAAGTCTGTACTGGATAAATTTCTGGTTCCTCTCTCACACTCCCAACACAAAACAAAACAAAACAAATCGCTAAGGAAGTTGTGAGGGGGCAGAATAGTCAAAGCTAACAGTTTTGAAAATGCAGTGCACTTCTCAGTCTTACCACAAGGGGGATTCACAGTAATTCTGAGAGGGCTTAAGCAGCTTTTCATGCAAACAGGAGTGCACAAAAGCATGTTGAATCACAATTGCAGGCTGGCCTTCAGTCCTCCAGGGTGGCTTCTAGTGAGGTTGTCTATGCTCAAAGCCCACCTGGTAAAAGAGAGGTAGCATCTCTTGTGTTTTCATCAGTTGAATTGGATTGTAATTCCAATTCTGACCCCTTGCTGAGAGCAGAGAATGTCATGATATCTGATAAAGAGGAAGAGGACTATTTGGATTCTGGTTCCAGTCAGGATGAGCCTTCTGACCATTTGTTTCATGCTGAGGATTTTGATCCCCAACTGTCCACAGCCTCTGCAGTGGTGGGCTTGATGTGTGTGTCTGATGCCCAGCATGAGACTGCTTCTTCAGAGTTAAACAAAAGAGGGGCTTCTGTTCTACATCAGACAAAATCTTCAATTAGAGAGATACCTTTCCATCAGTTTTCCTCCAGCTGGTAAGGTTGGAATGGGCTACCCCTCTGCAGAGTAAGAAGGGAATTCTGGTTCGGTTCTCCAGCTAAGTCAGTTTTAGAGGAGGCCACGGTTTCCCTGGTGGATTTCCTTGTGGCTTCTCTGGTTTCGGGGGTCCTGGCCCTGAAAGAAGGTGAAGGTGAAGGAGGATTCTTCAATGGAAAATACACAGAAGGTTGTCTTGTTAAAAAAAATGCTTGCAAGGCTGCGGCCTTAACCGTCTGCTGTTGGTTCCCTCTTCCCTTGGGTCTCTCTCTTATGGGTAGAAGATATTTTGCAAAGGGAAGATCTAACTGTGTGTCTGCACAGGTGCCTACAAAAGATTTATAGGTCATTTCAGTTTGTAGCTAATGCTACCTGAGACTCCCTTACATTTGCAGCATGGGCAACAGGGCAATCAATGTGGCTAGGCAATCCATGTGGCTAAAGTATTAGGAGGTCTTTATCAATCACTTGGGTGAGGGAATAGAGGACATTTCTTATCAAATTTGCAAATAGCACCACATTAGGAGGGGTAGCTAATACCTCAGAGGATAGGATTAGAATTCAAGGTGACCTTAATAGATTAGAGAGCTGGGCCAAAACTAGCCAAATGAGTTTCAAGAGGTAAAAATGTAAGATACTACACTTGGGCAGAAAAAAATAAAATGCACAGATTTAAGATGGCTGGACAACAGTACATGTGAAGGGGATCTAGGAGTTTCAGTAGACAGCAAGCTGAACACAAGTCAACAGTGTGATGCAGCAGCCAAGAAGGCCAACGCAATCTTTGGTTGCATCAATAGGATTATGGTGTCTAGATCAAAGAAAGTAGTAGTACCACTCTATTCTGCTTTGGTCAGACCTCATTTGGAATACTGTGTCCAGTTCTGGGCACCTCATTTCAAGAAGGATATTGTGACAAGTTGGAGCATGTCCAGAGGAGGGTGACTAAAATGGTGAAAGGTCTGGAAGCCATGTCCTATGAGGAGTGGCTTAAGGAGCTGAGTATGTTTAGTGTGCAGAAGCGAAGGTTAAGAGGAGACATGATAGCCCTGTTTAAATATTTGAAAGGATGCCATATTGAAGAGGGAACAGGCTTGTTTTCCACTGCTCCAGAGACTAGGACAAGGAGCAATGAATTCAAACTTCAGGGGAAGAGATTCAACTTAAACCTTGGGAAGAATTTCCTGACAGAGCTGTTTGGGAGTGGAATATGCTGTCTCAGAGTGTGGTGGAGTCTCCTTCTTTGGAGGTTTTTAAACAGAGGCTGGATGGCCATCTGTTAGAAGTGCTTTGATATGTGTTCCTTCATGGCAGGGGGTTGGGCTGGATGGACTCTGTGATCTCTTCCAACTCTATGATTCTGTGGATACCACCCCTCTTTATTCAATGCTGCTGTGATGCCAGGCTCTAATCTGCTTCCCAGGGGAAACATTCAGAACATGAAACTGCACGCGAACAGAGGCATTCTTTATTATAGAAAGTACAGGTTGATACCAGAAATTTTCAGTTACTGAAACTGTGGAGCAGCAACCCAACAATATTTATGTATGTTCTGATTGGTGGAATTCACATCTTATTAATTCATCATTCTCCTGATCTTTCCCAGGCTCTCCCTAGCTGTATACATTTCTGCATAGCTATTCTCTACACTCTCCTTTTATTGCCCTTTCTTCCCACCTAACAGCATTATGTCTCACCAATTATCTCCAGAACATAGGATACTCCTCATTGATCTCTGCTGATATACAGCCTTACCACTGGACATCCCTGGTTTTAAGGTTAGAACATAAAGGAAACCTTGAAGGCTAGTTTGGCATTTGGTTACACATTAAAACCTCCAGATAACTTCTCATTCTCTAGCTTTTAGTTTCTTAACTTATCCCAGGATCCTTTACAGCGCAGCCTTCTTTTCTAATTGTTTGTATCCATCATCTCTTCATGATTTCATTGCGTGGCCACTGTTTTCCAATAACAAGTACAAATCATACCTTAGCAGCATACAGTATCAAAACTATCCGACTTCCTTCTACAGTATAGAAAGTTACTACACATGCTCTATGTTCTATGCAAGCAGTGATAAGTACATTATAATATAATATGAATGCAATCAAGCAAGGCACATGATAACCCCAGTAAGCATGACTAACAGCAAAACTAAACCTGCTTAAAATGGCAAGGACAGGCAAAGCATACATCAAAAGACAAGACGTCATAACATAAGAGTAAGTATTGACAATTAAGCGCTAATATATACATACAGTAAAACCCATGACGGCAAAATCCATGATCCACTGTAGTACATTAGTGACATGATTTCAGACATGGTTTCAGTATCACATGTAGTAGGGCATTACTTAGCACTACATAATAGCATACATGGTTATACATTCTCTAAGTAGGTATAACATATTCCTCCATCAATGCATATGGCAATGCAATAGCAAGGCTCTAACCTAGCATTCTAATAGGGCACTCTCTCTCTCTATGTATATATGCAATAAGAATACAGTAATTCAGCATACTTAGCAATAGATTTATGTCCCATCTGTCACTGAGTGATGTCAACATGATAGCTGCCACCGCAAACACTTTGTCTGAATCCAGGCTTTCCACTAGATGGCATTCCTAGAAGCCAAAAGTGTATAAAAACAAAACCAATTCTTTATGTTAAACATAACATAACAGGTTAAATGTTTATTACATTGAAAACACCATACACTCTCATATCCTCTCTAGCTAACTCCAGACCTTAAAGTACCACTCATTTAAGCCAACACCAACTGTGACTGACTGATGTTTTATCATAAATCTTCCATACCCTTTCACTGAAACCAACCATACAAATTCCCTTATGCTAGCTATAAATATCAACTGTCTAACAGCCTTTCACCAACTGTCATTCACCAGCCTTATGCAAACTTCAAACATTCCAACAATGAAGTCCAAGACATCAGAGAAACCATATGCCAAAGATTGTGGTGGTGAATAGTAGCACTTCAGCACCATTGTCTGGATATGATCTGCCAGTCCAGTCATGTTGTCCAAAAAGATAGTAAGGTTAATGATATCAGAATCCACCAAGAAGTCCACGAGATGTAATTATACCATGTTTCTCCCAACCTGTGCTCAGCATAGATCATTTGCCATCCAAATGTCTGAATGAAATTGGATGATCAGTAGTAGGAATAGAGGGGGATAGCCTATTTTGTAGAAATAGACCGAACAAGAAAGGAGGAGGAGTAACCTTGTATGTCAAGGATGTTTTCACCTGTGAAGAGATCCAGGACTTAAACCCAGAAAGCCAGGTCGAGAGCATCTGGGCAAGAATTAAGGGAGCGAGAAACAATAGGGATATTCTGGTGGGGGTTTACTACAGACCTCCAACCCAGGCTGAGGACTTGGATGACGCCTTCCTCAACCAAATGACTACACATTCAAAAAGGAGAGATACAGTAATGATGGGAGATTTCAATTACCCAGATATATGCTGGCAGTCAAACTCTGTCAAGACAGCAAGGTCCAGCAAGTTTCTTGCTTGTCTTGCAGACAATTTCGTGGTCCAGAAGGTGGAAGAGGCCACAAAGGGATCAAATATTCTCAATCTGATCCTGACCAACAGGGATGACCTTGTTAATGAGGTAGAACTGGTTGGATCTTTAGGGGGGAGTGACCCATGCCCTATTGGAATTTGGCATTCAGTGGGAAGGAGAAGATAAGTGTAGCCAGACACTCATCTTAGATTTTAAAAAAGTGGACTTCTGTAAACTTAAGGAGCTGCTGGCTGAAATTCTGTGGTCAAGAACAGTGAAAGAGAAAGGAGTTCAGGAGGCATGGGAGTTCCTTAAAAGGGAGATACTGAAGGCACAGTCTAAAACTGTGCCAATAAGGAGGAAAAATGGAAGGCATCTGAAGAAACCAGAATGGTTGACTAAAGAACTCTCAGCTGAGCTAAGTGTTAAGAGAAACATGTATAGGAAATGGAAGAAGGAGGAAACCACCAAAGAAGAATTTAAGCAAGTTGCCAGGAGATGTAGGGAGAAGGTCAGAAAGGCTAAAGCACAGAACGAACTTAAGCTGGCCAGAGACATTAAAAACAATAAAAAGGGCTTTTTTAAATATGTCCACAGCAAAAGGAAAAAGAAGAAGACGATAGGGTCGCTGCGCAGAGAAGATGGCGAATTACAGGGGGAAGAGAAAAGGCAGAACTACTTAACACCTTCTTTGCCTCAGTTTTTTCCCAGAAGGATACAAGCACTCAACCTGGCGGTTGGGGAGCAGGTGAGGAAGCAGGGGAAATGAGGCACATAGTAGGTAGAGAGGTGGTACAGGAATACCTGGCCACACTGGATGAATTCAAGTCTCCAGGGCCAGATGAATTGCATCCTAGGATATTAAAAGAGCTGGCAGAGGTCATTTCGGAACCGCTTGCTGTAATCTTTGAGAAATCTTGGAGGACAGGAGAAGTTCCAGCAGACTGGAGGAGGGCAAATGTTGTTCCCATCTTCAAGAAGGGAAAAAAAGAGGACCCAAATAATTATCGCCCAGTCATCCTGACATCAGTACCCGGAAAGATCCTGGAGCAGATCATTAAGCAGTCAGTTTCTAATCACTTAGAAAGCAAAACGGTAATCATGAGAAGTCAACATGGATTTCTCAAAAATAAGTCATGCCAGACTAATCTTATCTCTTTTTTTATTAAATTTTTATTGATTATACAGAAAAAAAACAAAAAAGTAAAACACCATGTGATACACATAATAGTGAAACAAAGAAATTTCAACAAAAACAAACTTACATTATTATTTCTCTCCAATACCATTACAATCATAAACTTATTCAGCTTATTCTATATCATACTACTTGTATACTTTTGTTACCTATCTCTAGATCTCATTCTCATTATACTCATTATTATTATAATAATTTCATTCTTAATTCTGTATTTTCCCCTTACATTTAATCTATTGCTATTACTAAATATAATCTTATTACTTAACATATCAAACTGTTTCTACAGGTAAACCCACTCCCCAAAGCCGATTATGTTTCAACTTACCTTTTTTTTTGTTATACAAAAAAATTAAACAACACAAATCCAATATAAACAATACACCACATAATTAACAAAAAAGGTGAATAAACCCACCCCCCTAGAGCCAACTTTTTATTTAATCCAGTTTCCAAAATTGCCATTCTTCTTGTGAAAGGGTAGCTTTACCATCTCTTATCAAAGCTTTTTCCAAGAATATTTTCCAAATTCCTTTAAAATCATTCCCTTTTACAAGACCTTTCATAAATCTAATTCTACAAGTTAATTTATCATTAATTGCAATTTCCCACACTTCTTTATACCATTCCTCTATTTGAAGTTTTTCATTTGTTTTCCATTTTTTTGCTATTATTAACCTCGCTGCAGTTAACAAATTTGTTATTAATTCCTTCATTACCTGGGTACACTCAACTTCATTATATATAGACAAGAACCCTATATTTGGACATATTGGTATCTCAACACCTATTATCTCTTTTATCTCTTTAAAAACCTTTTGCCAAAATTCCATTATCCTATTACAATTCCACCACATATGCATATATGTACCAATTTCTTGACATCCTCTCCAGCATAATCTTGACTATTTCTCATCTATCTGATTTAATTTTACTGGAGTCAAATACCATTTCCAAACTATTTTATAATAATTCTCTTCTATTCTTATCGATAATTTTTTTAAATGACGTTGATTCCAAATATCTATATTTTGTGATGTCTCTTCCTCCCACATTTTTTAAGATAATCCTCTTCTTGTTCTTTTGCCAATATTTTATATATTTCACTTGTAATACTCTTTAGTATTTCATTTTCTTGCATATTTTCTCTTTGAATAATAATTTGTTCAAATTTAGTATATTCTTTAAAATTTTTAACATATCTTTTCATAATCTTTGTCCATTGCTCTAACTGTATGTAATTTAACCAAGATATTTTGGTTTCCTGCAATCTCTCTTTCATTCTATCTTTATTAATCATTATTTTCATCCAATTTTTAATCTATATATTTTTTGTTTTTTTATTTCTTTCTCTATTATTTCTCTTAAATTTATTGGAAATTTTTCCATCATTACTATCGGAGTTAATGTTGATATATTCGGTAACAATTTTCTTTTATTTTTCTTCCATATTTCTATTATATTTTTTATAAAAGGATTTTTTATCTTTTCTAATTCTTTCTTTGAAAAATTCCTGAAAAATATATTTTCCAATTTCATCTCAATATTCGTATCTTCTATCTCTAACCATTCTAAGTCACCTTTTGATTTGCGTAATAATACCATTTTAAATTTGGAAGACCTAGGCCACCTTCTTTTTGACTTTTGTACCAATATTTCTTATTATTCCTCGGTCTCTTATACCCATTGCAAAAATTATTTAATAACTTTTGCCACTCTTTTAATTCTTCCTCTGATACTTTTATTGGTAACATCCTAAACAAAAAATTAATTATAGGTAATATTTTCATTTTTACCACTGCTATTCTTCCAAACCATGATAACTTTATATTTTTATAATCCTCTAATTTCTGTTTAATTTCTAATTTTAATTTCTTATAATTTTTTTCCTGTAGCCCTTGTAATTTTTTTGTAATATCTATTCCTAAATATTTAATTGACTCTTTTACTTAAACTAACATTGTTTTATTACTTATAAAATTTTGTACTTCTTTTTTAGTATAATTAAACAACATTATTTCTGATTTGGCCCAATTTATTTCTAATCCTGTCTTCTCCCCAAACTCTTTTAAATGTTTATCTATCCTATCTATCTTTTTAACTGGATCTTTAATTGTTAACAATATATCATCTGCAAATAAACTTATTTTATTTTTCTCCTTAGTTCCAATTCCTTCCAAATTCTCATCATTTCTTATTACATTCACTAAAGTTTCTATAATATTGCAAATAAAACTGGAGATAATGGACATCCCTGTCTCGTTCCTCTTGATATTTGAATCTGTTCTGTAATTCCATCATTTACCATCACTACAGATGTATTATGTGAATATAATTGATTTATTAACCCTTTAAATCTCTCTCCTAATCCTATTTTATTTAAGATTATTTTTAACGCCGGCCATTCCACACAATCAAAAGCTTTAAATATATTTAATGCTAAAATTCCAGCTTTTTGTTTATCTCTATCCATTATATTTATTTTATTTAGAATCATAGAATCATAGAATCATAGAAATGTATGATTTTAAAAATTTAAAAATTTATCGTTTCCCTATTAAATTTGCCATCTGTCTTCCTTGAATAAAACCACATTGATCTTTAAGTATATACTTATAAATAAATTTATTTAACCTCTTCGCCATTATTGCTGTCAATATTTTAGCATCTTGGTTTATTAAAGATATTGGTCTATAAGAACCTGGTTCAGTGGAATCCTTACTTGGTTTTAAAATTAATATTATTAGTGATTGATTCCATTATAATGGGATTTTGTCACCCCTTAATATACTATTATATAATACTTTTAATTTTGGAATTAAACATTTTTTAAATGTTTTATAATATTCTGGACCTAGTCCATCCAATCCTGTTGATTTCCCTCCTTTTAAATTATTTATTACTTCTTCTATTTCCTCTTCTTATATCATTTCTTCCATCAACCCTTCATCTTGTTCTGCTAGCATTACTTTCCAATTCTTATTAAGATATTCCTCTAGATTATCTACAGATTTTTCTTCTGCTGAGTACAATTCTCAAAAAAATTCCTCAAATATTTTAAATTTATCTTTCATCAGCCTACTTTCTTTGCCAAATTTATCTTTTACTACTCCAATCATATTCCTAGTTTTTTTTTTATTGTACTGATCTAGCCAGCATTTTAGAATTTTTATTACTATATTCAAAAAATTCCCTTTTCAAATATATTAATTTTTCTGGGCTTCATCCATTTCTATCTTTTCTAATTCATTTCTTTTTGCTTGTAATACTATATATTTCTGTTTAGTCCTATCTATTATATATTCATTCTCTAGTTACTTTATTTCTTTTTCTAGCTTCAATTTCCCCCCCAAGTTGTCTCTTTAATTTTCTTGATTCTTGAATACATATTCCTCTTACCACTGCCTTCATAGTATCCCATAATACATCTTGTATTACTTCCTTATTATTTATATCCCAAATTTCTTGCCACTCCTTCTCTATTTTATTTACTATCTCTTTATAGTTAAGTAAGTTAATGTCCAATCTCCACCTTTTTGCTTCTCTGTAATTCTTTTTCATAGCTATATCCAAATTCATCAAAGCATGATCTGTTACTTTTATTGTTTCAGTTTCCGTATTTATTAATCTAGGTATCATATTCTTTGATACAAAAATATAATCTATTCTTGAATAATTTTTATGGACTGATGAATAATATGTATATTTCTTTTCCTCACCTCCAAACCTCCAAACATCTAACAATTCATTTCTACTCACCAATTTGTTTAAAATTGTTATATTATTATATCTGTCTCTAATTAATGGATCTGATTTATCTTTCCACCTGTCCATCACCATATTAAAATCGCCTGCCATTATTATATAATCTCCTTTCATATTTTTAATCTTACTAAATATTTCTTCATAAAACTCTTTTTGCTTCTCATTAGGTGCATAAATATTCGCTAAAACATATATTTCTCCATCTATTTCACCTTGTATAATTACATATCTACCTTTTTCATCTAACTCTACACTTATTACAATAAAATTACATCTTTTAGAAATTAGGATTGCTACTCCTCTTGACTTAGATGTACCAAATGCTTCCTCATAAGTGGCAACCCAATTCAATTTAAGTTCATTTTTTTATCTTGTTTTCCGTGTGTTTCCTGTAAAAAAATTATATCAGCCTTATCTTTTTTTAATATCGATTCTATCCTTTTTCTCTTTATTATTGACCCTAATCCTTTCACATTTAATGTTGATACTCTCAGTCTATTTTCCATTTTTCATATTTCCAGTCTCTTAATCCTACTTCCCATTGGCTCTTTAGTGTAGTGCTCCCCTTCCCTTCCCCCTTCCCATTCCCCTCCCTCTTCCCTCCTTCCCCATTTGTCCCTGCCCCTACCCACACATACATTTGTTCCCCCCTTTCCCTCCAAAGCATTCTTGCTTTGCCACGACCACTAATGGTCTTGGGGGGGGGTAAAGGTATGCCAACTCCAGGCATAGAGACTAATACCTTCTCCCGATTATTTTTCTTTCCCATAGTTTTTTCCCTCTCTTCCCCCTCCCTTCCTTCTCTCTACCCTTTTACTTTGTGTACACATATATCTATGTCTATCCATATACAAACTATAAAGATATATTCTAATCATTAGTCATCAACCCTTCACCTACTCTGTAAAATTCTCTTTCTTCTTCTTCTGTTATATCATGATGTTTCCTCCAGTCCTCCTCATCCTCTGTCCTTTCTTTTATCTCCCGACATCTCCTTCTCATCTCCTCCAGTTGCTCCTCCCACTACTCTTTCTTCTGCTCCTCCGACCACTCCTTCCTCGCAGCTTCTCTCATCTTGCTGCATCAATTTCAAATTTCTCAAAAGTTGCAATCCTTGTTCAAGAGAATTTATTCTGTAAAATTTGCCAGCCCACTGAAATTTCAGAAAAATGGGATATCCTCAGCTGTATCTTATTCCAGCTCTCTGTAAAACTATGATATAAGGTTTCATTTCTCTCCTCCAATTTATTATTTCCCAGCATAAATCATTATAGATTTCCACAGTATTCTCTTGATACTTTAATAGTCCTGGACTTTTTCTGATAGCTTTCATCAAATCATCCTTTTTATTGAAATTTGCCACTCTCATAACAATATCTCTGAGAGTTATTCCCCTCTTCATAGCTGTCACGCGATGAATCCTTTCTATATCCTGTTGTTCCCATATAATCTCAGGAGCAATGCTTTTTAACCATTTTAAAACTTCTTCTTTCAAGGATTTTTGAGTTTCATGTGGTAGCTCTGCAAATCCACGAATTCTCACATTATTTCTTTGATTTTGATCCTACAACTGTATGATCTGCTTCTCCAGCTGGGAAATCCTGTCATCATGTTCTGTTATTTTTATCTGCTGATCCACTTGGATTTTTTTATACCATCCACCTTAGCGTCCAATTCTTTTATTTCTTTTGAAATATTTTTATATATCTCATTCATTTCTCCTCTTATGTTAGATGTTAATGTAGTTACAAGAGCTTGGTTAGACTCTGTTATAAGTTTCTGTATAAAAGCTTTCATTTCTTCATTAGCTCCGTTTGTTTTCTGTTTGGTCGCCATTTTTGTTTCTTCTTCGTCTCCGTTAAGAGTTTAAGTTTATATTTTCAAAATCTCTAACTAGACGATTAAATGTTTTATCTGTCGCTTTTAATCGTTTCCAAGTGGGTTGTTTATAAACTTTTGTTCCCTTTTGCTTAAATGACATAAATGTCTCTGGCAGCGGAAACCAAAAATAGCTTTACTCTCGCTCCGTCCCAACAAGTATTTCCAGTTTAGACAAAGTCTTTTATATTTCTCCAGTTGGAGAAGAATCAAAACCAATCCAGTATCTTATCTTACATTCCTTCCCACATTATTTATCCTTAATTACTCACAGTCTTTCTTTCATTTAGAAGGGCTTCTTGGGGTTTTTATCCTCCTCTGCTCCGGGAGAAGAAATATCAGCCTGCTTCTGCCGTTGCAGCTGGTTGCTCCCTCCCCAATCTTATCTCTTTTTATGACAGAGTTACTAGCTTGATAGATGAAGGGAATGCTGTGGATGTAGCATATCTCGATTTCAGTAAGGCCTTTGACAAAGTTCCCCGTGACATTCTTGCAAAGAAGCTAGTAAAATGTGGGCTGTACAGGGCTACTGTCAGGTGGATCTGTAACTGGTTGACTGACTGTTCCCAAAGGGTGCTCACCAGTGGCTGCTTTTCATCTTGGAGAGAAGTGACTAGTGGGGTGCCACAGGGTTCTGTCCTGGGCCCGGTGCTGTTCAATATCTTCATCAATGACTTGAATGAAGGAATAGAGGGCATGCTCATCAAATTTGCAGATGACACCAAATTGGGAGGGGTTGCTAATACGCCAGAGGGCAGGATCAAAATTCAAAATGACCTGCATATATTGGAGAGCTGGGCCAAGGCTAACAAAATGAAATTCAACAGAAGGAAATGTAAGGTCCTACACTTACATAGAAGAAATGGAATACAGAAATATAGGATGGGGGACACGTGGCTGGATAACAGTACATGTGAAGGGGATCTAGGAGTCTTCATAGACCACAAGCTGAACATAAATCAGCAGTGTGATGCGGCAGCCAAGAAAGCCAATGCAATTCTCGGCTGCATCAATAGGAGTATGGTGTCTAGATCGAGGGAGGTACTGGTACCACTCTACTCTACTTTGGTTAGACCCCGTCTTGAATACTGTGTCCAGTTCTGGGCACCCCAATTCAAGAAGGACATGGTCAAGCTGGAGCAAGTCCAGAGGAGGGCGACCAAAATGGTGAGAGGCCTGGAAGCCATGCCCTATGAGGATAGACTTTAGAGAGCTGGGTATGTTTAGTCTGCAGAAGAGAAGGTTAAGAGGGGACATGATAGCCATGTTTAAATATTTGAAGGGATGCCACGTATAGGAGGGAGTGGGCTTGTTTTCTGCTGCTCTAGAGAGCAGGACAAGGAGGAATGGATTCAAGCTGCAGGAAAGGAGATTCCACCTGAACCTCAGGAAGAACTACCTGACGGTCAGGGCTGTTTGGAAGTGGAATATGCTGCCTTGGAGTGTAGTGGAGTGTCCTTCTTTGGAGGTTTTTGGGCAGAGGCTTGATGGCCATCTGTTGAGAGTGCTTTGAGGGTGTTCCTGCATGACAGGGGGTGAGACTGGATAGCCCCTGTGGTCTCTTCCAACTCTACATTTCTATGATTCTATGATCCAGAAATGTGTAGAGTTGTATTACTACCTTCTCAGAAATCTTGGCCAAAAATAATATATGTGCAGCTCGTATATCGTTAAAACTCTGGAATTTTGCTTTTTCTTTTAAATTGGTTCCTTCTTTTAACCTTGAAAAGCTGCTCCAAGAAAGGGAGGGGGAATGGTTTAGTGATTGACATTAAGATCAGTTAGTTAATCAGTACAGTCCCATTGACTGCAGACAAGAAGATCAGTTTCCCTTGAGTTTGATCAATAAGTAATAAATACACTGTCACAGGTCTAACAGTAGTAACATATGTCTCTATATGCAGCCCCTTTGTTCATAGATCCATCTAAACCAGGAGTGGGGAAAGTGCAGGTTGCATTCAGCACTTTGGCCATTTTGGTGACTTCTAGGGACCCCATTTTTTTTCAGAATTTTATAAAAATAATTTTAACTTAGAAACATGCCTATTTAAAGTAGAAAAATGGATACAGAATGTTTAGAACTTTATTAAAGGTCTTCACTGCCTGTGGAAGGATGGGTTTGTGTGTGTGCCAGTCTAGTCTCTCTAGGAGGAGAGTTCCAGAGCCTGGGAGCTGCCTTCTCCTGTGTTTCCACCAGAAGTCTCTATCAGGGTGGTGGGACAGAGAAAAGGGCCTCCATAGAAGATCTCAAAACATGAGCAGCGTCATATATGGCAGACTACTTTCATCCTGATAGCTTGGATCTGAACCACTTAAAAGTTTGGGAGGCTGTTTTGCCTTTTTGGGGGTAGGGTGGTACTGAAGTATTGTAGGCACAGAAGATACCTTTCTCAAAGAAGGCATGCAGCTGAAACTTTGTTATTTTGAATGGCCTTCTGTCTTTAAAAGCAGAGGTAGCTGCTCTGGCTGTTTTAATTCTGTAATTGCTAAACTATTCAGTCTGTTTTAAATCCATTTTACCTTGTACAACAGGGGCCCAGGCAGGCTGACAGGCAGTAAATAAATAAATAAATAAATAGTATAGTATAGTATAGTATAGTATAGTATAGTATAAATAAAGAGTAAATAAAATGGGCCCCAGGTTATCCACTCCCCCACGCCTTTTTTGTCCTTACACTGTCTCCTATCCTCTTAATTGGTTCTCAAGATTCTTACCAGTATTACCACTGGCACAGGATTGGAGCAAAATCTGGAATGTGTTTCAAACTTGATTAGGTACAATTATAGTACCAAGACTCCTCTGTCAAAGTAGGTTGTTATTAAAAAGTAACTGCTTATAGTCACATTTCTTGAGCATATCTAGATACTTTTAGCTATTCTTGCTTTTAAAAACGTGTATGTTGCAAGCTGCTGCATTGCGATACAGTGTACATTCCTCTCTTGTCTTACCTTGTCATCATTTCAACATCCACAGAGGCTCTTGAGTCTGTAGGAATCAGCACTGTAACCATTTAATATTTCTCTTTTACTTTTGGGTGAGGCCACAAACTTGTAACAATAAAAAATAACTTTAAAAATTAGAGTCATACCACAAGGTGACCTTGAATAAGTTAAAATTGTGCTGTGATGTAATTACACATTCATTATTTGTTAATCATTACTTTTAAGCTCTGAATGATAAAATAATCCATTTCTACTTGAAGAGAATGCTGCCCTGTTATAAATTGTGGACACCAAGTCCAAATTTATAGCTCAATCAATGTCATTTTTATATACATAAAAAATAGGATTTTGATACTTATAATGGTAGAATCTTGTGGGGAGAGGGATTCTGTTTAACAAAAAGTGTACTACTTTACTTGTTTAATTCCACTTCATTAAAACATTCGATATTAAAGATTAGGCTAAAAACCTTTCAAACACATAGAAGCCTCAGTCTACTTGAGAGGTTGTCTGTAGCAACCTGATCTTGGGAACTAGAATGAAGATTGCTGCCTAGTATTCTCACCATGACTGTTACTTGTTTTGCTAGATCTGGAGAGGTGACACCTCTTCAAGTTGCCAAGAACATTCTTGCTGTACTGGAAGATGCTGAGAGATCAAGTCCCCACCTGCAAGCAATTTCTCAGTGGAACCGGGAGGAGATAATTAAGGTTTATTGGAATTTGATCAGCATTAGTGTTTCTTTTTTATGGGATGTGTGTGTTCCTCTCTCTTTCTCTCTCTCTGTCTCTCTCTCTCTCTCTCTCCACCCTGCCCCCCCTCTCCCATGTGTTTGTGTATGTGTTCTCTAACCTTTAGTGCAGTTTTCACATTGAGGTTGAGCTGGAAATGCTTGGACCAGCTCATCTGTTCCAGTGTTCCCTAATATTACCCTTCCTCAGCAATTATATTACTTAGAGTCCTATGACTTATCCTGTTAAATCTCTCCCTGTTCAGATGGCTGAGTGCTCCACTGCTCGCTATAGAGAGAAGGAGCCCCTCTCTCTTAGATGGAATCCCAGTGTGCTTGAAGGAGGAGATCAAAGTGGTATGCGTAATCGGCTGACTTGCCTTTCCTGAGTAAGATTGTCCTTAATAAGGGAGATGGGATTCTGTCTTGGTTGTTGGTTTTGCGTATGGATTGACTTGAGTAACAACTCTCTTTCACTGCTGTAGGGGAAACTCAGGGGTTGCTGGGCTGTGTTCATCTGACATCTTTGCATAACACAAGTGTGCATGTTGTGTTACAAGGCTCCCTATTATCACCGAAGTGGAACAGAATACCTGGGTACAGAGCCAGAAACTGAAGATGCCACTGTGACGAGGAAACTGCGGGAGGCTGGTGCCATTATTATTGGTGTCTCAAACATGCATGAATTAGGTGTTGGGACCACAGGATGTAACCCCAACAGGTAGAGATGTTTGCATTTACTAAAAAGAAGCTGTCATTTCAAAATCTGCTCCAGTGATTCCCAGATTCCTTAACAGAGCCTAGTAATGGGGAACACAAAACAAGATAAGTCTGAATTCTGTTGGTTAGTCTCAAAACAGCAGTATCAGTTGTGGAATGGTGGATCAATACATAGCTAAATCCCATTGATTCAGCAGTTCTGCTTTGGTGGGACAATTAACAGAGTTCAGGCCAAAGTCTAATTCTGTTTTGGAGACTAGCAAGTATAATGAGATGACATGGACAACATGACTTCAACATTGACAGTTTTCCCTTCTTCACTCCTCTTTTGTAATATTTTGTTTGATAAAGAGAAATGAAAATCATGAAAAATTGCACACATTTATGGTACTCTTTTGGTTGAACTATTACACAATTGGTATAAACTTCTGTTTCTGCTCCGCTAGGCTCTTAGTTTTTGCTAGTAAAAAGCAATCCATATGACTTTCCCTTCTTTATTTAGTTACAGTGGAGGGCAAAGTTCCTTGAACACAACAGGCTTTCTGCTGCAGCAGAGAAGGAAGGCTTTGTTCTGTGTTGTCTTAGATTTTAGTTGTGGGCTCAATGGGAATGGGTCAGCAGTTGCTATATCTGCACAATGGGAGTATCTTATGGCTCAGGGCTGAGCTGGAAGTTATATAGCAAATTTAGCGTGAATCTTGATGATTCTTTGTCATGGTCTCTGTGACTCACACAAACGGGTCATCTGGGCCTGCACAGTATGTAGGTGAAACAGAGCAGCCAGATTCAAAGCCCTGGTCTGGGAGAAAGCTCTGAGTGTGTCTGATATGGCTGTGACTCCATTCGCCAAGCTTCTAGTGCAACCCTTACAGGCTTGGTTCCTCAAGGATTTCAACCCCCCTTCAACACCGTCAGTCCCAACGCCTCTTGATACCACATCCAGTGGCTCAATCCCTAACTTGATGGTGTTTGCGTGGGAACAACCTTGCAGGAATGCTGTTTCTGCCTCCACCTCCATCAGTGTCAGTAATGTGTTACTCTGATGACAGACCCCATCCCGGGGAATATAAAATTGATATCAACTATGCCTGCCATGCCAGAGAGGTTGCCCAAGTAGGTACGTAGACAAAGAGGTTGAATGACTGAAACTAGGTCAGGCCAGGAAAATCCCCAGTCATGTTCCCTTAGGAGACCTCAGGCTAAACACATCTGCATGGACAAAGGGTCCCTAGCCAAAAACAGCCAACTTGAGGGGATTATTGGGTTTTCCCCAGGTTGAGCAACTTTGATGTTAGTAAACCCTACACTGTGAGGTCCATCTGCATAAACCAATCATGCAAACTACCAAGTTGTTATTGTGCGGCATTTCCCCTTCTATTTTGGCCATTGTTCTTCCTGGAAGAGGGCCTGCCCTTGAGGTATGTTCTGCCCTATAAGTAGTCCCAGTTTTTGAGGGTTTCTTCAGATAACTCTCTGCCATGCTAGCAGACCAGCGCTCTGTTAGTTGAGTGATCCCCTCAGCTGCTTCTCTTCGCTGAGCTCCGTCTCTCTTGCCACTTCCTAGACTGAAGACTTCAGGATAGGTGCAGTATCATCACCTTTACACCCCCTCCACTGAATCCCCTATCAATTTTCACCTCTTTTCTTTCTCAGTAGGCCGTGTGTGTGTGTGTGTGTGTGAGAGTGCTTTGGTGCGTGAGAACACAGTTATTAATAAAATCCAGTTATTGGTATGATTGTCTGGCTTTTTGCTTGGTTTGACCCCATAAAAATTAGGTAAAAGATTCTGCTGGGTTACCCTGCCCCTCGTTTTGCTACAGCCAGTGCTCCGCTAATTTCCCTAATCTTTGCATTTTTGGAGCGAATCACGGTGTCCCCCAAGGGACCACCAGAAGTCAGGGTAACAAATGACAGATGTGTCCATAGAGGGCTGGGGGCCCATCTCAATAGTCTTATGATAAGGGGTCATTGGTTGATGTTGGACAAAACACTCCATATAAATGCTCTGGAGCTTCTTGCAGTGATGAAAGCCTTTGCAGCCTTCGAGGACTATCTCGGGGACAAGGTAGTGCAGGTACTGACAGACTACACCATTGTCATGTAGTATCTCAACAAGCAAAGCAGGACCCGGTCCACCACCCTCCTGCACTTGACAATCCAGTTTTGGGACTGGTGTATATCAAGCTTTTCCCTGTCACAGCCCATCTCCAAGGCTATCAAAACACCTTGGCAGACATGCTCAGTCGGATTCTCCTGTCAGTCTTGATGTGGACGACCCCATTGATAGATCTCTTTGCATCTTCTGCCAACAAGCAGTGCCAAACCTTCTGCTCCAGGACCAAAGCCCACAACAGCTCACTGGGAGACACCTTCCTCTTCAGTTGGAAAGGACCCGTCATGTACACTTTTCTACCGTTCCCACTCATAACCAAGGTACTAGTGAAGATTCGACAGGACAGTGCCAGTGCGATCCTCATCACCCTCTGGTGCCCAGGCAACCATGGTTTGTATCTTTCCTCAGGCTATCCAAAGGTTGGTAATGGAAGTTTCTATCCAGACAGAACCTCCTTACCATCTTCAACAGTACTATCTGGCATTCTTTTTTTATATAATTTTATTAAAGTTTCAACAAATAAAACAAACAATTAATTCTGTAATGTTTACATGCAATATTATTTCTTCTTTCTCTCCTTTCTGGATTACAATTATTAATATTTCCTCTATTTATTATACCACGTATCGTGATAAAATGTCAGTAATCAATAATTTGTTAGTTCCTGCTATATTTCTCTACTTTACTTGTTACATGATATTTCATTGATTATTACCCTGAATAGTAATTGATATCATTAATTATGCATTGCCTTCTGTCTACACCCAACTCAAATCTGTAACAATCTTCCACTCTTTATTAATGTCTTTGTCTGATTTCCCTTTTAGTCTTTGTGTAAGTATGTCCACATTTCTATTTTCCATAAAAGTTGTCCACCACTGTTCAATAGTAGGTATAGTTTCATTTTTCCAAAGTTGTACGTACTCAATGCGGGCTGTCATCACCATGTATAATATTATTTTCCAACATTTATTGACTGACATTCCATCTAATATATGTGTCATGTTTAGCAAGTAAAGTTCAGGTATCATCCCAAATTGGATCTTCAAAATTGAACTTATTTTCTTGTGTATTTATTTCCAGTATTTTTGTGCTTTGGGACATGACCACCGCATGTGAAACAGTGTAGAGTTCTCTTGACATTTCCAACATTGACCTGTACCCGTCTTGTAAATTGTCTTTAATTTTTCTGGTGTCGTGTACCATCTATGAAATAGTTTGTAATAATTTTCTTTTAAGTTTTGAGCAGCAGTGAATTTCTGTGTTCGTTGCCATCTCTGTTCCCACCATTCTAACTGTATTGGATGTCCAACATTTTGTGCCCATTGTATCATTACTGCTTTAACTGTTTCGTCCTCGCATTCTTGGTGTAAAATTTCTTTATACAAATATGCTAATAAATGTGGTGGATTTTCTCTTAACAATCACAGTAGATGGATTTGCTCCTTTTGCTGTATTCTGTAAGTTTGTACATCCATTTGAAATCTTTCCTTTAGCTGTCTATAGGGAAACCAGGTTAATTTTATTCCTTCAGTTTCCAATTTCTCTCTTGATTTCATCTTCACACCGCAGTCTTCTGTCGTTTCTAATAGGTCTTCATACCATAACCATTTGTCTGTATCTGTCCATCTCCCAAAAAAGGCTTCTTGCGGGGAAACCAAATTGGGTAACTGCCTTATGTTCTTCTTCTTGTAATCAGTCCATATTTTAAATAACGATTTTCTTACAAAATGATGCATAAAATCTTTATCTATTGCTGCTTTTCCATAAAACATATAGGCATGCCATCCCATTCTTAAGTCTGCTTCCTCTAACGCCAGCATTCTTGTATTTTGAAGATTTAGCCAGTCTTTTATCCAGGTGAATCCCGCTGCCTTGTAATATACTTGTAAGTTCGGCAAGTCTAAACCACTTCTTGCTGTTATGTCCGTCATAATTCTCCATTTAATTCTTGGTTTCTTCCCTTGCCATATAAATTTAGTTATGTCTCCCTTCCATTGAACAAAGAGTTTGATATTTGTAATAATAGGCACATTTTGAAAAAAGATAGTTCATTTTTGGAAGAACATTCATTTTTATCACTGATATCCGTCCCAACAAAGATATTTTTAATTGAGTCCATTTTACCAAATCTTGAATTATCTCCTTCCATTTTTTATCATAGTTGTTATGTTACAATTCATTATTTCTTTTTGTAATTCAAACTCCTAAATATTTAGCTTTCTGTCCTTTATTAAATCCTGTAATTTGCTTGAATTCAGCCTGTTCCTTCTCCCTCATGTTTTTTGTTATGTACACTGTTTTTTCTTTATTAATCTTGAAACCGGAGTAATCTCCATACTCTTGAATAGTTTCCATCAATCTTTGAGCACTCTTGAGAGGATCATCCAAAAAGAGTATCAAATCATCTGCAAAAGCTTTAAGTTTATATTGAAATTTCTTTATCTGGACTCCTCTTATTGCCACATCTTCTCTTATACTATCATTAAGTATTTCTAATGTCAAAATAAATAACAAAGGTGATAGGGGACAACCCTGCCTTGTTCCTCTCAATACTTCAATCGGTATGGTACGTTCTCCATTTATACTTAATCTTGCCGTTTGTTGAGAGTATATTGCTTCAATCCATGAAATGAATTTTTCTCCCGCTTGTGCTTGCTTGATGGTTGTCTTCAAGAATGACCAATTGACCATATCAAATGCCTTTTCTGTGTTGACAAATACCACAGCTAGCTTTCTTTCATTGTGTTTTTCGTAGTATTCAATTATATTTAAAACTGTCCTGATATTGTCCCGCATCATTCTCTTAGGCAAAAAGCCATTCTGATCTTCATGAATATGTTCTTGAAGTACTTTTTTAAGTCTCTCAGCCAGAACAGCGGCGAAAATCTTATAGTCCGTGTTTAATAGTGAGATGGGTCTGTAGTTCTTTACGTCTGTTGTGTCTCTTCCTTCTTTTGGAATCAAGACTACATTAGCTTCTTTCCATGTTTCTGGTACTCCATCCTTCTTTGAAGTGGAGTTGAGAGTTCATGTTCCAAGATTTTGTAGTACTTTGCTGTAAAGCCATCGGGTCCTGGGGATTTGTCATTCTTTGTGTTCCTAATAGCTTCTACTATCTCCATCATCGATACTGATTTGTTTAGTGTCTCTCTCTGTTCTTCTGAGAATCTAATTTTATTCTTCCTCTCCAAATATCCTTCCAATTCTCTTTGATTTTTTGTCGAGGAGATATTACTTAATAACTTTGTGTAATAAGAATAGAATGCTTGTTTTATCTCCTCTTGCTTTGTTGTCTTTCCCTTCTTCGTTGTAATCTCTGTTATTCTTGATCTTCTTTTCCGCAATAAGTTGGCCAAAAGTTTTGAAGGTTTGTTAGCCTGTTCAAAAGAAGTGTGTTTCAGTCTCAGTGTTGTTCTATTTCTCCCAAATTTAATTGATTCAGTTCTGCTTGACACACCTTAATCTTTTGTCTTGTAGTATTATCTGTCGGATTTTTCCTCATCTGTTTCTCCAATTCTTTCATGTTCCCCAGGATCCTTTCTTCTGTACGCTTTCTTTCCTTATTGATTTCAGCAGACCATCTGATAAAATTCCCACGCATCACTGCTTTACTTGCATCCCATATTGTCTTCATTGGCAATTCAGCTGTCATGTTTTCATTGAAATAGTTAATTAACTCTGTTTTTGCTTTTTGAATGTACTTTTCCTTGTTTAAAATCTCTTCATTGATCTTCCATGTCCTCTCTCTGCTCATGACCTTAAATGTCACTTGTAATGGGAAATGATCTGAACACAAATTTGGAGGACAAATTTCATGTGTCTTCAAAAGTAACTCTTTAGTATCAATTCTAGACATAGATTTGTGTCTGAGTACTGTCTGGCATTCTGACATCTCCTGCCTCAAGCTCATGGCATGGAACCTCCTCCGCTAGCCTCCCTTCCACAGTCTGTGAGATACATTATCAAGGCAGCCCACAAGCCATAGACTATGAGTGCCTGCTCCTACAAATAAGAAAAATTTCTACAATACCTACAACAAAAACAACTTACATTGACACTTTTTGTGCTGTACACCTATTGGAATTCTTGATTTTATTTGCAGAGAGGGATCTCTCCTCTTCTACCCACTCACTACTTGTCAGCGATATCATGGCATGTCCAAAGACTGGGTAGACCATCTTATTTTCTCCATCCCTGGCTTGGAGTCTACAGATCATTCTCTCCCAGCTTACCAAGGGGCCCTTTGAACCCATGGCCACTTCTGACACGCGGCTGCTGTCTTCAAAGACAGTCTTTCCATCATTTCTACAAGGAGAGGAGGCGAATTTTGCACCTTTCATGTAGACCAACCCTACTTGTGCTTTTGTAAGGAGAAAGCAGTGCTCAGACTGATATCTTCTTTCTCTCTAATGTTGTGTCAATGTTCCACCTCAATCCTATGAACTTGCAGGCAAGCAGCCCCTGTGCAACTAAGAAGTCATGCCACTAAGACTTTGGCTGCCTCAACAGCCTTCCTGTGAGGAAAACCTCTGCATGAAATCTGCAGGGCAGCAACCTGGTTTCATCTGTCAATCTTCATCTCACACTATAGGGTGGACAGTAGAGCTACCACAGACTGTATGTGGGAGAACAGTTTTGTTTTCCTTTGTGGCATGACACTCACACCTCCTGTTGTGCATAGGTTGCTCACCTCCCATTTGTGTGAGGCACAGATACCACGAAGAAGAAGAATAGGTTGCTTACCTATAACTGTGGTTCTTCGAATGGTCACCTGTGAACTCACACAACCCTGCCCTATCTCCCTTCTTTGTGTCCTGCTGTGTCCTTAACTCCTCTGGCTTCTGCCTTGGCAGCCATGGAACTGGGGACTTTGGCGGGAAGGCACCTAATATAGCCTCAGAGGAAAGGGGCAGGTTACTGCCAAAATGCTAGTACTAGAGCTCTAGAAGTTTCCGAACAGCGCAGTGTGCAGGTGCAGATGACCCATTCATGTGAGTTCACAGATGACCACTCAAAGAACCACAGTTACCAGTAAGCAACCTGTTCTTCCTTTTGCAGGCATAGTGCAGTGATAGTCAAATCAGTTGAGAGCACCATATTGGTAGATAGGCACTTTCCCCCAAATATTGGTGGTTGTTACTTTGAAACTACTGTTTTCAGCCATTTTCTCCTGGCAATGGCTCCTTCTGTTATCCGAGCTTGATCGGGTGGAATGACTTGAGCTCAGTAGTGCTGGGCTATGGAGGAATTAAGCTCCCCTCTCTACTAGCCTATGCTGTGATTTCAGTTGTGTCTTCTTCTCTCATGTGTACCACTCCAAATATGGATTCAGTCAGAGACTAAATTTTAACACAGAAATCTGTTGTGGACTGATGATTCTATGCTGGGATTTTGAGATTCCTTGCTCCTCACCATCTTTGGTAATAATTACATTTTGAGCATTTTTTTCCACTTTCAGATACCATGGTACAGCTAGAAACCCCTACAATCCTCAGCATTTCACTGGTGGCAGTTCCAGTGGATCAGCAGCGGCTGTGGCTTCAGGTGACCATATAAAATGGATGAATATTTCAGAAGACAATTTTGAGAGAGGTTTTGGGAAGTGGGCAGACAAATAGTAGAAAGTTCCAAAGTTTGTGGCAAGATCTTTGAAGTGGGGGTGAGGAAAAAATGGAGGACTGTGTGGGTTTCTCTCATAACCCTGTTTCTCTCTAGGCCTTTGCCCACTGGCTCTAGGTACAGATGGGGGAGGTTCTGTGAGAATCCCTGCTTCTTTCTGTGGCATTGTGGGACTGAAAGGTAAAATCCATTTATTTGTTTGAGTATTCTGGTTTTCAATGGAATAGCACAGAGAGGATAAGGAATGGGATGGCATGAGGATTCCATGGCAGCAGCTTCTGGCACTTCTGTTTGGCCCACTAGCTGTTTTGTGTATGAACTAACTGGCTTTGTCTCATCTGAAGGTACATTTGGACGTATCAGTGCATATGGCTGTCATCCTCTCTCATATTCTACTGTGAGCCTTGGTAAGAAGGATGTCTCATTATATTTTGTGGTTGGAAATGGTATGCATGCGTGTGCACTGGTGTAGAATATCCTGTGTTTATCCCTGGGGAAAAGGCTGCTTTTTATGCCACTTTCTTTTTCTTATGTAAGCTTGTTCAGTCTGGATGTATTTTTGGCAAACTTTAAGAATTTGGTTTTGACAAAGGGTGGTGAGATAGAAAGGATGGAGAAGAGCAAGCTTTTTGAGGATGAGCATGATGAGGAGCAGAGAGGTGGCTGTGCCATGTATTCTTAAACTTTAAAAGTATTCCTTCCCATTTTCAAGCTGATGTCTGGTTCACACACAAAAGAGGATGCAGTGGAACAAATGTACCACTTCTAATTCTAGCTGCATTCTCTAATTTTGAATGCTTGTCCTCAGAGCTTTCTATAAATAGAAAAGTAGCTTATTTCAGGGTGAGAGGGCTGAAAAGAGTCTTTATGTGTTGTGATATTTTTCATTATTATTTCTACCATGTGTGTCTATTTTCTGCAAAGGATCCTTTAAAAGGGGAGGGGGTTGCTGCCCTGCAAAATTGCAGGTTTATTTCTCCTTATTTCTGCATTTTAAAGAACTAGAAATTTGCCTTGTTTAAATACAAGAGCAGAAATCCTTGGAAACACAGAACCATCAGGATATTATACACATCATAACGTGTTGGTCTTCTGTTTTTCAAAATCTTGGCCAGGTCCTCTTTGTACTTCAGTAGCAGATGCAGCTGTTGCATATGCTATCCTAGCTGGTCCAGATCCCCTCTATCCATACGGTGAGTCTTCTTGCCTGTTTACTTCCAGTCCTAGAATGTATGTCATATTTTTTGTTCACATGTGAGTCTCCATGCCTGTTTCCTGCTTCAACATCTATTACAGGACTATGCCAACCTGAGCCATCCCTCTCTGAAATCTTTAACCCTGATCTGAAGGGCTTAAAGTTGGGGATTTCCTGGACTTTCTTTAAGGTACCTGCTTTTCTTCCTATTTCTGTTTCATTCAACTAACCCATCATTGCATGTGTGTCAGTTGGGGTTAAGTGTGTGCCTCTGAGCTCTTTGGGTGTGATATCCTTTCTTCACCCTGGAAATGGAGGGTTATGTCATGACTCCATCACATGATTGAGAACATGGTGAGTTTCATAGGAGGAGAGTGTGGAGGAAAATGTTTTAGGATGGGTCTGGAAAGTTGAGCACTGGCAGTAACACCTTTGTTTTATTGTTTGCCAGGCTTGCGATGATGAAATTCTAGCTATCTGCCATAAAGGTAATGTGGAAGATTTTTTTCTTCTGATCAAGAACTGTAGTATCCTGACCTGCTTAGTGTCTCATCTTGTTGTCTTAAAATGTGTATATGGGCTGAAGTTTGAGATTGTCATAAAGCTTTTCAGGTAACACTCTGACCGTCCTGATTTGAACAGAGAAAGGATTTGGGAAAGCCCAGTATCCTGACAAAGGCTATCCATCCACTTCACTATGCAGGTTATCCTGATGGTGAACATTTGAGCGGACAGTGATTTTACACTGCCTATCACATTGACCATGTGGAAATATTTAAAAGTAGGAGTTCCTAACTATATGTAGATCCACATGTGCCAAACGTTTTATGTAGGTTAGAGTGTTGTTCTACCAAGAGTGAGGAGGAGGCAAGAAGAGACATATATTGGAAGATACCTAGGTTGTTCAGGAGAGAGAAGCAAAAGATAGTATAGGGGGGGACCTGTGATTGACGCTCCTGATTCTTTAAAAAAAAAAAGTGAAATGCAGCCCCTGCAAACTTTTTAATTTAAGCACTTTGGAAAGAGGGATTTCATTATACTTGCTTGACCAGAACCAATCCTTTCTTTGCAGAGTAAACACCAACTCAGGCAGGACTGGGATGAGGGTCAATTTGCGTCAAGCCAGTGAGGCAGGAGAAAGAGCTAAACATTCCTTCTTTGCTATGTCACTGGCCCATGGCTGCATTTCAGTTAAAAACAAAGCACAGCATTAAAAGAACTAGTGATGGCTCTCCTGTGTTAAATAGGAGCAGGATTTGACTGTAGACTTTTGATTCGTAGTCAGTGCATCAATTCAGCTTACTACGTCAAGTCTGTCTTCTTTGCAGACCAGATCTATCATGTTTAAATTTCTGTAGTGAATTGATTAGGAACCGGTGTGGTATAGTGGTTTGTGTGGTATAGTGGTTACAGTGTTGGGCTAGGATGTTGGGAGATGAGGGTTTGTATCTCCACCCAGCCATGGAAACCCACTGGAGTCACACACACTTGGAGAGGTCACATTCTGTCAGCCTCAGAGGAAGGCAAACCCTCTCTGAATAAATCTTGCCAAGAAGGCCTTATGACAAAGTCACCATAAGCTGGAGTTGACTTGAAGACACATAACTAGAATAATGTGGGTTGACTCTTGATGCCTGTTTCCATGAGGCCCTTACTATGGCCCTTTCCGCAGAACCCTCCCATCCTGCAATGGGGACGAAAAAAGGACAGGACCATGGTGACGCTTCTGCATGACATTGTCATGGTCCCATCCTTCTCCCATCCCCAGGCGGTGTGATCATGCATTAATTCATTGTCAGGTTTTCCCCGTCAATAACACGTAATCGCACCACCATCTCAGACTTACCTATCCTGCGGAAGCTAAAGAAGTACAATGGCTGCTCTTCCTGCCCCAGCAGAGCCTGGGAAAGTACCCGGCTGTGCTGCAGAAAGAAGAGGCATGGCCATTGCACTCTCTTCCACAGGGAGCCAGTTAGTGTAGAGGAGAGGACTCCTATCATACTCCCCTCCTGGCAGAGCCACTGCTGGGATCCCCACTGGAAAACTTCAGGAAAAGGGAGGGTGTGGAAAGGGCCTGGGTGTTATATTTGTGTTGCAATATGAAAAAAACCAGTCATGTCTTTGTCTGCTTCAGCTATGTTTTGCTCAGATATAATTCATAGATCTGTTTGAGCATGTCTGTACGGGTAGATGGATGACTGAGTTTGTGAACATGATGAATCAAGACTTCTTTGAATCCCTGCTGTATATGTTTATCTAAGTGGTGGGCACCAACACCTGCTGTGCTTAGGTAGGGGAATCAGCATAAAAATGGCTAGTTGTACCTCCTGAAGTTTCTCAGGGACACAGTTGTCTATTTACAGATGTTCCCACCTGCATCTGGCCCTGTTTTAAGCTCCAAATGGCCTTTAAAAACCCTGAAACTTCTAGTTTTGAAAAATTTGTGGGTTTGAAAAATTTGAGGTCTGACATGGATAAACATGGCTCCAGGCACTCTGAAATTGGCCTCCTTGGCTTAAATGATCATAGTGGTATCTTACTTGATGTCAGAGTGGCAAATATTTCTTAAAAATTGCGTGACACCTCTGCTGAATAATATACCCTCTGCTGAATAATATAGTAGCAACACCTTCTGCTGAATGGTACAGAAAGCCAAATAACTCTCTCCTCCCCCCCACCGCTCTCTTGTCTCCTGCCTGCACTACTAATTGCTCAGCTGTGGAGTTCCTGGAGAGCTTAGGTGCCTCAGTAATTGATGTGTCCCTGCCAGAGGTGGAGGAGATACGAGTGGCTCATGTCATCTGCATCCTTAGTGAGATGAGGGATTTCCTGCAGCCTGACTTCAACACTAATTTTGAGCAAATGGTAAGTAGTATATTTATTAACTGGATAAACGATCCGGTACCTTACTTGAATCATTATTCTGCGTAACCAGAGAAATGGTGAATCCATGTTCTCTTCCCTTCTCATAGCAATCGGTCCACACTGCTGGTTGCAGTTTCTGTGAGAAGTACCGTAGCTTCTGCAGTAGTGGCATCAATTCCTACTCCCACTTGCCTGTAAACAGGTCCATGCAAATTGGCTTGAGAAAGTAAGATGTGTATATTTTGCATGGCGAAGGAATGTCCTCATCCCTCACTTAAGTCCCAGTTCTTCCTACTTCTGTGATGGTCAGGCTGCACAAAGTTTCTTTCTCTGGTCTTAGAGATCTGTCAGAGCACTCTTTTCTTTTCTCTTATTCCTAGGATTGGGAAAGAATGAGAGGCACACTTTTTCATGTGACCTGGCTTGCAGTAGGTTAGTGTATGGTAGGCATGTGCATGGTGATTGTGCATGGCTTTATGAAGGATATGTTGAATCTCATAGCCAGGGTCTGAAGTGCATATGTTTGCAGATATAGAGGAGGAGTTAGCTTTGAAGAGAGGCAAATGTGGAATCAAAGTCTACGCCTTTCCCTCTGTTTTCCTCAAATAATTCCCAACAGTTCTTTCCAAAACACTCAAGAGTGCAGGAACTCGTGATGGAAAATAAAGAACCCCATACGGCTCCAAATTCAAGGGAACTACGCCTCAAAGAAAATCACAGTTTTTCCTGTGTCCAGGGGGTATTTTTAGGTAAATGAATGTGTGTGGCCTGGGAATTCAAGACAAATTTGTTCCTTGTATGGTATCTCATGCCAGCATATTCTCTTCCATTGAAGGAGAAAGCAGCACTGAACTTGCTGTGCATGTTCATTCTTCCCAGTGGAGAGAAGACAACTATGTCCCACACAAGTGTGATTGCCTCCTTGGTGTTAATGGATAGATTTTAGTGGCTTCTCTGTTTCTTGGATCTACCAGTTAAGCATAATTTCAGTCCACAGGAACTACCTACTTCATGTCTGCCCTGGGTATATAGCAAGTGTAAGGAGTATATCCTCTGTTCAGAATACTTTCTGAAGAAAAGGAGTTATCACAATGGCCCAGCTGCGAGGCTGCAGTCTCAATCCAATTTAAATATTGGTATGTTGAATGGTTCTGTGATTGTAGATTTCATCCTTTTTCCACTGCTTACCTTCTGCTCAAGGATTCAAGGAAGATATTATAGTTTAAGCCACATTTTTTGGTGACATCTGAAGTGGCAAATGGTGAACTGTGTGTAGATCTTGGTTAGACTTCCTGTACTTAAGACTCGCTTTCCAAAATCTCTTGTTGAATAATGACCAATCTCATTGCTGAATAATGACTACACTTTGGTCTTAGCTGAAAGACTAAAGAGTTATTGAATAAGTATATAAATGAAAATCAAAGTGGATTTTTGCCTGGATGACAATGAAAGATAATATCAGAATACTTTGAAAATCCTAATGAAAAACAAGGAACATTAATTTTTTTGGATGCAGAAAAGGCATTTGACAATCTGAATTCGTAGTTTCTTTTCAAGGCCTTTGAAATGATAAGAGTTTGGCCTTAATGTGTTGACTTGGATCAAAGATGGTTTTAAAGCTGAAATGAAAGTCAAATATTTTGGTGTTTATCTAACTGGAAATACCAGCCAACTATATGAAAATAACTATCAGAAGACTTGGAGAGAAATTAAGAATGATATGGAAAAATGAAAAATTGAATTTGTCTTTTCTAGGAAGAATTTCAGCAATAAAAATGAATGTCCTTCCTAAGATGCTATTCTCGGGCTGACAGGAGGAGCAATCCACAACACATGGGTTGTATCCCTCGCACACCAGCCGATGCAGGAGCCATCCACGTGCCATTTGAAAACAACCGTTAACTGTTGCTTGTCCCCCTCCATTCAGTTCCTTTTTCTCCTGCGAACCAGCTGGTTGTGTTTTCTGTCCCTCTCTGGTTCTTGGGCTAAAAATTGTTTTTTCCTACTGGGAAAATGTCAGCGAAGGCTGATATTGGGTCTCAGGCTTCCGCCTTGATCCGAAGCGCCGCAGTAGCACAGGGCTCGGACAAGAAAAGCAATCAACCAGTCCAGAAAACCGCTTTTCAGCGGGTTGCGGATGAGGTTGTCTCAAAGGGAAAATAGCATACCATCCAGAAAACGGCTTCACAGCAGGTCACGGACGAGGTTGCCTCGAACGGAAATCAGCTTACCGTCCAGAAAACCGCAACTCTGCGGGTCACGGACAAGGAGACTAGCGGGGCTGGCAAAGTCAAACCACAAAAAAATGCCTTGTGATGAGCACTCTGTGGACTTAGGAAAATATTCCTAAGTTCCAGCGAGAGTGAAGTTGAGGAAGTAAAGTTGGTGCCTGAAGCGGTGGAGTCCAAAAAAGCTAAGGTGAAGGACAAAGTAGATAAGTTTAAAAAAGTGAAGAAAACTGACAAATTGGCAAAAAGAAACTCCCAAAGGGATCAGACACAGCGAAGGCACTTACTGTCGACAGTTCGGGCCGCCATCTTGATTCCAGCCCTTGTACATAGACGCAGTGTAGCTCCTCCAGGGCCTCAGAGGCCTCTGAGGCAAGTGTGGGGGGCGGGGCTTTGGCTCATGTGGCCGTTTCGGCTCACCCAATCAAAAGCACTACAGTGGCACCAGAGAGAGAGCAGGGGTCCGCCATTCCGGATCACAGGGCAGCTGAGCCGATGGCTGTGGCCCAGGACCAGGACCGCCGGAGATTAAACAGTTTTTATTGGAATGGATGCGGGTGGCGCCTGCTTGGCCCAGGGAGAAGGAGGCAGCAGTATGTGAGTCTCAGTGGGATCTAGGAACTGTTCCTCTGCAGCGGCCCAGTAATGAATTTTTGGGAGACATGCAGCAAATGACTAATGAGGCTGTTCAGGCACAAGTGCAATCTTCTTTATCAGCGCAGTTCCCGCCAATGAATTTTAATTCAATGAATTACAACTTAAATGATACCCAAAATCAATTCATGATATGTCATCTAATTAATTTATTAAACTCAAAAGGACAGAATCAATTTCCAATATTTAATCTGATGAATTTGTACAACAAACGAGCAGGACAAGAGACTGCTGATAATGACTTTAACTAGCCACCATCCAAGAGAAGGTGAATGGAGTGTGAGGAAGACAAAACTGTGGACCATATTAGAAATTCTAACAGTTTGCAGACCTTTCCTTCAGAAAGAGAAGGAGGTGATAAAATTACACAGTATGTGAAGGAACACAGGAAGGAGAAAAAAGGAAGACAGCAGGAAGTGATAGGGAGTGATATGGATGATGACTTGCTTGAGGAGAATTTAGACTTGGGCAACAAAGAATTCATCTGTTCTGATGAGGAGAACGATGAGCACGTGGATTCGGATAGGTTGTTTGATGTGCAGGTGTTCCACAGCACTCCAAAGAGAGTGCTACAGACACTGGGTTTGGAATTTAACAAGGAGATAAATAGTGAGAGCACCAATAAAGAAAAGCAAATAGCTTCTGTTATTAAAAAGAGGGAGGCAAGAGGCTTAGAGCTACCAATGCCAGAGTTTTTCAGAGATGTAATACTCAATGAGTGGTCGGCACAGTGGTCGATTAAGAGATTACTTACTTATTCTCAGAAGTTATACTCCTTTGTAAAATCTGAGGTTGATTTTCTCAAGGTGCCCCCAGTGGACGCCCCGATTGCAGGATTGGTTTCGGGGGCCATTGTCCCAAGAGAGGGCGACACACAATTAAAGGAGGTGGATGAGAGGAGAGCAGAGACTTCCCTAAAAAAAGGCGCATGAGGCATCATCCTTAGCTATAAAGGCGTCGGTGGCCGCCTTTATGTTTGCGAGAGCTGGAGTGCTCTGGACCCAGGATATTCTGGATAATCAGGATTTGAGTGTGCAAGAGTTATTGAAAGCCGTGGTGAGAGTGCAGAGAGCACTAAAATATGTAGCGGATGCTGCTCATGATGCTACTGCGTTTGCAGCAAAAAACATAAATTTGTTAACAATTGCAAGGCCGTTGTGGTTACGGCACTGTGAGGCGGACCAAAAGTCTTGCAATAATCTGACCTTTGTCCCTTTTCAAGGGGAGCTCCTGTTTGGGGCTAAAGCATTGGAGAAGGTCTTGGTTGAGACTAAGGAAAAGAAACAGGTCATGCCCACCTTGCAGAAGAAGAAGGTTGATAAAAGACCTTTCAGAGGTTCAAACTACTCCTTTCATGGAGGCAGATCATACGGATTCTCTGCAAAGGGGTCTGAGTACAGATTTGGTAGATTCCAATGGAACAGGCAAAGGAATCAGTATAGCAGGCAATTTCAATATTCAAGACAAGGACAGGGCGGGCTTGGAAATAATTCCAAGTGAGGTGAGCCTCAATACTGACTATCAACACCAGGCAGTGGGAGGAAGACTTTTCTCTTTTGGTCACAGATGGTCTCAGATAACATTGGATCGTTGGGTTCTACATGTAGTGACCCAGGGTTACAAAATACATTTCAATATGAGACCGAAAGACAGATTTCTTTGATCCCCAGTAGCAAAGAACAAGATCAAGCAGCGTATAGTTCTACAAGAGGTTTCCTACCTACTGCAAATAGGGGCAATCGAAAGAGTCCCAAAGGATCAGGAATTTCTGGGGGTTTACTCAACATTTTTTGTAGTCCCCAAACCCAGTGGCAAATACCTTCGTGGAGTGCAGGAAGTTCAAAATGGAGACTCTGCAGACAATCAAAGAGAATTTGTCCTTGGGGGATTATATGGCTTCCATAGACCTCAAGGAGGCTTGTTTACATATTCCCATGAGCAAAGAGGACAAAAGGTACCTGAGATTCAATTACCAGGACAGTCACTTCCAATTCAAAGGATTGCCATTCAGTTTGACATCGGCGCCTCGGGTGTTCACGAAGGTACTGATTCCACTGATAGCGTTCCTCAGAGTTCAGGGGGTTCAGCTTTACCTGTATTTAGATGACATACTCTTAAAGCGGCCTCAGAGATCAGGTTGAGGAAGGATGTGCAGTTAACCATTCAGATATTGAAGGGCTATGGTTTTCTTCTCAACCTCAAGAAGAGTTCTTTAACGCCGGTCAGGGTGCTTACGCACTTGGGAGCGCAGATAGACACCTCGAAGAGGAGACTGTACCTTTCCCAAGACAGATTAGTCAAGTTGAGGCAGGAAACTGCGGAGTTGCTGAGATGCAAGTCAGCGGATCTGATGCAGCTGGCAAGGCTGCTAGGAATATTGGTCTCTTCAACACAGCATGTGCAGTGGGGAAGTTGTCATGTGAAATCTCTGCAAAGGCTACTAATGCCACATCAGTTTGCAATATCGGTAAAAGAGACATTACTGGGTGCTTCTGACAAAACAAGTTCGGGAAGAACTTTCCTGGTGGCTGAAGGAGAGGAAGGTGGCTTCAAGGATCTCCATTCATATTTCCAACATGGTCCATGTAACAACAGATGCCAGTCTCAGTGACTGGGGTGTGCACTGCGAAGTGCATTCAGTACAAGGCATTTGGACATACTTAGACAAGTGGCACAATATAAACTATCTAGAGTTGAAAGCCGTTCGCCTGGCGCTGCAGTGGTTTCGGCAGCTGGTGAGGCTTCGCTATGTGAAGGTCTTCACAGACAATATGGCAGCCAAAGCTTACATTTGCAAACAGGGTGGTTTACATTCAGTACCTTTGGTGGCAGAGTCAACCAGGTTGTTTTGATGGGCAGAGAGAAATCTGAGCTCACTCACGGCGGTACACATGAAAGGAGAGACAAATGTACAGGCAGATTACTTGAGCAGGAATTGGCTGCACCCTGGAGAATGGTCTCTCAATGTAGAGGTGTTCAACACATTAACCACTGTTTTTGGTCAGCAACTAGTGGACTTGTTCGCTTCTGCTGAGAACGCCAAATTAGAAAGATATTTTTCAATAGATGGAAGCAGAGGTGCAGAAGCACATGATATTCTGTCAGTGAAGTGGCCGCCAGGCCTGCACTATGCATTCCCGCCAATACTGATCTTGCAGAAGGTTCTGTCAAAGATCCGCTTAGAAAAGGCAACAGTGATTCTGATAGCGCCTTACTGGCCAAGAAGGCCATGGTTTCCGATGTTGCTGCAAATGGCTCAGGCACCTCCGTGGAGGTTACCTTGGAGGGAGGATTTACTCACCCAGGGGCCAGTGTGCCATCCAGACCCCAGGTGGTTGAGTCTGGCAGCATGGAAATTGAACAGAGGTTTCTGATGCATCAAGGATATGCCAACAGTGTGGTTTGTACCATGTTGGGATCAAGAAGGGAGGCCACTCAGAGGATATGTGATAGAACTTGGAAGGCCTTTCAGAAGTGGTGCAAGGACAGGAAGGTCCCAGAAGACGGTGTGCAGATCTCCCATATTTTGGATTTTCTCCAAGAAGGCTTGGAGAAAGGTCTGCGCCCAAACACTTTGAAAAGGCAAGTGGCGGCATTGTCAGCTTTCCTACCAACAGATGGGGAATATTTCTCAAAACATCCTCATATAAAGAGATTTCTAAGAGGTGCAACTTTGTCCTCTTTTCCAATGGTGCATAGGTTTCCTACCTGGGACCTTAATCGTGTGCTCAATGCCTTAACATCGGCACCATTTGAACCACTATGGGACTCTTCATTGAGGTTCCTGACTTTCAAAATGGCATTCCTGCTGACGGTGACATCAGCAAGAAGGGTGTCAGAGTTGGCAGCACTATCTGTAAATGTGCATTTGTGTAATTTGAGCAGGAGAGGTCGACTCTGGATTTCGACCCCTCCTTCCTGCCAAAGTGTGTGTCATCAACATCTTGTCCAGAAGAGATACATTTGCCAACTTTCTGCCTAAAGCCAGTGCATGCTCTGGAAAAGAAATGGCACAAGTTAGATGTAAGGAGAGTAGTAAAGGCTTACATTAAAAGGACAAAAGTTTTCAAGCGATCAGACACCTTGCTACTGTTTTTTCAGCCGAAGGCTTTAGGACAGAGAGCCAGCAAGTCAGTTATTGCTGGGTGGATTAAGACGTATATTTACCTTTGTTATGACTATGCTAAAAAGCCTCGACCAGAAAATGTGTGGCTGCATTCCACCAGATCGATGGCAACGTCTGTGGCATATGCATCATCCTGTTCTCTAGAGGATGTGTGTGGTGCAGCAGGCTGGAAAGAGTCTTCCACTTTCATTAGACACTACAAGTTGGACAAGTATAAGCCAGCGCAAGCGGCTTTTGGCCGTTGTGTGCTGCAGGCTGTGCTTTAAATATGTACCCATTCAAAGAACAGCTTGGGAAGGTCCCATGTGTTGTGGATTGCTCCTCCTGTCCGCCCAAGAATGAAGAGTTGGTACTTACGTGAACGGTCATTCTGGGACGACAGGAGGAGCAATCCACGCCCACCCTTAGGCCTAGGTTTTAGAGTAGAGGTCTGGGGTGGAGGAAATGTGGGAGAAAACATTAAAAAAATGTCACAGAAAGAAGAGAATAAACAATTGTCTGGATGCACTAGGAAACAGAACTGGGCGGAGGGGGACAAGGAGCAGTTAACGGTTGTTTTCAAGTGGCACATGGACGGCTCCTGCATCGGCTGGCGCGCGAGGGATACAACCCATGTGTTGTGGATTGCTCCTCCTGTCATCCCAGAATGACCGTTCACATAAGTACCAACTCTTCATTTCTTTTCCAATGATTCTCATATTGACTAAAGAAACACCATTTATTCAATGGCAAAAAGACTTGTCAAAATTTGTTTGGGGAGGCAAAAAGCCTAGAATAAGATTTAAGGTTCTACAAGACTCAAAAGAATGGGGAGGTCTTAGACTACCAAACTTAAAAATGTATTCTGAAGCAGCATCCATGATGTGGATTAAAATGGATTGTACTAATAGACAATAAACTCTTGAACTTAGAAGCACATAATTTAAGATTTGGATGGCACGTGTATTTATGGTATAAATGCAAGGTCAGTGTGGCCTTTAATAATCATTGTATTAGACATGCCTTACTGAAACTCTGGAATAAATACAAATTGAATACAAGTATGTCCAAAAACACCTCTTTGGATAATCTCACAAGAAACCTTTTATAGAGCAGAAATGAAATCAAACCAAAGTTGGATAATATATTCTGACTTGTTAAAGAAGACAGACCAGGACTATGGATTGAAATCTTTACATCGATTACAACAGGAAGGCTTTAATATCATGGCTTACACATAGACAATTCCACTTAAGATTCAATGAAGACAAGAAGAATAAAGAACTTGAAAGGAATAAATCAGACTTTGAATTCTTGTTATGTACTAACAAAGACCATTTTATCGCAGTGGAAGTTAAAGAATATATGATTAGTTGGGCAAAGAATTTTGGATATTATATATATATTATATATATATATATATATATATATATATATATATATGAGTCAATGGGAAAAACTATGGACAACTATAGACAAAAGGAATTAAAAATGTACTTTGCTATGATCACCAAAAAAAAAATTATATAATGATATTTCGTTGGTATCTCACTCCAGAAAGACTTATAAAGACGTATAAAGATATAAGAAATAGTTGTTGGAAGTATCAGGACTAGGTTGGTTCTTTATACCACATGTGGTGGACATGTGAAAAAGCTTAGCAATTCTGGAGGAAAATACAAAATGTGATTCAAAAAAATTCTGAAGTGTCAAATTACTAAGAAACCTCAGCTATTTTTGCTAGGAATCTGGGAGAAAAAACCATGGTTGATAAACAACAGCAGAAATTAGTACAATATATATTACTCACTGCAAAGACTAGTCTTTGCAAAGTACTGGAAAAAATGGGAAAACCCTTCAGTGTCTGAATGGTTTAATAGAGTGATGGAAATTGTGGAAATGGACAAACTAACAACTAGATTAAAGGGTCAAATGGAAGATAAATTCCTGTTTGAATGGAAATGCTTAATTGATTATTTAAGAAAAACTGAGAGTGAATTGATGGTACTAAGTTTTTGGCATGTAAGACTGTAAGCTTTTTGTTCCTTTAATACTGTAACATGAAACATATTTTCATATTACATCACTGTAATATGAAAATATTAGATAACTTTAAATTGTTGCTTTTTTAGAATACTTATTCTGTTGTTACCATTAAATAAATACTACTTAAAATTTACTGATAACTTTTAAGAATCATTTTACTTTAATGAGGATTCTATAATACTGTTTGATTAGAATGGTTCTTTGTTTTAGATTACAAGACCTTTATGATTTTATAAATATAACTAAGAGATTGATATAGAGGATAAGTTGTATAACCTATAGTAATATTTGATAGTGATAAATTTATTTTATCAGATTTTTAGATATATACTATGAGTTTAATAATATTATTTTAATATTACTAGAGATAGTTATTAGGTTTTATTGCTATAACTTATACTTTTGTTGTATGGAATATTTTTATTGCTTAAGGCACAAACCTCATGGGCAACAATAAATAATTTCGATTTTAGTTATTGTGTTTAAAAGAAAGCTAAGTACAATTATTTTAGTAGGAGCTATTTACAGTAAGGGTGGGAACCATCTTTTTTGATTATCTGTTTGTTAGTGGTAGTTTAATTATAGGTTGTACTGGATTTTTTTGTTATTGTATGGTATTGTTACTTGTTTTTTCTGTCTTTATTTTGATTTAATGTTTAATGAGAATTAACAAAACAAAGTTTGTTGCTCCAAACCAGGCCAAGGTGGAGAGTGCCAGGGAGGGAATGTTTGATCTCACTCCAGTAAGCCATGGATTATCAGACTGATTTGCATTTGAACTGGGCCAGTTAGTCCAACGTTGATCTACATTCTAGTTACATAACTTGGAACCTTGCTAGCCTCTTGCCTTCATATGAACCTTGTAACACAAGCAATGAAAGCATCTTTTTCCTCGAAATATATTTTAAATCTTATCTCTTCATCCAGTTGTTTGGTAGATTTTTTGTTCACTTTCTACTAGCATGCAAGTGAAACAGGACTTGCTTTCTAAGAATCTATTCCAACTATTATTCTTTAAAACGTCCTCTCATGAGAAAGGCTTACATATGTGAGAGCAACATATACTGCAAGCACAGAAATAAAAGAGGTGTTAGGAAAAAAACAGACATCAGGAGTGGGGGGATGCTTCTGTCTTTTTCATAACTGTCCACACCAGTGTTTTTTAGCCTATTGTGGAGTCTGTTGTCAGTACATTATAGTGCCCTGTTGTATAACCTTCTCTTCAGATCTTTTCTAGCTATGACCTTGATGGTGGTTCTGTTTTACTTTTTTTGTTTCCACAGCTGGAACTTACCCAAATATCTTTATTTTCCAGAATTTGGAGACTCGTTTGAATCTTGCAATTGCTTCCCAGTTCACAGCGTTGGATTACATTAAGGTGAAAAAGAGCTTTTAGCAGGATAAATGAGAGATGGGGTAAAAAGTAGTATGGGCCACTCAATTCTTACTTGAAGAAGGGAAGGGAATGGAAAACACATGACCTTATAGCAGAAGAGGCTTGTTGCTGCTAAGACAATATCTCTGAATAGTAGCACAGAATATCTGTTTGAAAGGGAATTTAATTAATGATCATTTTCAGATATACCTACTTTGACAACCATTATGTTTGTTTATCTCTATGATGAGCAGCCCCCTCTACTTAAAAATTCAGATGATGTTGTTGTTAACTGCTATCAAACTGACTTCAACTTATGGTGATCCTCTGGATGAGAGATCTCCAAGTCACACTATCATCAGCTGCCTTGATCAGGTCTTGCAGATATAGGAACATGTCTTCCTTGATTGAATCTATCCCTCCATACTTAAGTCTTCCTCTTTTTCTACTGCCTTCTATCTTACCAAGTATTATTGTCTTTTGTAGTGACTCATGTTTTCTCATGATATGGTCAAAGTACAACAGCCTCAGTTTAGTCATCTTGGCTTCTAGAGAGAGTTCAGGTTTGATTTGCTGTAGGATCCATTCATTTGTCTTTTTAGCAGTCCGAGGTATCTGTAGAACTCTTCTCTAGCACTGCATTTAAAATGAGTTGATTTTCTTCCCATCAATTTTCTTCACTGTCTAGCTTTCAAAATCATACATAGAAATTGGAAATACAGTCACATGGACAGTCACATGGACGTAAATTATCTTCGCACTTCAGGATCTTGTCTAATATTTTCATAGCTGATCTTCCAAGTCCCAGTCTTCTTCTGATTTCTTGACTGCTATCTCCATTATGATTAATGACTGAGCTAAGGTGTGGAAAATCTTGAACTATTTCAGTGTCTTCATCTTCTGCTTTAAGGTTATTTAAATTATCTTTGGTCATTATTTTTGTTTCCTCAATATTCAAATTTAAACCTGCCTTTGTACTTTCTGCCTTGACTTTCATCAGTAATATTCGAAGTCTTTGCTATTTTCTGCTAGTCGTATGCTGTCATATTTTTCATTTGAAATTGTTGATGTTCCTTCTTCAAATTTTTGTGTCTCCTTCCATTAAGTCTAATCCTGCTCTGTGTATGATATGTTCAACATACTGTTAAACAGATAGAGTGATAAAATGCAGCCTTGCCTGACCCCCTTGCCAATTGGAAACCATTCAGTTTCTCTGTATTCTGTCTTTAAAGTGGCCTCTTGTTCTGTATACAGATTATGCATCAAGATAATCAAGTGTGGCACAACGATTTTTAAGAGAGCGATCTATAATATCTCATGATCTAAGCATAGCATAAGCATAGAATCATAGAATCATAGAGTTGGAAGAGACCCCAGGGACCATGGAGTCCAACCCGCTGCTATGCAATCAAAAGCTTTGCTATCATCTATGAAATATAGGCTGATTTTCTCTTGAAATTCTTTGGTGCATGTCATTATCCAATTGATGTTTTCAATATGACCCCTAGTGCCCCTTAATTTCCTGAACCCAGCTTAGACATAGGGCAGACCTGCACGATTTGGCAGTAAGCAAGGGCTGAAATTAAATAGGCTAAACTTCTCTGGGCCGCAGATAGATTTTTAGTGCTTCACTTTCCAGGTAAAGTTATAATAATGGTATAATAATGTTTTTTATTTGCAAAATAGTTTAATCATTAATCATGCTATAATTATTATAATTAATGATTAAACTATTTTGCAAATAAAATAAACCATATTATAAAAAAGGGAAATTTCAGTTATTACACTTATTTAATCTTCCGCTTCTTTAGATCACCCATTTGGCTATTTTTTTTTTGTACAGGTAAAAGGTCACTGTAGGTTGGAGAAAAAGATTAGTTAGAGAAGGTGGAGTCTTAAAAGGAGCAGAGCTATTCAGTGTTGCGTGGCAGATACAGTATATTATTTGTGAGCGTATTAGCAACAGCAGTAGACACTATGTTCTCACTTTGCTCACTCACTGCATTCTACAGCCCCACATGAGCTGTTGTTCATGGCCATCACAAATGTATTCTGAGTTTTATTTTGCATCTCGCTCTCAGATCATAGAGATCATATATTTTAAAATCATGTTCAGAAGGACAAGTGGGCAGGTGGAGAAATGACTAAGTCGCATTTCCAAAGAACCATACAAACCAGTCTTCTCCAGCGAGCTATGGTCAGCATCCCATCAAGAACTTGCTGCTGCTACCTTTGAAAGGCAACTTCATTCTGCCCTCATCACCCACCGAAACAGAGAGAGAGAGATTTATTCCAGGTCATCCCAACTGGTCTCCTCAGCTCCTCCGTAGTGCCACTTCCTCTCTCTCTTCATCCATCTACCAGAGAAACCCAAGTAGAGTCTCAGACTTCCTCAGAGAAGCCCAGTGTGCCAAGATTGTCTGCAAAGCCTTCAGATCCCCTGAACTACAACCTCCAAACGTACACACACACATTCCTCAGAACCCCTGAGGAGTGTCACCTAATAAGATGGGGTTCCCGCCATGGCGAAGCCTCCTTCCGCAACTCCTCCTCCTCAACTGCAATCCATGCATACCCTCATCTGCACCTACTCTGCATGAAGAGAAAGCAGAATCCTTTAGATCCTCTCCGAGTTTGGCCCTTCACTCTTTGTCTTACACCACACCCAACCCTGCTGAGGAGAACCGAGTGGGTAGGATTGCCTCACTTTCCCCTGTTGTCTTCCCCTCAGTCCCCTGGGGCTCCCTCCTTCCCTTTCCCCACAGGTTCCCTCCACGGCCCCTAACTCACCCCCGCAGTGGTGCGGAGGAGCTAGCGCGGTGCTCTCATGTGGGCACTCCAATGCTTAGTCACAGGCTGAAGTGACACTTGGGGACGTGCCTGGCTTAGGCAGAAGGGGAGGAGTGTCTCTGCCCCTTGCGCTCATGAGTGATGCAGGCTGCATGAAATCTTTTGGTAGGCAGCAAGCAGCCTCCAGGCCGTATGTTGTGCAGGCCTGACATGGGGGTTTAGACTTGACGTCCCTTGTCTCTTCCAGCAATGTTCTTCTTCTTTGTGGCTTGTGTAACTCACACAAATGCGTATACTGCCCCTGCACCATGCATCGTTTGGGACTTTCTAAAGCTTTTCTGCTAGCATTTTGGCGGTAGCCCCTCTTCTGCTGGTACCATATGACTAGCCATATTCCCACTCAGACCTTCAGTTCCTTTTTGTCCACTGCAGCAGCAGCATTGAAAGGAATGTTAAGCTGTGCATTTTTTTTTATTTGTTGAGCAATCTTAGGCTTGACTCAGATCTCTTATTCATTTTGGCTTTTGGCTCTGTTTTATCTTGGTAACTTTGCTTCTTCTTCGTGGTCTCTGTGCCTCATACGATAGGAGCTTTCGCGCCTGCGCGGTAGCGTACAGAAAATTCTAGAGCTTAGTAGCTTGGCGGGAACCCCTCCCCCATGCTGGTACTGCGCATGCTCAGCCCGCCGAGGAACGGTCACTCCTCAGTTCTTTCTTGTCCGCTGTTGCGTACAGAAGGTTCTCTTAGTGGCTTGTGCTTTCTCGTCAAAATTCTTCTGGTTTTCAATTTCGGCTTTGTTTTTCGGACTTACGGTTTTTGGATGTCGGACTGACTTCTGGGATTTGGACCCCCTTTCCCCCTCTTTCTCCGCTTCTCGTTCCTTGTTTCTTCGACCCTCCGTCTACTTTCTCCTTCCAGACGCTTGTCTATGTCGGCCCTCTTCAAGAAGTGCATCTCCTGTGGTCGCAAAATTGCCCAAACCGACAACCATCACCAGTGTCTCTTCTGCCTGGGTGAGACTCAAGCCTGCCCGATTTGCCGTGAGTTCACTCATCAAACGCTGCAGAACCGCTAGCGAGGCTCAAGTCTCACTGTTGGGAGGAATCCCTGAAGGTAAAGGACGAAGCGACTTTGTTGGAGAAGGCAAAATCGGCAGCTCCTTCATCCTTGGAGTCGGCGGCCGCCACGCCTTCGACCTCATCGGTACTGGGCTCGGTACCAATAATGAAGCTGCCAAAGATACCGAAGCTGTCTGCCCATGCTCGGGAGTCGCCTGCGGGCTCGCAGGCCTCCTCCTCCACCAAGCCTCTAACAGCAGCTCAACGGAAGCGTCCTCCGTCTTCGGACACGAAGGGAAAGGAGAAGGAAAAGAAGAAGAAGAGGAAGGAGAAGAGGCGCTTGCCTTCTGAAGAGGCTCGACCTCTCACACCTCCGCCGACCCTGCCTGCTGAAGAACCGGCGGAGCAATTGGACATGCAGGAGGTCCTGGAGGTGTCGGATGAGGAGCCAGCAGAACAGGCCGTGCACCCTGAACCGACTGAAAAGGAGGCTGAGAGACCCCGGTTGGCCCGCCATGAGTCGACTGACCGCAGGGAAGAGGCTGTGGCCAGACATCGGCCCTCGCCCAGTCAACATCCAGCCTCGCGGAGGAGCCTCTCCCGCTCTCGCTCCCGCTCTCCTGAATGGATAGTTAGGCCTCCATCTCCTCGCCATCAGGAGATGCGCCCAGAGGGAGCCCACTCCAGGGATTCGGTGTACACCTCTGCCTCCTATCTTGGCAGGTTCGGTTGTGAACATCTCTGGCGTGAGTACCCAGGGTCCTACCATTCCTATTCCCCGTCTTACAGGGATAGGTACCACCTGGACCCGTGGTACTGGTCGCCTCGCAGGCGTTCCCGGTCTCTGCCTCGCAGGCGATCCCGCTCACCCTCGCAGGCGATCCCGCTCACCCTCGCAGGAGGCGTGCCAATCGTACGAGAGGCTGCCAGAGAGGTCTCCCTCCCCATGATACCGGAGGTCTAGAGAGCTTCCCCCTCGCTACAGGGCAGTGTCACCGCCCCCGAGGGTAACGGCAACCACGACGCGTCCCATGGAGGAAGTCACCACAACTCGAGCGGGAGATTCTTCCATGAGGACCATGCAGGCCGAGTTGTCTATGAGGACCACTCAGGCTGAGCACTCTCGTTCCTCCGCTGCGCCTGCTAAACCCGATGCAGACTAGTGCCGCCGCCACACAGACTAAAAAGGCGGCATTGACGAAGAAGGCATTGTCGACCGCGACTGTGAAAAAAAGGGCGGAACGACCCACGTCGACAGCGGCCGCAGAGAAAAGGGCAGAACAGTCCTCGTTCTCCTCGTCATCAGAGTCATACGAGTTGGAGTCCAATTCGGGAGATTCAACACCATCCTCCCATGAATCGCCTCCTCTCAAGTTTGGGGAACCGGCCCCGGACGCCGCTCCTGAGGATGTCCGTCAGTACTCAGTGATTCTCCTACGTATGGCGACAGCGTTGGGCCTGAAAGTGACTGATCCAGCCCCAGCGGCGCAGGACCCTGTCTTCCAGTACGTGGAGACGCGTCGGCCGTCCACCGCACTGCTGCCCTTCTTGCCCACGCTCCTGGAGGCCCTCCGACAGCCATGGGATAAGCCAGATTCAGCCCAACCTATACCCCATAGGTTGGAGCATTTATACAAGACCCAGAAGGAGAACACGGAGTTCCTGTTCACCCACCCGGTCCCGAATTCCATTGTCGTGGAGTCGGCCCAGACCAAAGGCAGTACCAGGCCACACATGACACCGCTGGACCGGGAGGGCAGAAAACTTGACAACTTCGGCTGACGGTTCTACTCCGCAGCTTCGCTGGTGGTTTGGGTCTTGAATACCATGTCTTGCATCGCCACGTACCATTGCAATATCTTGGACCAGCTAGCCCCGCTCCTGCAGGACCTCCCTGATGGCTCCCGAGAATCTGCCACCCAGTTGCACAACGAAGCCGTCGGGTTGGCAACTCAACAGCTGGCCTCCTCGCGGCATGCTGTGGAAGCGACCTCAAGGGTGATGGTAGGGTCGGTTGCCCTTTGATGCCATGCTTGGTTGAGGTCGTCAGGGCTCCAGGAGGATGGCCGTAAGAGGATTGAAGATCTCCCTTTTGATGGCCAGGGACTATTTCATTCCTCCACGGACGAGGCCATGGACCATGTCATTAAGGCCCGACTAACGGCCAAGAAGATGGGCATTAACCAGCCACAACCTCGGCGCAGCTTTGGTTTGTGTCAATCTTGGCGTAGGTCCTCCGCCTCCTCATTCCAACAGTCGGCCCGCTCCACAGCCTCCCGGCCGTCGACTTCGTTGTCCACAAGGAGATCTCTTAGGAGACATCCGTCCTCCTCCTCTAAGAAGTCTTCGTCGGGCACGAAGTTGAGGTTTTGACCGCCTTCGCAGGTCACCACCGATACTGTCCTTCCGATTAACAACATTCCCGGAAGACCGACCGAGCCTGGCCAGACACCTCGCCAACTGAACGGCAGTCACCTCAGACTCTTGGGTACTTACCATCGTCCGTGTTGGCTACACCATCGAGTTTCACAGTATACCACCGCGAGGCGTCTATTACTCCACCCCGGCCAGCTCGGTCTTGCTGGAAGAGATCCAGTCCCTTCTGCAAAAAGGGGCGATCGAGGAACTCCCGCCCTAGCCAAGAACACCGGCTTCTTCTCCCGGTACTTTACGGTACCAAAAGCGGACGGGACCCTGCGACCCATCTTGGACCTCAGAGGAGTGAATGAATTCATCCGCCCCAAGAAGTTCAAGATGCTCATGCTGCCCTCGATCATGCCTTTCCTCCGCCGAGAAGACTGGTTCGCCTCCATCGATCTTCGGGATGCCTACTTCCACATCACCATCCGCCCGCAGCACTGTCGATACCTCAGATTCGCGGTCGACGACACCTGCTACCAGTACAGGGTGTTGCCCTTTGGACTATCCACCGCGCCCAGGGTCTTTACAAATGCATGGCCCCAGTGGTATCGTACCTGCGGACAAAAGGCGTCTCCGTCTACCTCTACCTGGACAACTGGCTCTTGGTGGCGTCCTGCAAACAGAGACTGTACGAGGACATACATCGGACATTTATTCTACTCACTCACCTCGGGCTTCAGATCAACCCAAAGAAGTCCCACCTGGAACCCTCCAGGGTCCTCGATTTCATAGGGGCGACCCTGGACTTGGTATCGGCGAGGGCGTATCTACCAATCGATCGGGCGAAAATGCTCCGTCTCGTGGCGTTTGTCAGGGGCATGGGCCCGGCTGGGCCTGTCGCTGCCCCTGAGGCCGCTGCGGCTGAGGGGCCTTGTCTGGAGGCCGACGCGGCCGACGGCTCGGGCCTGGCGGCCATGGGAGAGGCTGCCGGGCCTAGAGCCACCTACCTAGAGGCTGCAGGCCCTGGGCCTGCTCCCGGGGCTCCGCCCACTCGCGGCCCCGATCCGCGGGAGGCCTAGGAGTCTGCCTGCGGTCCCGATCCAGAGGAGGCGATGGGCAGAGAGCTCGCAGCTGTGAGGCACAGCCCAGCTGCGAGCCCTCAGCCACATGGCCACGCCTGATTGGTCGGCCCTCAGCCACATGGCCACGCCTGATTGGTCGGTGCCTGGCTTGGAGGGCTATTTGAGGCAGGCGCCGGGCTGTGGAAGGCATGGAGCAACAACTGTTGGTCAACCGTGGTCCTGCTGTCCGTGCCTTGTTCCTGCCCTCGCCTGAAACCAGTCCTCCTGTTTGCCTTAGTGAAGTAACCTGCCCTATGTACTTTAACAGCCTGTGTTTATTTCTGTTAAGACTGCATTAAAGCCCTGCAGCTCTAACCAGCTCCCCTGCCTCTGCCTGACCACCGCCTGGCACTGACAGCGTTGAGCGTTTACCGATCCCCGACAGTGACGGCGAGGAGGATCCAACAACTCCTTGGCTACATGTCCTCCACGACGGCCGTGACTTACCTCTCCAGGCTGCGTGCAAGACCACTCCAGCACTGGTTCGTACGGATTTTCAACCCAATCCTCGATGCCCAGGGCCGTCAGCTTCACCTGCCCCAAGCCGTGTGCCAATCCCTTCTCTGGTAGCAGCCTTCGAGCAACCTCCTCACAGGCATGCCGTTCCGGGAGGAGAATCCGACAGTAACGGTAACGACAGACGCCTGCCTCTTTGGGTGGGGAGCGCACTGCAATGACCTCAGAGTCCGCGGCCAGTGGGTCGATCACGAGACCAATCTCCACATAAATTCCCTCGAGCTCCTCGCTATTTGGAAAGCTCTGAAGGCCTTTCGACACCTCGTTACCGGCCGCATGGTACTGATCCTCACGGACAATAGTATGGCGGTCTGTTATGTCAACAGACGAGGGACTCATTCGTCGACTCTCCTCAACATAGCACTCGATCTCTGTAACTGGTGCATCCCTCTCAGAATCCACCCAGTGGCGGTTCACCTGGCCGGGCAGGAGAACACCATGGCAGATGCACTCAGCAGGGACACCTCATCCCACCACGAGTGGTCCCTCTCCAGCGAGGCTTTTCGGATGGTTCGGGATCGATGGGGCAAGCCCAAGATCGACCTCTTCGCTACCAGCGAAAACGCGAAGTGTCATCGGTACTGTTCGAGGGCCGGCCGGGATCGCCATTCCATCAGCGATGCCTTCCAGTTCAGGTGGAATGAGGGTCTCCTCTACGTGTTCCCTCCGTTCCCGCTCCTGGGCCGGGTAATATCGAAGATCCTCGCAGACCGCGCCGATATCATCCTCGTCGCCCCGTACTGGCCGAGACAGCACTGGTTTGCCCCCCTCCTCCAGGCAGCTCGGGGAGAGATTCTCCGGTTCCCGACGGTACCGAACCTCCTCTCGCATTCCAATGGCCGTGTACTCCACCCGGACCTGCCACTCCTGGCCCTCCATGCTTGGAGGATATCGCTGTAGCAGACCTTATCATCGGGAACGTCCTCACTGCAGCCAGGAAGGAATCAACGTGCCGCAACTACCACTACAAGTGGCGCCGCTTTGTCATAGAATCATAGAAATGTAGAGTTGGAAGAGACCACACAGGCCATCCAGTCCAATCCCCTGCCATGCAGGAACACCCTCAAATCAATCCCGACAGATAGCCATCAAGCCTCTGCTTAAAAACCCCCAAGGAAGGAGACTCCACTACACTCCGAGGCAGCAGATTCCATTGCCGGACAGCCCTGACTGTCAGGAAGTTCTTCCTGAGGTTCAGGTGGAATCTCCTTTCCTGCAGCTTGAATCCATTGCTCCTTGTCCTGGTCTCTGGAGCGGCAGAAAACAAGCCCCCTCCTTCCTCTATGTGGCATCCCTTCAAATATTTAAACATGGTTATCATGTTCCCTCTTAACCTCCTCTTCTGCAGACTAAACATAGCCAGCTCTCTAAGTCTGTCCTCATAGGGCATGTCTTCCATGCCTCTCACCATTTTGGTCGCCCTCCTCTGGACCTGCTCCAGCTTGTCAATATCCTTCTTGAATTGGGGTGCCCAGAACTGGACACAGTATTCAAGATGGGGTCTAACCAAAGCAGAGTAGAGTGGTACCAGTACCTCCCTCGATCTAGACACCATACTCCTATTGAAGGCCTGGCCTTCCCCTCCCTGAAGGTTTACCTCGCCGCGATCGTGGCCTACCAGCCTCCACGATCACCATCGGCGGCCTTATTCCGTGACGGTACCATGTGACGGTTCCTGAAGGGCCTCCAGCACCTTTATCTGCCGGTGTCACCACCGTTACCACTGTGGTCTCTCTCTCTGGTGCTGTCGCAGCTGACGAGACCGCCCTTTGAACCCATGGCAACTGCAGATGACAGACTAGTTTCCATGAAAACGGCCTTCTTGGTAGCTGTCACCTCTGCCAGACCAGCCGGGGAGTTGACAGCGCTTCAGAGTGACGAGCCTTACCTGGTGTTCCATAGGGACAAGGTAGTTCTTCAGCCTGACATCTTTTTCCTGCCGAAGGTGGTGTCCAGCTTCCATCTAGGACAGGACATAATATTTCCGACCTTCTACCCTGGCCCAGCAACCGCACTAGAAAGGTCTCTTCATGCCCTTGATGTTTACAGGGCCCTGGCCTTCTACACAGACAGGACTTCCTCTTTCCGACAGACCTGACGCCTCTTTGTCTGTTATGGCAGGCGTCAGAGAGGTCAGAAGGTGTCCACCCAGTGTTTTTCCAAGTGGGTGGTACAGACAATACAGCTGGCATATGAGCTTGCAAAACAGCATCCACCAGCCTTCCTTCGAGCTCACTCTACGAGAGCCGTGGCAACAGCTGCAGCCCTCCTGCAAGGAGTTGACTTGCCTGAACTCTGCCATGTGGCGACCTGGTCCCAACCATCGACCTTCGTGCGCCACTACAGGCTTGACTGCCGGTTCCATCGAGATGCTCGGTTTGGACGTGCTGTGCTGGGTTCTGTACTCTAGGACCTGACCCACCGTCCTACTGGTAAGCTACACAGTCTCCTATTGTATGAGGCACAGAGACCACGAAGAAGAAGAACAGGTTGCTTACCTGTAACTGTAGTTCTTCAAGTGGTCATCATACATGCCTGCCCTTCCTTCCCCTTTTCAGGTCCCTGTACTTCCTATGGCGGACCACAGAACTGAGGAGTGACCGTTGCCTGGCGGGCTGTGCATGCGCAGTACCGGCATAGGGGAGGGGTTCCCGCCAAGCTACTAAGCTCTAGAATTTTCCGTATGCTACCGCGCAGGCGCAAAAGCTCCTATTGTATGAGGCACGGATGACCGCTCAAACAACTACAGTTACAGGTAAGCAACCTGTTCTGACTTCATTTTGACTCACACTGTCTTTTGATCCTTCTGCTGGTTTTTCCTCTCATGGCTACCCTGTCTACCTCAGTGTGCTTGGTAGCCATGCCATCCAGATTGTGTAGAAAGTGCTCCAACTATCAGTGGCCATTCCTGTTGCTTTTTGTGCCTGGGAAAGAATCATAATATCAGGTCCTTCTCACATTGTAAAGCCATAGCACTTTCTAAACAATTTGGATGGCATGGCTACCAAGCACACTGAGATAGAAAACCAGTAGAAAACCAGCTTTTAAAATCTTTTTTTTTTGTGCCTAAAGGCTCTGTTGTGTGAGCAGACCTTAACCTATCCAGAAGCTCCTTCAATATCCAGTCAGTTTTTGGTTCTGCATGCCTCCTCAGTACCAACTGCACTTAACTTCATCCATACGAGTTGCTTCTTTGACCAAAGCTGAAGGCTCCAAGTGTCCTGTTGAAGGTTCCAAGTGTCCTGCGTCTGATCCTGCTCTCAGTATTGGCAAATCGCAAGAGTGATGTCTCCCATGCCAGGATCCCTTCTACACTGGGATGTTCTCTTACTCTCAAGCCTCCTTTCCACCATGCCAAACGCAGGTGTTAGAAAAAGAAGAAAAAAGAAGAAAAAAAAATGTCTAAGGATCTCCTGCAGCCTCAACTGCCATCCTTGGTGGTCTCTTGCTTTGGATCCAGGATCACTTGACCATTCCTCACCTTGTTCTTCTCCTGTTCAGTCCCCCCCACCTTCAACTCCATGCCACTCTCCAGAGGTTTTCCAGGCTATTACAATTTCAGCTGAGGAAATAATTGATTCCCCCACTTGCAGTCTTCAGTGTTCTCCAGGTTTTCCTGCTCAGTCTGAGCCATGGCCATCTCTGGTTCCCTTGGCTCCCCTCCTGCTCAATGCGGGTGTACATCTCAGCTGTCTTCTTCATGATCATCCCATTCTTCCATGTCATCCATGTCAACCCTCTCCAGTTTCCCACAGAACCAAATTCCAGTCATGGGTCTTTTTCTTCTCGAGAGGCTATTTAATCAGGGTAGTTTGGCTGTAGGCATTGCATGTGGTCCCCTCAACACCATCCCTCCCCTTCTATCAGGGACTCTCTTTCAGAGGGGGTCTTAGATTACTATGCACCTGACTGCTACTATCCCATGCACTGCATACCATTCCATCACCAATATGATTATATCAGGATCGAGGTCCCATCCAGGTACAACTCTCCTTACCATTACTCTGGCATAGAGAATCTCCCAACCAGCTCCTCTTAACACCAATTATGGTCTTGTTCTGCTACACACACCTGTCTTGCATCATAAGACGGTGTTCTCCTCACTTGCCTACAGAAACACAGGCGCACCATGCCACCACTTCTACCACCAGTGTGCCTCAGGCTTCCACTTCAACCACCAACATCTCTCCACTGCTTCAGTCAATGGACCTCAAACCACTGCTACCACCAATACACTGATAGTTCCTTCTGCTGGGGTGTCCTTTCCACACTTCGGCTTCTAATGCTCCTCTTATGGTTCCTCCATCATCATCACCTTGCAGATTGCAGTGTCACTGCTCTAAGTCCATTGTGTCGTATGATACTGACTCTGACTGTACTTCACCTTCTTCTATTGTTGTTCAGTCGTGCTTGTCCCCTAACATTGTTGGTGAGCACAAATCCATTTCACCCATGGATAATGTCTGCACTTTTGTGGAATTGATGGTCCATATGACTAAGTCCTCACCAACAATGTTAGGGGACAAGCATGACACTAAATCACATGACTTGAGGAGGTTCCAGGCTAGCATTCCCAACCTTTGTACATTCCTTTTCTTCTGGCTGTTCTCAAAATTGCAAGGTGGTCTTGGAATAATCCATCTTCTGTGAAGGCTGCTTTGAAAAAAGTAGACACTTTATATAGAATCTTAAGTTAGAATGCAGATTGGCTGTCCCAGCAACTGAAGCCCAATTCAATTGTAGTTGAGGTTGCCCAGACCAAAACAACTCAAAAGAAGTTCACTACTCCAACTGACAAAGAGGGCCAGAAGGTTGATACTGTCATGAAGAAGTTCTATTCTACCATGGCATTTTCTTTTTGTACTGTTAATTACAAGGCCTGTACATCTATTTACCTGGAGTCTGTCTGTTTCAACAAAGAAACTGACCACATGCTGGAACATTCCCCCAAAATGTATATCATTGCTTGAAGGCTTGGTCTCCCTTAACAATTGACCTCTTTGCGTTGGTACATAATGCCCAATGGACAAAGTTTTGCTTGATGTGTAAAACTAAAACTCAGGCTTGCTTGTGTTTCCTATCTCTCTCTGTCTCTCCCTCTCCTGTGCAATTGAAAGGAGGGGGCTAGAAAAAAATGTTTCTAGTTTGGGAAAACTATGGAAAGTGTCTTACTACATTTGAATATTTGAAACCAATTTAAACTGTGGTTTGTGGAAAGGAGCAAAAATCAAGCTATAGGTATTACTATGGCTTAACATCCCATTTCAGAGGAGAAATGTGTTAATTAAAGCAGGAAGAGGATGTTTGGAGTCCTTTTCTCATAATCACTCTGGAAGAGGAGAGGAAAAGGAATAACTAATACTCCTTTCAATAACTAGATGTTTGTTTGTTTATGCTGTTCTGCTCATTCTATTCGTTTCTTGGATTGCTGGCCCTGTTCTGCTGATGACATCTTTTTAAAATAGATTTTCAGAAACCCATTTTAAAACTTTTCAAAGTGGATGCATGTCTACAGGTTTCTCCTTCCCTTTTAAATTCAAGGAATATGACCTCTCCTTTTTCCAGCAAGCATTGTATATTCTTCTGTTCTTTAGATTTCCTTTGTAAATTATTTTTCTATTTTCTGTATTCTCTCTTTTCTTTTTTCCTTATTTCTTCTTTTTTTTCCTTTTTCTTCTGCTATTTCTCTATTCTTTATCCCTTTTTAATATTTAATCTTGATGGTAATAAATATACTATGTTACTTTTATGTTATTTTTCTAGTTGAAAATTAATAAAGAATATTAATTATAAATCCAAGGAATATGGCCTCTCTTTTTTCCTGCAAGCATCATACATTCTTCTGCTTTTTAGATTTTGTCCTTTTCCCCTTAAGGTGCATGGGAAGAATGTTTGTTTTTGGCGTGTTAATCTGAACAATTTTGTTTGTATCCGTTCACCTCACATTCTTACCCTTTTGGATAATGCTGTATATTATTTATTTATCTGTTTGTTTATTTATTATATGTCACCTTTCTCTCATAGTGAAACCCAAAAAAGGTTTTAAAAAATTAAAACTTTTAAAATAATTAAGAACATTAAAATGTATAAAAATCTACAAAACTTTTAAAGACATCTTGATAAATTAGAACTCACTTGCTTACATGTTAAAGGCTTGCTTATACACAAATGGTTTTTGGCCTGTTGCCAAAAGGAAAGCCAAGACGGGACCAGCCTAGCTTCCCAAGGAAGGGAGTTCTGGAGGGCAGGAGCAGCCACTTACAAGGCTCTTCCCCGTGTCCTCACCAGTTGAGTCTGGGATGGTAGCAGGACTGAGAGAAAGCCTTCCCCTGCAGGTCTTAGAGCTCGTATATCCAGGTAGTTCCAGCTAAAGTAGAGCAATGGGAACTTGGTTAGGTTGACATTTAGTGTATATTCCACTGATTCATTGGGACTGTTCTAGCCGGAATGAACAACTAGATTTTGACCTACTCCTCAGCTGCTTTACAAACATGGCCCTCTCTTCTATTTGCAGGCAAACCGTCAGCGAACACGCGCCATGGCAGTTCTGCGGGAGACTTTTGCAAATGTGAATTGTCTCATCACTCCAGGTATCTGATCTAAACTGAGCTGAACAATCTGGTTTGGATAACTTGCAGGGTTCTGCTGTCTGACATTTAATTAGATTTGAAGTATATAGAGAAAACAGTGTAGTGTAGGAGAGAGCAAAGTGCAGTCTCGTACCGTTTTTTTTTAAAAAATATTCCCCCTCCAACAGTCTCTGGGAGCACTGGGGACATTTTCACCACATTTTGGGACCCTTTTAGCCATTTTAGTCCCAGTAGGGGCCTTTTTTTAAAACAAGAAATGACCCCAGTCCATTTCTTCTTATAAAAAAGGCCTTTCTTGAGACTAAAATGGATAGAAGACATTGAGGTATTGGGGGATAAAAAATCTTTTGAACTTTTTTTTTGGCAAAGGGGGGCATTGGGCAGGTATGGCCCCTCAAGGTCTCTTGGAGGACTAGTGCCACCACACCTGCAGGAGAGGCTACATCAGTCTGTCTTCATATGATGGATGAAAGGTAGCACAGTCCTTCCTGAAATGAAATTTTTTTTAGAGGGGGGAATCCTAGGATGACAGAGCCAGTCTGGTATAGTGGACTAGTATTGGATTAGGACACCTGGAGACCAGGGCTCAAGTCCTTGCTCAACCATTTGAAATCCACTAGGTGACCTTGGGCAAGTCATACTTTCTCAGCCTCAGAGGAAGGAATGGGTAAACCCCGTCTGAACAAATGCTGCCAAGAAGCTCCCACAATAGATTTGCCTTAGGGTCACCATAAGCCTCTGTAAGTCGGAAATGACTTGAAGGCACACAACAATGTTAGGTTGGTGAAGACATATTTCTGGCTGTAGTCGTTTGATATTCTAAAATAATGCATTAAACTATTACTTAAAACTTGACGTTATGGATGTTAATTTTCATTTCATGTATATGGAGGTAAAATATCTATATGTGCAAGTAATGATTGTTATGATGTCAGCACAATTTTTGAAACAACATGTATAATCTTAGTTTTTAGCATTTAAGGTAGAAACTGTAGAGGCGGATATAGTAATGTAAATGTACCTGCAGACAGTTTAATGATTGCAGTAAAACCCATTTTAATAATGCACATATGCAGGAAAGGAAACTCAAAGGATCATGTTTTGCCCTAGAGTTTACATCCACAATGATTGGGTAATCCCCGCGTGCCAACCAGAATCGGCGGGGTTCCACGTTCCAAAATCAGTTGCACCCCCGTGTCTCCTCTGTCAGTTTCTTCAGCTATGCAACCCATGAAGTTTTCACCATTTCAGCTTCCTTAACTTCCAAGTTTCAAACCTAAATCTACTTTAGACCTTCATCACAATTTTTAACCTCCCCAGTGCCTACATCAACCTATAAATTTTATCTACCATCAGGGAGGGGCGTGGATTCCTTCTCCTGCAATCCCAGAATGACCGTTCATGGTAGGCCCAACTTCTCATTCTCGGGATGGGACGGGGGGAATCCGCAATGATTGGGACATCCCAACCCCACATTGTGGGTGGGCCTTATTTACATTGAAGTACCGTCTGGAGTACATTACTGCCAAAAGCAGCCTGTTTCACTTTAAACTTGTGCACTTTATAATGTCCTATAAAGGTAGATGGCTCTGACCAGCCTGCTGCATTAAAAATTTTTGTAATGATGAAGTCACAACAGTACTAGTTGCCACAAAATAACAGATTGCTTACCTGTAACTGTGGTTTTTGGAGTGGTATCTGTGCCATCATACACTAGGAGCTTTAGCGCCTGCGCGGTACTTTTGGAAACTTCTAGAGCTTGTTCGCTTGGCGGGAACCCCTCCCCCACCCCGGGGGCTGCGCATGCTCCCCCCGGGCCGAGAACGGTCTCCCCCAGTTCTGGTCCGCCGTAAAACCTCCAGGGACCTAGGGGGGAGGGGGGGGGTGATGATGGCACAGATGACCACTCAAGAACCACAGTTACAGGTAAGCAACCTGTTCTTCTTTTTCGTGGTCTTTTGTGCCTTCATACACTAGGAGACTGTTTTAAGTTTACTGGTCGGATGGCGGGTCGGGGTCCTACAGCATGGAAGCCAGCACCTCACGTCCAAACCGGGCATCTCTGCGCGACCGGCAGTCGAGCCTGTAGTGGCGCACGAAGGTCGATGGTTGGGACCAGGTCGCCACACGGCAGATTTTATGCAGGTCAACTCCTCGCAGGAGGGCCGCAGAAGTAGCCACCGCTCTGGGGGGTTGAAGCAGGACTGGCGGAGGCTTCCTCGCGAGCTCATCCCGCCATTTCCCAAAAAGCCCCACCACCCACTTGGAGAAGCGCTGGGTGGACACTTTGAGGTTCCGACGTCGCCCATAGCAAACAAAGAAAATGCGGCGTCTGTCGGAAGGAAGCAGCCCCTGTCCTTGTAGAAGGCCAAGGCCCGACGCACGTCCAGGGAGTGGAGGGACTGCTCCCGGGTCGTGGGTTTCGGGGAAGAAGGCAGGCAGGATGATGTCCTGGTTGAGATGGAAACTGGACACCACCTTTGGCAAGAATGAGATGTGGGGGTCTCAGGACCACCTTTTCCCTGTGGAAGACCATAAAGGGCTCATCGGCCCGAAGAGCTGTGATCTCACCCGCTCGCCTCGCTGAGGTCACCGCTACCAGGAAGGAAATTTTTCATGGTCAGGAGCCTGTCATCCAAAGGTCGCCATCGGCTCGAAGGGCGGCTTTGTCAGCTGCGACAGCACCAGCGAAAGGGACCACGGCGGTAGGCGGCGGGGTAGGATGATGAAGTCCTTTCAGGAACCGCTTAACGGTATCTTCCCTGAAGAAGGCCGATGCCGCAGATCGTGGCGGTTGGTATGCCACGATCGCGGAGAGGTAAACCCTCAGGGATGGAAACGCCAGACCCTGTTGCCGGAGGTGTAGGAGGAAATGCAGGCGGTAGAGAGCCCCCAGGCGATACCGGCTCACTCCTCTCGTTAGCGAAGGTCAGGAAGCGTCGCCATTTGTATTGATAGTTGCGACGGGTGGATTCCTTCCTGGCTGCGACGAGGACGGTACCGAGCACGGGGTGGGTCCAGTGCGATATCCCCCCCAGGCATGGAGGGCCAGGCGTGGGGGGTTTCCGGATGAAGGACTCAGCTGCTGGAGTGGGAGAGCAGGCCCGGGTGTCGGTGGCAGCCGGAGCAGGTCCCCTCTTTGCACCCGGGGAGCAGGGGTGTGAACCAGTGCTGCCTCGGCCAGTACGGGGCTACCAGGATCGCGTCGGCCCCGGTCGGCGAGGATCTTCGATATCGTCCGGCCGAGCAGCGGGAACGGGGGGAACGCGTAAGGAGTTCCCCGGTCCACGGAAACTGGAAGGGCCCCCTGGAGGCGCGATCGTGGCCCGCTCTCGAACAAAATAGGGGGAAAACTTTGTTTTTCCCCTGGTCGGGGAAGAGGTCGATCGATGGTTCGCCCCAGCGGTCTCGAATCAGTCAACGCCTCTCCGGAAAACCATTCGTGATGGGATGAGGTGTCCCTGCTGAGGGCGTCTGCCGTGGTGTTCTCCTGCCCGGCCAGGTGAACCGCCACGGGATGCGTGTGCAGGGGGAATGCACCATTCCCACAGGTCGAGCGCGATGTGGAGCAGGGTTGTGGAATAGTCCCCCCTTGTCTGTTGTGAACGGACGGCGGTGGTGTTGTCCGTCAAGACCAGGACCGTGCGCCCCGTTTACGACGTGGCGGAACGCCCGTAGAAATTTCCCCGAGACGGCGAGCAGCTCCAGCGCGTTGATATGGAGAGCGGTCTTGTCGTGGTCCTTTGTCGCGGACTCTAAATTTTGCCGCAGTGGGCACCCCATCCGTACAGGGAGGCGTCGGTCGTTCCCCGGTCACCTTCGGTGTCGGCTGTTGGAAAGGCATCCCTCCCCACAGGATTCCGTCGCGACTGCCACCATCGGAGGGATGAGGGGGGACGTCTTCCGGCAGCTGCAGTCGGAGTGTCTGTTCGTCTCGCAGGGGGTCGAATATGCGGACAAACCGGGTGTTGAAGAGGTCTTGCTCTCAGTCTGGCGAGATATGTCACAGCGGTTGTCGCAGCCATGTAGCCCAAGAGCTGGGACACTTCCCAATAACGTCGGGGCCTACGGGCGTGAGCGGTGGCCCGGATCAGGGTTTGAGCTCGAGTCTCTGGCAGGTACGCCCTGGCGGAGGTTGAGTCGACGCCGCCCCGATGAAGTCCAAGATCCTCGCCGGCTCGAGGTGGGACTTCTTCGGATTCACCGTAGACCAAGGCGGGTCAGGAGTGACAACGTCATGTGGACGTCGTGGTAAAGTCTCTGTTTGCAGGACGCCACCAACAGCCAATCGTCGAGGTAAGGGAAGACGGAAGCACCCTTCGTCCGCAGGAAGGATACCACCGGGGCCAGGGTTGGTGAAGACCCTTGGGGCAGTCGAGAGTCTGAACGGCAGCACCTTGTACTGGTAGCAGATATCGTCGACTGCGAAGCAGAGGTACCGTCTGTGCTGGGGCGATTGGCGATGTGGGGGGTTTTCCCGCCCTCGGAGATCGATGGAGGCGAACCAGTCCCCTCGATGTAGGAAGGGCAGGTTTCGGGGGTTATGGACCATCTTGAACCTCTTGGGGCGGATGTAGTAGTTCACCCCTCTGAGGTCGAGGATGGGCCGGGGGGTACCGTCGGCTTTCGGTACCGTAAAGTCCCTGGAGAAGAAGCCGGTGGCCTTGGCTTCTTGGGGGAGGGCCGATCCCCCCTTTTCTGGAGGAGGGACTGGTTTCCCCTTCCAGGAGGGCCGGACTCGACGGGGTGGAAGAAGGGCGCCTTGGGGGGCGGAATATCGTAAAACTCGATGGCGTAGCCAAGACGGACGATGGAAAGCCCCCAAAGTCCGTAGTGACATGTTGCCACTCCAAAAGGTGTCGAGCCAGAGTCGATGGGTTTCCTCCGAGGGGGCAGATGGTAGGCTAAAAGGGGGATTGGTAGGTCCTGCCAGGCACGTCAAAACCGAGACTTCGCGTCCGAGGAGGACTTCTTAAAACGAAGCCGGACGACGTAAACCCTGCGTCTGGCCGACGAGCCGGAGGACGGTCTTGACTTCCGGGCTGGGCCGAACGCTGGAACGACGAGGTGGAAGATCGTCGCCAGGATGGGCGGAAAGTGGAGGTCCTGCGGGCTTGCGTGGCCGGCTGTAGCCCGATCTTTTTGGCAGTCAACCTCGCCTTCCCCGATTGTCCAACGCTTGGTCGGTGGACGAATTGAACAGGCCCTCACCGTCGAAGGGGAGATTTTTGATTCTCCTTTGGGTTGTCTTTCCCGGGGTGTCGGCCGGTCGCAGCCAAGCATGGCGGCGCAGGCCGATGGATCCCGCCATGACCCGGGAGGCAATCTCCACTGCGTGCCGGGAGGGGCCATCTGCTGCCGAGCGATGGAGATGGCCTCGTTGAAGATCACCGAGGAGGCTTGGCGGATGTCCTCCGGTACCGCCTCCATCGCCGGTTGAAGGCGATCGAGCACTTTCTTCAGGTATGCCCGAGGCAAGCCTGAGTGTTAACCCTGATCTGCAAGGAGGCAGCGGAATAGAACCTCCGAGCGTAGGCGTCCCTTTTTCCCTTTCCCTTTTCCCGGGGTGGAGGGGGTGCCTGCCGGTGCCTTTTGTCTGTGCCGACTCGACCACCACAGAGTTCGGTAGGGTGGTTGAAGAGATAACCGGCGTTACCCCTGCACCCTGTAGGGGGTTTCCCAAAAGCTGCGGTATCGGCTGTGCCGAGGCCGGTCTATGCCCGGCGGCCTTCCCACTCTGGAGATCCGGGGGAGGGAGGCAGCGGGGCCGTGGCAGGTTGCTTCCCCTCAAAGACGGAGAAGCTGGTCGTCGTCCTCCGGCTCCACATCGGCGATCTTAAGGCCAAGGGTAGTGGCCATGCGGAGCAGCATCGCAGAGAACTGGTGGACGTCCTCTGGAGCTGAATCTGGGATCGGATCCCCCCAATCCCAGCGGAGGAGCCTTCCTTTGGGGGGCCGCCTCAACGCCTCCGACTCCGCGCTCGAGTCGTACGACTCCGAGCCCCGGGAGTCCTCTCGCCGCTCGCTTTCCGGCTCCTTACGGCCGCCACAGGTGCTGCCTTCTTAGGCTTCTCTGCAGCCGGGACGGTGGTAGTGGCAGCGTCACGTTTGGGCTGGCTACCACGGACTTCACCTTTTTAGTGGTGACTGGGGGGAGTTTTTGGGAGGCCCGATGTTGTCTTAGCCCGCTCAGTCACCACCGACTCCGTAGGGCGCGTCGCCGTTGCCGTGACCCTAGGAGGTGGCGATATCGCCTGATATCGAGGGAAGGCTCCCTCGCCCTATGGTATCGAGGAGAGGGGGGAGTGGCTGAAGGAGCGGCGGTCCGACGGTGAACGGCTTCGGTGGCGACGGGGCCCACCCCTTCCCCTCGAGGCGAGCGTGATTCGCGCTGTCTGCGAGGTGACCGGGACCTCCGGAAGGTCTCCCAGCGTCTCGGGTCACGATGGTACCGATCCCGGGCCAGGGGGAATGTGACCGATAAGAGGCCGGGCGCTCTCTCCATTTTAGACTCCCTCGCGTACCTGGCCACGTGGACGCCGAGGTGTATCTGGAGGCAGACGAGCGAGGTTGTTCTTTTCTCCCCAGGAGGCGGCGGGGGCCACCGGACGCTCCGAAGAACGGGACCGGGACCTGAATGAGGTCGAACGCCGCTCCGGAGAAGCAAGGGCTCTCGCTGCAGGTCGGCCGACCTGCGACGGCTGGAAGGGCGGTGGTGCTCCTCCACCAGGGTTGGAGGGTCTGCCAAGGCGGGGGTCCGGGCGTGTTGGGGCGTCCCCGATCTCATCGTCCGAGAGATCGACGGACTCGCCTCGCCCTTTGGAAGGCTGTAGAGTCGGAGGAGGAGTAGGAGGTTGAACGTCCCCACCGGGGAGCGCTTTTTTCCTTTTTCCCTTTTTCTTCTTCTTCCCTTTTCCTTGCCCTTGTCTCCGTCCGGAGCAGGGCGCTTCTTAAACAGGCGTCTCCTTCAGGGGAGCCTCAGCCTTCCTCGCCGTCGAGGGTCCTTTTGCTGACTTCAGCCGCCGACAGCTTCGGGATCCTCCGTAACGCCGAGATCGGCGTTTCGCCGGTACCGAGCCCCATACCGACGAGGTGGATGGAAAGGGGAGCCGCCAATACCGTCGATTTGGGCGTCTTTTTTCGGCCATTTTGGAAACGGAGGTCTCGTCGATCGCCCGCAAGTTCTCCCAACAATACGATTTAAGTCTCGCGGACCTGTTGCGGAGAGGTTGGGGGGGGAAAAAACCCCGGGAAAATTTGGGGAAGTCCGAGTGTAGTGGGACTCGCCCAAACAAAAGAGACACTCCTTATGGCCGTCGTTGAGGGCAACTTTGCGCCCGCAGGGCACGCACTTTTTGAAGAGCGCGGCATTAAGACGAAAACGCCCAAAAAGGGGAAAAATCCGAAATCACCAAAACCAAATGGGAAGTCCGAAAGAAGGGGGCAGAGACAGTCCAAAATCCGTAAAACTGTGAAAACAGCAAGCCAAGCACAAAAGCAAGGAACAAAACCCAAGAACCTTCCGTACGCGACGGCGGACGAAAAAACTGAGGGGGAGAAATTTCCCCTTTGGCGGGAGGGCATGCGCAGTACCGGCGTGGGGGGGGGGGTTCCCGCCAAGCGAAAAAGCTCTAGAAGTTTCCAACGTACCGCGAGGCCCCTTAAAGCTCCGGTCAAAGGCACAAAACCCCCAAAAGAACTTTAGAATGTGCATATACATTGCACAGCCTAGGTTGACCTGCCACGTCATAACATTGAAAGATGCAACTGTTAATCCACCGTCTTAGATGCCTTTGCCCCAAAGACTTGTGATTATATGATACAAATAAAGCCTCTGTTCTCCTGACACATGCAGTTCTTTTAATGTTCTCCTGACACATGCAGTTCTTTTAATGCAGTTCTTTTAATGTAAATCATCACATCCAAAGTGTGGTATCTTTTTTCTTCTGTGCATTTAAAAAGGGAAAAAAAAGGGTTTGGGAGGTAAATCACATCCGGTGCCACCTGTTTCCATGCTCATTTAGGAAGAAAAGTTGGGGTCTAACATCAGTACCAATCTTTCCTCCTCAAATTTACACAAGTAAGCATTAACAGATAATGCAGCCAATTCAGAAACTCGTCTAGCCGATGTTATTGCTACCAGGAAAACAGTTTTTAGCGTTAACAGATACAAAGAAGCATCCCTCACTGGTTCAAAAGGTGCTTTTGTTAAAGAGTCCAGCACTACATTGAGATCCCAACTCGAGAATCTATGCTTGGTTGGGTAAAGGAAAACTGCGCCTCTTAGCCAATGAGGATGCACTGAAAGAACTCCACCCAAAATTTTTAAAACCACAGACAACGCCGGTAATTTTAAAAAATGTTCGGCCTCGTCCCCTTTGCAGTCCATCTTGCAAAAATAAAAAATGCTTCACTTGAACCTCAGCAAACCACAAGGACTAAGCAGAACACCATTTTTCAAATGCTTTCCAAGTCATACTGTATATATCCTGGGTCCATTTGCTGCTGCGATGCCATAATGGTATCTACCACAGCTAGCAAGTACTCTTGCAATTCTAAGGTCTTCCTCTAAGGTTTAACCCTCCTTTGGGGCCGGATGATGGACCGGCCCTTGGCTTAAAAGATCCTGTCAGATTGGCAACCTCTAAGGCCCCACTGACATCTCTTTCATCAAGGAGAACCAAGGCCTTCCTGGCCAATAAGGTGCAATCAGCATCATACTTGCATTTTCTCTTTTTATTTTCAATAGCACTTTTTATATTATCTGCACTGGCAGAAATGCATACAGTTGACCCATCGGCCATGGAACTGATAGAGCATCTGTTGCCTCTGCAGACTTGCTTCCATTGATTGAAAATAATCTTTTTAGTCTGGAATTCTTGGCTGAGGCAAATAAGTCTACTTGAAAAGGCCTGAATTGTCTGGTAATTCAGAATCCACTCTCTGGGATGTAACTTGTTTCGACTGAGGTAATCTGCTTGCACATTGAGTTTCCGTTTCAAATGCACTACTGTCAGCGATTGCAGATTTCGTTCCACCCATTGAAACAACTTGTTTGACTCATCTATCAGCAATCTTGAGTGAAGACCCTCTTGGTTTATCACATAGGCCTGGACTGTCATGTTGTCTGTCCAGACTTAAACATGCTTGCCCCTCAGCAAACTTGCAAATTTGAGAAGTGCCAGACGAATCGCTTTTTAACTCCAAAAGATATATATTCCTTCTCAAGTCCACACTGGACCAAACACCCTGAGCACTGTTTCCCTGACATAAGGCTCCCCAGCCTGTCAGATTGGCATCTGCTGTAACTTGAACATAATGATTGACTACAAATGGGACTCCCTTGTTTAAATTTGAGACCTTTGTCCACCACAACCATTCCTTTTTCAAAGAGGTTGGTAGCCTGGCCATATAATGCCTTTTCTTTCCTATGTTCCATTGATGAGGCATCAACAATCTTTGCAAACCTCTTGAATGGAACCTGCCCCATGGAACTAACTGGATAGTTGACATCAGAGTTCCCATTACTTGAGCCAACCACATCACATCTGCTGCCATCATTGCCATCAACTTTCACATCACCTGTTGAGCCTTCACACATCTCTCCTCCAAGAGATAAAGTCAACCGCTGCTTATATCCAGTCTTGCCCCTAAATGTATCAGCATCATTGTGGGACTCAAATGACTGTTTTCTAAATTCACTAGAAACTCATACATTCTTAGAACCTCCACAGTTCTCTGTACACTTACTATCAACTTCTGCTGTGAATCCACTTTCACCAGCAGATCGTCCAAATAAAGGTAGATGTGTACCCCCTGCTGTCTTCGGTGCCAAAGCCAAACCAAAAGGCAAAGCCTTGAACTGGTAATGTTTGTTCATGAACTGAAATCTGAGATACTTCATGTCTGATCTCCTCATGGGGACATGCAGATAAGCTTCCTTCAAATCAGTGGAAGCCATCCAGTCACCTGCCCTCAGATTCTCTTGTATTGTTTGTAATATCTCCATCTTGAACCTGAGATACTTCACAAACCTGTTGAGATATCTTAGGTTCAATACAGGACAATAAGTCCCATTGCTTTTTGGAACCGTGAAAAATAGGGAGTAAATCCCCTGGAACCACTGATCCTGTGGTACCTCCTCCACTGCATCTATTTGCATTAGATGATCTATCTCCTTCAAAACTATTTTCCTTTTCTCCATCTGTGCCAGTATTGGGGAAGCAACATATCTGCACTTTGGCATTCTGTCGAACAAAACTTGTAATCTTTTGTCACAACCTGCAAAACCCATTGATCCAATGTTATTCAGTTCTAAAGAATGCCAAAGCACAGCAGTTGTCGGGGCCTCCGCGGCTCCGGACGGAGCGCCCGAGGAGGAGGACGACCCGGTCTCCTCGCGAGTAGTGGCGGAGGCCTCCGGTGCTGGGAACAGCCGCCCGGACACCGTCGAGGCCGCCGCGGAGGAGGCCGTGGATCCACCCGCGGCTACGGGCGGCCGTTCCGAGCCCGCCTGCACTGCCGCCGCCGAGGACGAGGGCGGGGAGGCCTCCGCCGCCGGGGAAGGCTGCCCGAACCTCGCCTGCCCTGCCGCCGCCACGGAGTCTACCTGGGAGGCCGACGCCGCCACGGAGGACGCCGACAGAGCCATCGCCGCGGAGGGGAGTCGCCCGGAGGACGCTGGAGCCGCTGGCACCGGAGGAGGCCGACCAGGTGTGCGCCCGGGGTGGGCAGGGCCCAGGCGCCACTCTGGGCCACCGCCCACCCGCGGGCCCGATCCGGAGGAGCCCATCGGCCTCCCTCCCACGTTCCTGCAGCGGCGGCAAGCCAAGGAGGCTGCCCGCTGCTCCCGCCGGCTGCTGGAGCGTCGGCTACAGGCTGAGGGCTCGCAGCTGGCTGAGGACGCACAGCTGTGAGCCCGGCTAACGGCTTCCAGCTGCGCAGCCACCCCTGGATTGGCCGGTGCCAGCACCAGGCCCCTATTTAGGTCCCAGGAGGAGCTGAGTCCAGCACGGAGCAACAACCAACGGCTCTCCGTGAGTTGCCCGTCCGTGCTGCTGCGTCCCAACCTGGTTCCTGCCTTGTTCCTGCCTTGTTCCTGCCTCGTTCCCACCTCGTTCCTACCGAGACTCTGCTCGGAAGCCTTGCCAGCCAGCTTAACTCTTCGTTGCCCGGGTGAGGAAAACCCTTTCTTTTTGTTGCTGTCTTTCGCCTGAAGTAAGGCTTGCTTAAGTTTGCTGCTGGACTGCTTTAGTTTGCTGCTACTCCGCTGGCAGAGGCTTCCGGGACGCCAGCCTCGGCCCGAGCCAGACCCGAGCCTGCCCGGCCCCGCCCAGCCGCCGACAGCAGTCTTCACTCCCCACAAGGACTCTGCTTGTCAGAACTGATTCCGACCCTTATGCTGAGAGGTTCCTGAATTTCTCTCAGCGTCCTGTCCTTTCCTGTTAAAAGATCCTGACTTTCCAAATTAGCTTTTTGGCCTATACCATTGCTGGTGACCATACCTTGTGTCTTGCTGTCTACCACTTCCTCTACCTCAAAAGGAATAGTATGAGGACTGATATGGTCTCCTTTCCACTTTCTTTTTCTGCAATGTAGGCATCACCTGTTTAGAATCATAGAAATGTAGAGTTGGAAGAGACCACAGGGGCCATCCAGTCCTACCCCCTGCCATGCAGGAACACCCTCAAAGCACTCCCGACAGATGACCATCCAGCCTCCGCTTAAAAACCTCCAAGGAAGGAGACTCCACTACACTCCAAGGCAGCAGATTCCACTGCCGGACAGCCCTGACTGTCAGGAAGCTCTTCCTGAGGTTCAGGTGGAATCTCCTTTCCTGTAGCTTGAATCCATTGCTCCTTGTCCTGGTCTCTGGAGCAGTTTTTTCTCTTTGTTCTCAATTAACACTTTTTCTAATGCCTTGTTACCAAACAGCAAATCTCCCTTAAAGGGCACAAATGCAAGATTATTCCTCGACTTCTGATCAGTGTCCCAATGATGCAACCATAAAGAACGTCTTGCTACAGTAACATCACTAACATTTCTTGCCATAAAAGCCACTGCATCATAACTGGCATCCGCCACATATTCCAAAACCTAAGTCTAGATAACACTCTTAAACAAGATTTAGATTGAATTTCCTCATCGTCCATCAATTCCTGTAGCCACATCACTGCTGCCCGTGAAAACATTGAAGCAGCTACAGATGCTCTTACTGCCATTGCTGAATTCTCATGAGCTTTTCGCAAAGCAGAATCTGCTCTCTTTTCATCCACATCTCTCAACATAGTATCGCCCTCCTGAGGGATCGGGGCTCCCTAAATCAGCACGGCAATAAGACTGTCCACTAAATTGGCCTTCAAAAACTCTACATCTTTTTTCTCAAAACAATAAAGCTTATTTGAATGACATACAAATCTACGAGTATTTAAAGAAGCTTTTCCCATTCTGTATAAATCAGTTCCTTAAACATACCTGGCATAGACCTATTGGATATAAGCAGCGGTTGACTTTATCTCCATCCATGTGTTTCTTTCATTTTAATTACAGTTGCAACTTTTGCCTCTTTTTCCTTTGACTCCTTAGTACTACCACCCTCATCCACCTGTAAACCTAAGTATGTAATACTTTCCTAAGCAGACCCTGAAATTGATCTGCCTGAAATAATCTACTGTTGCCTACTTCATCTTCAGAAAGACTATCAGTTTCCATTTCCATCTTCTCTGAGACTACTTCATCCTCTTGCCAATCATTGTCTTCATTCTCCAACTCATTCTTTTTCTTCTTAACATTTGGCTCACTATAAACATTCTCTGTACTCTCAACTCTTCTTTTCCTCGATAGTCCTTCTTTTTGGCTTTCTTTATCAACATCCAAAAGCTTACTTGTTTCACCTTTACTTCTCTCCTCTGAACAAAATTTATTTTGGGAAGATGCTGTATACACATTTGATTGACTATTCAAATTCATCATAGTATTTAATCTTTACTTAATCATTGTATCAAATTCATTAACTCTGTTGATTCCTGTATAACATTTGATGCAGTTCATTAGAAATAGTTTGTTTAATCATGCTCTGTAAATAACACAAGTTCATTTGGAAATTTGTGTCACCAGTAGGTGGCGCAACCCAGGTGCTTTGTCTTGAAGCTGAATGCCCATCCTCAGCGCAGCCAAATAATTGCCACTCCGTATTCATATTTGGCCATCTGCTTTGCTCTAACTCACCACCTCTTCTTAAAGTAAATGACTTTGTGGGAGTATTATGAGTGGTCGGGTGGCAACTGCTCCATTCCAACTTAGCCGACTGTTTCATTTTGCTGCACACGCCATGACCTCCTACCCATGGGGGACTCAGCGAGTAATTGATAGCAGTCAGGCATGCTATCCCTGCACGCTCTGGCACATCTCCACCCTTTAGCAATGCACGCTCCTTCGGGCTCTCTGCGCCTGCTCCAGAGGTGGGTTTTTCGCTCCAAAAGAGCCCCTCCCATCTCTGAAGAATGCACAAAATCAACATGGTGGCCTGAAGCTACCTTTGTTGATTTCCCCTTCATCGTTTTGATTTTAGCCTTCTTAGAAAGCACATCCGGACCCTTCTTAAGAACAGTATCCACTTTCTTTCTGTTAACCAACTTACCTTTACTTTCCTTCTTGTCGGAATGCTTATTCCCCAAATGTCTTACCTCCACTTTGCTCTCGCTGGAGAACAAAAATACTTTTCTTAACTCTGCCATTTTCCCTTCTCTAGAATGTTGCCCTGCGACCATCTGGAATGTACTTCTGCTCAAATCCTCCTTTATCTCCAACTCAGAGCCTTGCTGTATGGCAGGCATCTGAGGAGAAACATTTCTACCAGTGATTTTCTTCTCCTCTTCAGAGCCTTGCTGGTTTGTGGGCATCTGAGATTCTGTCTCCAAAGACATTCCTCACAATCTCACTATGTAGTTATTGAAATAAAACCACTTATTTTCATAATCTGGCGGAGAAGGGAAAATTTCATCCAGCTTGCTAGGCAGGATAGGAAAAACTTACGAGGAGGCACGGGGTCGAAACAGTAGCAACTGATTTGGAACATGGACTCCTGCCGATTCCGGTTGGCACGCGGGGATTACCCAATTGTTGTGGATTCCTCCTCTGTGCCATCCCAAGAATGAGTAAGTATAATGCATTATTAAAACTTGTGACTTTTTAAATCACTACATCTTTTTTCACTTGTGCAAGGAACTGCATGTTGTGCCCCAAGAATTCAGAGTTCTGATCTCCTTACTGGCTGTAGTGATGTTCGGACAACTCTCCGGACCATGAGGTAAGAACAAGACCATGTGCTGTTAAAAGCAAAGTGGAAGCTGGGGGAGAGGAATATGAAGGAGTGATGATGAACCTAAGCTTTCAGTATAGTTACCTGTTTCCAAAGCTGAATCTGCTAAAGTTGGCAGTGGCTGCTGGGTATATGTGATATTCTGAAACATCTGTTCATTTGGCCTAGCTCCCTTTCAAAGTTTTAATAATTCTTTCTGTATCAATTTCTTGAATCAACAATTAATAACAACTGATATTCAGTGCATTGCATTTAGAACTACCCCAGTAGACTAAAATTCTTAGAATCCTTGGTGCTGTGGTGATTACTTTTTCCAAAATGATGTTCACGGTAAACCGAAAAGTCTTGTCACCTAAATGAAAATGAACTGGACTCCTGGTCTGCAGAGAGGTCACACTGTCTTCTCTAGAACTTTCCTGGTACTGAGAAATACAAATAACTTCCTCTCTCCCCATGAATCTTGCAGGTACATGCAGCTGGCCAACTTGATAGGCATTCCTGCACTAGTAGTGCCAGTTGGATATACTGCTTCAGGGCTTCCCATCAGCCTTCAGGTAATTAAAACTTCTTCTCACTGGCCCTCAGTGGTTGGCACCTGCTTTCTTTTCCCATGATCTTCCCCATGCTAAGGTGAGGAGTGCTCTTGCTAGAGGCCTGAATTCTCTAGCCAGTGGTGTGCAATTCTGCAGCTCAACAGTTGCAGGAATACACAATTCCTACCCCTGGCCTAAATAATGGTCAGTTGTAAACAATCCTACTGCTTATATAACTCTACAGTATGTGCAGCTCTTCCAAACGGTCACCAGCTGACTTTATTCCATGGTTGGCTCAGTCTTCTACAGTCCATCCATCCATCCAGTTCTTATATCCTACCTTACTCCCAGGCTGGGACTCAAGGAGGCTTACAGAAAGGCAGGGAGTACAATAAAAACACACATAGTTTTGCAGGTATTGGGCACATTCACTTTTCAGTGTACAAAATTAAAGGTAAAACAAATACAGTCCTCTTTCTTTTAGTTCTGGTCCCTTTCTTTCCAGCCAGGATATTAATGATCTGATCATGATGAAGAATCTATCCGTTTCTCTCTGTATTCTTTCTCACACTGTATCCTTCTATACCTCTTATGCACAGATTATGGCAAAGTGGTGGGATGAAGCACTGCTGTTCCGGATTGGCCTGAAGCTGGAGCAATTTCATAACACAACAGCAAAACCAGTCATTTACTATGACATTCTTGGGTAACAGGGCAAGCTATAATATTGCGGACTTGACCCAGCCCAAACCAAATGATTGTTCTTACTTTCTGGGTTTTTGGGAGGCTTGAGGCAGGAAACTGTTTCCAAACATGTTTTTGCTTTTGTTTTCAGAGGTGGAAAGGTTAATTGGTATTAGTATTTTTAGTGTTTTTACTGTGTGTAAGAGGGGTCAGGCTATCACGAGGTAAGCTGTATCTCTTATTTGAGCTAAATGAAATTAATGAAGTAATAGAGCATGAGCTTTCTCTTGAAATCAGCTGTCATATTATGGTGGGGAGCAGCATATTGTAAAAAAAAAAATGTTTGGTTAAAGTTTGGGTGTGACTAAACCAGGGTAGGGAACTGGGGAAGGTGTTTTCACCTGGAGACATTGTACACCTTTAAACTGGCTGAAGATCCTAACTTCAACTTCTGACTGGAAGGGGTTGGAGTATGTGTCTTGGTAAACCACAACACCTACAAACTTCAGAATTTTGGAGGGGGAAAGCATGTATTCCTTGGGGAATACGTGTGACCTGTGAGCCGTACTGAACCCATGCCTGCTATACAGATTGTATGACAATTTACGAACACTGAATAAAAATAAAAAATAAAATGAAAGGTACAACCGGTCATATAAATGTTACATTCAAACTAGCTTAAGAATAAATCTAAGCAGGAGCATGGAAGGCCTGAATTATTTCTTAGGAACCATGTTGGGTAACTTGATATTGTGACAACATTCAGCACGTCTAGTTTTGCCACAAAAAATTGTCCTTTGTTTAAAATCATCAGCAGAATTAGAAAAATGGGAGATTAGAGAGGAGTCCAGGACAATGCAATTTACGACCCTCAATGCCAAAAATAGTCTACCAGGTACTTCAGAAACGTGTCTACATTGGGCTACAGAAACTCACACTACTCAGGCCCCTGGTACTCTAAACTACAGAAGTGTTTACCTGGGGCAGGGGTTACAGGTTCTGATTTGGCATAGCTGCAGCAATGGCATGCCAAATTGGGAAACCAGAAGTGAAATACTCTACATGATGACTGATTCCAGTGAGCTCAGAATTACGATCATGTTTGGCTGTAAGCTCAACATTTACAGTGCAGTTTCCTTGGTCATGTAAGCACACCAATTACAGCAGATTCACTATGAAAGTGTGGACTTCAGAGCCTACTGCCAGTAAAACCATCCCTGTTTTGGCTACTTATATTCAGTGTGATAATCATAGTCAGGTTGGGTATTATACAGAAGGATCCAGTTAGCACCAGGATCACTAGGGAGAAGGATTAGGGTTAATCACACACACACGTCCAATCCTTTTTGTTTCTAACATTGTTTCCATTCATTCCTTTGGGTAGAGTGCCATACTTCTGGTTGTTTGGTGAGGGCAAAACATGGTGGATGTCTTCACTGCAATAGAGATCTGAACATAGAAATCCACTGCAGTCCATCATGTATTTGTGTACAGATGATGTGTCATGACTCTAATGCTTTCCTGTCTACTACTCCTAAGCAAGCTGAACATCCTAGGTAGCTTGAGACCAAAAGCAGCTGCAACGATTACTGTGAGTGTATGTCTCGCTCTGATGAAGGATGGCCTCATGAAAAGGCATCCAGCAGAGAGAAACTGTCTGTATATAAAACTGTTATTAAGCTCTTAAGCCACTGTAGCATAGTAGTGGTCTGAGTGTTAAACTATGATACATGGAGACCAGGGTTCAAATCCCTGCTCAACCATGGAACCCCACTGGGTGAACCTGTCCAAGTCACACTGTCTTAGCCTCAGAGGAAGGAAAGGGCAAATCCCGTGTGAACAAATTCTGCCAAGTAAACCCCAAAAGGTTTGTCTTGGGGTTACCTTAAGGCAGCCCTGACTTGGAGGTACATAACAACAAAGTTTGTGTATGCAAAGTAGATGGAGTCACCACACACACAAACAATCCTCTTGCTTTACATATATATATTGATATACAGTATATACACAATGATTTTTTTATATATAAAATAACACCTTGTTTATAAAGCGACATTTAATTGCCATTTGGACCTTCCCCACCCAACAAAAACAGTAGTATACAAAATATAAAATATATTTTTTAAATATTTATAAACAGCCGCAAGAAAAAAATAGAACTGTATGAAAATATCCTTCCCTTCCTTAGATGGTTCACTAATGGGCTTTTAACCCATAGCTGTTGAGAGGATATGAATATGCTCTGCCCAGTACCATCCGGTCCCGCAGGAGCTTAAATAAGACGTAGTAGTTGCAGAAGAGTATCAGGGCCATGGAGAGCGTGTGGTTCCACTTCTCTGAGCGAAGCAGAGAGTAGAGCTGGTAGCAGACCACGCTGCCCTCAATGAGAATCAGCAGGTTGAGGAGCCGTAACGGACGGTGAAAGAGGAACTGCAAGAGAGAAGGAAATGTGCACTCAGAGAAATAAGCAGAGGCCTGTTGCAGTGCATACGTCACTCCCCAGGGCCAAAAGGAAAAGCAAAATGTTAACATCCTGCTCAGCCCATTAGCCTCAGATGATACTACTACTACTATTAATTAAATAATGATATAATAATAATTTTTATACTTATTATATTAATATATTAAATAATATGTTAAATAAATGTATTCATTATTCAACCACTGGTTTTAATTGGCAGTTGCTTTGGGAACTTTTAATGGAAATAAAATAAACAGACAAGGAAAAAAAAACTCTTGGCTAGCAAATTCTACCAATAAAGAAAAACTTTACACTGATTCTGCTGACATTCTGATTTACTCATTTGTAAAGAACTCATTATGTTTGAGTATGCTGTGTTGGATTGTTTTGCGTGACTGCAAACTTACCCACATTTCAGGATAAATTCAACTGAAACAACTTTTTAACATATATGCATGCCATTTTACTATGAATATCCTCAATGATTTGGTGTAGTTGAAAAGTGACATATTTGTAAAGTGGTCTTAGAGAAGATGGAGCAAATTTTTTGTTCCTTCAAGGGGTACGACCCAAACCAATGAGTTCAAAGGAGACAATGATTCAACACTGAGAAGTTGTAAGAACAGTCTATTCAACAGTGGAACTTACTACCTTAGAAGGTGATGGCCTTTATCAATAGATATTTTTTTTAATATCAAAGCCTGAGGAGCCATCTGTCAGGGTACTGTTTGCTGTCTATTTACTGATACTGGCAAGGGGTTAGACTAAGTGGGTGTAGAGAACTGCCACTTAGAGGGCTACAGTGCATCCCAGAGGAAACTGAAAGGTTATATCTCCCAGAATTTTCCTCCAAATATCTCCAAACAACCCCTAACAGGCATGGGAGGCAATTTTGCCACAATTTCAGTCATCTCTGGACCATTTTAGGCCTTATTTTCAGCAGAAAATGACATGGAAAACTGGAAAATAGGCCCATCATGGCCCTTAAAGGTGGCAAAATTCCCCCTATTGTTCCTTAAGAGGAAATCTGGGGGCAACATTTTTGAGGGTGACACAAAGCCAGCCATGGAGATCCATATACATGCCATACTTTACTCATACCTGGATTGATTCTTGAAGTCACTTCAAGATAATAGAATTATCTAACACTTCTGCACTCTTTGAAACACTGTACAGCTAATACATAGATACAGTAGACTCTCCATATAAAATGACCTCCAGATGTGCAAATTTAAGCAATTGCAGAGCATCATATCCTATACCTAAAAGAGTGGTGATGTATGTAGATGTGCTGAAGCATACCCCCCCTCACACTGCCACCATTTAATAATATGGGATGTAAGAATATGGGATGCAAGCATTTTCAATTTTTCCCATTTGTTGGAGGTTGTGGAATGGAACCCCTGAAGATATGGAGGGTCCACTGTACTTCATTATTTTCAGATTATGAACCATTCAGATCAGAACATTTCACAGCTGAAATATGTATGCAGCCCATATAATAGATTATAGAAGGACTGAAACAGGGAAAGCTTGCAAAAATATGTGTTTTCAACCTGTGCCTTGGGGTCAACATCACAACAACAAATGCTCTATTTGAATAACTGCAGTGATCCTTTGGAACATGTGGCACCACTCAGAGGGCATCTCCAAGTGACTCTGCAGACTAAAAGAGTCTTATAAAGGAACAGGTGGTCTCTCAAGTACCCAGATCCCAGTTATTTAAGGTTTACAAACTAAATAAAATCTTGAACTTGGTCAAATAGAAAACACAGCCGGTGAAGTCTCGGCAGCAGAGTTCTCGGTTGTTGGTGGTTCACCCTTCTCAGAACCCTAGATAATCAGGGTTTTAGAAATAATAGCTGTTTATATTGTAGCCCACAACTGGAATATATGTGGCCTCTAGATGATGTTGGACTATATTCTAGCATCCTTCACTACTGGCTATGCCGGCTAGGGATGAACGGGTTGCTCACCTGGAACCGTGGTTCTTCAAGTGGTCATCTGTGAACTCACACAAACAAATTTACTGAACCTGCACAGTGCATCACTCAGAACCTTCTAGAGCTGTTATATAATAGTTTTGGTAGCAGTCCCTCTTCCTTTGCTCCATGTGACTAGCCCAATTCCCACTCAAACTCTCAGTTCCGTGGCCACCATAACAGCAGCCATGGAGCTAAGGATATGTGGGGAGGACAGGTGGGTGTTGTGTGAATTCACAGATGACCACTTGAAGAACCATGGTTACAGGTAGGCATCCTGTTTTATTTTGTTGTGGTCTCTGTGACTCACACAAATGGGAGGCTAGCAAGCTACTCACCATACAAAACTTGTGACACAGGAGAGAACGCTGAGAGAACACTGTTCTCTCAAAGGGAGCATAAGCCCTGGACCTGGCTTCCACTTTATAATGTATAACAGAGGTCAGGGGAGACCATGTAGCTGCCCTGCAAATATCCTCTAAGGCACCTGTTTCCAAAAGGCAGATGAGCAGAGACAGCTCTGGTGGCTACACACACAAAGAGGAGGGTCCTTCTTGCCCAGTTCATAGATTAAATGCATGGCTGATGAGATTCACTTACACTTGAGATGAAAGAGAGAATCTCTTCTTGGTTGAGGAATAGCAAACAAGTAATTTCTGAGACTCAGAAAAGTCAACAGTCCTGTTAATGTAAAAGGCCTAAACCCATCTGATATTAAGACAATGTAGAGTGAGGTCTAAATCCATGGAAGAGTTTTGTATGAATGCAGGCAACACAATGTCCTGGTTCAAGTGAAAGGCTGATGCCACTTTTGGAAAGAAAAAAGTATGAGGCCTAGGAACAACTTTGTCCTTATGGAACTTTAGATGTGGAGGGTCCACTCGAAGCACATAGAACTACTCTCCTGGTCACCTGGCTGACATGATGCCATGATGAACATTGTCTTCCATGTGAGGAAGTGAATGTCAAGTTGCCATTGGCTCTAACGGTTTCTTAGAAAGCTGAGATAGGACTAGCTCTAGGCTCCACTAGGTGGTGGGGCCTAGCACAGGTAGGTATAAGTTCTTTTAGCCGTTCAGACACTGTATCACCGAAGGAGCCTCCATTCATGGCAAGATGTCAGAGTGCTGCTGAGAACATTTACTAGAGTGTTCTCTTTTTCAGTAGATCAATTACAGAAAAGAAAATGTTCGTGCTGATGCCCTACTTCCATACGCATGGTGTTCAGTACAGCCGGATGGCTGACTTGGTCTCTCCTTGTTTGTTCAGAAAGTAGACCACCATGGTGTTGTTGGATACTACCTAAACAACTTTGCCCTGTAGCAGGACTTAAAACATACACAGGACCTTCACTGCCACCAGTATCTCCAATGCACTGATGTGGAAGCCAGTTTCCATTCCTTTCCAGTACCCTTTGATGGAAAGGCCTACCATGTGTGCTCCCCATCTGCCCATGGAAGCATCTATCATCACTGATTTGGCTGAGGGAGATGAAAGGCATTCCCGCTTGAATGTACTTGGTATGGAGCCACCATTCCACAGAGCAATGTACTGCTCCTCAGTATAGTGAGATGCATATGAGAAGAGTCAGTGAGAGGGTCAAACTGAGACAGGAACCAGGTTTAAAGTGGGCATATTTGAATTGTGTATATGGTGAAGGCCATGAAATCAAGGAGGAGTTGAATATCCTTGGTGATCACTCATCTGGACTGTCAAAACCAAAAGACAGCTGTTTGTAGGTTTCAAATCCTCTCATACAAAAGGTAGGTAGCTGCTTTGCAGCAGTCAAGCATAGCTCCATTGAATGTGATGGTCAGAGATGGCTGAAAGTAAGACTTCTCATATTTTATGATAATGCCTAGAGTGTTGAGGAGGATGAGAGTGAGGTTCGTATCAGCAAGGACATGGGTCCTGAAATGGGCAGCAAGAAGACTATCATTGATACAGAGAAAGACAACATACCACAGCCATGCACTGGGGCAGCAGATAGTCTAAACAGAAGGCTTGAGAAGCAGTAGGCTTGTCTCCCTGTGGCAAAGGAATGGAAACACCAATGTGACAGTCAAATTCCAATGTGGAAGTAAGCATCCTTGAGGTCCAACGTCGCAAACCAGTTTCCTTTTTGCAACAGAGGCATAATAATACTGAGGTTGACCATCCAGAAGTGTCTGGGCTCGATGAAGAAATTGACATTCCTCAGGTCTAAAATGGAATGGAGACCTCTATCCTTCTTTGAAATGATTAAATGGAGGAAGAAAAAAAAACTCATGGGAAAAAGGACTGGGGAACCAGTTCAATAGTACCCTTGGAGAGAAGAGAGTTGCCCTCCTCAATAAGAGTGTTGGAAGAAGAAGCAATTCAAATAATCCTCATAGGGAGGTAATCTAGAAACTTGATGGCACAGCCCCACCAGAACCCAGCTGTTAGATGTTATGGCATGCCCAGGCATGGAGGTAGTTGCTCAGTCTGTTGCTAAAGGAAGGAGTACTGGAAGGGAGAAGGCTGGGAGAGTGGTCAGGATAGGGTTTGGTGTGGTCAATAGGCTTTTTGCAGTACGACTGTGAGTGGTACCAACAGGCCAAGGAAGGCTTTCTTGAAGAGTTCTCTACAAGAACACTTGTAGAGTTAATAGCTTCACGTGCCTCGATTATGGGAGCTAAAGGGCAACTTTGAGCCAGAAGTCTGTCTGGACCATGAGTATCAAGAGCAGGATGATCATGACACTTGTGGTCGGAATCCTAGCTTTCTGGTAGTGATATCCATCTTGTGTGTATGCTCCAGTTTATCATCCCTCTCCATACTGAACAGGGCCACCTCATCAAAGAGGAGGTCCTTGATCATTGCAGATTGGAGGAGAGCAAATGTTATCCCCATCTTCAAGAAGGGAAAAAAAGAGGACCCAAATAATTATCGCCCAGTCAGCCTGACATCAGTACCCGGGAAGATCCTGGAGCAGATCATTAAGCAGTCAGTTTCTAATCATTTAGAAAGCAACGCGGTAATCACGAGAAGTCAACATGGATTTCTCAAAAATAAGTCATGCCAGACTAATCTTATCTCTTTTTATGATAGAGTTACTAGCTTGATAGATGAAGGGAGTGCTGTGGATGTAGCATATCTCGATTTCAGTAAGGCCTTTGACAAAGTTCCCCATGACATTCTTGCAACGAAGCTAGTAAAATGTGGGCTGGACAGGGCTACCGTTAGTTGGATTTGTAATTGGTTGACCGACCGAACCCAAAGGGTGATCACGAATGGCTGCTTTTCGTCCTGGAGAGAAGTGACTAGCGGGGTGCCACAGGGTTCTGTCCTAGGCCCAGTGCTGTTCAATATTTTTATCAATGACTTGGATGAAGGAATAGAGGGCATGCTCATCAAATTTGCAGATGACACCAAATTGGGAGGGGTTGCTAATACGCCAGAGGACAGGATCAAAATTCAAAATGACCTGGATAGATTGGAGAGCAGGGCCAAGGCGAACAAAATGAAATTCAACAGAGAGAAGTGTAAGGTCCTACACTTAGGCAGAAATAATGGAATCCACAAATATAGGATGGGGGACACGTGGCTGGATAGCAGTACGTGTGAAAGGGATCTAGGAGTCTTCACAGGCCACAAGCTGAACATGAGTCAGCAGTGTGATGCGGCAGCCAAGAAAGCCAATGCAATTCTCGGCTGCATCAATAGGAGTATGGTGTCTAGATCGAGGGAGATACTGGTACCACTCTACTCTGCTTTGGTTAGACCCCATCTTGAATACTGTGTCCAGTTCTGGGCACCCCAATTCAAGAAGGATACTGACAAGCTGGAGCAAGTCCAGAGGAGGGCGACCAAAATGGTGAGAGGCCTGGAAGCCATGCCCTATGAGGATAGACTTAGAGAGCTGGGTATGTTTAGTCTGCAGAAGAGGAGGTTAAGAGGGGACATGATAGCCATGTTTAAATATTTGAAGGGATGCCATGTAGAGGAAGCAGAGGGCTTGTTTTCTGCTGCTCCAGAGACCAGGACAAGGAGCAATGGATTCAAGCTGCAGGAAAGGAGATTCCACCTGAACCTCAGGAAGAACTTCCTGACAGTCAGGGCTGTCCGGCAGTGGAATATGCTGCCTCGGAGTGTAGTGGAGTCTCCTTCCTTGGAGGTTTTTAAGCAGAGGCTTGATGGCCATCTGTCGGGATTGATTTGAGGGTGTTCCTGCATGGCAGGGGGTTGGACTGGATGGCCTGTGTGGTCTCTTCCAACTCTGAATTTCTATGATTCTATGATTCTATGATCATCATATGAGCTGGGTGGGAAAGGCCTGATGATTGTAGCTAGGCATGTCTTCTGTGGGTGATGGCACCTGCTAAGGTTTTGCTGCTGCAATCCACAACCTGTCTAGTGGTCATAAGTTGTTGGAAGGCAAGGCTGTAAGCCTCAGTCTGGTACACAGTAGCCATAAATTTGTCCCCAAGTTTGGCCAGAAAGGGTGTCATCCACTCCCATAAGTTGGTAAGCAGACATGCAAGCCTTTTAACGGGCAATTCTGAACAATAAGACAGCAATGGAGTAGAACTTTTTGCCAAAATGTCAGACTGAAAGCGGGTGGAAGGATGCGGGGGAGATGGGCTGGCTCACTGGGCCCTGGGAGTCTCCAGCTGAGATCATGAAGGAGGAAGTGGAGGTGCTGTATGCAGTTGAGCCACGCAGGCTCCTCCTGGTGGCCGGGTGGTTGAGCAGGGGGAGCAGAGCAAGACCCAGAATGGCAGGTATCTGAATCCATTATTATGGTCTTCTCCAAGACTCAAGAGACAGTGTGAATGCCCATCAATTACAGGGATCTTACTGCCATAGGAGATGTACTTCTTAAATTGTGCTGAAGGCATGCCAAAGAATTAAATCAAAGAGACTATCCAAAACCAGTCTGCACTGAAGGCAAAACAGAGTTGAAAGGCAAGCCAAATCAGCATCAGAAAGAAGAACCAAAACTCAGACCATGCTCAAAACTGAAAGTAGGAGAAGCTCACCAACGGTTCCTTCAATGCTTCTACTATGACAGATGAAAAGGAACTGAAGATTTGAGCTAGCACATGGACCAGGGAAGAGGGACCAAAACACTTGTGTAACAGCTCTAGAAGATTCCACAGTAAACCGATTTGTGTGAGTCATCGAGACTGCAAAGAAGAAGAACAGTTTGCTTACCTGTAACTGTGTTTCTTCGAGTGGTCATCTGTGCCCTCACACAATGGGATCTTGGCACATGCGCAGTAGCGTTTTGGAAAGTTCCAGAGCTGAGCAGCTTGGCAGGAACCCCTCCCCCTCGGTACTGAGCATGCTCAGTCCCGCAAAGCCAAGGGTCTTCCCTCAGTTTCGAAGTCTACCGATAAAGGGACCTGAAACAGGGGAGGCTGGGCGGGTGTGTGTGAGGGCACAGATGACCACTCAAAGAACCACAGTTACAAGTAAGCAACTTGTTCTTCTTCGTGGTCTCTGTGGGAGATTAAGTAGCTTACCGTTGGATGGCGGCTCAGGTCCTAGATGATAAGAGGACAGCACTGCACAACCAAAGCAGACATCACATCGGGCTCTCCAATCAAGGTGGTAGTGGCGGACAAACGTTGAAGGTTGCGTCCACATAGCCACCTGACAAAGTTCCTGCAGGTCAACTCCTTTGAGGAGAGTTGCCGAAGAGGCCACAGCCCTGGTGGAGTGGGTGTGTAGTGGAGATGGAGGTGGTTGTCTGGCGAGCTCGTAGGCAAGGTGAATCACCTGAACGACCCACTTAGAAAAGTGTTGAGTGGAGACTTTATGACCTTTCCGCCATCCACCATAGCAAACAAAAAAAATGTGGAGTAAGGCGAAAGTTCGAAGTGCGTTGTAGATAAAAAGCCAGCACCCGAATCACATTGAGTGAGTGGAGACAGCGCTCAAGAGGTGAAGATGGTTCGGGATAGAATGTTGGCAGAAAGATATCCTAGTTAAGGCGGAAGTCAGAAACAACTTTAGGGAGAAAGGAGAAGTCCAGGCATAGGACCACTTTGTCTCTATGAAACACCAGGAAGGGTTTGTCTGAGCATAGCGCAATCAGTTCCCCCACCCTTCTAGCTGATGTAACAGCGACCAGCAATGCTGTCTTCAGAGTAAGGTGATGGTCATCAGACATGGCCATAGGTTTGAATGGATGGTGCATGAGTTGGGGAAGGACGAGAGATAGCGACCATGGAGGAAGAGGTGGAGAGACAGGGGGATAGAGGTGTTGAAGGCCTTTGAGGAACTGCTTGACCATAGCATTTCTGAAAAGAGCTGAGGAAGGAGAGCCATGACAATCACAGAGAGGTAGACTTTAAGAGAGGAGAAGGCCAGCACTTGTTCCCTTAGAGACAGAAGGAAATGGAATAATGTCACTAAGGAGGCAGGGGAGGAAGCCTCACCATGGGCATCTGCGACGGCAGTGAACTTGTGCCACTTGTATGATCTACGAGTGGATTCCTTCCTAGAGGCCGTGAGAAAGCACGGATGGCAAAAGAGTCTAGAAGGTTAACCTCCAAGCATGCAAGTGGAGGCGAGGGAGGTTTGGATGAAGCACACGACCATCTGAGTGCAAGAGGAGGTCGGGCATGCGCGGAAGCGGCATCTGATGGCCCCCGGAGATGGTGAGGAGACATCCGAACCACTGCTGTCTTGGCCAATAAAGGGCCACGAGAATAGTGTCCGCTTTTGTCTGCGGCAGTCTTGGCTACCACTTGGCTCAGGAAAGGAAATGGGGGAAAGATATAAAGGAATCCTCTGTTCCAGGGGAACTGGAATGCCTCTCTGAGTGAACAGTGCCCTGTGCCGGCTCTGGAGCAATAGTGGGGACACTTCCTGTTCTGGTAGGTGGCAAAGAGATCAATGGATGGAGTGCCCCATCAGGACACTATATGGTGAAAGGCGGTGTTGGAGAGAGATCACTTGTGATGGCAGACTGTGTCTCTGCTCAGCGTGTCCGCTGTGGCATTGTCCCCTCCTGCCAGGTGAACTGTGATTGGGTAGATCTGTAGCAGAATGCACCAGTCCCATATCTGTAATGCGAGATGCAGTAGGAGGGACAAGTGGGTGCCTCTCTGGTAATTGATGTAGCAGACAACTGTTGCATTGTCAGACAACACTTGTACAGTCTGTCCTACGAGGAGTTTCCAGAACGCCTGGAGGGCTTTGAAGATCGTCAGAAGCTCCAAGGCATTGATATGCAGATGTTTCTCCAGTCTGGTCCAGTGGTCCTGGACAAAGAGGCAATTGCAGTGAGCTCCCCGGCCGAGGAGAGATGTGTCGGTGGTGATAGTGAGGGATGGACGGGGTTTGGTAAAGGGCATTCCAGACAGCAGTTGGTGAGGCAACAGCCACCAGCAGAGGGAATCCTTGACAGGATGTGGGATTCAAAGCATACGCTGTTCATTGAGGAGAGGACTGAAATGCCTGAGGAACCAGTGTTGGAGAGGGCGGGCACGGAGATGAGACAGGTAAGTGACCACGGTTGTGGCTCCCATGTAGCCGAGGAGCTGTTGAATTCGACGAGTAGAAATGGAAGGACTGTGCAGAATTGTGGCTGTAGCTTGGCGCAGCACCTGCACGTGTTCTGTCGGAAGGAATGCCATGGCAGAAGTGAAGTCTAAAGTGGCTCCGATGAAGTCAAGGATGTGTGCAGGTTCCAAGTGAGATTTCTTGGGATTCAACCTGAGACCGAGATCAGAAAGCAGAGAAAGAGTAGATGAATGTCCTCGTATAACTTTTGCTTGCAGAGCGCCACCAACAGCCAATCCTCGAGGTAGGGATCCACCATGATGCGTTTCATATGGAGGTAAGACACCAGAGGGGTCGAGCACTTGGTGAAGGCCCTGGGGGAGGTGGACAGACCGAAAGGAAGAACCTTGTACTAGTAGCACACATCGCCGGCCGCAAACCAGAGGTACCTCCTGTGCGAATGGCGATATGGAAGTAGGCGTCTTGCAGATCGATGAACGCAAACCAGTCCCATCGCTTGAGGAGAGAAAGGATGGAAGACAGGGTGACCATCTTGAATTTCTAGGGGGAGATGGGCCAAAGAGTGCCGTCTACCTTTCATACGGTGAAAGTACTGGGAGAAGAAGCCGGTGGATTTGGCTGAAGACAGCCTTTCTATGGCCCCTTTGTAAAGGAGTATATTGATCTCCTTGAGAAGAGCAGGAGGTCCAGAATGGGCCAAAGAGTGCCGTCTACCTTTCGTACGGTGAAGTACTGGGAGAAGAAGCCGGTGGATTTGGCTGAAGACAGCCTTTCTATGGCCCCTTTGTAAAGGAGTATATTGATCTCCTTGAGAAGAGCAGGCCTGGAAGGTGTGGAGAAGACGCCCAATTTAGAAACTCAACGGTGTAACCGGGATGGACAATGGTTAGGAGCCAGGTGTCCAAAGTGATGGTGTGCCAGGTGTTGAAGTGGTGAGACAGTCCTGGGACCTTGGACAAATGGCCTGGAAGATTGAAGAGTGGTAGAGCTGGTGACCTGCGAGGTCAGACAAAAGTGAGACTTTGTAGCAGAAGAAGACTTCTTGGAGGAAGGCTGGCAGCACCTGAAAGAATGGTGAGATGAGGAGGCTGGCAAAGATTGTTGAGAGGACCACCATGGAGACTGCGACTGATAAGAGTAGGAAGGACGCCTCCATGAAGATCGGAATTAGGGAGGCCTATCTTCTTTGCTGTCAGGCGAGCCTTCACAAGGTGGTCCATGGCATTGTCTGTGGTGGCATGGAAGAGGCCCTGACCATCGAAGGGAAGATCTTCTATCCTCTTTCGATTATCTTTAGTTAGGTCAGCGGACTGAAGCCAGGCAAAACAGTGAAGAGCGATCACATCCACCATGACCTGCGCTGCACCCTCAACGGTGTGTTAAGAAGACTGAATTTGTTGATTAGTGAGTGTGACAGACTCGTTGTAGAACTGAATAGCAGTGGTCTGATGGTCATCCAAAAGATGGGAAATCAAAGGAAAAAGTCTATCCCAGATGTTTCTCTGATAAGCCACTAAACAGGCTTGGGTGTTGGAGACCCTGGTGATCAGAGAAGAGGCTGAATAAAAACGACAGCCAAAGATATCAAGGCAACGACCCTCACGATCAGGGGGAGTAGTATGAGCCCTCTTACCCCCTTTTGTCTGGGAGTACTCAACAATGATGGAATTCGGAGTGGGATGATTGAAGAGGAATTCCACATCCTTACATTGAGCCCGGTACAGATGCTCCAATCGATGAGGAATTGGCTGGAAGGAGGCTGGCCGAGACCACGAATGTTTAATGACTTCCTGCAAGGCTGGCAGAAATGGAATCAGTGCTGTTGTAGCAGGACGCACATCAACGTAATGAAAGACCAGGTCCTAGACCGTTGGGGTAGGGCCAGAAATGTCGAGGCCCAGCATGTTGGCCATCCTGAAGAGGATGTCAGAGAACTGTCTGACATCCTCAGGTGAGGAATCCGGACTCAGTTCTCCAAACATAAGTGGAGAAGAGGTGTAAGACTGAGGAGTAGAATCAGCAGAATCCTCATCAGAATCATAAGAACCAGACGACGGAGAAGACAGAGGTGGGTGAGACTGTTGAGCCTGATTCATTGAAGAGGGTCTGGTACTGATGATGGAGTCGGTACTGGGGCCGGAACAGACGAAATCAGCAAGATGGCAGAAACAGGCACGAAAAGGGACTGTGTCAAAAGCGGAGCCAACGAGGTAGACGGAGGAAGAAGGGCCACATGGTTGTCCAGTGGAGGCTGAGACACTGTAGCGGTCATTCGAGGTGGAGGAGTAACAGCCCGGTATCAAGGGGAGCAATCACAGGACCGATGGAAGGAACAAGATGGAGAATGTCGGTAATATGCAGACCGAGATTGAGAATGGGACCAAGAAGGGTGGTACCAAGATGAATGGTGGTAGCACAATCGCGAGGGGGAGCGCGATGGAGACCGAGAGTGGCGAGGTCGGTATGGAGACCGTCGACGGACATCAGGATGGTATTGGTCATGGTAAGCCAGCAAATAAGAGTAATAAGAGCCGGGCTGCTCCCTCCACAGATGCTTGTGACCACAGAGGGCTATGTAAGATGCCGATGAAAAGGGTGAATCCCCTCTGGCTGATGGGACATTCTGAACACCACAGTACCCATGGTCACAACAACTATGTGATCTACCTCGATCAGTGCATCCTGGAGAGCAAGCCACACTCGACTGAGGCCGGTCTTGGAAAGGAGCCTGGGGAGCACCCGAAGCAGATTCTAGTCCAGGATGGCCAGAGGTCACTGCCAGAGGAAAGGAATTTTGGGAGAACCCTTCTCCGGGCTGGTCCACGGTCGCAGGAGGAGAAACAGTCGGGGTAGGTTGATGGTCCGGATCCGAAGTGGGTTCCATCGTTACTGGAACAGACAGTACCAGGAGCTGGATCAGCTCATGCGCCAGTGAGAGGGTAGGCACCTCTGCCTCCTCCAAAGTGACACACTGAGGCTGCGTTGGTGGAGGTGTTGGTAAAGGCCCGAGAGCGGTCGGTTGAATTGCCGATGGACGGGCAGCGGGTGAAAGAGAGCAATGTTTTTCCTCCTTCTTTTTAGGAGCCACAGAGGAGTGGCATGAAGAGACCCACTTGCACTCCGCCAAAGTAGGCACAGTGCGAGGTTTTTGGGTCAAAGCTGGCTGTGAAGTAAAAGAGGTGTCTCCAGAACTAAAAGATTGAGGAACTACTGGCATCTTCAAAAGCTTTAGAATCCTCAGAAGAGAGGAGACAGGTGGCAGAGTTGATATCTATACCAAGGGCGTCGGTACCGAGGATGACATCGATACCGACATAGTTGGAACAGAAGACTGAGAGGCCTCGAGGTGGACAAGATGACACCAAGGCGGTAAAAACAGCCGTGTTAGAAGCCACCTGGTCCTTCGAGTGAAGAGCCTACTCCCAGCAATAGGACTTCAAGCGGGAAGCCCTATTCTTCCGGGTTTGTGAGGTGAAATCCTTGCAAATAGAGCAGACTCGAATGTTATGGCCCTCTCCGATGCAGAACAGGCACTCGGAGTGGGCGTCAGAAAGTGAAATCTTGCGGTCTCAAGTAATGCACAATTTGAAGAGAGAAGAATCATAGAGTTGGAAGAGACCCCAGGGGCCATCGAGTCCAACCCCCTGCTATGCAGGAACACCCATCAAAGCATTCCCAACAGATAGCCATCCAGCCTTTGCTTAAACACCTCCAAAGAAGGAGACTCCACCACACTCCAAGGCAGCATATTCCATTGCCGGACAGCTCTGACCACCAGGAAGTTCTTCCTGAGGTTCAAGTGGAATCTCCTTTCCTGCGGCTTGAATCCATTGCTCCTTGTCCTAGTCTCTGGAGCGGTAGAGAACAAGCCTTCTCCCTCCTCAACATGATATCCCTTCAAATATTTAAATATGGCTATCATGTCCCTTCTTAAACCTTCTCTTCTGCAGACTAAACATACCCAGCTCCCTAAGGTGTTCCTCATAGGGCATGGCTTCCAGACCCTTCACCATTTTGGTCACCCTCCTCTGGACATATTCCAGCTTGTTGACATCTTTCTTGAATCAAGGTGCCCAGAACTGGACACAGTATTCCAAATGAGGCCATAAGACGTAAGAAGGAGAAGGAGTCCTTACAGTTTTCCTGGAAGGAAAGTCCAAAAGTATGAAGAAAAGAAAAGTTCAGCAGAGGAAACCTTCTGAGCTGCTGTTTGGCGGATGAAAAGAAACTGAAGGAAGACCATTGGCTTGGCGGGACTGAGCATGCTCAGTACCGAGTGAGGGAGGGGTTCCTGCCAAGCTGCTCAGCTCTGGAACTTTCCGAAATGCTACTGCACATGCACAAAGATCCCATTGTGTGAAGCACAGAGACTATGAAGAAGAGGATGAAAGATACAGTCCAATAACAGCTGGAGAGTTACATCTCTCCCATGTCTGTTCCAGCCTTAAGAAACCATTCCATACAAAAACAAATGTGGATTCTGCAACCTGTACACTGTTCTGATTTCTTTAAAGGAGGGGTAGAGAACGTGAAAGCTTCCAGATTTTCCTCTAGCAAAATCCTCGTCTGCCTGGGCCACCACAACTAATGATGAGGGATCAAGCACAGATGAACAACACCCAGAAAGCTACATGCTCTCCAACTTGGCCTTAAAGGAAGGACAGTATAGAAAATATATGAAAAATTCTACAGGCTATTGATATTTACATGCTTACTTTTTTTTCGTAACTTCAGCTAGTCACAAATAGGACAGTGAATTCCCCATGCCTATCCTGCTTAGCCAATTCTGACCATCAGAGACTGCAGGCACTGCTTGGAGATTTAAGGGAGCCTGCATAATACTTAGGCCATCCTTTTAAAAGTGTCTCCACATCAGATTCCTCAGTGTGTGCTGCAATGCTGGAACAAGCACACTGCTAGTTCAAACATGGATGTTCTGGCCACTGCTGCAGCTTAACTCAGTTGGGCCATGCTAACCTAAACTAGGCCTTTCCAGGTGTGTCCCCTATTAAATTATGAGAGTACAAATCCAGATTGTAATAGGACAAAGAAAAATTATAAAACCTCAACATATTCAAGAAGCAGAAGTGTGTTTATACAGAAAAGGCTCGTATACAATGACTGGGCACATGGTTGCTGAGTACAGGTATGGGAAAAAACAGGCTCACCTTTAACTATGGTATTTTGAGTGGTCATTTGGGAACTCACACAAATAGATCAATTGTGCCTGCACAGTGCATCGTTCGGAAACTTCTAGAGCTGTTACGCAAGCATTTTCGTAGTAGCCCCTCCTCCACTTGTACCATATGACCAGCGGTATCGTGCTTAAATGCTCAGTTCCATGGCCACCAAAGAGGCAGCCCAGGAGCTAAGCACATTGAGTATGATGGAAATGGGGAGGAAGTTGTATAAGTCCACTTAAAGAACCACAGGCCATTTCTGCACCATACTGTTATAGTGCTATTATTCCACTTTCAACATACTATGGAATTCTGGGGTCTGTAGTTTACTGAGGCCAAAGAACTCTCTGGCTGAGAATTCTAAACACCCTCCCTAAACTGCAATCCCAGGACTCTATAGGATGTTGAAAGTGGAATAATAGCACTATAACAGGGTAGTGCGGAAATGGCCACAGTTATAGGTGAGCCGCCTGTTCTTTGTGGTCTCTGTGACTTGCCCACTACTAACCCAGGTGGTGAGTGAATCATGCAACACAGGAGTACAACACTGCTCTCCCAAAGGCAGCATCAGCCTTGACCTTGAGTCCAGTCTGTAGTGTGTAATAAAGGTGAAAGGCTGAGACCAGGTAGCTGCTTTATAAATGTTCTGCAGGGGAACACCTTTTAGAAAACCCAAATAAAGGATGGTCTTTCTTGGTTAGCTTGTACACTATGTGAATCACAGAGGAGATCCATTTGGAAATGGGGATGCTGGGCAGAAAGTGGCAGTCCTTTTTTGTGGATAGAACAGCAAAGAGTCTTTGAGATTGTTGAATGTCAGCTGTCCTATTAATGTATAAGGCTAAAGTTCTTCTAATTTCCAAGCAGAGAAGCACATGTTCGAATTCAGAAGATGGTTTTGGAATGAATACTGGTAATACAATGTCTTGGTTCCGGTAGAAAGCAAAAACCAATCTGGGAAGAAAGGAAATATCCGGCCACAGGATGACTTTTGTCTTTGTGGAAACACAGGGAGGAAGCATCAATACAGGATACACACTGTTTTCCAGCTTGACTGGAAATTACAAGGAAGGCCATCTTCCATGTCAGGAGATGGATGTTGCATGTCACCACTGGATGTTGCATGTCACCACTGGTCTCCAGGGGAGCTGCAAAAGGATAAGCTCCAGACTACATTGGGCTGTGGGAACTCAAACTGGAGGGTGCAGGTTCTTGTAGCCCTTTAAGAAACATTTTACAAGAGGCCACCAGAAGCAGCAGGGCTTACCTGTCAGCAGGAATTGATGAGATGTGGTAACAACATAGCATTTAATAGATGATAGTGAGAGTCCTTTCTCAGATGAGGAAAGCAAAAAGTCCAAGAAATGCTGAATCTGGGCCGCATCCGGAGGTATGTGTTGGGAAGACAAGAATGAAAGGAACTTGCTCCACCTGTAGGTGTAGGATCCTCGTATAGAAGATCTGAGAGCGGTTGCTAGGACTTGATGATGCAGTGTTAAAAAAAAAAAAAAAAAGCTAAGGACAGATCCTCCAGGTTGTCAATTTGAGAGTCTCTGTGTCAGGATGATGAATTTGAGTACTGTGAAGAGTCAGGAGATCTGGTCTTAGTGGAAGCCTGAGGTAGACTCTGCGAAACAGGTGGAGGAGATGGGTGAACCAGAGCTGGCTCAGCCACTATGGGGTTACCAAAATGCAGTTCTTCCAGTCTGCTTGGTCAGCGTGGAGAGGATTCTCGTGATGAGAGGGAACAGGGAAAAGCATACACAGTGACACTCCCCCAATGATACATGAAAGTTTTGCCTAGCGAACCTTTTTTGAGTCCTGGAGCAGAATACGGTACACTGTGCATTCTGAGGTGACACAAAGAGATCAACCTCTGGTGTGCCCGAAATGCAGAATACAGAATGGAGAACAGGACAGAGGATCCATTCATGGCAGGACACAGGTGATATGTTCAGAGCATCCACTAAGGTGTTCTCCTTTCCTGGAATATGGATTGCTGGGAGTAGAATGTCTCTGCCCCAGGTCCGAAGAATGAGGTGCAGTCATGTGCCCCCTTGGTTGTTCAAGTAATAAACAACTGTGGTGTTGGCAAACAGTACTTGAACTGCTTGATGTATTATTAGAGACTCAAAAGCATGGAAATATTCCACTGTCAGCATTTTGAATGTGTTGATGTGGAGCTCAGATTCAAGGACCACTGACTGACCCCCATGGAGAGACTGACCATGTGGGTGCCCCAACTGACCACAGATGCATCCCTTATCAGAGACTTTGTGGGGTGAAATGGAAGAAAAGGCATTCCAGCTAGCAGACTGTTGGTGTGGAGTCACTGTTCTCCAGATAATGGTGAACTGTCCTTGGAATAGTCAGTTGCACCTTAGGTGAATCCACAAGGTCACTGAATGATGAGAGGAACCAAACTTGAAGCAGTCACATCTGAAGGTATGCATTTGGGATTACAAAGACTGTAGAAGCCATAAGACTTTAAAGACCTTGGCAGGCACATGTCTTGAACAGCGACAGTGAAGAATAGCATGATGCAGACTGTGAAACTGATCCAGAGGAAGGTATGCTCAGAGTTGAATATTGCTCCAGGACAGCTGCAAGTGGGAGAGCGCCACAACTGCCAAACACTTCCTAAAGATGTGTGGGGTAGTAGGCAGCCCAAAAGGCATGATGCAAAATCAGTAGGCCCTCCTTCTTATGGCAAAGCAGAGGTAGGGCCGATGTGACCGTCAGATGCCAATGTGAAAACAAGTGTCTCTGAGGTCCAAGGCGACAAACCAGTTTCCTTCTCTCAGCATTGGCAGGATAGAGTTCAAGGTGACCATACAGAAATGCCAGGGATAGATAAATGACTTCACATCTCTCTGATCCATAATGGGGCAAAGTCTACCATTCTTATTTTAAATGATGATATAGTGCAAAAAAAACCCCTGTGGGGCAGAGAATGGTGGCATGGGTTCAATAGCGCCTTTCAGGAAAAGAGTACCGTATCTTATCTTTTCCAGCAGTAAAAAAGAAGTAGCAGTAATGTGAATTATCTCAGTAGATGGATATTTGGCAAATTGGATTGTGTAGCCCTTTCTAATGATGCTGAAGATCCAAGAGTTGGTGGGATGGTAGACTAGATGTGATGATAAGGATGAGGTCTGTCACCAAAATGGAGAATGGAAGGAAGGAGGTCCTGGAGAAAGTCAAATGTGATGTTTACTCTCCAACAATTTCTTTTTGTAAGACTGGGACCTAGAATGAGGTGGAATGGAATACTTCCTTGACCATGGTAGTGAGGGAAAAGACGTTCTGGAGTTCTTCTGTGGAACTGGACTCTAGACTTGTTTGGAACCAGATGGATGTCTCGACTAAGAACATCTAGGCCTGGAGGACCAGGAAGATTGAGAAGGCAAGCTGAACTTTTGAGCAGTGGTGCACATTTTCTGGGTATGTTCTAGGGTGTCATCAGTGTCCTTGCAGAACAACACAAACTCATCAAATGGCAAGTCCTCAGTTGCACTTGTGGACTGACAAGACAAACACAAGGAGTGCAACCAGGTACAATGATGTAGGGCTATGGCTGACAAGAAATTCTGCACTGCAGTCAGCAACGTGCCCTGCTATTGCAGATGCTAAACACTGTCACCCAAAGGTTTTGCCAGGACTGGTGTCATGAGCTTCCACAGATGCTGCTGGTATACTGAACTACATGATTCATAGCGATGCAGAAGGACAATGCTGTAGTGGAATAGAATTTTTTTTAGCAAGGGTATCGAGCTTTTGACCCTCTTTGTTAGTTGGAACAGTCACCTTCTTTTGAGCTGTCTTGATCTGTACAGCCTCAACAATAGAATTCACCTGTGGGTGTTGAGAGAAACGACCAGCATTTGAATCAAATATTCCATATCAAGTGCCCACCTTCTTAGACGTAGGTCTTACAGAAGATGGGTTGCTCCAAGACCACCTTGCAATCTTGAAGAGAGCTGGAAGAAGAGCTATATTAGGTGTAGCGACTCTTGCCTGAAGTCTTCTGAAGACTGGGTCCTGCACAGAGATGGTGAGAAATCACAGCAGGAACAGCAGTAGATACAGAGAAGCAATGGTGTGGAGAAGACCACAACAGAAGTAATCATTGGAATACTGGTGGTAAGAGTAGTCTGAGGAGCACTGGCAGAAGCAGGGGAGAGAAGAGGCACATTGGTGGTTGAAGAGGATGTCTGAAGGTCACTGGTGATAGAAGTGGTTGCAGGATGTGCCTGCATTTCTGTAGGTAGCAGAGACAACACTATCTTGCAAGCTGAATGGGTGCATTAGCAGATCGGGACCATAGATGACGCCTAGAAGAGCGAGATCTAGCAAATCTCTATGCCTTGCTGTATAATGATAAGCGGAAAAATCCTTTCTGTATTAGTATCGAGATGGGCTTTAATCCCAACAGAGATATGCATACCGATGATTGATCAGACCACTGTGCCTCCAGTAGTAGTGATCAGGATCATGTACTCAACAACTTGCTCAGAGAATGAAACTCCTTCAGAGGAAGGGGAATACCAATGGCATTGCAGGGATGGAACATGGTGCCTACGGCCAAACTACCCTGACTCGACTGCTTCAGGAGAGAGGTGATGAAATCATTGGGATCTACAATGAACCAAAGACAGAAGATCGAGAGCAAACTGATGGTGACCGTTGAAATGTAGGCCCATGCTGAGCAAGAGGTGAGGGCGGCAGTGGAGCGTCTTTGATAGGACAAATTCCAAGAACCGGAAATGGCTGCAGCTCAGTTTGATCAGGAAGATCTTGAAAATGGAGGGAGAATTAACTATCTCACCATCTGATGTCGCCAAGGCTTAGATGACCTCTGGAGAGTGGTATGGAACTGAAGGTTTAAGAGCCTAAGACAGAGAAGAATGAGGTGGTGAATGGTCTGGTGATGCTAGTCCCAAAGTGACTGTAGAGGCCACTAGGGATGGCAACTGAGGCTAGGAATGATCTTTGGACCTCTTTTTCTTCTTATGGTGCCCATATTCAGTGTGACTCAAGAGAGTGTCCCAGTGTTGAGGGAACTCTAGTACGGGAGGCACCACTCTTCCATTTGCCAGTACTGACAGTGGGATCAGATGGGGGATGCTTGGCACTTTCAGCTGCAGGAGTCTTGGTAGGTTATTTGTACACAACACATGAGGAGGAGGTAGGAGTGGTGGATACCAAGAAAGCACACAGAGCTGGAGATATATGGATGTTGAAGAAGCATCCAGGCAAGTTCATATTTGCCTGTTCATACAAGAGGGTCTTCAAACCATGAAGAGTGGTTTTGTGGGCCTGTGGAGTCATTGCCTTCGAGTATGAACAGGATCCAATACTGTGATTTTCTCCCAGGCACAAAAATCAATGGCAGGGGCCATCAGTATTTGAGACCTTTGCCCCACAAGTGGAACACTTTTTAAAAGATCTGGATGGCATAGCTACCAGAGAAGCAGAGGTAAACAGGATAGCCGCAACAGGATAAAGCGAAGCTGACAAACCAAGTGATCGAAGTTACTTAGCCAAATCAGAGAAGAAAGCTGGAAAGAGTAAGCAGTCCAAGTCAAAGCCTAATGATCAGTGAAACCAACACACACAGCTAATGTTCCTTTCAATGCTGCTGCTGCAGCAAATGAAAAGGAACTAAGGGTTTCAGCAGGAACATGGCTGGTCATACAGTGCCAATGGAGGAGTGGCTACGATCAAAGCTCTTGTGTAGTAGCTCTAGAAGGCTCCAAATGATGCACTGCACAGGCACAGTTAACCCATTTATGTGAGTCACAGAGACCATGAAGAAGTTAATTTCATCTTCAGAAAAAACAACAACAACAACAACAACGACAGTATTTTCCTCAAACTAACAGATACAGTCACAATCTTCAGGGCAGAAATGCTGAACCCTTAGATCATCAGTACTCTTGCATTCCAGGTGCTATACTTACATAAAAACGGGCATGGGAGACATCTGAAGGCACTGCTACATTGTAAGGCCCAACTGCTTTGTATAGGCTTCGACTATGCCGCACTAGCACGCCCTGTGGCCATATTGTGCTCTCAGACCAGCTGTACAAAAGAAAGATTTTTAGTGAACATCAGGACAACCTAGTGGAATGATAACATCTAGTTAAAAAACAATGACAGTTGGTAAGGTTTTAGCTTGATATATTCATATGAAACATCTTTTGGAATTTTCTAAGAAATATTTTAATTCTGCAGCTGAAGATAAACTAAAGCAGGACAGTTCATTAAAGTTTTAAGTCCTAAATTGGAAAGATCAGCAAAAAGAAAAATTAAATCCAGAAATGGGGTGGGGAGATGCATGCAGAAAGACCTTGTCATGGTATGAAAAAGAAATTCCTGAAAGCACATAATATTCATCCTCTTGAATTCTGATGTACTCCAAAACCCAAACCACATTGAACTGTTTCACTAAAGAGATGGTAGGTAGCCTTTTTCAGATGGATACCAGGAGAAGGCTGTTTTTGGCAAGGAACCTGAATGAGTGCTCACTCCTCTTCAGCTCTTGTGTACACAAAATAAGCAGGTACGGGTAGATGGCTACTTTTTTTTACAGAGAGAAAGATTGAGCTGATGATTGATGCAAAATGTGAAGATGTTTCATCTACATCGTTCACCAGGTTCAGAATAAACTGATTTCCATTTCACTTATTTGAACTTATTTTGAGTTTACAGGTGTTCTTAGCTTATGGCCTCCCCACACTACACAGTTATAGTGCTATTATTCCACTTTCAACATCCTGTGGACTTCTGGGGTTTGTAGTCTATTGAGGCCAAAGAGCTCTCTGACTGAGAATTCTAAATGCCGCTCCCTAAACTGCAAACCTCAGGATTTCATATGATGTTGAAAGTGAAATAATAGCACTGTAATAGTGAAGTACAGAAAGGTCCTTAGTTATGAAGCCTCCTTGACTATTAGCTGCTTAATTAGATTACCATATGGTTCAGGGAAGATTTTTTTAAAAACATAAAAGCTGTTCCCATTAATTGCTTTGACATTTAGAAAAGCAGCCAAGAGACCAAAGTTAGGAATGTTTACTCAGATGCAACAGCCACTTGCTTAAGTGGAATTTGTTGTGGTAAACATGCCTTTGACAAAAGTTTTAATTAGCATAGTCAAAATGTCCTATTATTTGAAGCATATTGCCAGTCCTCTTAATTTTTATCTTATTAGTGGGACATTTTACTATATCCAAGTCATGTTCTGTTGTGGAATGAACATAAAACTAAACCTACTAGAAAGACATTTTATAACACTATGCCTTCATGAGTTTTAAACAACATCCCCCAATTTCAGCCAACTGCAAGGCACAGGGTTTTTTAAATGGAGAAGGAACAAATGTTCTCCTAATGAATCTATTGCATTTGACACTGGGGTACCTTTTTTGTCCCAATAATATAATATATTGCCCATGCCATTCCATGGCATGCCATTTTTCCCCAAATATAATTGGGAGGCATTTTTTTTTTAACTACCTTATAACTAATAGAAAATATGCTAACCAGAAGTTAATATATGCTTGTACCATTTGGCAGAATATGCCATATGCCATTACTATCCCACTGTTATTCTGAAATAGGGTAGTGGACAAGAAAACTACACCATATATGGGAAATCTGCTTGCAAGGATTTGCACTCAGAGAACTCAGGTAACATTCTCGTTGTAGACTGACACAAAGAGTCAAAGGAGGGCACTGCCTTTTTACTAATTATACCACAATACTGTTAACATTTGGTCCTTTTGCGAACAAATAAAAACTTATTGTCCCTCATGGTTTACGTTTGTTTCCTAATTTTAGAGAGTTTTGAGGTTCACAAAAAGGTTTGTTGTTCTTATTGTTTTTAACTGGAAAAAACAGTGATAGGGTTTTTAAGATAAGAAAAAATATTTTGGTTACTTTCAGGAAGAAAAAGAGGTCTATCACCTAGACAAAACATGTTCTGGCTTTTGAAAATATCTTTTCTGGCTCTAGGTGTTCAGGTACCCTGAAATGGCCTTTGTTCTGCACCCACAAACATAGCTTGGATAAGAAGCACTTTTATCCTCTGAAAGACACTAAGGTAAGCAAGAGACAATACAATCTTTTAAAATATCCATGTGGCTGCGGGGTAAAAATCCAACCTATCATGTTGTAACTATGCATTGCTCAATTAGAAATAACTGAAATGTGAGTCATTGGTCTTGCAAGTCTGTTAATCCATTATGAAAGTTTTTTTTTTTTTTCTTATCAGAGAGGAAACAGGCAAAGACAATGTGAGGCCTGACTTCTGCTGAAATATTCTCCATCACACAGGGATATTGACTACCACCACTGTCTCTGGGAAAGATCCTGATACCTTGCTACATGTCCTGCTGCTACCATTTATGTTTTTTCCCTGCAAAATGAATTGGATGTAATTTGTAAGTCAGATTGTACCCTGAAAGGCAGTATATAAATCATTACAATTTTTTAAAAAAAATAAAGTTTATAAACAGCAAGTGCCCAAGTTTCTCCTGACATTCTTCAACATTTGTTCTAAAGAGGAAGGCAGGAACTGGCCATGGGCAAGAAAGGTGCTCTGAGACCTTGGCTGCCTGCCGGCAACAGTAAACTCTTATTTCCTTTGACAAGTCTGATACAATTAGGACTCCTGCTGTTGATTCTGTCTACCTCTCACTTAAGCAGGGGAACAAGAAGTGGGGGCTGTCCACAAATTCATAGAGAAGTGCAGTGCAAGGACAAGGATAAAAGCCCAAACCTATGCATGTCTACTCAGAAGTAAGTCCTAATGGGTTCAATGGGTCTTATGATTGTATGCCTAAGGAATAAGTTGAACAGAGTAAAAAATGCTGTGTCTGATTACACATACACAGGATGAGAGGTGGGATCCTGATATCAAGCAGCTTTCGACTGATTACTAAAGCATGCTAAAATCTATGTTTTTCTGCATACCTAGGAAATCTCTGAAGTGCCTTATCTGCACTGACCTATTCTTCTGCCTAATATATTAGGCATCAAACTACCTCAAATCAGAATAAAATAAATGATTATTTGAAAAAATGATAACACTATTAAAGGAAGTTGAATCTGGAATAAGAAAAATACCCCAATTCTTGTAGACCAGTCTTTGCCCTCCTTCCACATTTTTGGGATGAAAATCTCCTCACAGAGATCAGAAAAAAAAATTGCACAAACAGTGTTAGATAGATATGTCAAAAACAGAGCTCACTAATAGTATATTCTATAAAGGAAACACAATATACAGTAAGATTATTGATGAATACGAATATGGAAAGAACAGTCTTGTGTCCAAGAAAGAACAGTCTTGTATCCAAGTAAGGAGAGCATATAATAGTTTCAGATGTCCTTCCTTGTTCCATTGACTCTGGCTTAAATAAATAAATGTTCTGAGCTCACACTCACATATGCTGAGGGGCATTACTGTATGAACCATGCTCCAGCTTCTGCCACTTGCCCAAGTGGGCAGCTGATCTGTGTAGCAAGTCACAATACTTGGGAGGAAGCAGTTGTGTGGTGAGCATGACAAAAGCATTGATCCACACCATGATGAGGTGTTCGCAAGACCAGCGCATGTCATAGTACTGGGTGCTCTGTAAGAAACCAGAAATGAAGTTAATGGCAGCATCCCAGAGATCCCAAGAACAGAAAGAGGGTGCTCTATAGCCACAGTTCTAAGCAGCTGCTTATGAATTGCATGGCCAGTAAAACAGGGGCTCCCCAAAACATCTGCACATCCCTTTGTGCAAGCTATGTCTAAGCCACTGAATTCTCTAGAATATTCACACCCATGAATTCTGACATGATATAACAAGCCCCAAAAAATCAAGAATAGAGAGAACCTGAATTGCTTATGTAAGTTCCAGATCCCCATGTCCAGACACCAGCCTGATACAACTTCAGAGATCTGGATCTTCTGAGGTTTCTTGTGGGTTTAGATTTCACAACTGCCCCCATTCTTTAACCACATTAACTCAGAGCCTTAGCACTGACACCCCAGACACTGTCCTATCAGGATCCAAACGTGGCTTCAAGTGGCCAGTTACAGCACAAAAATATAGTTGTGTTACAGTTGTCTGGGAAAAAGGACAGGGTTAGTAGAGGGATGGAGAAAAAGGAGTGGGGAAACCACAGGGGCACTACATGTATGGCAATACCTATCCGCCAACCAGGAGCGATACTAGTGCACTCCAGATGCAGTTACGCTCCGCCATCCAGGCTGCCAAAGGGGAGACAGAGAAAAGGGGAATTAACCAGAAATCCATTGTGCCAACAATCCACAGGCAAGATTTAGGAGGCGGCGGCAGCAGCAGCAATAGCAGCGGAGGAGTCAGACAACAGCTACCTTCACAAAGCACAGCGGCAGGAATGCCACGTAGTAGGCACTGAAGAGGGAATTGAATAGAACCTCCTTAATTCGGCGGTTGAAATCTGCTTTCAGGCACTCCACCTCGTTGCGAATGAGGTCTGGGGACAAAGGGCAACTGTGGGTGGGGATAGGCATAGGGTTGTTGAATTGTTCTTTCAGGGACTCTCTGAGCAGAGAGATGAAGTCTTTGGGCTTGATGAGGCTGCCAACCCCTGTGGAACCAGCATCCACCAGCTGATCTTGCATTAAATAGCTGAAGTCTGCAGGAAGTGGCTGTGTTCTGCTGTCTTGGTGGAAGCAGCACAGTGGGACATAGACACCAAACCTGTAAAGAGGGAAGAGGCACTAAGGTGAAATTATAGGCTGTGATAGCCTCACTCAGCCATGAGGCTTACATCCTCCATTCATCCCTTCCATCTCTCCTTCCCTCTAAGAAGCAAGACCAGAGTTAGAGGAACCTGATAGCTTTGAAGTTTCAAGGACAACTAAAGAATTCCCCTGCCTCCCAGATGACTGTCTCTTCCTCAACTCTTTCCCCTACCTCTAGTTTATCTCTATTTTATATCAAAGTGATTTATATAAGGGGAAAAGGTCTAATGGGCAAAAACGTCTCGAAGCAGGCATCTTTCTCAGCAGAACCACCCATTTGGTTCTGATTAACTTTGGCAGCTTTGAAAGCTGTATGCCCTTTCCCATTCTGTATCCACAAACAGGATCCCTTTGTCATGTCTTCTACGCTTTTGTATTCTTTAAAAATTCTTTATTATATTTAGATTTGGGGGGCAAGGTTGCTTCCCAATTCCAGGCAATCTTGGATGATACAAGTTATCTAGACACATTTCAAACTGGCTTCAGAGCAGGACACAGTGTTGATACCACTCTGGATGCCTTCGTAGATGATCTTCATCTGAGCACTGTCAGAGGAATGTGTCCCTGCTTGTGCCTTTGGATCTCTCAGTGGTGTTTGATACTATTGACCATGGTATTCTTCTGGAACGCCTGAGCGGTCTGGGAGTCGGAGGCACTGTGCTTCAGTGGTTCTGGTCCTACCTCTCAGGTAGATTCCAGATGGTGATGCTTGTGGATAGCTGTTCATCAAAAAAGAAGCTGCTATATGGCATACCACAAGGTGCCATTCTATCTCTAATTCTATTCATGGAAATGCTTGAAGAGACCATCCAGAGGCTTGACATAGGATGCTATCAGTTTGCTGATGACACCCAAATATGTTACTCTATGCCTTCAAAAACAGCTTGAGCTCAGGATAGTGTGTCTCCTCTGAATGAATGCCTGGAGGAGATAATGGGCTGGGTGAGGAAAAACAAGCTGAAGCTAAATCCAGACAAGACAGAGGTGCTTTCTGTCAATGGTCCTAACCAGGGTTTGGAAGTATGTGAACCAATCCTGGACAGGGTTGCAGTCACAGCTTGGGAGTGCTTTTGGAGCCATCACCCAAAATGACAGCTCAGATGGTAACTCAGAGACCAACCACTCTTGGTCATTGCATCTATTAGTTTCAACCGATTTGCCAGTTGTGCCCCTTCCAAGAGCTGGACAACCTAAAGATGGTAGTGCATGCACTGGTATCCTCAAGCCTGGAATTTTGCAATGCACTGTACATTGGGCTACTTCTATATCAAGTTTGGAAACTTCAATTGGTTCAAAACGCACCAATATGCCCACTCCTAGATATCACTCCTAGATGTCATCCACTGGGCTGCCAATTAGTTTCCAGGCAAAGTACAAAGTGTTGGTTATTATCTTTAAAGCCCCACATGGTTTGGGTCCATGTTACCTAGGGAATCACCTCCTCCCATAGAATCTGCCCCACACACTCAGGTCCTCTGGGGAACATATAGAATCATAGAAATGTAGAGTTGGAAGAGACCACAGGGGTCATCCAGTCCAACCCCCTGCCATGCAGGAACACCCTCAAAGCACTCCCGACAGATGGCCATCCAGCCTCTGCTTAAAAACCTCCAAGGAAGGAGACTCCACTACACTCCAAGGCAGCATATTCCACTGCCGGACAGCCCTGACTGTCAGGAAGTTCTTCCTGAGGTTCAGGTGGAATCTCCTTTCCTGCAGCTTGAATCCATTGCTCCTTGTCCTGGTCTCTGGAGCAGCAGAAAACAAGCCCTCTGCTTCCTCTACATGGCATCCCTTCAAATATTTAAACATGGCTATCATGTCCCCTCTTAGCCTTCTCTTCTGCAGACTAAACATACCCAGCTCTCTAAGTCTATCCTCATAGGGCATGGCTTCCAGGCCTCTCACCATTTTGGTCGCCCTCCTCTGGACTTGCTCCAGCTTGTCAGTATCCTTCTTGAATTGGGGTGCCCAGAACTGGACACAGTATTCAAGATGGGGTCTAACCAAAGCAGAGTAGAGTGGTACCAGTATCTCCCTCGATCTAGACACCATACTCCTATTGATGCAGCCGAGAATTGCATTGGCTTTCTTGGCTGCCGCATCACACTGCTGACTCATGTTCAGCTTGTGGCCTATGAAGACTCCTAGATCCCTTTCACACATACTGCTATCCAGCCACGTGTCCCCCATCCTATATTTGTGGATTCCATTTTTTCTACCTAAGTGTAGGACCTTACACTTCTCTCTGTTGAATTTCATTTTGTTCGCCTTGGCCCAGCTCTCCAATCTATCCAGGTCATTTTGAATTTTGATCCTGTCCTCTGGCGTATTAGCAATCCCTCCCAATTTGGTGTCACCTGCAAATTGGATGAGCATGCCCTCTATTCCTTCATCCAAGTCATTGATAAAAATATTGAACAGCACTGGGCCCAGGACAGAAACCTGTGGCACCCCACTTCCCTCCAGGATGAAAAGTAGCTATTCGTGATCACCCTTTGGGTTCGATCGGTCAACCAATTACAAATCCAACTAACAGTAGCCCTGTCTAGCCCACATTTAACTAGCTTCTTTGCAAGAATGTCGTGGAGAACTTTGTCAAAGGCCTTACTGAAATCGAGATATGCTACATCCACAGCATTCCCTTCATCTATTAAGCTAGTAACTCTATCATAAAAAGAGATAAGATTAGTCTGGCATGACTTATTTTTGAGAAATCCATGTTGACTTCTCGTGATTACCACGTTGCTTTCTAAATAATTAGAAACTGACTGCTTAATGATCTGCTCCAGGATCTTACCGGGTAACTGACGTCAGGCTGACTGGGCGGTAGTTATTTGGGTCCTCTTTTTTCCCCTTCTTGAAGTTGGGGACAACATTTGCTCTCTTCCTCCTGTCCTCCAAGATTTCTCAAAGATTATAGCAAGCAGTTCCGAAATGACCTCTGCCAGCTCTTTTAATATCCTAGGATGCAATTCATCTGGCCCTGGAGACTTGAATTCATCCAATGTGGCCAGGTATTCCTGTACCACCTCTCTACCTATTATGTGCCTCATTTCCCCTGCTTCCTCCCCTGCTCCCCAACTGCCAGGTTGAGTGCTTGTATCCTTCTGGGAAAAAACTGAGGCAAAGAAGGTGTTAAGTAGTTCTGCCTTTTCTCTTCCCCCTGTGAGTAATTCGCCATCTTCTCTGCGCAGCGACCCTATTGTCTCCTTTTTTTCCTTTTGCTGCAGACATATTTTAAAAAGCCCTTTTTATTGTTTTTAATGTCTCTTACCACCCTAAGTTCATTCTGTGCTTTAGCCTTTCTGACCTCCTCCCTACATCTCCTGGCAACTTGCTTAAATTCTTCTTTGGTGGTTTCCCCCCTTCTTCCATTTCCTATACATGTTTCTCTTAACACTTATCTCAGCTGAGAGTTCTTTAGTCAACCATTCTGGTTTCTTCAGATGCCTACCATTCTTCCTCCTTATTGGCACAGTTTTAGACTGTGCCTTCAGTATCTCCTTCTTAAGGAACTCCCATGCCTCCTGAACTCCTTTCCCTTTCACTATTCCTGACCACAGAATTCCAGCCAGCAGCTCCCTAAGTTTACAGAAGTCCGCTTTTTTAAAATCTAAGATGAGTGTCTGGCTACACTTCTCTTCTCCTTCCCACTGAATGCCAAATTCCAATAGGGCATGGTCACTCCCCCCTAAAGATCCAACCACTTCTACCTCATTCACAAGGTCATCCCTGTTGGTCAGGATCAGATCTAGAATATTTGATCCCCTTGTGGCCTCCTCCACCTTCTGGACCATGAAGTTGTCTGCAAGACAAGCAAGAAACTTGCTGGACCTTGCTGTCTTGGCAGAGTTTGACTGCCAGCATATATCCAGGTAATTGAAATATCCTATTATTACTGTATCTCTCCTCTTTGAATGTGCAGTCATTTGGTTGAGGAAGGCATCATCCAAGTCCTCAGCCTGGGTTGGAGGCCTGTAGTAAATCCCCACCAGAATATCCCTATTGTTTCTCGCTCCCTTAATTCTTACCCAAATGCTCTCAACCTGGCTTTCTGGGTTTAAGTCCTGGATCTCTTCACAGACGAAAACATCCTTGACATACAAGACTAGTCCTCCTCCTTTCTTGTTTGGTCTGTTTTTACAAAATAGGCTATACCCCTCTATTTCTATATTCCAATCATGAGACTTATCCCACCAGGTCTCAGTGATGCCTATCAAATCATACTTATTTTGTTGTATACTTTAACCAGCCAGCACTAGACGCTCAATGGTCACCCAGAAAACTTTTTCTTCAGCTGCACCTAGACTTGGAATGACTTGCTGGAAGACAGTCAACAGCTGAATACATGGTCCCAATTTAAAACAGCACTAAGACCAGTCTTTTCGGGCAGGCCTGTGCTGATGATTTTAAATAGTGAATTTTAACAATTTGAAATATGTATCATCTGCTTTTAGGTCTCATCATCATAATCATCATCATCATCTGTTACTGTTTTAATTGATATTCAGTTTTTAAACATTATATGTTAACCTATTGTTGTCCCCCACCTCAATCCATGGGGAGAGATGGGTAAGAATTAAGAAGAAAGAAGAAGAGGAAATGATACTTACGGGTACCCAAGAAAGAGGAGATTGAGGACAGAATGGCTACGGAAGAGATTGACTAGAGTCCAGCAGAGCACCCATCCGCATAGGGTGAGCAGCACCAGGCGTCCCAGGATCAGTGCCACATAGTGAATCACTGATGTCGTGCCCACCTGAGAAGCCTGGAAAGTCAAATGCAAAGAAACATCAGTGCCATCTTTTTTCCTTGCATATTCCATGACATGTCCTTTCCAAGCATGCCATAAATCACTGCTGGATAAATCTGGGTAAGGTTCAATTTATACAAGTCCAAATTCAGTGCCTGAGCCATAAATGAAATACACACACACACACACGTGGGGAGGTTTGCCCACATGGTTAAAAAAGAAAAACAACTCCAAGGCAAACAAGACAGTTGGAAGAGCAAACATGACAGACACTGTAAACTTTAGTACAAGCTACAAAAAAGGAGCAGGCAGGACTCAGTCTGATGTTCATATGAGATTTGGGGTTGACTGCATTAATAAACCTCATCTGAATTTAAACTGAATCCTGTCACCTCAAATCTCATACAACCTTCAAACTGAATCTTGTCTTTGCAGTGGAGCCCTGTGCTCAACACTGTTTGTAATACAGAGGAAGTGACTTGGATTAGGGACATAAGATATATTTTAAAAGGTCCTATGCACAATGGACTTTACAACAGGTACCCAACAGATACCTCCTTAACAGATTCCACTCAATTTCTTGGTCTGTAATTTCCAGTTTTCCCCCTTGTTAACACTATCAGAATCGAGTTTTTGTTAATCATGGCAGAAATAAAGTGTTGTTTGATAGATCTCTGCCTGTTGTATTGCTGTAACCATGGGGAGGGCTTGAGGCCTCTGCCACTCTCCAACAGCATAAGAGAATTAAACTGCTGCTTGTTTTGACTGTCTCTCCTTACAAACTTTACCTCCTTGGCAGTGCTGTTACAGCTGATCTGGCGGCTATATTGCTAACTCTATTAAAACTGACATTTGGCCAAGGTTGGTGGGGAAAACCAGGACATATTTATTTTCATGCATCGCAAATACATGCATGCACAAGTGTGTGTGCACACACATCAAATCAGGATTATTAATTTGGGTAGAATATTTACAAAAATCTTACCTCAGAGATGAGTACCCATACCAGCCTCCGAGCCAGCATCACTGTGATAAATGCTGCCAGGTGGTAATCAATGAGGTGAAAGTTCTAAAGGGGAAAAGAAGAAGGGATTCACAAGGGTGAAGAGAGGCTAAGAAGGCAAGAATTGCTGAGCTGACATAGCAGAAGCATGGGGGAAAATCAGGATACACTGTGAATCATTCAATGTCTGGCATTTAGTAGATAAGAGAATGTGAGGGATTACGTGCACCCACCACTTCAGAGAGAAGGTGTTTGCACACACCACATTTACAAATAAAACTTACAGAGATTCTGTACCCACCTATAATTTTTCCATCCCTCAAGGGAAGGATCCCGTCTAGCAGAGGAGAGAAGCCCCAACTTTGGAGCTAGGAAGCCAAGTTTCAATCACCTGATCTGGAGCAAGGGTCTCACCCCTCGCCCCTGACACTGCAGCAAAATTTAGACTGTTAACTGGGGCAGGTTATGGACACCACACTACAACCCTGTTGAAACAGTTTCACTGGTTGCCAGTTTGTTTCTGGGCACAATCCAAAGTGCTGGTTGTGACCTATGAAGCCCTATATGGCTCAGTCCAGGCTATTTGGCAGACTGTATCCCTCTATATGACCTAGCCCAGGCTCTCAAAGCATCAGAAGAGAACCTTCTCTCACTCCTACCACCATCACAAGCATGGTTGGTGGGAACGCAACACAGGGCCTTCCCAGTGGCTGCCCCAGATTCTGGAACTCCTTTCCCAGAGAGGCCAGAATGGGTTGCTTCTTGTCCTTCCAGTGGCATGCTAAAACCTCTTTATTCAAGCCAACCTTTGATGCAGAACATTTTTAAAGAACAGGCTAGGGGGCTACTGAACTGTTTCAATTTTACTTGATATCTTTTTGTCTCTTTTGAGCTGTTTTAATTCTTTAACAATTTAATTCTCTTTTAATATTTTTTTTATTTTAATGTTTTTAAATAGTATTGTTCTAAATTGTGAGCAGCTTTGAGGCCCAATTTTGGGAAAAAAGTGGGATATGAAAAATACTACTATTATCATCATCATCATCATCATCTAAAATAAAAACCCCAACACAAAGCACATATCTGAATAAAGCTCGAAACAAAGAGAACCACCTTCTCCTTTTGAAAGAAAATGTAGTGTGGGGTGTCAGGCTTATGGCAGGAATAGAATGACCAGATCAGGATGACCTATGAAAAAAGACATTCCTAAGGTGAGTTTCTTGAGTTCAGAATCGTTGCTCTCAAGTGAACAAGTAATCTCTCAAGAAGGAGAAGCATCTAGGAGGGCAGACTGCACTGCCTTCCTTCCCTTGAAAAGAGAAGACATACATAGTTAAGTCAATTTCTCCCTTAGGGACACTGAAAAGCAGCACAGCCCAAGGCAAAAACATTACAGACAACATTACAGCCTCAGAGTATAATGGAATCTCCTTCTTCTGAGCTTTTTAAATGTTAACACAACGTTGACTGTGCTTGTCGAAATCCAATACAGATCACAGAAGAATGGGTTGCTTTCCTGTAACTGGGTTGAGTGGTCATCTATGAACTCACACAAATGGGTTTACTTTGCCTGTGCAGTGCATCATTTGGAACCTTCTAGAGCGGTTATGTAAATGCTTTGACAATAGCCCCTCCCTTCCTGGTCCAATTTCCACGGAGATCCTCAATTCCCTGGATGCCAAAGCAGCAGCCAAGGAACTAAAGAGAAAGAGCATGACATCTTAGAACCTGTCCTCCATCCTTGTGGTCTCTGTGACTCACAAAAATGGGAGACTAGGAGGCTACTCATCTGAAGAAGTGAGAGTGTTATGTAACACCAGAGAATAGCATGGCTCTTCAAAAGCAGCATCAACGCTGGCCCTGGCCCCTAACTTATAATAAGTAATAAAGGTCAGGGGCTGAGACCAAGTAGCTACCCTGCAAATGTCCTCCAGAGACAACCTGCCTTTCAAAAAGGCTGATGAAGTAGCCCTACCCCTACAGAATGCACACAAACAGGAGTGCCCTTCTTGGTCAGTTCATAGGTCACATGAATGGTGGCAGCAACCTACTTAAGAGTTGACACAGACAGACCTTTCTTGTTCAAGGAACAGCACACACAGAGTCTCTAAGACTGACAAAAGTCAGAAGTCCTGTTGATGTAAAAGGCCAGTGTTCACTTAACATCAAGATACTGCAAAGTGTGGTTCAAATCAGATTAGGGTTCTGCATAAATTCAGACAAAATAATGTTCTGGTTCTAATGAAAGGCTGATATCATTCTCAGAGGAAAAAAGATATTGGCCCTAAGGCTCACTTTGCTTTTGTGGAGCTTCAGATATGGAGGATCGGCTCAAAGGATGCACAACTTTTCTGCCTGCCTGGCCTATGTGATTGCCACCAGAGAGGCTGTTATCTAGGTAAGAAGGCAGATGTACCAGACTGGCTCAAATGGTTTCTTAGACAGCTGTGACAAGACCAACTCCAGGCTCCACTGAGGTGTCAGCCACAGCAGAGGTGGATAAAGATTCCTGTAGCCCTTCAGAAACTATTCAACAATTGGTCCTGGAAGCAGGAAGGCTTGCCAATGATTTGAAAGTTGGTGGAAACTGCTGCCTGGTAACATTTGATGGAAAAAAGAGAAAGACCTCTCCAATCTCAGCAATCCATTTACCAGGAGAGGAGAACATCCAATGATATCTTGTTGCCTGAGCCATGTGGCCACGACTACCGCACATTTCAAGAAAACATGAAATATAGTAAAAAGTTCAAAAGGAAGGATGCAGAAATGATAGGGCCTTCTTCTCACTCCAAAACAGAGGAAGTGTCAATGCAATAGTTGGATTGCAATACAAAAGAACACACATTCCAAATCCAGCATCACAAACCAATCTCCTTCTTGCAACAGCAGCATGATGGTACCAAGACTAACCATCCAGAATGAGAATCATCTAGGCTGGATGTAAAAGTTGGCATCCCTCAGGTCTAGGATGTGGCAAAGGCTTCCAATTTTCTCTGAAACAACAAAATAGCACACGAACTGCCCCCACAGGATGGAGGGAGTGGGGATGGGTTTGATGGTACTCTTGCAGAGAAAAGTGCTGATTTCCTTGAGAAGTATGTCAGAGGAACACAGACTATACCCCCGGGGGGACAGTCCCAAACCTTGATTGCACACCCCTCCTGATTATTCTAGAACCCATGTGTTGAATGTTACAGCAGCCAGGCATGATGGCACTCTCATCTGATACTGAACAGAGGAATATTGGAGGGAAGAAGACAAGAGAAGAGTCAATGACAGCACTTGTTTTAGTCAGAGGACTTTTTATGGTATGACTGCAGACAGTGTCCAGCAACCATTGATGACTTGCATGAGCAAGACAGCAGGAGCATTCTAATGCCTGGATATCAAAGGGCTGAAGGAATGTTTCAATCCCAAAGACTGACTAGATCATCTATAATGTAATCGGAACAAGTGGGCCTGATGTTGGAAACCAAACTTTTTAGCAGTTGTATGCATCTTTTATATGTGCTCTAACTTGTCATTTGTCTCCTTGTTAAAGAGGCTGCCCTCATCAAACAGGAGATCCTCTATTGTCATTTGGGCCTTTTGTGACAGACAAACAACTGCAGCCACAGACAACTACAAGTATTTGAGTGTGACTGTCCCTGCCAGTGTTCTACCACTGCAGTCAGCTGAGCAGCAAAGTTATAGGCTTCAATTTGGCAATTTATTTTTAAAGTTGTTGGACTGATGGATTTTGGTCAAAATTTTCTAACTTAGATTAAATCGATAACTCTATTCAGCCAGCAAAATAATAGTACGATACAATGAAAACATTTGAGATTTCCAAAGGAGACAAGGCATGAAGGTTCTTTGTTTGCTTTGTTGTTTATCTTAGCAATGGAAGTGACGAATTGTGGAGTAACACAAGATGCTGATATAATTGGAATTAAGAAGAGAAAAGCAGAATTCAAAGTGAGAGCTTTTGCTGACGATTGGGTGATTATATAGGAAGATCCACTGACATCGATACAGAAACTGCAACTAAAATTAAAGGAATTTGGAACATTTGTTGATTTAAAGATAAATAAAGACAAGACTAAGAATATGAATTTTCAACATATGAAAGAACTGCAATTGAAGACAGGCTTTAAAGCTGAAAAGAAAGCGAAGTATATCGGCATCTATTCAACGGGAAAAACTAGTCAATTATAAGAAAATAGTTATGTGAAGATATAGAAGGAGATTAAGAAAGGCTTAGATAAATGACAAAAACTGAATCATTCTCTTTTAGGAAGAATATCAACAATATAGATGAACTGTCTTTCAAAAATGATCTTTCTCTTTCAAATGATTCCAATTTTGACTAAAGAAACTCCACTAAAACAATGGCAAGCCTGAATTGTATCTTTTAGGAATCTTGGAAGATGATACAATACTGGAAAAGAAGCAACCTAAACTGGTACAACATATGTTGTTAGCAGCAAGACTAGTTTATGCAAAGTATTGGAAAAAAATGGATTTACCAATGATGGACAAGTAGTTGAATAGATGGTTGGGAATTGCTGAAATGGACAATCTTATGTACAAGACAAAAGGCAAAACACAAAACGAATTTGTACTCTGTTGTTTTAAAAAGTTATTCTCTACATAGATGATGATTATTCGATTATCATCATCTTTTGATAATATTAGTATCTTTTAATAGTATTTTTGATGTATGCTTACTAGTATAAATTAATATCGCATAAATTAATATAGAATATGCTTATTAGGATACATTAGTATAGAATAAGTTAGTAATTTAATAAAATTAATAATGACCTGGGTATTTGAAAATAGTAAGTAAGCAACTAAAATGTTAGCAACAATTACTAACTATGGTATTAAATGCACAATTTAATAGTTAGGTGTAATTGCTTATGTGATACGAACTGTCCTCAGTAAGGGCAGGAACCAATTTTTAGGTTTTTTAGTTATATAATATTTTGTTAGTTTTAGTTATAAGTAAGTTATATAAAGATCAGAGTGTTTGTATGAATCTTTTTTCTTTTTTTGGTTGTTGTTATTCTGTATGTTTAGTATGTTTTTTGTTTTGAATGTACTAAATTATTTTTTTAAAAAAAGAACATATGACCAGTAAAACTCACCAGTGATGTGCAGGATGCAGGATGATTGTATGGGTACCACCAGACAGTCTTGTATATATTAATATACTGAATAAAAAGGGCCACCAGCAAATAGATGAAAAAGAGGAATTCAAACAGGAGGTTTCCGTCTACAGGCAGCTCTGGGATTCGGCAGTGTCGCACAGGCTCTGGAGTAATCAAGGCTGTAATAGGAGGAGCGGAGAGGCTGATAGCACTACCATTCCTGAAACAGAGAAACACACACCACTAACTTCTCTCAGTGTTGCTACAGGGTGAATACAATAATTTTGGCATTGTCACAAGAGTGAGATTTGTTTCCGCAGAGAATCCAAATTAGGAAAGCAACTTGAACAAAGCAAGGTTTATTTCTGCAACAGAAATAGGTCAACACCTTGTGGAGGTCCAAATGTGATACAAAACACATCTTTCAGCACTCACCTTATATACACTGAACAAGTGGGTTTCCACATGTAAACATTCAGAAAACAATTAACACTTAGGCCATTTCTCCACTACACTGCCATAGTGCTCTTATTCCATTTTCAACATCCTACAGAATTCTGGGGTTTGCAGTTTAGGGAGGGGCATTTAGAATTGTCAGCCAAAGAGCTATTTGGCCTTAGTAAACTATAAACCCCAGAATTCTACAAGAGCTTGAAAGTGGAATAATAGCATTATAACAGTATAGTGTGGAAATGGCCTTAGTTGAAAGCACATCGTCTCTGGCTGGCATCTAGCAACATTTCCAAACTGCCCCATTTGTTTATCATTTTTAGATAGCATGTGATAATTCAACAAGAACTTAGTTTTTTTATTTCTTTGAAGAGTCTGCTGCCTTAAACAAGGAATGTAATTAAGAGTTGCAAATCAAAGAGGAAGCTTCCTTCTTACTTAAGTGTTAACATAGTTGAGCAGACTAGCCCTCAGGGTTGCATTGTTAGTCAGGGGATATGCATAACAGTTGTGTGTGCATTTAAGTACCTGTTAGCAATCCATTGTATCCCTCTCACCCAGGGATCACACAAGTATATATACTCCATTCCACCTCCATGTCTCCAGATCCTCTGAAAATGCCAGCCACAGATGCAGGTGAAACATCAGGAGCAAATACTACCAGAACATGGCGTCACAGCCCAAAAAACCCACAACAACCCAATATATCAATTGTCAAATATCTGTGAAGCCAAGCTACATCAGATTATGTTAAGCAATAAAACCCAAATTCCCATTTCCAGATGCAAGCCTGCAATATAACATTTCAACATCACCTGTTTCTCAGACCAGTGCCGTTGCCACAGTTCCCACCAACCAATGTCTGGAGAGAAGGCAAAGCTGAACGGCTTAGCTGCTGCCGGCTGGGTCCCCTCCTTCCACCGGGCATGACCAGGAACCAATCCACCACTTCCACTTCTGGCAGCCTTTGCCCTGAAATCTTGATGACAACCTACAAAATTCCCCAGTTCTGCAAGTGAGAAGAAAACAAATAAATTACTTAACAGAATTATGCCTTCAGCATGTAAAAACAAAGCAGAATTCAGATGTCTCTTACATAACTCTTGAGGCTAAGGAGACTTATTCAAAAGAGTTACTGTATCTCACAACAAACAGAAGACATATTAGTGAAAGTCAGGTGCCGTGGCTTTTTAAATATCTTCTTCTGTTTCTGATTAACTTGCACAGATAGGAGAAATATATAAAAAGACAGGAATTTAGATAATTTTTAGAACAGATCACCAAGAATCTACCTTACATTAGGCACTAACAAGATGTTCCTCCTTAAAAATGAATTTTCACTGTAACAAATCTGCTTTTCTAGTGATGTCCTTCTGGACATTAGATTGTTGTTAGGAACTGCTATTAGGAATGAGTATATAGCTGTTATTAATGATGTACAATGCAATAGTTATATAAATAGGATAGAAACAACCACTGGGGGTAATTGATTATTATTATATTTGAAAACATTTACAGTCAGTCTGTTCTCTAAGATCTAAGCAACTTACAATAAACAAATATTTAACAATTAAAAACATCTTTCTAATAGTGTAACTCAGAGAAACAACAGAAAAATGATATACTGAGAAATTTTTTTTTAAAAAAAAACAACGCACTGAATTACCAGATAATTTACTCACTAAATGCATTTGTAAAAATGTAACTCTTCACCAGCTTTCAAAAGGCTGCTAAAGATCTAACTTAGAATTTTACTCTGAAGCCACTAACCAGCCTGTTATCGATAGAGCTGTGGTTGAGACCAATACACCTTTGGTGTCACTAGAGGCTTTTCATTTTAGAAAACTGAGGCAGCTGTGGAAGACCTCCTAATGCTGAGATGGGCAGTAGAAAGCATATTGCTATTATTCATTATGAATACACTCTGTATAAAAATAACATGTTGCTCAGTCTTCTCCATCAGCTGCATCTCTGTTTTAAATATTTTGTTCTTTCCTTCTTTAGGTTCAGGCATATGTACAGAATGTACTGGAAATTCCAGCAAACAGCAGTCTGGAAAACATACATTGGCATAGCTTGCTGGCAACAACAGAGTTGCTCTTGCTTTCTTTAACCTAACACGTTATTTATCAAGCTGCTCTGGTATCTGCCATCCTAAAAACTTCTTTTTTGGTTCACCCACTGTATGAAAGATCAGCAGGATGAACAGGAAATCTGATGCTTTGTTCTTTATTTTTTAAAATCTGCAACAGAAGAACATTAAAGAATACATTTATTCATTACAATGAAAAATATTAGTCTTTACCAATAGTATTTGATTCTAAATGAAATGGCCGAACTTCATAGTACAAAAAAGCCCATATAATCTATACGTTAGTACAGCTTTGATAACAGAGGTTTACAGTTGACAAGCTATGATGGATGAGACCAACACAGAGTTTAAACAGAAGTCTCTTTAGTTTCTTGTGTTAGGTTTTTCTTTCTGTCATACAACTGCTACTCTGTGGCCACAAGTTAATGAATACAGCCAATGATTGGTGGTACAGAGTGGGGGAGAAATAGGAAGAGTTTTGGAAGGTTTTAGAGAAAACTTGGGAATTTGCATGTGAAAAGAACTTTCCTTCTTCCCAGGCTTTTGCTGGAACCACTACTGATAATTTTGGCAGCAGCTTGATTTTAATTTAGTTGGTGTTGGATGGATGGGTTGTAGAGATTCAAAACTGGGCTTGGAGTCATATGAATCCTATGTCCCACATTACATTGATGAAAAGGTTAATTAATTATAATGAAATGTATGTCCTCTGACTTTTGGAGAAGAAGGAAGCTCTCTGCGGGGGGGGGGACTTGGCTACTGTACTTGTGGGGAGAATGTGAAGCTCAGTGCTAGGTGCTTTTTTTAAGTGGAATTGTATCTTTTTAATTGAGGTTATATGTCCAATCTGTTGATGTATATTATTATACATACAGACAACAAAACATAATGTCCACATGAGGAGTTTGTGTGAAATACCCTCATCCCCAGCTCCAATGAACTGTGTGATTCTCTTAGGACCCACTGTGGCTGCTGTGTTCCTGAGTGGACACTTTGTGCAACCTGATCCTGGCTCGTGTGCTCCTCATGTATCGGGGAGCCCACTTGCTTGACAGAGGAAGCCTTTGTCTAGCACTGTGCTCCAGGGGTATGTGATTGAGCAGAGCTAGATAAATCACATCTTTCATTAAAATGACCAGATGCTGGAAGCCCAGCTGTTGCTTTTATATTTCTGAATAAAGCTTTTGAAGCCTACTAATCTTGTTCTCTGAACATTAAGATATCCTGTACATCAGTTAGACATTAAATAAAATACACATTACATGGGGCTACAATATAGGTGTTACACAATAAATGCACATCAAAGCAACTGCGCTGTGCAAACATGCAGCCTGAAAAATTTAAGATGGAAATGTGTCTCATAGTTAAGGGCTTTTTTCTTTACTTGTCAGTTTTTCCAAGATGGCACTGAGAAGAACTCTGTCATTAATCTTAATTCTGAAGCAGATAAAGATCAGAACAAGGTTCGTAAGGCAAGCATAGAAAACCACTGGCCCATAGTTTAATCAGATCCATAGAGGAACCCCATTCAACTGGCAGAGGCTCCCAGACAAGCCCTGATTCTCACCCGAGTCCTCCCTCCTAAATAGCGTGAGAAGCCTACTGCAAACTCAAGCCAGTGCTTTGAGGAGCCAATTTTAATTTCATGATTTAGCTTTAGCTGGGAGAGTCCTACGACTGAATATGCTTCGCTCCTTCTCCTATTTACCTGAGTGGGAAAGCGGTAAGAAGAAAGCTGTGTCCCTGGTCAAAGCGCTCACCAGAGAAGTTATGGTCCATGGGGGGAATCTGTTTCCTCGCCCCAGAACAGTTTCCTGCTCCTGTCATAAGCGATTTAAGGTGTTCATGGGAGAAAGTCAACACTTAGAACTGAGGATGGAAACACCAGAAGAACAGAGATGACCCTGAGATAGTCTTCCAAACTAAAGATTTTCCAGAGTACATTATATACAATTGAGTCTGAAGGCAGCTTAAACTAAGATGACTGAAGCCAAGTCCATGTTTTTATGAAAAGCTACAGCTTCCATATTTAGACGAATCCGATAAAAGGCACTCTGAGCAACTGCTACAAGTTGAGAATTCAGGGACAGCAATGGATCAAGTGCTACCTTTGAGCTATACACGTGTTGTCTCAAGAGTGGTATAATGCCATCCAAAGAAAATGAGCCCCTTCATCCAGACAACCAGTGCTTTTGACTCATAGTATCTTCATCTAGCCCAGACTTAGGTATCACTTTGTCATCCCCCCACTCATCCCTGAAATGACTCTAGACACCAGTTTATGACTTCCATGTGCTCCAATGACAATGGAAAGAGAAGACAGATCTCTATATACTGGTAATATTTGAGAACAAATCTCCCAATGACGTTGTCCAGTGGTTTCATTGAAACATTAAAGAAGCATGAGACACAAAAATGGAACCCAGTGATACTCTATGGGTCAAAGACAATGGAAAAGAATAGCACTTTCTGATCATCTGCTCAGTCAGTACTTCCAGACAGGAATGGAATTGCTCCATATCACATATACTTTGGCTTAGTAAGCCAAGAAGGATGCCTCTACTGATGGTACTGTATTTCTTATACTCAACTATAAGTTGATCTCATGGATAAGTTGAGGGTACGTTTGGGGTCCACAATTAGGGTATTTGCTATGATCCATGGATAATTCTAGGGTAAAACTCAAGGGCATGTAACAAAAGCTCAGTTTGATTTTGTCCTTAAGAAAAGAGAGCAGGGACTGAAGTTACCAATCAGATAAGTTGGATACAACTGTACAGTAGACTGTGGAGGCAGGCACACAGGTCTCCTAATCACAATGTTCCCTGTATCATCTTTGTATGCACTATATTTCAACTTAAATTATAATAATTATTTCTAAATTTGCAGCATTGTTCCTAGAATTTCCCATGCTTTGCTTTCCATTTTTATTCAAGAGGAGGGCCAAAGGAAGGAGACAGAGCTTTAGAAGGGTCCTTATTGGACTACAACTCCCAGAATCCACAGTATGACCACTCTACTATGCAACATATTAGCTAAAAGTGGTATCACATTCATTTCCAAGGGATGGCAAAACTGGACCCCTGTGGAGCCCATGCTGCTGGGGTGGGCTGTGGATTGAGGGAGCAGATTGTCACAGACTCCTTCCTGCTTGAGGCACTAGGTTAAATTGCCTCTGTAGGACATGGGACCAAAAAAATTAATGATTTTTAATAGTACTGTGCAGAACAGATAAATAAGGTGGGTGTGTATCAGAAATACACAAAGAAATAACAGAACATGCAGTTGGAAACTAGTGGCTCTAAATTCATTTATGATTTGTACCCATCCACTGTACTGCATCTTATTATAATCAAGGGAGAAAAATATGAATCAACATAACGGTGAGAGAACAAATAATATATACAAAATATAAAGTGTACAGGAATGGAGTTTTGAAAAATAAGCTAACACAGTAAACTAAGCAAATTTTTGTTTTCTTTTTTTCTTCTACAGAGAGTCTATTTAAGAAAATGTTCTAAAATAAAATGTTGGTTAGAGGGAAGAGGCTTTAACCAACAGGAATGGGAAGAGGGTAGTCTGGGATCTAGTGAAAGATTTCCTGGGTGATCCATAGTAGATCAGCAAGTGTTTCCAACTCCCAACTGCTAAAGATTTTAACGATTTTGTATGCAAATCCTGGTGTCCTAATGCGCAGATCATACAGAGTGGAGCAAATTTTGGAAAAGTGTTGGACATGCTGGGTGAAAGATTCTGAAAACTATAGGCCAAAAGCCTAATTATTCCAAGTTCGTAGTGGGCTAGGAGTTAACTGGCTCCGTCTCATTATCCTATAGAAACCATGACTTGCTCCATAATAAATAGGATTGCCACAACATCTGACTGTTCTAACCCATAATCTTTATCTGGACAAGAAGCAATTGTCACTTGCAGGGAATCAGACAAGGCTGAGTTTTATCACCCTTTTCATTTTATTTGTATGCAGAGCATATATAGAAGACAGGACTAGTCTCAGAAAAAGCAGGCATGAAAACTAAGGGAAGGAGCATCCACAATTTAAGATAAGATGATACAATATTACTAGCAGAAAAGAAAAAAGACTTGAAATGACGAAAAGTTAAGACAGAAAGTGCAAAAAACCAGGGTTACAGATGAATATTAAGAAGACAAAAATAATGACCACAATTGATATACATAACTTTAAAGTGAGTAAAGTGAGTAATGAAGACATGGAAATAGTTAAAATACTTTCTATACCTTGGCTTAATCAACAAAAGGGAGACTGTAATCAGGAAATTAGAAGACAAAGGCTTGGAAAGGCAGCTATGAGAGGAACTGTATAAGATCTTCAAGTGTAAAGATATATCACTCAAAACCAAAATCATAATCACTCAGGCCATAGTATTTTAAATTTCCACGTAAAGTTGTGAAGGCTGGACAGTGAAGAAAACTGACAGGAGGAAAATCAACTCATATGAAATGTGGTCCCGGAGAAGAATTCTACAGATACCATGGACTACTAAAAAGAGAAATGACTGAGTCTTAGCAAATTAAGACAAAATTCTCATCAGAAGCAAAGTCTCAGTTTAGACTGTTGTACTTTGGACATTACATAAGATGAGGTAAATCCCTGGAAAACAATAATAAAGTAAAGTAGACAGCAGTAGGAAAAGGAGGAGACTGTGCTAGAGAGAGACTGAGTCAATCTAGGATCCCATGCACTGAGTTTGCAAAACTGGAGCAGGGCAGCTGATGACCTGGAGGTCTCTCATTTGTAGGGTCACCACAAGTCAAAGGAGCCAGCATGGTGCAGTGATTTGTGCATTGGGTTTGATTCCCTGCTCAGCCATGGAAGCCTGCTGAGTGACTTTGGGCACATCACACTCTCAGCCCCCAGAACACCCCATGATAGGTTCCCCTTAGGGCTGCCTTAAGTTGGAAATGACTTGAAGGCACAAAACAACGCAAGTCAAAATCAACTTGGCGACAAACACAACCCACTATTATATGTTTGGTTCCAGTGACCTTTAGGGGTCTAGTGAAAAAACAAAAAACAAAAACAAAAAACCCAAGCACAGTAAATTCCACATGACCGAATTTCCCCCCCCCCCCGCTTAAGGAGTTGGAGAGGAATGATCACTTGAAAACATACCGCTACTCCTGCATCTTTCAGCGTAATCTTTGTAAAAAAAAGTCACACATACATAACAACCACCACAATCCTGAACACTGTCCTTGCACAAAGACAAACATGTAACTGGACAACAGTGAAATAACCCACAGCCTGTGGAACCCATGACCTCTGCAAGAGGTAACTATTTACATTCTGACATTGCTACACAATATTTGTCCCTTGGAAATGAATATATCACAGTTAAGACCTATGTTCCTCTTCCTAACAGAGAACGGAGGAACGTCCTAGAAGACTGGGACTTGCCAGAGCATCCCTTAAATAGGGTGGGTGCTGTAGTGTCCCACTGCTCTAGGAATCCACCACCTAATGCGAGACCCTGGTTCCAAATGCAGCTTCAGCTGACTCAAAGCTGTCTAGTTTATAAAGTCTGACGAAGGCTGAGGAGGACTTCCAGGTGGCTGCTAAATAGAACTCAACCAGGGGGGTGTTGGTGGACAGTGTTGCTGTCATGGCTGCACTTCTGATGGAGTGTGTTAACACATCTTCTGACAGTGGAATATTCAGAATCTTATAACAGACCATGATGCAGGACCTGATCCACCTTCTTCCCCTTAGTCTGCAACTGAACTGAGATGAACAGTATTTCAGAGGTCCAGAAGCTGTTTATCCTCTGGATTGCCCTGTGCACATCCAGAGTGTGCCAAACCTTTTCTAGTTCTTTGATAGGTCATGGACAGAAAGAGCAGAGGATCACCTCCTACACTCTGTAGAATATTGAGGTGACCCTGAGAATGGAAGTGGGGTCCAGCTGGCCAACCATGGAGTCAGCAAATCTGACAGTCTGCAAACCAGTGTGATGGCAGTGAGGAGTAGCACCTTCCAAGAGAGATGCTTTAGAGATGCCTCTCTCAAGGATTCAAAGGGGGCCACTGCTAGTGCCTTCAACACCATTTACAGATCCTAAGGTTGGAAGTGATGTACTGTATGTGGCGCTAGGTTAGACAGACATTTTAGGAATCTGTACATGTGCAGATAAGACAACATGTCCACTACTTGCTTGTGAGACAGTGCTATAATGACAGCAGTGACATGCCTCTTTTCCTTCTTAGGTTTGAGGCCCAGGTCAATGTCTTCCTGCAGGAACTTCAGCAGGTATAGGATGGAGAATTGAAGGAAGTCCACTTGCTTCCATCTGTACCACCTGTGGAACACCCTGAAGGTGTATTAATGTATCCTTCTTGGTGGATGTTCACCTTGAGGCCAAGATGGTGCCCACAACCTTGTTGGAGTAGCTATAGCCTCTGAGCATCTCCCATTCAGTCTCTAGACACAGAGTTGTAGCCAGGTTGGAATGACAGACTTAGCATTGAGCGAGCATGTCCAAATAGAATGGCAAAGGCATGGAATATCCTGCCTTGCTGGTAATCTTAGAAAACCATTCCCTACTGGGCCAAGCTGGTGTCACCAGGATCATTCTGGCTTCCTCCCTCTAGATCTTTCCCAGTATTCTTGAGGCTAACGCAGGGTGACAGTGTCCATACCTTTGGATCTCTCAGTCTGATACTTTGAGATGAACCTTGGGACCTTGGTGTTCATTGGAGATGTGAACAGGCCCACCTCCAGTCACCCCAACATCCTCATGACAGGCTGAACACTTGAGGATGGAAACCCCACTCCTCCTTGCTGATGTCAGCTTGGCTCAGCCAGCCCACCCTCGAGTTCAGGGAGCCTTGTAGGTGCTCTGCTTTCAAAGACATCAGGTTCTCTTCCACTAAGCTCAGGAGCTCCTGAGACTGTCATCAGAAACCATAACCCTCTCCCATGTTCACACTTCAGGTGGACCTTTGTTGTGATGTTGTCCGTCCTGATATGGACTGCCCTGCCCCGAACAATGTCCATGAATGCTGAGAGCGCCAGGCTGACTGCCTGACTTCCAGCCAGATGATGCTGTGTCTCAATTCCTCCTGGTTCTATCTGTCATGTGCCATGTAAAGTCTGCAGTGGGCTCCTCAACCCCTTAGGGAGGCATTTGTGGTTATCTGGATCTTCTCCTATTTCCAGAGGGGGCTGCCCTGTTTATTGCTGGGAAGATCCACCAGTTGAGGGAGTTGCTGACCTGTCATGGAACCCTGATGGAAATTTGTCTCTTCATAGTGGTAACAACCTGGTGGTGAAGCAGGAGCCACTGAAGGGGTCTGGCATGGAAGCAAGCCCAGGGGAACAGTCTGTTATAGGTATCACTGGCCCTTGTAGTTGGACTAGGCTTGACTGAAGTGTCTTTCTGATGGTGAGGATGGCCTTGACAATTGCACTGATGTGGTCCTGAGCTGGTATTGATCTTGGCTCCAAGATACTGGATCTACTGCAAAGGTCTAAGCAACTTTTCTTGATGTTCACCAGGAACCCATGCTGCCTCAGAGACTTGAGGGCCAACTACTCATCTCACTGCCCTTGCTGCAATGTTGAAAGTACCAGCAGATCGTCCAGGTTGTACAATGATGCCCTTCTCCTGGGTGTTCATGACAGGCTGAAAGGGAGCACTCTATACTGGAAATGTGGCTTGTCATACGTGAAGTGGAGGAACTGGAGGTGAGATGTACAAAATGGGAATGTGAAGGAATGCTTCCTAAAGTTCTAGTGAGAAAAGTCCCCTGCTGGAGCACTGGTAGAATGTGCTTCAGTGTCTCCAAGCAGAACCTTTGCTTCTTTACAAATCAATTTATCCCTCTAAGGTTTAAGATGGCTCTCCATTTGCCACTTTTCCTGGAAATGAGGAATAAGATGCAGCAGCAGCCCCTGTGTTTCTGAGAGAGTAGCACATTTTCTATTGCCTCTATCTGAAGCAACTGATCTATGTTTTCCAGTCAGAGGTAGTGCTTTGTTACATTTCTGAACTTGGGAGAGGCAATGAACACTTTGTGTAGTCTGCAAGAAAACTCTATCCAGTATCCGTACCTTAGGATGTCCAGCACCCACTAGTTGGAGGTGGAATTCTCCCGCACGTGCACGAACTCCCAAAGTCTGTCCATCATGCATGCTGGTTCCTTTGTTGGGCTTTGTTGTTGTTTGGCTGGTGTCTGCCAGATGCGTTTGAAGAGTGGTGCTTACTCTGGAACCTCTGTTCTGTTTTAACTTAAGTGTCCACATTCCAGTTCTTGAGCCAGAGCTGGAACCTAACTGCTACTGCTGCTTCCTAGCCGCCAGTACAGAACTGCACTGCATCTAACATGCCATCCACTGAGAAGGCTGCTGCCTTCATCAGTTTGTTGAGACCCTGTGTGGCCCCGATTTCTCTGGACGAGAGGCGCTTTTTTAAATAGATCATGGCAGCATTAGGGCCACGTCTATTTGCTGCTGGTTTATTCCATTCTCTCCTCAACACTTGCATGATGTTAGCAGAGAAGAGCATTTCTAGTGCAGCATGAGTTGAAGTAGGGAAGAGGTCCTCTGTTCGGTGAGGCAATTCAGGGTCCTACTCTGATGGAAGGGGCAGGTCTTAAGAGCCTCTAGCTGAAAGAGCTGAACAGAATTAGAAGTCAGTTCTGTCTCCCCTTCCCCTCTGCAGAGGAAAGTTCCCTTTCTTTGCCTCAGAAGAAGCAGTTTAGGGGTGCTCATCATTGTACTCCCTCTCCAAGGACTGAACAGAGCGAGCCATGCTCACTGTAGAAGAACCATGGTTGTGCTTCCTGGAGAATGGCTGATGTTGCAAAAGCTGCATCAGAGTCAGAAACTGAAGCCTGTTGCCACGTTGCCAAGATGGTGGCTGCCTGCACTGGAAGAGGAGGTCTGAGACTTGTCCCATGCAGCTCTGGAACACTCCCTCAAAAGTGAGTCAGTGTGGGCTTTGCTATGGCTGCCATGTGCCTCCCTAGAGCCAAAATCCCCTCTTCTCCCCCCACCTCCCCCTTGTACCTAGCAAAAGTGAGGGGGAGATGAACCAAGCGCCTGCCACCCCTTTCTGACCTTCCCCCTCAGACTCTCTGTTGCTCTCTAGTGATATTGCTGCACCTGCCACAACTGTTTTTCAGGCTATCAAGGCCCAGATCAATGCTGCCAACACCAGGGATGGCTCCAGTCCTGCCCTGGGGATGGAGGCCGCACTGTTACTCATGCTGTCCCTCAAGCTTTTGCTGTTCTAGTGTGCCTTCAAGGCCCCCAGCCCAGCACAGGCTGGGCAGTGGAGTTCAGTGCCTGCAGCAATGCAGAGAGGATTCCCCTCCCATAGCTGCTCCCGAATATCTTCCTCCATAGGGCTATCATCCTCCATGGGAACCTGTCTCATTCCTGCCGCAAGCAGGAGAAGAACACTCAGAGGCGCGGAAAACTGCAGCTGGAAGAAAGGTAGAGGTGGCGACCTGCAAAGGAAGTCAAAAACATGACTTGGGGGTCGAAGAAGACTTTTTCGATGATGGTTGGTGGTGCCTGAAAGAGTGGCGGGATGAAGCTGGCAGAGAAGATTGGTGAGATGTGCGACGAAGAGAACACAACCTATAGGAGTAGGAAAGGCGTCTCCACGAGGAGCAAGATGAAGATGGTCTCCTAGGTTGAGCTGCTGGGTGAAGACCCATCTTTTTTGCCATCAGACGAGCTTTCATAAGATGATCCATAGCATCATTTGTAGTAGCATGGTAGAGTCCCTGACGACTGAAGGGTAGACCTTCGATCCTCTTCCTGTTATCCTCGGTCAACCCAGCGGACTGAAGCCATGTGAATCGGCAAAGGGCAATCGCACCCACCATCACCCACGCTGCACCCTCCACAGCGTGTTAGGAAGACAGGATTTGCTGGTTAGAAAGAGCCACAGACTCATCATAAAATTGGATGGCAGTAGTTCTGTGGTCATCTGGCAGGTGGGAAAGCAGAGGGAAGAATCTATCCCAGACGTTACGTTGATAGGATGCCACGCAAGCCTGAGTGTTGGAGATAATGGCGATCAACAAAGAGGCCGAGTAAAACCGACGACCGAAGATATCTAAATGATGACCCTCACGATCAGGCAGAGTCATGAGCTCTTTTGCCCCCTTTTGTTTGGGAAGATTCAACAATGACTGAGTTCAGAGTCGGATGGTTGAACAAGAAGTCAACATCTTTCTAATGAGTGCAGTAAAGGTGCTCCAGATGGTGAGAGATCAGCTAGAGGGAAGCTGGTTGTGCCCAAGGATGCTTCAGCACCTCCTGCAACATGGGGAAGAACGGAAAAGGAGCTGTCGACAGAGGCCGAGTGTCAACATAGTGGAATACCGGGTCCTGTACTGTAGAAGCAGGGCTGGAAATATCAAAGCCTAAGGCATTGGCCATTCTGACCAGGATGTCAGAAAACTGCTTCACATCTTCTGGAGCTGAATCAGGAGTTGGGTCCCCAAAAGGGAGAGGCGGGGAGGTATGAGATCGAGGTGTAGTCAGTTGAATCACCGTCGGAATCATAAGAACCAGAAGAAACAGACAACGATCAAGGTGACTGAGAGCAGTGAGCTAGTAGCCGACGGTGCAGCGTGAACAGCCGGTAGAGCGGGAGCAGAGACTGGCAGGATAGATGGAATTGGTACCAAGGTTGGTACCGGAACTGGTACCGAGGCCGGTGCTGACGAAATGGGTAGAATGGTTGGGATTGGTGCAATGACAGACTGCGACGGTAAGGAGGCCGATAAAGTAGTTGGCAGAGTGGACGCAGGTTAAGTATCCGGCAGAGGTCGGGACACCATCGCTGTCACCTGAGGAGGTGGTGAAACAGCTCAATGGTGAGGTGATAGGTCACGGGACCAGCGATGAGGTCGAGATAGAGAATGTCGGTAAAAGGGTGATTGAGACTGAGAACAGGATCTAGAATGGCAGTACCAAGGAGAATGTTGGTAGTGGGGCTCCAGAGGAGATCATGATGGGGAGCACGAACGCCAAGGGTGATACGGAGACCAGTGACACATGTCAGGATGGTTACCGATCATGATAGGCAGGTGAATACGAGTGGTAAGAGCCGGGTTGCTCCCTCCAAAGATGCTCGTGACCATATCGAGCTATATAGGAGGCTGATGAGAAAGGTGAATCGACTCTTGCCAGTGAAGGCTTGTGAGCAGCACGATAGCCATAATCGTGATGACATGGGGATCTACTCCTTTCATTGTGTCCCAGACAGCAGGCCACACTAACTTGAGGCCAGTCTCGGGAAGTAGCCCAAGGAGTATCTGGAGCGAGCGGACGGTCCGTGTCAGGGTGGCCAGAAGAGAGGGCTGGAGGAAGCGGAGTCTGACAGCATCCATCTCTGGACTGGCCAGACGTAGCAGGCAGAGTAGCCAGTCAGGAAGGCCGGTGGTCCAAGTCGGATGCAAGGTGAACAGCAACTGGGACAGACAGCACCAGAAGCTGGGTAGAATCCCGCACTGGTGAAAGAATGGGAGCCTCATCCTCCTGCACAGCAGATGTCGCAGACTGCATCAGAGGAGGTGTTGGTAAAGGACCCAGAGAAGACAGTTGAGGAGCCAACGGACAGGTAATGGGAGAAGGGGAGCGATGCTTCTCTTTCTTCTTCTTCTACTTCTTCTTCTTCTTCTTAGAAGACATAGAGAGGTGATGCGAAGAAGTCTGCTTGCACTCTGCCACGGTAGGTACCTTGCGAGGTTGCTAGATCGAGCTGGAAGAAGTGTCTCCAGAGCTGGAAGACGGGATAGTAGGCATCTTAGAGAGCTTCGGAATCCTTGGTAAGGAAGACACCAGCAGTAAGGGTGGCGAGGCCAACGTTGGTACTGATACTGAAGTTGTTGGTACCGAGGATCCGGTCATTACCATTGATGCTGAGGTAGACAGGGAGGCTGTAGTAGAGGGCTTCGACAGCAAGGGGCCTTGCGAAGAACGCGGTGTCACCGAAGCAGTGAAGAGGGTCATATTGGAAGCCGTCTGCTCTTTGAGACAAAGAGCTTGCTCCCAACAGTAACATTTTAAGCGAGAAGCTCTATTCTTCAGTGTCTGGGACATGAAGTCCTTACAGATGGAACAGGCCTGAAAGTTACGGGCCCTCCCCGAGGCAGAAAAAGCACTCGGGATGAGCATCAGAAAGTGAGACCTTGCGGCCGCAAGATACGCACAATTTAAATAAAGACGACATAAGAAGGGGGAAGAGTTCTTACAGTTTTTATCCCAAGGATACCAAAATGATAAAAGCTGAAAGAATGAAGAAAAACGAACGAACAGAAAAAACTGCTCAGCAAGGAAGCTTTCCAAGCTGCTAACAGGTCAGCGAACGAAAAGAAACTGAGGAGAGACTGAGCATGCTGGGGGAGTGGTTCCCACCAAGCTGCTCAGCTCTTGAACTTTCTGAAATGCTACTGTGCATGCACAAAGATTCCCATTGTGTGAGGCACGGTGATCACGAAGAACTATTAGTATTTGTTTGCCTTTTAATGTAAACGTACATGTATTCAAAGTGAATACAGAGATGCTGGAGATCTCTACCCACAAAGAAAAAGTAAAATTTCTGTTAACATCTTTCAGAAAAGCAAATTCAGATTGATTATTCAAACAAAACTATTTTAATTTTTACATAGCACCGTAGTGACTCCTCTAATGACATAGGTCATTATGGAAACCAGGCAAGGAGGAGTTTACTGCTATCACTGGGCACAGCTGAAATAATTCTAATACTTATATCAGGGAACACTCAATGGATATTCACTCATATCATACAGTCTTACTACTGTACTACACGCAACAGCAGGATTTATTAAAAGAAGGCAATTAAAATCCAAAGGGAAAATAACTGTCACAAATGACAAAAAAAATATTCCCACAGCTTTTAAGATATTGCATGGAGAAAAATCTTCTGGCCATGTTTTTCATGTTAGATGAGCAGGAACTTTGACAGATGATTCTATATGTTCTGATTACCTAACTTCTTACAGTAAAGTTCAATAGCAAATAGCAGAGCCAGCAGCAATGAGGCAATAGCCAAAATTGTCCAATGACCAATTTTATCTGCACCGTCTATTGAAGAATTTGCAATTACCCTTTGAGCTGGATGACTAGATCTCAATCTATTAATCAGAATTGACTGGTGTGTTCTTACTGAACAAACTGGATGGGGAAGGGGATGGTGATTTTATCTAATTTCACATTCTCTTTATATGCCCCAGCACTATCACCCACGGTGTTTTGGACAGCCCACCAACCCACTGTGAAAAGCATGGATGGCAGCACTGGCAGCTGAAGGAAGAATCAAATGAACTCTCAGTCCCACACCTTCTTGTAGTGTAGCAGAATCTTACTGAGAATCTGGACACAACCCAAGGGAATTAAAGGATATTTGACCTGAGTCAAATACAGTTAATTGTCTTGTATTCTTCTAAGCACTTTTTGTTGGCTGGAATTTACCTACACTAAGGGAAATTAAAACAATTCTGTTCTATTGGAGTAAGCTCTCTTGTCATGAAGTGAACAGCACTAAGAGTAAATTTACAGCAATTAACACGTGGTCATTTGAAAACATTTTGATAATACAACCTTATTATTCCAATATTTCTGTGTTTACTTAAGAGAAAGAAGAACAGCTTTTCAAATTAAATTATAAGAAATCAAGACAGAGAATTACTTATCTAGATTTATGGCAGAATCTACAAATATCTTAGTTTGCATTAGCAAAAATGATGCTCTTGAAAAATGTTATTTTCTCAGGCCCTTTCAACATATATTTCTCAAACTGTTAAAAACAAAACAACAGAAGATGCCAAAACAATTCATTCGGATAAAAAGATGGTTAAGAAAAATTATAAAATGTAACTCTCACTGTATCTTTCCTTGATTATATGTCCCTCCATCCCTCTTCCATACTTGTCCTTCTAAAGTCTCAGTCCAAGTTGTACACCACACTGAGTTCTTTAAACATCTCCCATTTTTTCTTCTAGGTGAAACAGCATTTTTGTCTTCAGAATTTCCTTTTCAGTATCTTCTAACCCTCTTGGACTGTTTTCTCCTTCAAGATTTTTAATCATAGGATCCCACCCAACTTTTCTGAGCTCTTTGAAGTCTGATCAGAGTTTAATTATAGTAGGCCCTTCACTTTTGCAGGGGATAGAGAAACAGAACCCCTGCAAAAGTGAAAAACCATGAATAACTGTGGCCCCGCACCTGTGCCACCACAGTGGAGCAGGGGGACGCAGGAGAGAGTGGGCAGAGAAAGGGCCTTTCCGCTTGGCTTTCTCCTCACCCCGACCTGCGCAATCCTGATCATGTGGGCAAGAGGGGTTGCAGGAGAGAGCCAAGCGGGGAAAGAGCTCTTTCCCAGCTGGCTCTCTTCTGCACTCCCCTACCCGTACCTTCTGCTGCCTGCCCAGGGCACACTCACATCGGTGGCGGCAGCGGAAGGAGCATGAGGGAACGGGCAGTCGCCCACTCCATACCTTCTGCCGCCTGCTCAGGGTGCGCCTGCAAGGGCAGTGGCAGTGGAAGGAGTGTGGGGAAGGGGCAACTGCCCACCCTGCACCCTCGTTCCCCCACTCAGGTCAGGGAATGGGAGGAGAAGGGGGGCAACTGGGCACCTCACGAATAATCAAATTTGCAAAAGTGAAACCTGTGAATGTGGAGGGAGAACTGTACACTCATTTTCAGATCCAATGTTAAGACAATGTGTTCACTTTCTCACATCCTCATTGTTTCCAGTCTTTTCCTGTTGTAGAAGATAAAATCCTGGATAGCAAATCCACTCACCCCTATGTTTTCCCCCTCACCTTATGAAAAACAAAGTCGTCAGCAAGACAGATTAAAAATTATTGGAGATTTCTACTCTTAGCAGAATCAGAATTCCAGGGGATGTCATGAAGTTGAAATCTGCCCTTATTACTATGGTTTACCTCAGTGAAATTACTTAATCCATTTCAAAAAAGTTTTGTCCATGTCTTCAGATGGATGACCTGTAAAATAATGTCAAAATAATACTGCTTCTATATACCTGGCAATGGTTATATTCCAGTCACGAATCTCATGCCATCAGCTTTCAGTACTATTAGATTATGCTTCCTTTCCTATAATAAAATTTTATATCCATTCTGTTTCTTGTATTCCATGCATTGGTGTACAGCCATCAGAAGGAATAAGTGCACCAACCCTTCAGTCTCCCCAATGACAAATGCTCTGTTACATCATGAATATACATTTCAGGAAGTCCAGACACCAGTCCAAGATGACAAGTCAAAATCTGCACAAACTTCATTCGTTCCTTTCAGCAAAAACCTCCACTATGGATCTCTTCTTCTGCAGGGTGGTTGTACCATTCAGTATTCTCCTTAGAGTAGCATGGAGCTCTTTCCTAGATTGGCCAGGACAACCTTCCATGGGAAGATCTGCTACTAGTTGTGTAGTTCTAGTGACATAAAATGTCTCCTGACTCTATTGGTCCTGTGTGTCATGTTCCCCCAAGTTGCCCATTGTTTTTATTCATGTTCAGTACTCTCATTTATTTCAAAAAGATGTACCACCAAGAACACTAACAGCAAAACTCAGGCGTATTTGGCACTGGATACTATATGGTCCAGATAGTAGGCAGGAAAGTCTGGTGCTCCTGCTTAATTGTCTGAGTAATTCTAGCAGCTCTTAACTAAGAAATGTAAACACAACCTTATGTATCCTTACCAATGTTGTTGCAAATGTTGCCATACACACACACACACAAACTTCTATGATGCCAGTCATCAATCAACAGCTGTGATATGTGTAGGACTGGACAGTAGTGCAACATCCCACAGGGCTACATTTTAAAAGACATAAGATTTACATGGAGCACTCTACTGGATTACAATGGATCTTAGCCCATACTGAAATGCTGTGTACAAATATATGTTCACAACAGTATCTGTAACGGATGTTACTGCACATGCACACTTAGAAATATCAATGAAAATTCTCAAACTATTGCTTCAAAAGGGAAAAGATGTGAGAGTCGGCTACCCTTCATATCCAAAGTGCTTTAAACCGAGCATCTGTGCATTCAGCAAACAAATGATTAAAAAGTTAAATGAAGGGAACACACACTTTGGTGACTCTTCATCTCCAGAAACTTTTGAATGCCTGTTATTTTTCCCACCAATGGCACCACATTTCCATGCTGGTGGGGTCAGATAGGCTTTTGCTGAGAAGCCAAACTGGGTAGCAGCAGTAGTGGCAGATGACACTGGTGGAGAATCTCTCAGAAGCAACAGTAATGGCACCCTAGCTAATTGTTGTTAGTACTGCACAGAGGGAGACACATAAAACCCTTTATGATGAGACAATCCAAACTGAAAATGAGAGATAGTGCCAGAAGATGAGACTCCCAGGTGGGATGGTGCTGAACAAGCTGCTCAGGTAGAGCCAAGGACAACTACAAGCAGAACCGTGGCATAACTGGACTCAAGCTGAAAGGATGTTCAGCTGTTGACGAGCTCAAAGATGAAAGGGAAGTCCAAAGCTGCACAACACACATTATAGGAACATGGAATATGCAAAGCACGAATTAGGGGAAGCTAGAGTTAATAAAACAAGAAATGGAACGTATAAACATTGCAATACTCAGGGTGAGTGAGCTAAAATGTACAGGAATGGAATATTTTTAGTCAGGTAATTACATAGTGCTTTACTCAGGAAGTGAAAATCTAAGGAGAAATGGGGTGGCATTTACAGTGAGAAGATATAGCAAAAGCAGTCAAAGGATACAATGCAAACCCTGACTGAATTATGTCAAATAAGACTTCATGGAAAACCTATCAATAAAACTACAGTCTAAGTTCATGCTCTAACTACAGAGTCCGAAGAAGAAGAAACTGAAAAGAGTCCATGCAGGAGTTCAAGAGGAAACTGACTTCTTCTTAATCATAGGTGACCAGAATGAAAAAATAGGTAACAGAGCACAAACAAAAATTATAGGAAAATTTGGCCTAGGATCAATATAGGAAGCAGGATTGACTGAATTTTGCAAATCAAAAGTTTGCTCATGGCAAACATATTCTTCAAGCAACCGAAGAAGTGACTATATACATGTACATCACCTGATGACCATCTTGAAATGAGGTGCCCAGAGTACCGGGTCCATTTCTGGACACCTCATTTCAAGAAGGATATTGACAAATTAGAGCATGTCCAGAGAAGGGTGACCAAAATGGTGAAGGGTCTGAAAGCCATGCCCTATGAGGAACTGCTTAGGGAGCTAGAGATGTTTAGTCTGCAGAAGAGAAGGTTAAGAGGGGACATGATAGCTATGTTTAAATATTTGAAGGGATGTCATGTTGAGGAGGGAGCAGGCTTGTTTTCTGCTGCTCCAAAGACTAGGACAAGGAGCAATGGATTCAAGCTGCGGGAAAAGAGATTCCACCTAAACCTCAGGAAGAACTTCCTGACAGTCAGAGGTGTTTGGCAGTGGAATATGCTGTCCCAGAATGTGGTGGAGTCGCCTTCTTTGGATATTTTTAAACAGAGGCTGGATGGCCATTTGTTGGGAGTGCTTTGATGTGGGTTTCTGCATGGCAGAGGGTTGGACTGGATGGTCCGTGTGGTTAATTCCAACTTTATGATTCTATACTATATAAAAGCCAAAATTTGTATGTTTGTTTGTCTGTGTCAGGTGAAGACCTCATATGATTGGCTGTGTGAGGTGAAGATCTCACGACTGGCCACCTGAGAAGATTCTATAGAATCCTGGGGTTTGCAGTTTAGGGAGGGGCCTTTAGAATTCTCAGCCAGAGAGCTCTTGGGCTTGGCTGGTTGCTATGGAGATGAGGCCTAGCAGCAAGGAGGAGGGCAGTGTATTTCCTCAGGAAACCAACCTCTGTATTTTAATAACTGAATACAGATTGGACTGGGGAATATGGGGAAAAGTTACAGGTACTGGACAAGACAAGACAGTTTGGGGAATTAGAGATGCAGGATCTCAAATCTTTCAAACAAGTATTACCTAGGAGAAAATAAAATCCTGGGCAATGCTGAGTATATACACTAGTATAAAAATAAAATAAGACTATATCGAAAGCAGAAAATGGAGAAGCTGTATTCTCTCTGCAAAAACAAGACCCAAAGCAGACTGTGGTACAGACCATGGACTACGAATAGCAAAAGTTAGAGTAAAGCTAAAAAAGAACACTAAACCAACCATCATGCCAAAATACAACCTGAAGAACATACCTATAGAATTTAAAGATAATGTGAAAAATAGATTTGCACTATTAAGTCTAATTGACCGGTAATCAGAAGAGCTCTGGACTGAAGCATGGGACATTGTCAGGGAGAAATGAAAAAAGACACTATGTGCAGTCAAAAAGAAAGACAACCCTTAATAAATGACAGATGAAACTCTTCAAGCAGTTAAGGACAGATGAGAAGCAAAAGTATAAAAGGTACCAGAAAGGAATCTGAACCCTGAATGCAACTCTTCAATGACTTCTGCACAGGGACAAGAAGAACCATTATAACAATCAATACAGATAAATAGAAGATGACAACAAAAAAGGAAGAACAAGAGACTTCTTTTACAAGATCCAAGAAATCAAAAGGAAATTTAAACGTAGAGCAGGGATATTCTATAACCAAGAGGGGAATATATTATATGACCAAATAGAAACAAAAAGATGATGGAATCATGGAACAATGATGGAAGAACTACATAACTGAGGTGAAAGGCTGACAGATTCATCTAAGGAAGAATCACATGAAGGCAAATCACCAATTTTAGAAAGTAAAGTGAAAGCTGCGCTCAGAGCACTTGGAAGAAATAAATCATAGAAACATAGAATCATAGAAATCTAGAGTTGGAAGAGACCACAGGGGCCATCCAGTCCAACCCCCTGCCATGCAGGAACACCCTCAAAGCACTCCCGACAGATGACCATCAAGCCTCTGCTTAAAAACCTCCAAGGAAGGAGACTCCACTACACTCCGAGGCAGCATATTCCACTGCCGGACAGCCCTGACTGTCAGGAACTTCTTCCTGAGGTTCAGGTGGAATCTCATTTCCTGCAGCTTGAATCCATTGCTCCTTGTGACATACCAACAGAGCTGCTTTGGTCTACAGAGACAGAATCCAGTCTTTGTTGTTGTGTGCCTTCAAGCCATTTTCAACTTACAGAGACCGTAAGGCAAACCTATCACAGGGTTTTCTGTGCGATGCACCCAAAGTCATCTGGTTGGTTTTCATGGCTGACTGGGGAACTGAACTCTGATCTCTTATCAGGATGCATGGCTCCTGTCATAAGTATGCTGGCTGTGTAATAGTGTATGTTATAGAATAAGCTTATTAGATGAAAGGAGATCTTTAGGCTGCTACCACTACAATGTAGCAATTGCCAATTGCTGTTTGCAAACATATATCCTGCGTAGGGTTTGAAAGTATCCCAGGGCACCAAATGGTTAATCACTGCAGTGTCTGATGTCATTTTGTATCCAGTATGGAGGGGAAAGATCAGAAGGGGGAAATGTGAAACTACTGAGGTATTAAGGGAATAGGTATGGCAATGATAAAGAGACAGGAACTTATCTTGGCTTCCAGGATGAAAGACACAAAACCATGGAAGGATCTGGGAAAATCTGGTAAAGGTGGAATGATGTGACATTTATTACTTTTCCCAATCATTGTGGTATGTGTCTAAATCTGTATGATAAGATATAAAGCCTCTAACTAGCCAATATGTGGTAGTCTCAGCAACTTTTCAGGAAAGTTGTTGTGTTGCTTGTTTGTGCCAAATAAATGCTTCTGTTCTGACTGCTGTTTGTCAATGCAAGTTATCCAGTACATGACAGTCTCCAGGGTCATGGTCCAATGTTCAAACCACTACACAATGCTGGGTCTCAGAATCTATTCTAGCTGTAACTAAAATCTGTTAACAAACATGCAAAACAAAAGAATGGCCCACAGACTGCAAAAGCTCATGAAATCAGAAGAAGATTAGTTCTTGGGAGAGCAGCTACAAAGAAACTAAACAAGATCCTGAAGAGCATTACTGAATTCTACAGTTAAGATTGCCCATGCCATCATATTTCAAATTTCTATGTATGGTTGCAAAAGCTGGACAATGAAGAAACCTGACAGGAAGAAAATCAATTCATGTGAAATGTGGTGCTGGAGGAGGATTCTACAGCTAAAGACAAATGAATGGAGCCTAGAGTAATTCAAGCCTGAAATCTCTCAAGAAGCCAAGATAACCAAACCGGTGCTGTTGTACTTTGGCCATATCATGAAAAGCCATGATTCATTAGAAAAGACGACAATGCTCGGTAAGGTAGAAGGCAGTAGAAAAAGAAGAAGACAACATTACTGATTGATAGACTCAATCAAGGAAGGCATGTCTATGAATCTGCAAGACTTAAGCAGGGCAGCTCATCATAGGGTGATTTGGAAGTCTCTCATCCATAGGGTCAGCAAAAGTCAAAGTCAACTTGATGGCAGTTAACAGCAACAGGAATAACTTAACTTTACTCAGGAACTATAGCTTCTTTAGACAATTTTTCATAACCATGAGTACAGTGTTCAGACAAAGGGCTTCTGATTATTGTGTGTTTCTCCATACAAAATTCCTCCTTTATTTCGAACATAAACACTAGTACATTTCAGGAAAAAGTCTTAGTTGAAATAATAAAAGTTACTCTGACAATTTATAGATTTATAGTTAAATATCCATCACTCAGGAAGATACATATGTACACTAACACACCAAAATCAATGTAAGCCTATTGTAGTCCAATATGCATGCACAACTTCCAGCATTACAAAGACCACAAAACAGTTGAGATACAACTTCCTGTAACTGTGGATAGCATTTAAACTAGAAAAAACTAACAATTTTTGTATCATGTTCATGTTAAGTCACCAGCCCTTAACAGGACAGCCTGGAACTGTTTTATTCTAATCCTCTCCACTCCACCCAGCCTGCCAAGTGGGATTACCAAAAGTAATCATTGTACTAATTCTAGTATTGTATGATGGCAATGTGTTATTTGATTATAATTTGTAAGAGAACATGGATATTTTAAACCAGTATTTCAAGGCACTGATTCCTCCTATTCAGAATCAACGAAGAGGTCCCAGGAACTAGGGATCAATTTCTCACTTCAAGGGTCAGTTCAAGTATTTAGGTGGTTTCTATGTTCTGCTGAGGTTCTGAAAAGAAAGCATCAGATTCCTGCAAATTTTGGGAATAATTCATCAAAACTGAGGCCATTCCAGCCAAAACAAATGGTAACGGTGATGTGGCCAAATGAACACATTTTTGTGTGCCAAAACAGAGACGTTGCTGCAATCAAGCCTCAGTAGAGGCAGCACTTCAATCAAGTCTCAGGGTCTATGCTAGTTAGGATGAGCACAGACTTAGAAGTCTAGACTTGTTTTCTAGGCCTCCTCTGACCATCAGTGGAAACAAAGCAGTATTTGGATTACGTTTCTTAAATCCCACTTCAAGCAAGAAAGTAATAATTTCCACTGTTTTGTTGATGAATAGTCAGATTCTGTGCAGTATGTTTGCTCGGATGTAAATAAACTCACTACTCATGAATTCACTAGGCCTTACTTCCACATAAATGTACCCAGGAAATCAGCCTAGAGAGAAATAGTCACAACGTTTACAGAGAGTAAAACCTGACAGCCACCATCTGCACATCGGTCCTACTAAGTAAGTGTCTCACTGCTGAAAGGTTCTGACACAGAAGCCCCCGGAGACTTTGTGTTTCATTCTGCGAGTTTGGGCTTCTGGAGAAGAAAAGAAGGTTCAATTACCCTCCACGGTACTACTTAGAAAAAGAAGCAGCAAACATACATCATCATCCTTCCACCGATCCTATCCTCCAAGGGAAGCGGGTGGAAGGATTCCTCTAAGGGAGGCATCCTAATCCCATCCCTCCCAATGAGAAAAAAGTTGGTTGGCTGAGAAACAGCTAAAAACGAGACAGACGGGAATCCAGGGGAGGCGGCCACGGCGTGGCGGGTGAATACGGACCTTGGGGGGGGGGCGCAGAAAGTCCTCCTCAGCGTCGGCAGAGGCGAAGCCCCGGAGGAGGGGGAGGCCAGTAGCTGAGCCCCACCACTCGCCCAGAACGGTGAAGAAAGGAGAGGAGCGCGACACAAAAAGAAGGCGTCCGTCCCCGCTCCTTGGCTTTGCAACGGGGGGGGGGCACCAGGCCTCCCCAGCTCAGCGGGCGCCGCCCGGCCATACCCTGGCTACAGGGAAACATCCCCGCCAGTCGCACACCCCTCAGCACGAACGGGGAGGAGAAGGGAGAAGCCAGGGAAAAGGGAGGCCACCAGGCTGAGCCACTCACCGTCTCTTCAGCAGCACCATGAGCGACTGCTGCCGCTGCCGCTGCCGCTGCCGCTGCCGCCGCCGCCGCCCACCGGCTCCCAGGAGCCCGCCAGGCTGGGGAGGGGGAGGGGGCGCGGCTCGGCCCTCCCAACTTAGTCCGCTCTTCTCTCCTGCTGCTGCTGCTCGCTGTCGCCCAGACGGCTGCTTCGCCTGCCCTGAAGAGACGTGGCAGTGAGGGCTGATGCGCTCATCACTGCGCGACGGCAGCGCGAGTAGGAAGAGGGCGGCCGCCGCGGCGGGTAGCGGAGCAGCACTGACCAACCCGCGCAGGGGAGAGTGCTGGCGGCCATCTTGGGGGTGGTGCGCTCTTCCGCGGCAGCCGGAGGAGGGGAAGGCGCCAGTCCTGGAGCCTTCGCCCTTAAGGCGGCGGGCCGGGGGCGGCAAATACGCCAGCGCGTCTGCGCGGAAGAGAGAGGGCGCGCTGGGGGTGGCGCCGGGGTCGATGCTGGTTCCCTCGGCGGTGCGTCCCCTGCGCGCCTGAGGTGTTCGGCGCGTTCGCGTGTGGCGTGACGGGGTACCGGGCGAAGTCAGGAGAGACCGCCTGTCCTTTTAATAGTTGCGTAGCGTTGCCAGGTTTTCAAAATAGCAGTAAAGGGCAGTCAGACTTCATGGCGACCATGAAGTAGCTATTGACAACTTTGTGTCCTAAGTACCAAATCAAAGTATTGATTTCAGTTACGTATTTTTATCTCAGGCTAACGTCCACCTTCATAAATTACATGAGGCGCACGTTTCTATTTTTATGAAGGGCCCAGTCTTCCAAATACAGGATACGGTCTATATAAAAGGAAAAGTTTTCCAGCCCTCAGACGGGAGACGCTTCTTGCGGTAAGGGAGGCAGCTACCTGGGTGTGTGCTTTCACGTCGCCTGTTAATGTTGATCCCATTAACTCCATGGGGCTTTCTTAGGCAGGGAGTGTTCCGTTGCTTTTTGCCACTTCTTTTTTCAAGTACAGTACTAACCAGAGCTGACTCTGCTTAGCTTTCTAGACCAGACGGGATCTGGTGCCGTTGGGGTGTTTAGTGACATCCACTAGCTATGCAAATGACAACCCTAGTTGTGTTTCAAGTGTATATTTCAAAGTACAGTCAGCCTCCACATTTACGAGGGTTAGGGTACTAAACCCCTCAAAAGTGCAAAAATCACAAGTACCAAAGTGTGTGTGTAACTGTGAGAAAGGGGCCAAGAGAGAGCTGCCACCCAGGGTGCAAACCAGGAGAAGGAAAGGGGGTGGGTTGGCATGGTGACCCTCACCCATATCCTTCCTTGGGTGTAAGTGAGGCATCAGGAGAGGCTTTGTGGTGCCAAGAAATCGGGCTGAGAACCATCCTTAGCTGATCCAGCAGCAACTAGTGGAGGAGGAGGACGAGGACGAGGACTGGGGTGGGTTTTTAAAGGGCTGTGTGGCCTGAATGGAGTTGCCAAGGGAGAAGGTTCCCCCAGAAGAAAGGTTGGAGAAACTCACAAATCCATGGAAGTTAAACTCACAAATGTGGAGAGCTGACTGTAGTATGACATAGTATCTAAACATGTGACTCATGAAAGGGTTCACACTGGAGCATTCTCACCTTTCTGTTCTGGATGAGAAAAATAACCTATAAGGCTGATAGATCAGCTACAATAGAAGTACTCATATCCAGAGATCTGAAGCCCAGGCACATGTAGCCATCCAGGCAGAATGAACCTAGCCAGTCCACTGATATGCTAGTACTTTTATGTTTAGATAATTTTTTGTAGGAAGAGCTGCACCTCAATGAGAAGTAAGCCTTCCTGTCTTCATTTGCCCAAGGTCCAACTACCTACCAAATGCACAAATGCAGAGATATTCCACAGATTCTGCCCATCAACAAGCAACCTGTGGTGCCACTTGGGATGACACTGAAGAAGAATACTGGAGCAAGTTACAGGCAGAGTTGGGGGTCACAGATGCTGAAGGGTGGGAAACTTCTTTTAGCCCAAAGGCTGAATTTCAATTAAATTCCCAGGGACTGAATTCAAGGAAAAGCAAAAGGGTGGGACCAAGAATAGTATGTCTTAGGACATAGTCTAACTAAATGTTGAAAGATATTTCAACCATTTAAAAAGACAGGAAACTATCAAGCACTGGCATCACAGGATAGAGAGTATGTTCATCTGGGGAACTCCAGTGCAACAGATTCTGCTCAGGGCATCAGGTTCTCCACCTAAGCAGTAGCAGAAACCAAGGAGTATAGTCCACAGCAGGACCACATTGCACAGAAGAGGGAACAAAATTATTGCATACAGTTTTGCTGTGTCTGTGATGCTGTGGTATACATAAAAGTGAGGACCTCCTCCACTATTTCTTTAGTTGCCCTTTGTCAAAGAGAATTAAGAGCAAAATACCTTGTGGGGTTGTTATCTATTGAAAAGAAGAAAACAGCCTGCCTACCACAAATAGAATTTGTGCTTTTTAACACAGATTCTAGTATCACTATAAGAGCTACAACTTTCTTAATAGCATTAGCTAAAGCCTGTGCAAGTTATTATAAGACATTCCCAAAAGTCTGAATTTTTATTGGCCCTATGGCTTAATTTTGTATGTTTTTATTCTTACTGTTAAGCTTAGCAGTAATAGAAATGGTGTTGGAAATTTTATGTTATAGTCTTTATATTTTAACTTTGTTACTTGATATTTAATTTTTTATTTTGACCTTGCGATGGTGGTGTTGTGTACCTTCAAGTAGGAGACCTTAAGGCAAACCTATCACTGGAGTTTCTGGGGCTGAGAGTACGTAATGTGCCGAAAGTCACCCAGTGGGTTTCCATGGCCTCCAGAATTGCACTCCAGTGCTCAGACTACCATGCTGGCTCTCACATTGTGATGACCTATGGTTATAAGCAATTAAATCTGAACTGTCTTACTGTGCCTCTGTGCAGCAAAGCCAAAGGAAGAGTATGAGTGTACACCACTACTTAGTGTGCATGCTTTTTCTGTCTGCTCTTACAAGTGAAAAGAGTGAGAGGAATCACCAAAGTTCCACCCAAAAACCACTGGCTACAGGTGTCCCAGCTGACGTCCGATGCCAAAAAACAAATGGGGACTCTGAGGAGATTTTGGAGGCAGGCAGAACACATCCACCAGTATATGGTGCCTCTGCTACTTCTGCCTGTTTGGTTTTAAAAAGGACTAGACTTGCTTTGTAGCATTATCAATCTTGTACCTGTAACATTGTGAGGTGGATCTTGTGATGGTTGAATAACACAGAAAAGAAAGTGAAGGCATTTTTGTCTACCCAAGGTAAACAAAGTGAGAACACCACTGGAGTACTTCAGGTACCACTGAAAAAGAATGGAATGTTCAACTGCAGTTGGTTGGAAGATAGTTATTGCTATACACCCAGTAGCAGCCCTGTAGTTCCCCCAACTCATTTCTTCAGTATACAGCAAAATCTTCTGGGAGAAATTTCTAATAGCTGGGACACAGATTTAAACATTGTTTATTTTGTGTTTTTAAAATTATTGTGGGCAAAAAAAAAGGGAAGTGAAAAAGAACACAGCTTGAGATCTAGGGAGCAGCAAATTCCAAGTAAGGGCCTTTCCCGATGTACAAATCTTCAGAAAACCAGACAGCTATCTGTATTTTTAGGACTTGTATTATATACTTTAAATCACTTTCTGAAAAAATTTCACTTTCATTATTACACCATTTGGTAAGATCTCTGAACATATATGCCTAGATACAAATCCATGCCCAGAATTAAGGCTGAAATTCTAGGCATACTTACTTGGCAGTGAATTCAACAGGATTTACTTTTGTGTAAGTATGTATATAGGATTATGCAATGGAAGGTTACCCCTTTGCTGTAATTAAGAAAACAATCAGTTTTGAGGTGCTGTTTATTAACATGGCGAATTAACACAGTAAATTTTCTATCTGTTAGTAACACAGTAAATAAACTTAATGAATGGAAATTTTTCATGCAGAAATGTAAGGGAACTCTGACAAAAATGCTTCCATAGAAATAATGGGAAACCAGAAAGAAAGATAGCCTTTGTTATAAATGTACAAATGGATATGCGTGGGACATTTTGGTCAACTCTTTGTAAGTACTCATAAGCAAGCAATCTGATTGTGACCATGGCTAAGAAAATGGGTTAAGGGTCATTAGCAATGCTCAAACTGTTTCATAGCACCATTTAAAATTTATTGCACAATATAAAAATATGAAAATAAACCTGGAATTTTGCTGAAATTACAGTCAAAAATCCATTGTTTTCAAAGTTTAACAATAAATCACAATGTAGAAAACTGATGCCAATACATCCTTTTACACAAACATTTCCTTGTGTTCTGAATACCTGTTTACTGGAAATACCTTCTTATTTCAAAGATCTATCTTATTCTAGAATATACAGTAGGTGTTATCCAGCTAAAGTTAAACAACCTTACACCATATTTAATTCAGTGAGTGAGTACAATATATACACTGTTCTCTATTAATGAAATTGACAGAACCTTAGAATGGGTCCAAGTTTGTCTTTGTTTCTTATGACAGACATATCATCCTAGAAAACTGAAGCTTCAGTTTTTACAATGTCAGCAGTCAGTTTATGTACATTGATAAATGTTCAAATTCAGTGATTTCTTCAGGGTGCTCGAGCTATCTCAGACAAAGGGAATTCCCCATTAATTTCAATGAAGACATCCTGTGGTTTCCAAGAGATGCCTTCCTACACAAACAATGATTGGGCAAAGAAAAACAGCAGTTCATGGGGCTTTTAGCATGTATTAACTACTCTTATTTTCTTGGTTCACAAGAATATGTTGTGCAAACAGGAAATTATTTTCAAATGCTGCTACAAAAATTAAAAGGCTAATCCTCTGTCGTAAAAAAAAAATACAGGCTAATTATATACAACATTTATACTCTTGGCCATTTTTCAAATGAGTTCACAAATCCAATTGTAATGAAGAGTAATCTCAGCCTTATCTTTATTTCATAGGTGTTGGAAAAACCCTCCAAAATTAACAAAACATCCATGTGGGAACTATAAATAAACTAGTTATCTTTTCTTGTTCCGAACTTCCAGGCACCAGTCATATATCGCAGTCGTATAAAGAGAAGGTCCCTGCCCATCTGCAACCAACTCCAGAAGGGAACCAACTTAGAACCTATGGTTATTAAAAACAGGAAATTGTATGAGCATATAGTGAGATTATAAGAGACGCGTCTTAATATATTCAGAAGTATGTACTTAATAAGTTACAGCTCTGACACTCTGAAATGTAGCACAGTGGCTCAAAGAGGACAAAGACAGTCATATATATTTGCTGATTAAAACTATGATGACCATCTGTATATTCTTGAAGGAAGGGAAGGAGGTTTGTAGGATGAACCTGGTATCACTTTCTCCTCAAGTTAGCCATATGGTGTTACAGAGAAGGCAGGCAAGATAATGTCTTCTGAGAGTTTAAAGGCATGGAGAACACTGCTAAAAAACTACTGTTCTTCCCCAAATATTGCTTCCATGTTGGAGGTGGATTGCCAGTGGCCCTATGCCTTCAGAAAGTGTAAAGCAATAAAAAGTGTGTGAAATGTCCACACTATTACTGTTGATGGTGTCAGCAATCAACCAGACTGCTACATAAAGTTTATCACACCTGTATCCAAGTTCATGGAGCTCACAGTAGCTCACATAAAATGTTACCTAGAAATTATTCCAAGTACTCAGCTTAGCTAAATAAATATAGTCTGTAGAAGTAATGAAGTTACATGTGAATTTTTGGTATTGCTCGAGATAAACAGTTAATCTTCAGAAGTCACAGATTACATCCCTATTTAAGTTAACAAGAAAGAAAATGTTTTTCTTCTTCTGGTCCAAACAAAACAAATCAACTCTTTATGATCCTATGTCAAATGCAAGGGTTAGCTGATCTCTCTCCTAACTAAAATTTCTCAGTTTTAGTAGAATAAACTAGCATCAGTGGGGGTTTTCTCTGAAATCACTGGGTGGTATCCTGACTGCCCTTTCCACAAATGAAAAGGTTCTTTTCATTTGTAGAAGGAACTGATATTTAATGCATGTTCCAACTGCAGAGGATTTTTGACTATCCGTTCTTCCTCCTACATCCCTCCATTCTCCTGAACAGTGATTTTTAACCTGGGGTCTATGGACCCCCTGGGATCCATGGTGCTCTCAGAGGAGTTTGTGAAAGGCTTGACGGCTGTTCAGCCCATTTCCTCCCCTACAATGGAGCAGTGACATGACAGGAACCAAGGCAAAAGGAGTCAGGCAGGCAGACTGGTTGGCTGGCTGGGCCTGTATGTTGCCTGTCACATCACATGGCTGCTCCTTTGTAGGGAGGCGGCAGGCTCAGCAGCTGAGTGCCACTGGGGCTGAAAGCCAGCCAGCCAGTGTTTGCCCTTTTCTCTCTTTCTTCCCTCATTTCCAGCAGTCCACTGTACTATTAAAAACACTCAAACATGCCCCTCTTCTGCTTTCGCTTTCTTTGCCAGGAGGAGAGGAGACTAAGATAGACAGAGGTGTAAACAAGGGAAAAAAGGCACAAAAAAAAAGGGGGGGGAGGTTGAAAGCAGAAAAAGAGGTGGTTGAAACAACCCTTCTATAAAAGACCCCAAGTGTGTCTCCTCATTTCCATTCATAAATATGCATGCTTTTGTCTGAACAGAATGGCAGTTTATTTTGCCAATGGCGATCCTCACTTCAACTTCCACTGTCTTGCCAGGGAGTGACCTGCTACAGTAGCACCCCCTCTTCTCATCTGACCTCACTCCTCCTTGCTATCCTTTTTCAGTGTTGGCTGCCACACTGCATTGAGGATCCCACTTGAACTGGAGTCAAATTAGAAGAGGTGCCTCTGTTGCAGCAGGTGACACCTCCTGACGTCGCTGGAATTTGGGGTGAGAAATCAGTGTTGGCAAAATAAGCTGCCACTCAGTTCAGACAAAAAGACAGACTTATGAATGGAAATGAGGGGATGATTTGGGGTCTTTTATAGAAGGGTTGCTTCAACCTCTCCTTTTTGTCACCCTCTCCCCTTTTTTTTGCCTTTGTCCTCTGGAATATGTTTATTTAAAAATATTTATAGACTGCTTCGATCTGGAGATTTTAAAGTGGTGTGCGATAACTGAAAATACCATAGAACACAAAAAATCTACATTGTATCTAAAGATAGACGGTTGGTTAGATTATACAGGGCATGGTTACAAATGTGTTAGCAACATGTTTCTAAAATGTTGGAGCATGCCAGGTTTCTGAGAGATGGACATTTTATTCAATTGGTGCCACCACACTAAATGCCCCACTGTGAGCTATTATAGAATTTACTCAGGAGCATACAGCACTACCTGGAAGGCCTCTTTCAGATGACCTTAGGGAAGTGTTCTCCATGTAAAAAAACCAAGTTCCTTTCCTGTGTCATTCTGTGGTATCTATTTTTTTAACAGCCTGATATTACATAATGTTTTTCTAACATCTTCTCTCTCATTTCAGTTTCTTAAGGTTAACCAGGAAGTCTGTTCATTAAAGAGACTATGACTTTATCTGAGGGAGCATGTATGCCAAAATACTACAATGTTTGGGTTATCTGTATCCAAAAAAAGTAACACGGTGCTTTAGTAGGCGGGACCAACCTCTTTGTTCTCATCCCACATTTGCTTATACTTTATTTCTGTTCTGCTCCCGTTCAATCCACATTTTTGGTATGTGTGCAGAGCTGGGCTCGATAATGTCTTATTTTGCACCTACTGCATATATAATCTACCGTATATTCTGTTTCTACTTTCTTTTGTTATTTGCTGACAAGCCGCTTTTGGCTTATGGTAAAAATGAATGAGAGACCTCTGAGCCACAGGCATCAACAGCCCTTTGGTGAAAGAACATTGAACTTTCTGGGAGAAATGGCATAGGAACACAAGGAACTCAGTCAATAGATCAACTGACCTTCAATTTCTGTCCAGTTGACAGCAACTTCTGCTATTGGTATTTTAAGGCGCTGAGCAATATAGAGTAGTTCCACGTCAAATGCCCTGCAACACAACATGAATATGGAGTACTATGCTGAAGTGATGCCAAATCTTTTTTGTATACTGGTGACACTGACATTCTTTTCAGCACAAAGGAGTAAATGCGATAAATGTTTGTATGTCCCAAATCACTATTTTCTGGCTAGTACTATGTAAAAGTCAAACATAATTTTGACATGCCTATCATTTTTTCTCCATTACAGAAAGCAGTTATTTGTATATATGATAAAGAAACACAATTCCAGAATTTAGGACATTTCTCCCCACTGCTCTTACTTGCCTTCAAAAACTCTATATGGATCCAGTTCTCTCTCTGAAGGAGAAAAAAAAACCCTTGCAAAATGTATTTTCCTAGTCTCACATAAGTTGTCACTCCTTATACCCAAATGAAGACAAAGTTGGCACCTACATGAGCTCACTTTTGTCCCTTGTTGCCCTTTCTCATCTACCCTGCCCAAGCAAATGCAGACTGTAAAGCTCACTGGAACATAGACACAGTCTTCTGCTTTTATTAACCAGTTACACATCCAATGGACCGACAGTGTTATCTGAATTGGCATTCCCAAGGGATCAAAATAATTGTAATACCTACCAACGCTCTATGTGAAGAGTTGAAAAAGTTTGATAAGCTGCCTCACGGGTTAGTAGTTTAAAACCACACTGAGTGTCTCTGATTTCCTTAACACAAAGAAACCATACTAGAAAGTGGAATCCATACATGAGAAGTGTTCGGAAATATGACCTCTGAAGACAAAAGGCAAAATATTAGCCACCTCTGTTAAGTATACTGGTTAAACTTATTCAGAAAGTTTCCTAATAAACTTTACCATATCTACATGTATACAAAAATATTAATTATATTTAAAAATAAAGTGAAAACATGGAGTTCTGTAGCAATCACAATTTGTATCTAGGACTGGAAAGAAGCATCATGGAGATAGACAGATATGATATAATAAAGATCCAGAAGTACAGTCAGCTCTCCACATTTGTGGGTTTCACTTTTTGCAGATCTGATTATTCACAGATTATTCGCTGTCACCTCTGCTGCCTCCCTGTGCCATTTTTAACAGGCACTGCAAGCCTTGTGAGACTGAGGAATTGCAAATGAGGCTTGCAGGTCCCTATTAAAAATGGTGTGGGGCAGCAGCAGAGGTGGCAGTAGGCCCCACCAGCCACCCACTTCTGCCTTGTGAAAGAACCCTGATGCCTCAAAGGAATGCATATTGGAATATGATCATACTTTTTTGTGTGTTAAATATGGTTTGAGAAGGCCTAGAGTTATTCACGGTTTTTCCACTTTCACGGGGGTCCTATGCCCCTAACACTAGTGGATGTCTGTACTCTTTTTTGGATATATCTTTCAAATGATCTTTATTTTTAAAAAACAAAGGCAAAAAGAAACAATGATCATGATTCCAGAATGATCACACTGAAATAATGACTATTTTAACCAAGAAGTCTGCCTCCTTATGTATCATTTGCTTTAACTGTTCCAGGTTGAACCCAACTCCTATTTTGGGAAAAGAATGAACTGAACATTGAATAGTTCTACCTTGCCACAACATCCAAACATAGCTAGAGAAGCCCTTTTTGTTCTATTTAATATCATTTGCATGCTGCAGCCTATTCTGGTCCTACACATTCCTGGCTCCATTTCTATACATGTTTCTATGGATCCTATAGATTTCTACAGGACTGAGCTATACTGTGTACTGATAGGTTAGAAACCAGAGCACTATCAGAAAACAGAACTGGTTGAAAAGCAGAACCTGTGTACTGTACTCTGGGGAGCATGAAGAAGTTACAAAGGCTCACTTACAGAGCACTGATCCTGCATGCACTGCTTGCAAAATCTCTCAGCTGGCTTGGCACCTTCCCCCGCCCTTCCAGCTCAGCTTGCTTTGCAAGCAGCACATGTGCACAAGCAGTCTCAAGCAAGCCTCTATAGGCAAGAAGAACTGAATCCCTGGAACCTGACCTTAAGTGTCAAAAGAGTGAGTCATCAGATAAAAGGGTGTCAAAAGGCAGGGCTGTATCAAGTTCATCCTGTTCACTGTTTCCCTCCTATATTAGTACACAGAGACCTGGAAGGCATGGATGTTGAACCTTCTCCATTTCTCTGCTGCATTTACCTGTAGATCAACTGGACTGCTCCTCTACTCTCTTGCCTTGTCCTTTGTGTTCTTTTCTTTAATATTTAGGTAAGTCATTAATTCTGGTCTTTTGTTACTGCAGTTCCAGGACCTAATTGAAAGCTGTCCTGATCGGATTGATGTGGGTCCTGCTCAGATCATTCTTCTTTGTCCCCAAGAGAAGCACCCATCATCCAGAAGAAGTCCTTTACACTGGTATTGTAGGTCATGATGGAAGAAATGTCACTTGTAACCCAAGTATTTCATTTTTGCTACCCAGAGCCTCACACTTTTTGGAGATCCATTCCACATTTCCTCTCACTGTATCATTTTTCCTACAGGAGAGAACTGCTGCCAGTTGGTCTGATAGCCTCTCCATGCTCCGGGAAGGGACCACACCCGTTTCTGCTTTCAAGTGGCTGCCTCCATTTGCCTTGGATTCCAAACACAATCACGTATCTGTTCCTCCTTAGTTTAGTGTTTAAATCCCACTTATCCATATCATCCTGAGTGTCTTTCTTAATGTTCTGTGGAACAAAGAATGGTATACCATCTTCCCTGGCCCAGAGTCACCCTCCAGGGGCAGTTATGCAGTTCCACTGGCACAGAATAACTTCTGATTCTCCTATGCATCTGGTTATTTCACTACCTTTGCTTCTTGCCTCCTCACCCCAGTGTCTTTTCAATAGGTTCACCTTCTCCTCATCTTAAAAAAATAAAAAATCACCCATCCACACAAACTAGTATACAGAAGTATCCATCAAAGACCTTCACCTTTTCTTCCAACAGATCTAATAGCTAGCATTTGCTGCTGGTATAGTTTCTGTTGACTACAGGCAGGAAGACAAACATGGTGTGGATATTCTGCAGGTCACGGGAACTACTCCCTCCATTTTGTCCACTACTTCTGACTTCAAGGAACCAGATGTGTGCTAGTCTGTGCAGGAAAAAAAGTAAGAAAATCAACCTTACCTGTGCTATTGAGTCTTTCTCCAAGTGAGCTCGAGAGCCACAGGCAATGGCCATCTTGTCCTAGAGAGTGAAAAGTACATTAACAACTGTTTGGAATAATGCATTAAATCAGTGGATGACTTCGCCAGGTGAGGTTCACATGTGTAATTCATATCAAATTAAGGAGTCTTCTAGTCAGCATGATTCATTAACACAATGAAACTGGCACCAAACTGATCCCTTTTCATCAATACAGAAGTCAAAGCATTGTTTCTTCTTATATTCGGAACCTATTCTGCACCAAACCAAAACTTCAAACATGAACACAGAACACCCAACATTATTCTGCCATAAATGTACTCCTGAAAAATGTTACATTGTCAAATCTGACTGATTTTGGTAGGAAATAAGTGTGTTCAACTTCTGGATCATGCCTTAAATTCTAAGAGACACAGGACCTCCATAAATGGCAATATCTCTTTATATAAAATGTGTCTCAGCAAATACACATGCAAACATACAAACCAGGATTTATTTACTGAAGATATATCAAGACAATAAACTGCCATAAAGAAAAAGAATGAACAAACAAAAAACTCACAGGCCAAGGCTGGAGACTCTCAAGACCTTTTTCTACTTTTTCAATATCTTCAAATTTTGTGGCACCATCAGCGTCTGCCATAAGTATTTTTTCCCCTCGTGAAATCAAAACACCCTGGGTGGAAGAATAAGGTTTTATATTGGTATAGATTTTGTGTAAAGACTACAAGAAGTCATGTTCCTTTTGACAGAACTAGCTTCTAAAATGGTAAGTGTAATTCACTACATTCTCTTTGGCTTTTGAATATAAACTGCTGGACACTGTGGCCTTTATCACCTAGTTCTGCTGAACAATCAATGGCCTCAAGGGATACCATACCAAAGATGCACCTGGCCAGTTCCAAGGTGCCAGATCACAATGAAGATGTGCACAGCAGTCTGCCATACCGACAGGAATATTTTGTTAGTGCACTGTTATTTCACAAATATTCACAAAGGCAAAGAACCAATACCACTATGCTTCTTAGAGCAATTCTCTTTCAAGGTACCTCACGTCAGGTGGACAATATCAATGCACCGGCAAATAAATTAAAAGGCAGAATTATTCAAATCCAGCCATATGCCATATGTATTTATTTTAATTTCACATACATGAAATGAAATGACTGTTTGCCAATACCACAATGGTGGTACTCAGGTTTCTACAGTCATTTTAAAATTTGATTAAATGCACAAATCAAACAAACAAACCTCATCTTCCTTTGCTAAGGAAAAATAATCTTAGTTACAGAAAGGAACATTATTTATATTTTTTTTACCATTCTGACAGCTCCTCCCTTTCCACGATTCTTCACCAGAGTGAGAACTCTCACTTTGTCACTGCCGTATTTTTTAGTATACTTCAGAGCAACCTACAGGACAAATGTAAATTGGAATAGAACACAGGAATTAAAAAAAATGCTTATGACATGACACAAAACCTGCATTAAATATGAATAAGAGAGATCACACAAGACATAAGAATCTTTATTTGCTTCCCTGTAATAAATTGCTTATTCTGTCTATTTTTTAAAAATTATGCAATATTTTAAGCTGCCTTTCATTCTTAGGGATACAAGGTCAATTTAGAACTGCAACTGAAGCCAAAACACCAAAAATGCATCATAATAAAACAAAATGACTTAAGATAAAACAGAATCTTAGAAAGGTTTGAACTAGTACTTAGCAGTGACAACGACATTCCCTGCCTGAGGTATAAGGAGAGATACCATCATAATCAATGTCATGGTGTTATTGATTTTTGCACTATTAGTGATTGGGATTCTATTTGAGAATCTAAGAATCTGTGTGGTATTTTTTTCTTTACACACATGACATTTACCATCTACTTCTCTTGTGGTAACCCATACCCACCAAGATTACATGGAAGATATAGTCAGTGAATATCACTTTGAGGTTTTAAAATATAGTTTGCTATCAAAATTTCACATCATCATGGATATACTCCTTTTTTCCGGAACTGAGACAAAAAGAGTGATGGTTTGCCATGCATACATCCTCTCCCCCGACCCTTGCGCCATGTGGCCACAATTTGCAATGTTTTATGAATCACACAGTCTCATTATGGTTAGTTTAAACAAGCCAGACTTGCAAATCACAGTTGAAACTGACTTGTATAAAATGAATAAATAATGAAATTCTTCTCTATGGTTGAAGAAACAAATGAACAGTAGATGAGCCTGAGGTCTATCACCCAGGATGTTATACAACTTCATGTCTGTCTCCTCCCATACCATCTTCCAAATCTCTACAGTGGATTACAGTGTTCTGTAAGTTTCCATGCAACAAATTGCAAAATGAAATGGATATAAACACAACTTTTCGAGGCCTTTCTACAAAGTCCTTTAGGACAGATTTGATGTGTGTATTCTGAAATCAGTGGAAAAATATTGCATTCATGTAAGCTTTGAACAGTGAAATGGTGAACTGACACTTGCTTTCCTTTCACCACTTCATAAAATTCTCTGATGTTTAGGGTGTTGTTAGTCATTCCAAGCATTCAGGCACAGAAGTAACTAAAAATCAAACTCAAGGAAAAAATACTCAAGGAACACCAGCCTGTTGTTTCTTAGAATGAGAATGAAAGACTGATTTCAGTGAGCTCCTGTTTCAAGAAATATCCAGACAATGCCCACACATGAGTAATTCTTTTCACTTGTTTCCACAAAAACATCCTCCCAAGGAATGATATCAAACAAGGTAATTGCTGTTATTGTTGGCCTTCAAATCATTTTTGACTTATGACCACCCTAAAGCAAACTCTTCATGGGTTCTTTTTGGCAAGATTAGTTTAGAGGGGGTGCTTTTGCCTTTCTCTAAGGCTGAGATAATGTGACTTGCCCAAGATCACCCAGTGGATTTCCATGTCTGAGCAGGGACTTGAACCTTGGCCTCCCAAGTCACAGTCCAGCATTCAAACCACTACATCATACTGGCTGAATAATGTTTTTTTTTAATACTCATTTTATTCACATTTCAAATATAAAACAAACAATTATAGGTGTAGTTTACATGAATTATTTTTGATCTTCCACACTGATCTAGATTTCATTTTCAATACTGTATCTCTTAAAATGCTTATATTATTGTACCACAATTTACTGCTAATATTACATGTTGATTCTTGCATTTCCATCTCCACTTCCCGCTTCATGATATATATCCAGTAGCCATCTCTTTAATTATCTTAAACCGTGAATTACTCATTTCCATCTGTTAGTACCCAGCAATTACCCATTACAGTTTGCCATTCTTTTTGAATCTCATCATCTGATTTCCCTTTTAATCTCTGGGAGACCATATCTGCATTTCTATTTTCAATAAGTGTCCCTCACCATTGTTCTGTTGAAGGTATTTGCTGAGTTTTCCACAACTTTGCATACTCAATACGAGCTGTTGTTATCATGTACAATATTATTCTCCAATACTTCTTTATACCCGTACCTTCTAGTACATCTGTCATATTTAATAAGTACAATTCTGGTATCTTAGCAAACTGAACTTGCATTAATGTACATATAGTGTTATGTATTTCATTCCAATATTTCTTTGCCTTAGGACATGTCCACCACATGTGGTATATTGTACCAACTTCTTTTTGACACTGGCTGAATAATGTTATAACATGTTATAAATCCGTCTTTTTAAAAAGTTAAAAAGCCAACAATTGCAACAGTATAAATTAATTGTCTAGAATGTTACCAAATATATATCAAATATTAATACAGAAAAATAGAAATTTATAAGAAACAAAAACGTTAAAAAAACTTATTCTAGAGTATAAGAACTCTCCAAGATATTAGTGTGCTGTAAGTATTAGTGTGTCGTTAAAAAAAAAAAAATCTGGCATAGATGTTTAGGACACGGTTTGGTGAGAAGTCCATAAATCCTTACTGCAAACCATAACAGCAAGCCGACCCTCTTCTGTTACTACAGGTTGCTCTCCACTTTCACAGGTTTCCCTTTTCTGAATTTGATTATTAAAGAGTTTGCAGCTACTGGTCCTCTGCTCCTCTACTTCTCGCACCACTATATCTTGCCCAGATTTTCAGAGGTGGCAAATTCAACCAGGTTTTAGAATCGGTCTGCCGTGATCCAACTCCTGGCCCAACTTCTCTTCCTCCCTGTACTCCATCTAGTCTCCTGCCATCCCAGCAGCACCAACCCCTATCTTTTATTACTGTACAGCCTGCAGTCCAGCTCCTAGCACCATTTCTGATCCTTCCCCTGTCTCCCGTCCTCCAAGGGTACCTTCCCTTTCCTCACACCCTGCAATCTGCCTCCCAGCCCCTCATATCATCCTTCCCTCTGTCCCCTCATGGGAAGTGCAGTCAGAGAAAGTAGGGGCTGATGCTGCTGGCACAATAGGAGACAGAGGGTAGGAGGAGAGGGAGAGAGCAGCAGGACTGGCAACTGCTGTGGCCTGTGGCTGCTTACTCCTATGAGGTGAACGGGCTTGTAATTTTTTCACTTTTGTGACAGTCCTGCATCCCTGAATCTGGCTAAAGAGGAGAGCCAACTGCAATTGCTATCACCCACTCATAAAAAAAAAAAGCACAGGATTTGATAATTTAGGGAATTAATTGTAATTGTTCTTTTACTGAATCCTGATTCAAATTTGAGAATAATCCTGCCAGAATAAATATGACATATCTTTCAAGCTGGAGTAAGTTATACTCCAATGAATTTCTGCTCTAGATGCTTCATAAACCTGTGTGACAACATGAAGACAAATTCAGAGAAAATCAGCAGGGGAGTGTTTGAAGTACAGTCACTCCTCCACTTTGATGAGAGTTATGGGTGCAGGACCCTTGTAAAAGTCACAATTTCACAAATAAACTGTTGCCAGTTTTACAGTACTGTAAAGCAGCTGCCAGTTGTGGCAGTGGCCAATCCAGTTCCTCATTCCCTTTATCCTTCTCCCCCTCCCCCATTCTCTCCTGTCCTCTCAAAAGGCACCAGCCACAACTTCTCTCACTGCATGCCTTGACACTTCCATGGCTCCTCCCAGATTGTCTGAGCAGGCAAACTCAACTGGGTTTTACCAGCAGCACCACCAGCAGCCTATAATCCAGCCTGCCCTCCCTCTACTCTCCCCCCCGCCATCCTCCCAAAAGGCATCAGCCACAACTTCTCTTTGTTGTACAGCATGGCACCTTCCTGCCCCTCTCAGACAGTCAGAGCAGGCAAACTAAATCCGGGTTTAGCAACACCACTACCACCAGCTTGCAATCCAGCCATCCTTGCACTCTCCCCTCCCCTGGTAGGAAAGAGAGGGAGAGGAGGAGGAGCTTAGTATTTCTAGTGCTTCCTCCAGCTGCTTCTAAAAATGGCTTGAGTTTTCTAGAAAGGATAGTGGTTCTGACAATCTGGGGAGGTGTGAAAGCGACAGTGTGAGCAGTAAGAGTTTGGAGGTGGTGCCTTTGGAGAGGATGGGAGGTGGAGGGGTCAAGGTGTAGCGGGCAGGTGGACGGAGGGCTGGATCAAAAGAATTTATTTAAAATAACAGAAAAAAGAAAAGAGTGATATGAAAATATGAGTTTCTCCTTATGTTCTGTATTTCCTATCTTACCAGTAATATGCATCTGAACAGGAATTAGGAGCCTTTTTCCCAAAAGAAATAGTTATCACTAATATATACTGAATCTATAGGACACAATTATATCTCTTACCTTTGTAGTGTGATCTCTGCTGCCATCATCAACCACGATGACCTCATATGTGAACGAAGGATCTTGTTTCTATAAAAATTAGAAGAAGAGATGCGTGAGAAGCGATGTAGTATAGAGGCTAAAGTGTTGAAATGAGACCTGGGACATGATTTTATTACCATGAAAGTTTATTTTAGCTTTATCAACCTCACAAGACTGTTGTGAGGACAAAAAGTAGTAGGAGAGCGATGCTACCTTGAGCCCACTGCAAAAATGCAGAATCCAATGTCAATAATAATAATCTGGCCTGGGATGATATGCTCCTTTATCATAGCAATTAGAACAGAAAAAAACTGTTGAGGATGTTTTCACTGGATATTATGAAATAATGTCAAAGTAATATTTGTAAGATACCTGTCTCTTCTCCAGATACTCTAAAGCTTCATCCATCATCAATGGCACTGTAAGAAAATGTGGAGCAGGGAGAAGGGAGAATCTGGTTTGAGTAAAATGAAATTGGTGGGGGGAGAAAGACAAAGACAAAGCATCATGTTAAAGTATATGCATTAGGAAAACAAGGACTTAATCTTACACCGTTCTTCCTCATTATACGAAGGCACAACTACGGAAAGCTCACGTGTTGGAGGATCACACAGGCTTGGCACAGATTCCTTCTTATCTTCAGCAGTCAGAAAGAACTTTTCATCCTCATGTCTATGAAGGTTTGGCAACTTTGATGCAGTTACGTGTGCAATAACAGCTGTCTGGGAGGGAAGAAAAAGCAAATTTGAAGCTACTTAATATAACATTCACATAATAACATTTTGCAGAGAACAAAGCTTTTGTTTTAAAATTAGAAAGGTGAAACAGGCAGCAGAAGCTATACGTAATTCAAGAACTCTAGAGCTGGCTATGGTAAGGCATGATTTACACTAACAAAAACAGAAGTTATTGCAATTCACACTAGCCATTTCCACACTAGCCTGTTATAGCACTATTATTCCACTTTCAACATCTTATGGAATCCTGGGGTTTGCAGTTTAGGGAGGGGCAGCCTGGCTAATAGCACTATAACAGTCTGGTGCGGAAATGGCCATTGTCAAGCTTTAAGATTAAAAACAATTAAAATGTCTTCTTTAGTGTCTTATGGTACTTGGCAAGACCAACAGTGGAGAGATACTATGAAAATACGAATCTGTTCCTCACAACCACAACCATCGCAGACTCAATAGATATTTTCTTCTCCCTGTAACAGCATGGGCAAGAACTTTGATAAACATTTGGCAGATCTGAGTAGATGGTAAATGTGTCACATTCAGACTGATATATTATCAAGTATACAGCAAAAAAGTGGTAGTGGTGGGAAAGCTTCCAGCCTCTAGGGTGGCCTGACTCCCAAGCTATACTCCTAGAGGTAAGATCCTCCCCTCTCCTAGGTCACTTCTACTCCTAACCGGGAAGACCTAGGAAATATACAAGAGAATTCTTACTCCTATCTATGAAAAGTTTTGTCTGTGCCATCATCAGTGGGGGAAGACTTGGTGCAAGAGACGCTATCTTAACCAAAGAACAGCATGCATCACTTCTGCATCCAGTGCCTGGGTCAGAGACCTGGCTTTAATGTACCAGCCTGTGCACACTAAAGGCTCAAGGAACAAAGACATCAGAGGTTGGTTGGTGCTCACCTACCCAGCTGCACCTGATTTTCATCCAGCCCTGGAGGGCTTGATGGAAAATTATCCAGCTTCGCACCTGAATAAAGCTCTCCATCCATTCTACACAGGCTAAAGCAGCTTAATGAAACAAGGGCTCAGCACTGGATTTCTAAAGGACAGCAGTGCTAGTTTTCTTCTGAATGAAAGCAAGAAATAGTCTTGTGCCAGTTCAAAGGCAAATAAATGTATTATGGAATGCCACATGTTACTTAGAATAACACTCCATGCCTCTGAGAACATAAATAATGTCAAGAGAAGTGTACGAAGCTATATAGATACCTAAACAATAGCATAGCCAATTATATCAGTAGTGAGGAACCTCCAGCCTGCTGAGCCTTCCCAAAGAACAGGGAGAGAGAAGCTAACTCAGCTGCCAGCCACCATATAAACCAACTGAAGCACCTTGAAGTCACAGGTCCTGAAGGTAGAATTCCTTTTACTTCAAATAGTACAGGGCAGAGAGAAGGAGACTACAGTACTAAGCAATACAACTAGATTCTACTTTTGCATTTCTCAAAGGCTTCCTCCAAATGCTGTGAAAAGTGCTCAGAGAAGAAAATGCAGTCAGCTAGCAATCCAGAAGGCAGTCTCCTTCTGGATTTCTAGCTTGGTTGGAGTGGAGATTGTGCAGCCTTCCGTACAGCTCCCAAGGTTCTTTACAACTACACGTGCTGGCTAGGGCTAACAGTTACAGTTTAACAAGAACTCAAGGATTGTCGGATTCCCATTCCTAGCCTAGGCTGAAGGGGTGGGGAGAGAAAGAGATCTGGGTGTGTGTGTGGCTGCAGCAATTTTGGCATCTGCCTCTGTCTGCTGTCAGCATTTGGCTTTTGATGGGTTTCCAGTGGAATGTGGCCCAAACAAAGGGTCACTAGCCGTTAATTACACAAACTTTTAATCAGTTTTTCTGATCAACCATATTTTGTTTTTATGATCTATTTATGTCAAGGAATGAGAATTCCTTCATACTACGTTGTCTAAGAACTTAACATTCTAAACATACAAAATACACACACTCCCTAAAGATGGGTTTCCTAGACTCATGTCTATGAAACATTCACTCACCTATTAAATTCCGTTCCTTGAAAAAGCTGGGAAATAAATTACAACGCATCTAAAGCCTACTAAAGCTATTCTGAGGGGCAAAACGAAGAAGGAAAGTAAAGTTCAATCAGACATTATGTTTCTGGAAACAGAGTACTGGACTTCGGTAGGTGGACACAGCTTCAAATCACAGACATTCCATAGACGGAATAATGCAATCCCCTAGATATCCTAGATGACAGGTCCCAGTGGTCATCGCCATTGGCTAAGGCATGATGAGACCTGTGGCCCAACAACACTGAGAGGGCTGCATGATTCTCACCCCTCCATTACCCTGTAAGGGACCACAAGCCTCTTTTTCATCACTTTTCAACTAATCGAAATCTGAGCCCCTGATAAACTGGGTAAAGTTCTGGGGTGAAGTCCTGGTTTAAATGGCATGGAAACGGCAGATGGGCGGGGCAGGGAGGGAGACAGCAGAAACACGGTTGGGAAACACGGGGGTCCATTCACACCCCACCGCCGCTCCCACGTGAACTGCTACGGCGCCATCCTGAGGTCTGCGGCGGTTCGCTCAGAGGCACAAGGGGAGCCCTCAAGCCCCCCCCCCGGACTCCAGCCCCCAGGATGCCGCAGCCGTGTGGTGCGAACGGGTCCCGGAGTTGTGTGTTTGGGAGCCCGCCGCCATGCCCGCGAGCCCCCTCACCAGGACCAGCGCGGCCACCGCCAGCGACGCCAACCCTTCGACCAGCCACACCAGCTCCATCGCTCCCCGGCCAAGCCGCCTCGCCCGAACGTGGCTGAGCTACGCGCGAGCCAACCACCTCCGGCAGGCGAACTTGCAGATAGAGACACGGAGGCGGAAGCAGAAAAGAACGGCGAGACGGCGGAAAGCCTTACAGCCCCGACTTCCGGTGAAATTGAGCTCTGCAATTGGCTGGCCGAGGAGACCCTCTCTTGGGCTTGTGCCATTGGGAAGCGCCATTGCCCGTGAGGGCGGAAGTGGTGTTTGGGATGTTGCGGTTGGCCGGCTGGGAGAAAGACAAGCGGGGGGGGGAATAAACTCTCAAAAGGGGCCCCCCTCCCTAAACTGGAAAATTCAGGATTCCATAGGATGTTGAAATTGGAATAATAGAGCTATAGTAGTCTAATGGAGAAATGGCTGGTATCGGAGGCCATTTCCGCACTAGCCTGTTATAGCGCGATGATTCCACTTTCAACATCCTCTGGAATCCTGGGGTTTGGGTCGGCCCCTCCCGAAACTGCAAACCCCAGGATTCCAGAGGATGTTGAAAGTGGAATCATCGCGCTATAACAGGCTAGTGCGGAAATGGCCGGAGACCAAGGGATTCGACGTGCGCTTGAGCGCTGGAAGCGGGCCGTTAGGAGGCAATTTAAATCTCTCAGGGTTTGCTGCCCTCTGTGGAAAGTTGTACCTCACCGTGTTCGGTTCTTTCAGTTTTGGGGGAGGGGAGAAATCTCGTAGCCCTCCGTGGGCTGCTTAGAAGGGCCGTTTGCGTGCCGTGCACGTTATTTCGGCCAAAGCCTTTGAAGCTGTAATAGGGGAATACTCGCTGTACGTTCCGTTTGGATTTGCAATTGGGGGGGGGGACTTTGAAAGAGGCAGCCTCTAGGTTCGCGGTCCTCAGTACCAAACAAATGGAAGGAACCACGTGTTAACGGGGAACAAAGACGAGGCTCAGGAAGGGTGTACGCGCCTCCCTTTGCTGCTTTAAATTGTTGGCTGGAGGACGCTGCTCTTCTAGGCGGTTTCTGCACCAGACTGTTATCGCGCTCTCATTCCACTTTCAACCTCCTATGGAATCCTGGGGTTTGTAGCTGAGGGAGGGGCCTTTAGGATTCCCAGCCAGAGAGCTCTTGGGCCTCAGTAAACTAACAACCCCAGAACTCCACAGGAGGTTGAAAGAGGAATAATAGCACTATAACAGTGTAATGCAGAAATGGCCCTGGAGTTCTCAGGTACCGTTTTATTTTGTTTGGAGACAGTTATTCTGGACTCGTCAGGTGAAAGGAGGCCATTTCAGCAGCTGTTTGCCCGACCTGCACCCGGGGCTGAAATTTTTTCTAGACAACCGTCAAAGGGACAGGAGCGCCATCCCCCTACCGCCTGAGGGAGTTCGGAAAAGCTCTCTTTCGCCCTCACGCCCACCGGGCGCCCCTGTGTGGGGGTCTGAGATTTTAGCGCTCCTTCCAAGACAAGGCCTCACAGCAGCGGCGGGGCCCGCTTTACCCTTTGTTTCCATCTCGCCAGGCAGTTCCCGGCGCGGCAGCCTTCTCCTCGCCCTTTGCAAGCAGTTTAAACGCCGCGCCCGCGTCCCCGGGCTCCCCTTGGGGCCTCTCTGGCCCGGACTTCGGAGCGCCCCCGCCGGCTGGGCGGCTTACGGCGCCCGCTGAGGCTGCGGCCAATTCCGGGCACGCAGACGGCGGAGGAAGCGCGGGCGGGAATGGCGGCGACGGTGGCCGCCGGCGGGTTCAGGTCAGTGGCGCCTTGTGCTTCTGCTTTCCCCTACCTTTCCATCGCAGCCAGTGGTGGGGGTTCGGGCAAGAGCAGCTTCCTCCCGTTTTTTAGCCCCTCATGCCGTGAAGGGAGCTTGTTTACGCGCACACGCGTGTCTGCCGCGTCGGTTTGGGGCGCCGACCGCACGTGCGAACCGCGCCTTTGGGTCGCTGTCGCGGCAGTGGATTTCTTTCGACGCGGAGCGCGAAAAAGCCGCTCTTTGAGGTGGCAATCCCTGCCGGCTACAATCTGGCCGCTCCATGTAACTTTCCCAACTCTGCCTTGAGCTGTGTCTCGTTACGGGCGACTCTTCTTGCGATCACGTTATGCCGCCTAAGGCTCTCTGATGAGGCAGTTTCCGCACTGCGCTCTTAGAGCGCGATTATTCCTCTTTCAACATCCTATGGAATCCTGGGGTTTGCAGTTTGGGGAGGGGCCAGTCGGATTCCATAGGATGTTGACAGTGGAATAATCGCGCTCTAAGAGCGCAGTGCGGAAATTGGCTGAGTTTTGAACCTGTGGGCTAATAGCACTGACAATGCGAGCAATTTGAAAGAACACCCTCCTACCAAAAGGGAATAGTTTAGGACAGCGCACCCTTAACATGGGAGCTGCTGTGCTACATGGGGTGGTTGTGGCTCCAGGGGAAGTTCAGGCATCAAAGGGGAGCCTCTCCGAGTAACAGAGTAACAAACGGGTGCCAAGTTGTGTAATTCAGAGATGCCTAACAACACAGTGAGCCGTAGCTGAGGGTGGTTTTAAAAAGGAGATTAGTCAAATACCTGGAAGATTGGACTATCAGTGGTTATTGGGTGGTGATAACTAAAGTGGAGCGATAGTCCCCAGAAGCAGTCGACCCTTAAAGATTCAAGTGGAGGCCAAACCCTACTTGCCAAGAGGCAAATTTTGCTAGATCAGATGAAAGGTCTGTCCAGTCCAGAACCTTGTTTCAAACAGAGGCCAACCCAGAATGCTCCCTCTGGGAGACAAACAGGACAAAACAGGTATGAAGACAACACACCTTCTCCACTGTTTGTCCCTGGGCAGCAAGGATTCAGGGGAAGATGGCCTGTAAACACTGAGGGTCCATTGAACTGTCAAGATTAATAAAGGCTGTTGCTGTTGACAGACCAACCACAGACAGGTGGTTTTTGGGTGTGGGGAGGGACATGAGTAGTGTTCTCTCCTCGATCAAATAGTAAAAACTGGACTTTCGGAATCAAAACTTCAAAAAGCTGTTGAGTAGATCACATTTTGGTTTATATGTAAAGGAGTGTGTATATTCTTTTCAGGTTTACCCTCGCATGATCCTATATTTGGGCACAGAAGCTGCCACTGCATGTGGGAAAAGAGTGCAGGCCATTCTGTTCTACCATCCTGCATTCCAACTGTGTCACAGTCTGTTAGTAAACAGTGGCTTGCCACATGGTTGGATTATGTTCATAGAATCATACAACTGCCCAGCTCCCTGACTGATGTATGAAGTCCAGAAAGTTAACCTCCTGAATAGGCTGTACTACCTCTCCCTGAAGATTTCTGGGAAAGAGGAGGTACACTGTCCCTGAAACTAGTTCAGTTGTGGAATTCTCTTGTGCAATCTGCCTTCCGTTGTTCCATTGAAATCTTCTTTCCTATATCTTAAGCCTATTTAATCTAGTCCTGCTTTCTAGTTGAATAAAGTGAAAAGCCTTGGTTTTTGTGAGAGCCTTTAGGTATCTAAAGGTACAATCACCTTTAGGTATTGTCCTCCCCAGGCTAAACATACCCAGTTCTTTCCATCTTTCTGTATATACCTATTTCTCATATCATAATCATCTTTGTTGCTCATCTATAAATCCATGTGTTTTTGTGATGCCTCCTTATGTTGTACAGTAGGGAACCTCTTGCTCGCCTTGGCTCTAGTTTCTTTGAGCCCCTGCCAGCATATGCCAAGAGTTTGCAGGAGTTGTAATCTAACAGTATCTGGAAGATCACAAGTTTCCCATCCCTGTTCCAAATTTAGGTTTGAAAATTAACCATTTTCCATAGTAATATTCTACAGGGCCTCTGAAAATTATCTTTACATTTCAATTTTGTATACAATTGAAATTGGAAAGATAATTTCTGGACACTTTGTACATTTTTTAAAAAAACCCTACCACATATGTTTCAGATTGGGTAGTTTAATGTAGTATCTCTATTGGTGTGGGGATGTGTGTTCTGGCTTTTTCTTTATCTTAAACATTTCTTTCTTATCTGAAAATGTGAGGACACAGTGGTGTGAGATGGAATTCATTTCTGCAACCATAATTCTGTGAAAAGCGAATACCTGAAAACAAGTGTTTCATGTGGCTGACTGATGAACAGCTTTTTAAGCAACTATGTTAAATTTGAGTGGTCCATTTGTAAAACATGTTACATATGTTTTACAGATGTTTTTGTCTTTCCCTTAAATGTCATTTCTTTCAGAACTGTGGAACCTTTGGAGTATTACAGAAGATTCTTAGTGAGTACAGTGTTCCTGTATATGTGTGGGATATATTTTGTTTTGCTCATGTATGATTTTTCCATATTATAAGCCCTGTTCAGTTCTTATTCCCCTGAGTGGATGTCAGGGCATACCTGGTGGGAGGAATGTAGTCTCATTTCTCCATTGCATTGAAGGAGAAGTTGAGAGATCATTGTCTGATTGGGGCTTTTGTGTGGGAATTTTGCATCAGAAATCTCTTAGGAGCGTTTTTTAATTGGACTAAAGGCTGTCTAGATTAGTCAGTTTTATAACTTTATATAAGGGATACAGTGGGAATGGAGTATTCTTTTACAAATTGCTCCTTCCCTTTCCCCCCAAAGTTGTCTTAAAAAGTCAAAGACTGGGATTCATGGTGAGCTGCCATGATTTCTAATCCTTTGACCCTAGTGGGGAGGGAAGATGGGAAGGGTTTATGTAAATCATTGGAAAGGGAGATTACTGGTGGAGCAGGGACTTTTCCTCACCGTTCATGGTTGCTCAGCTTGACCCTTTCAGAACCTGTTGTTTGTGTCCAGCTGGCTTCAGGAAGGTTGGACAGCAAGGCCAGATGCAGCTTTTCAAAGAGATCTCTGTCCCACCCCTCTTGCTCTAGGGTGAGACAGAAGTGGGTAGGGACACTGTTGAAGGAACAGTGAGGGAGAGGGGAGTTCAAGAAGAGGAGAGCAGCAGAGGTATTTCTCCTCCTTCCTCAGGCACCAGGAAACTTAGGTCAGCTCTTTCAACATCTCTACCTACTCCTATGCCCTTGCCTATGTTTCTGCATTGTTTTAGAAAAGTAGCATTTAGAAGGGAATATGTTTGCTGCCATATCAAAGATCTTGGTGCCATGAACTCTGTTGCATGATCATAGCTATTAATTGACATTTGGTGATATTGCAGTTTCATTAGTACACCAGAATTCTATCTTTTATCAGGCAGATCATCATATGTATATACTTTTAACTACTTTTTTGTGTAATATAGAACTACAGTTGGCATTTCCCATATAGGCATCCCTCTCTTATATGATAGGTTAGGGACCAGAGCATTGTCAGAAAGTGAAATTGGTTGACAAGCAGAACCTAGTCTTCTTCCTGTAGAGAATGTGAGGGAATTAGAGGGGCTGACATAGGTCCACAATGTGCATTGCTTGCCAAATCTCTCAGTCAATTAGTGTCTCCTCCTATAATTATTGGTCCTTCTGCAAATTTTCTCAGTTTTCCCAACATTTGTTCAATAAAAATTGCTTGGTTTTTATTTTTTGCGTAATATGACCCTAGCAATACATTTCCCCCCTTTATTTTACCTTTACAAATGCATTTCAAACATTCGATTACAGTTAACCCTCCACATTTGTGGGTTTCACTTTTGCGGATTTGATTATTCACGGATTGTTTGCTGTCACCTCTGCTGCCCCCTATGCCATTTTTAATAAGGACTGCAAGCTTTTTGAGACTGAGAAACTGTGAAACTGTGAACGAGGCTTGTAAGTCCCTATTAAAAATGATGTGGGGCAGCAGTGGAGGTGGCAGTAAGTCCCACCAGCCACCCACTTCTGCCTTGTGAAGGAACCCTGATGCCTCCAAGGAATCCACAATGTGTTTTTTTGTGTTAAATATGGTTTGGGGAAGGCCTAGAGTTATTCACATTTTTTTTCACTTTCAGCCCTAGCGAATGTGGAGGGATTACTGTACTTCAAAATTGCAAAACTTGGATAATAGTAAGGCAACCCCTCTAGACTGTCCATTCCAGCCAGAGATAAATTGATCAAGATCGAGGTACTTTTTTATTCCTCCTTTTCATATGTGTCTCTTAAAAAAAAAAGACAATATCTGGTCTTAATTTCTTCACAGAATACCCTTTAGATGGTGAACCCAATCCATTGACACTTAAGAAGACTAATACAATATTTTCTATTTCTCCTAGATTAAATTTTGTTTAAATTCACCACTTGAAGTTTTTTCCTTAATCTAAGTGTAAATAATTTCTCCATCTCAATGAATGACAGGCTGTCTTTATTAGTTCTTTGTTTATTCCTCCTTCTCCCTCCCTTCCTCCCCAACATGGCTAAGAAGGCCTCAGCCTTCCCACCTTGCAAGGCTACAGGTGCAGCCGTGTTAGCTTAGTGTGAGGGCCAAGCAATTTGTCTGTGTTGTGATGTATTCCTGTCCTTCTCTCTCTTCTCTTACTGCTTACCATTTCAAAATAGACAAGAAAAGAGGAAGAAAAAATGGAGGTTTTTTTTACTTCTGCTTTTGCCTTACCAATGCCTATGTATATATATTATACATATCATCTATATTTTGATTAAAATTCTTTAACATCTTATTTACTATATAAAAGTCAAATTTGTCTGTGAGTTTGTCTGTTTGCCTGCGTCAGGCAGGCAAAGACCTCATACAATTGGCTAAGTGAGGCGAGAAGACCTTGTATGATTGGCTGGCTGTGAAGAGTCTATGTAATCCTGGGGTTGGCAGTTCAGGGAAGGGCATTTAGAATTTTCAGCCGAGAGCTCTTGAGCCTCAGGCCGGTTGCCATGGAGACGAGGCCTACCATCACTAAGGATGCCAGAAAACATTTGGGAGGCATATGTGAGAAAAACATAATTACATACATACACAACATAATTACTAGGTCTTCTCGCCTTACACAGTAGATTGTATGGGTTCCATATGTGAGGAATCTTAAAAGTTGACATTCAAAACAAAAAATGCTTCCAGAAAAACATAAATCCATTGCACAAATTCAACAGAAAGCAAAAAAATCAAAAGCCAGTACATCAACGTCACCAGAGAACACAGATTGGATTGGGGACTATGGGGAAAAGTTATAGATACTGGAATAGGCCGGTTGCTGTGGAGACCTAGTAGCAAGGAGGAGGACAGTATATTCCCTCACGAACCCAAACTGTATATGTAAATAACTCTGAATACAGATTGCATTGGGAATTATGCAAAAAAGTTACAGATACTGGAAAAGACAGTTTGGTGAGTTCTTAAAGGAAAATAAAATCCTGGGCAACAATGGAGAAATACGCTAGTACTAAATACAGTCATCCCTTCACATTCCGCTAGGGTTAGGGACACAGGACCCCCGTGAATGTGGAAAAACTGTGAATAACTCTAGGCCCTCCCTGAACCATATTTAACAGACAAAAAAGTTTGATCACCACATTCAACCCATGGTGGATTCCTCTGAGGCATCAGGGTTCCTTCACAAGGCAAAAAAGTGTGGCTGGTGGGGCTAACTGCCCCCTCCACTGCTGCCCCACACCATTTTTAATAGGAACTTACTAGCCTTGTTCACAGTTTCTCAGTCTCATGAGGCTTGCAGTCCCTATTAAAAATGGCATAGAGAGGCAGCAGAGGTGACAGCGAATAATCCATGAATAATCAAATCTGCAAAAGTGAAATCCGCAAATGTGGAGAGCTGACTGTAGTTTCAGCAGCTTATATTCTCACTTGAACTATAACTTAGCTTCTTAGATTTATAACAATATACTTCCTGTAATGTCCTCTCCAGCATAGCTGCTATGGTCTATTACATGTTACATCTTATGTTTACCTTACAGTTTACCTTATCATTACCTTATTTTTACTTCTGTGACTTTGACAGTTGAAAATGTCTGTAGGTTAGCAGTCAACGCTGTTGTCCTGTTTTCATCCTCTTCCAGCCCTCAGTTGTTGATTGATTTTTCTTTTGTTACCTTTGGGCTTCTGTCATTCTCAGGAATCTTAACTCCCAGTTTGTTACAAATTTGTCAGATTTTTCTCTGTTGCAGCAAATAGATTCCCATTCTTACTCCATATTGCTATTCTAAAACTCCATATATCTGTATAGCCTGCTTCTCTCAGGGCTTTTGTGTTAGGTCTCCATTCTGCTTTCTCCCTGACAGATTCAGCTGCCAAGTCCTGAAGGCTTGACAGATTTTGTGTTTTCTTTGTGTATCTGGCAGATCTTATAAATCGCATCTCTGACTTATCTTTGTGAAGTAATCAGTCTGAGAAAACTTTTTTTTTTAAAGATGAAATAGATTCATATCTGCACATTCATTGGTTTCCCATGCTGATGTTTGACCTCAGTTTAGTTTCATTTTGATCAAATTAGACAAAACATGTGAATCTGATTTGGTTAGTGATTTCTGGTCCCTTTAGAAAGAAAATTGTCGGCCTGATGGAAGGAACCTTGGTGAATTTAGAACCACAACTGTCAATGTAGGTGAGTATTTTGGTGCAGAGCAGTGATGTTTGTTTTTGACCGGGCCTGTCAGAGATACTCTGGTTCTTAGTATATAGTTGAAGGACCGATGCAGACCTAATCATAAACCAATTTAAATTACTGGGAATTAGATTAGTGAAGACTCCCATTGTTTTCTGTCACCCTGACTCTGACTATCTGCTCCCAAATATTTCCTGTAAAAATTCATTGGAAGTATAACATGCATACCACCTTCTAGTTTAATTGAGTATATGAAAGGAGGCCATGTATTTAAATAGTTCAGGCTACCTGTAATAATATATTTAATGTATTTAACTTCATGCTGTTAACATATTGCCTGTTGACAGATATTGTATGCCAAATCAGAGGTACATCTGCTTGCTTCTCCAGCCTGATATATGCCATTTTCTGTCAGTTATGCCCATCCGCACTCTACATTGGACAAATGGGATAGTGGCTGTGTAAGAGGATAAATGGACATAAATACAACATTAAAAATGATAACACTCAAAAACTAGATGCAGAGCATTTCAGTCTTCCTGGTCATTCAATCTCTCATTTGCAAGTAGTTATACTTGAATAAAAAAATTTCAAAGAAACACTGGAAAGAGAGATGACTGAATTGGGATGTGTTCACATATTCCAATTCATTAGCAGAGGTATGGACAGAAATAATGGCTTCTTAGTATACTACATATATTAATATTTTTCTCATAACTACACATATAACAAAAGGATTCTCCTAAGAAAATTTTTTGACTTCAAGGAAAATGACTTTTTGATTAAATTTATTGCTTTTACATGTAGAGTTACAGACAACTGCTTGAAAGATCTGTATCATCTTTCACAGTAGTTTGAAGGTTATGGCCAGGGTCAGCATTTGCATCTTTTTGTATTATATTTCATTCAGATCCTATACTAGCAGCTGTGTTACTGCTGCCACTGACTGTGATTTGAATAATGATCCATTAAGGCTCATGCTACAAAAAAGTAAATGTTAGCTTATAAAGCTTAGTCAGTTTATAGTGTTTATAAAGTATAAAGTTCAGTCAAATTGAAAATGTGCCTTTTTTCCTGCCACCACCCTGCCAAATTTTAGTGGTGCAGCAGCAAATTCAAAATAAACAACGTAGCTCATTTTCATCAACTTGTTGCCAAACCTAAGTAGAATGATGGCAGATTCAGTGGCAGAATGTTCAAGAACAAAAGGAAGTAGGTGGATTCACATGAAAACAAAAACAAAAAGGCCAGCACTCTGAATCACTCTAGAAATCTGGAAAGTATTTTCCATATAATCCAAGTTTGCTATTACTGGGAGCTGCTATGGCTCTGGTAGACTGGACTGAAAAGATCTTCTCCTAGGTAGAAGGCTTAAGTTTTCTGAAGCATTTTGTCTTTCCCCCCAGGTTCAATTACAACTGCAGATGGCTCTGCCCTTGTGAAGCTAGGTAACACTACTGTTGTGTGTGGCATAAAGGCGGTAGGTTCTCAAATGGATATTTGTTTTAAAATGCAGGTTTTGGTTTTTGTGAAGCCAACTGAACATCAGAATTCTAGAGCATTTCCCCATGACAGTAGTTGCTTCTAACTATAAAATAGCAGGCTGGCTGATGTCATTGGTTTAGTTCTCCTGATTTGGATGAAAAAGAGCAACTGTGATTTTTCATTATGAGATGGATTGTGGCAAAGCTTGTTCTCATGCAGATTCCTAGTTCCTGTCTACTTTGCATACACGAGAAGTTTGCATTTGTAATAGAACAGTTTTCAATTGTGTCTGCCTATGGAAAGCTGTTACCCACGGTTGGGAAAGCCAGGAAACGTGGGCTAAACAACAGGTTTGAACAAATTACACTTTCCTGTATTCCAACATAATGGGAACGTAATTTATTCCAAAAAGTTTGAACTTCCCTGACATATGAAGGAAGAGGGCAGAGGAGAGCGGAAACAAGAGAGGTTAGGGTTTGGCACAGGGCATCCTTAGTAAGTCTGAAGTGGCTTATTGGCTCCCACTGCTTCTTTGAAATGCTGAGATGGGGGTAGACAAATATTCTCAAGTACCCATAGGCAAAGTGCAACTTGTAGTGAAGCCAACAAATTGTAGTATCCAGCTAGTTTGCCTGTTTTTTAAAATTATTTATTAAAAACAATATTGGCTAGGGCAGCTGTCACTGTGTTTGCAAAGTCATCCAGCATTACCTGTACTGGGTAGGGGTAGCCCAGTAAACCTGGAGCTATCTCATACCCATCATGAAGACAGAATCTGTTAGTTTTAGATCTGTAATCAGGTTATTGGGTAATTCAGTATTTTTAAAAGTGTATCCTGCAGAACATGACACCATGAAACCTCTGGTTGCTATGTTTGTTTGGATATGATTCAGAGCAGGCAACTTTCAGTGTTTGATAGCCAAAGAAAAGCATTCAGGACACTATATGGTTGGAAAGCTTAGCTGAATGGTGGGTACATCAAAATCATCATTTTAAATGCTGCGTGTTGTAATGTTGTAAGCTGTCCTGAACCTCTTGGGGGAGAGGGCGGTGAGTCGTTCTAGATTTGAATGTACCAAAAGAATTTGGAGTAGTCTCAACTTGGTCAAAGATGAAAATTGAAACGTTTCAGTTTAAACTCAAATATTTTCTTCTCTGGCTTAAAAGGTAATTCTCAATTTAATGTTTTAAAGTTACTCAGTTGGGTTTCTGTTAAATCATTAATAAATGTGAACGCAATGCAAAGCGCATGGACAGCTCTTAGAAAACTTCCGTGCTGCCAGTTTGCTTAGCACACTTTCCCCCTACCAATCACTACCCAGCCTTTTTGGATTGGATTAGCAGAGTGCCGAATTGAAGTGCACAGTGTTTGGGGTGCTCCTTAGCTTACAAAATTAATCATCTGGGCAGGAGGAAGCAAAGGTATCTTAACAAAATATGGTGTTTGGTTTTATACAATGACTTAATCCCTCATACTGAAGCAGGGCCATGGGTATGTGTACAATAGCAAAGGGGAAAGAAGGATGTCTATGCATGGGGTTTGTGGGAAGGAGTGAGAGAGAAAGTAGGGCCCCAGCCATGCCCACCACCGGTCACAGACACACTGCTGTGTTCAGCCTTTAGGAGCAACAGGTTTACTCCTGTACATTTGATATTAATGAACAATATTTGTATGTTAATTATAAATTATCACATGTGAGCAGGATAGGGGAGAGCATGTCATGATTTTCTCAAAAGAGTATGGGCCTTAAAAACTCCAAAAGATTATTTCTAAACTACTTCTCGTTTTTGTGCTCCACTCTACCCCCTGTGCGAACATACTGCATGCAGGAATTTGCAGCACCACCTGCTGATTCCAGTAACAAAGGATATATTGGTAAGGCTTCTACTTTTTCTCTATGTGCTTTAAGTTGAGTAATTGTGTTCTTCAAACAAGAGCAGATGTGGAATATTAAATATTGACTATGTACTTCACTAAAGATCTTCTGTGATACATTTTTGCATCATAATGATTTCCATCTCCCTTCCATAGTTCCTAATGTGGATCTTCCTCCACTCTGTTCATCGAGGTTTCGACCCGGACCTCCTGGAGAAGAGGCTCAGGCAGCTAGTCAGTTCATTGCAGATGTGATTGAAAAGTAAGAAATACTGTGCTTTAACTTTTCACTATAAATTGTTAGAAGAGTTGGATTTTTCTCTTTACTATGTTACTGTTTTAGTTCACAGGTGGTACTCAAGGAGGATCTCTGCATTGTAGATGGGAAGGTAAGTAGAATGTCAGTCTTTGCAGTATATATTTATTAGGCACTATTTGGACACTTGTGGACCAGCTAATTCCAGCATATATAGAAAATGAAAGGATAATGTCATATTGTCACACATACTGTGAAAATGTGACATTCTGATATTTTATTCTGCTCATTGTATTACATTGGAAGACCACTAAACTGCACAGAAAAATGGAATATTTGAGGATATTGGGTGGTGTCAGGGGAAACAATATGTCTGTTTCTTTGTCTAGTCTTACAGAATCACAGTCTTCTCTAATATTAATGCCAGCAAAAGCTCTGGTTCATTGATCTCTGACAGGCTAGTATTTTGTCATCTTTTATACAGAGGAACAGGTGTCTTATTTAGTCTCCACTGCATTTGCATCTTTTTTCATGGATGTACCCATTTTTATTTTTGTAATATGACCACCATTGACTGCCAGTGTAACAAACATCTAACCCAAAGTATTGATACCTGTGCCAGGGCAGGTTTACCTGGTGGTGGCAAAATGTGCTGGGGAGAAGTGCCAGAGCAATTAACACAGACATCCAGGAGGCTCAACACCTTTCTGCCACGCTTCCACAATAAAATTTAGGCCAGTCTGTCATCTTGTATCATGCTTGTCTAGCGGAGCTGAGCCAATGTCGACAAGGGTTGATACAGTGCTGTTCTACGACATACAGAGGACATTTGTGCCAATCAGAGAGGGGTTTTTTTTCATGCTCCAAGGCGTTTGAGACTATTGATCCCAAAGCCCCAGAAATAAGTAAAACTGCTAATGAGAAAGATCAAAAGAATAGAGGACAAGCACACATACAAAAGGAAAAGGGGAAAGGTTATCCCCAAAAGACAGAACGTCCTATGTGTGCTACTGCTGTGGCGGTTGAACTGAGCACTTGATGCAGCAATGAGTGGTAGCCATGCCTAGGCTTCCACAGCACTGAAAAGGGGGCATTGCTGCTCCAAAAACTTTACCTGAAAGATTTTGAAGCAGGGATCTGCAGATGCAGAGTGACTCTGTGTGATACACAGAGATCACAACAAAGAAAGATGATCTGTCTTTTTTTAACCCTTGAATGTAAGAACAAAGAACCTGAATTGAGCCTATAATGAAGTCTGTTGTATTGAGGGCATGTGGGGACCTGCTTCCGTAAGGGATTGCTGGATACCTCCTTGAGCAAGTGTGTAAAATATACAACTGCTGATATAAGCACTTTGTCTTTAATGTTTACTGATAAACCTGTTACTTAAATTAAGTGAAGTTGAGCATGGACAGGTCCTCTTAAGTAGGGTTAGCTCCAATCAGACATAGCCAGTGGCAAGGAATGCTGGTAACTGCAGTTCAATATCTGGAGAAATTTCATTTTGCCACCTGAATATAACCTAAGTGGACAAAATGCAACTCTTCACATGTTAGGACTGCAATTCCAAGCATTTCTCGCCAAAACTGGAAGGGTTTGTGTGCCCTGCTTTATTTCAGCCTTAATTTGTGGACTGTGAACAAATGCACTGACTTACATAAATACGTTTTACAACGTAAAACTGTTGCAGAGGTACCTTGAGAGAGGATTCTCATCCCAAGACTTTCTTTCCTTAGATTGTTTGGGTTCTGTATTGTGATATTATATGCCTAGACTATGATGGAAACCTTCTAGACGCCTGCGTTTGTGCTTTCTTAGCAGCTTTAAGAAATGGTAAGTTGCCTTCGAGGATTTACATACATCTTTATAATCGCTGGTTTGCCACTGAATTTTAGTGCCATATTTTAGTGCCAAAATAATGCAATGAGCTTCCATATGGAATGTGGAACAGTAGCAAAGGAGGCCTAATGGTAGCATACAGTACCCTTGGATAGCTTGCCTGCCCTGTTCCTGCATTCTTTGAATATCAGGAAATAAAAAAAAATCTAGATGCCTTAAAAGCTCTACTGTGCCCTTTTCTGTCATCGCTTCCAGGTCAGCCTACCTGCCCATATAATCAGTTGTTGTGCGCCTTCAACTCATTTCTGACTACTGTTCCACATTCCATATGGAAGCTCATTGCACCTTTAAGGTGAAGCTATTGTGACAAAGCCTGGGGGTGACTAGCAGAGCAGCCTAGTAACAGAGGGTGATCTAATCCAATTGGTTCTCTTACTGAAGAACCCAGCCCTAGCCAGAGGGAGGGGCTGTGAGAGAGACATCAGACAGCACATACTGCATTTGCTGGCGTATAAGACTTTTTTCCTCCCAAAATACTGTTTGAAAATGGGGTAATCTTATATGCCAGTGTTTCTGGTGCATCTTATACACAGGCAAATATGGTATATACTGGGACTGTGGATTGGAAGCTATGATTCCTTCAGTGAGTTTCATAGAGTCAGAGAATCCAGTAAACTAGAAGAGGGTTTTCTGGGAGAGGATTACTTTCTCAGAGGCCCAAGTGTGGGGCAGAGAAGTAACCAAGCCATCTCTGAAAGGGTCAGAGATTGGAACCCTGAGTTGCTGGGTAGGGGGGACAGACCTTTGTGCTGGGAGCCAAAGGGGTGTGTGAAGGAAAGCTCTGTTGACGAAGCACTAAGGTGTTTAAATAATATAATTAAATATCTGTGAGAAAGTTTTACTTTGTTTGAATCTTTTGAGTCCTTAATACCTTATCCCTTGTTGATTCTTGTAATAAAATTTCTTTCTATTTTTCTATAATAGAATCAATAGTGTTTTCTTGTTTTAATTCAACAACACACTACAACAGGTTATCCATTCCTTGTGGGAGTAACCATTAACAAGCTTTGGCCTATTCCACAAAGGTTATGGGTTTTAGGGAAAGCAGGAGTGTGATTAAGAGTGGGGAGGGAGCCAGGGTGTGATAATAAGATTATAAGGGGCTGCCGCTTCTCCAATGAGGGAGAAAAGAAAGCAGGGCAGGTTTGTCTTTGCCCTGGGCTAGCCCAGGCAAGCTTTGCCAAGCAAGCCTTCCCTTCCCTTTTGTACCCGCTCCCCACAATCATACACTCCTATCCACCCATCTGTGATACCTATCACAAGATTTTCTGGGGCCGAGAACGTGTGATGCACCTAAGGGTTTCCCTGGCCAAACAGGGAATGAAACTCTGATCTCCAGGATTTTAGGCCATTTCCACATTAGACTGTTATAGCGCTATGATTCCACTTTCAACATCCTATGGAATCCTTGGGTTTGCAGTTTTGGGAGGGGCTCTTCATTTCTTCCATAAAGGCCAGTTGGTATCCTGGTGGTGGGCATACCATGTGCAATAACAAATTTCTATCCCAGTCACTGTAACAATGGGAAACTCATTAAGAGCTGTATGTAGAAGTCTTGTAGTACCATTTCTCCTTGGAAATCTTTAAATCACATGAAGCAGTCCCCTTTGTTTGCCTTTTTACCATTTTTTCTTTTTAAATTTTTTTCTTCTTCTTGCAGCTACCATAATCTGTTCTGAATACAGCTGAAGAAGCTAATACTTAATTTGTGATTTCTTCTCAGTATCTAAGAGAAATAGTATCATGGTTCTGACCAGTGAATAATTTTGCTTTTACTAAATTCCTGCCTAGCCCTTGTTTTTCACAAGATTAATTTTGTCATTATCTGCTTTCTAGTAGTAAAACTGATTTTACAGGTTACTGATAAGCTTTAAGTCTTGATGGTATGTTACTTCAAGCTAAAGTGATAGGCATCCAAACAGTTTTTAAAAAAGGATAGATCTATCAATAATTGTCAGATCTGAATGCCAAGTGATATGATTTTATATGTCCCAGACTTCTCAGAAGCCTCTTGGCCACTTTTAAGAAACAATGTGGGATATGGGGTTTTAACATACATGGTTATTGATTTTTCTGCACTGAAGTACCTTCTACCTATTAAATTTTCAGGACAGCAAAGCCATTAAACTGTCCTCTTTTATGGTTGAATTTACATCCTTAAGCTTGCAAGGATAATTGCCAGTTGCTACGAGGAAAAAAAAAAACATTAACAAGGAAATGATTTTGTAGTAGTGACCGACAGTAAATCCCTCTGCTCTATCATGCCTTTCCTTTAAGCAATTTTGCAGCTTGCTAATGGAATTTTCTCATTTAGCCAAAACAATCTGCTTTACACTTAAGTGTCAAAAACTAATGACAGGTAAGCAGTAGCTATTAAGTCTTTCTTATTTCCTCCTTACTTTTAAATCAGAAGCATTAATCTTGCATCATGCTTTGTCTTCATGCATTCTATTTTTTTTAAAAAAAAAGACATCAAGTTTCCTTTCATAACATCTGTTCTTTTTAATTCTAGTGCAGTTACCTGTTGTTACTATAAATGAAGAAACTGGGTTGGCAGAAGTCAACTTCAAAGAGAAGATTCCTTTGAGAATTAGAAAGCAACCAGTGGCTACATCCTTTGTGCTTTTTGAGTAAGTGGGTGCCCAGAGAGTTTCCTAATAGCTTCTGCCACGTGCCTGTGGTGGTGGTTGGAGCATGCCATAACAATACAAATGTGGGTGTCATTCCAAAATCTCCCATGCGATCCTCTGCTAGTGCTTACGACCTTGCATTCATATGGTCCCTTGAATAATGTTAAAAGTACAGTTTTTATGTCCTTGTTTATCTTCTTATACCTTGTATTGTTAAATGAGGGGTTAAGCGCATTCTCAGAATCTTTGTGTAGCAATGCTATGTTGCTTCAGGCAGTTCTTATATCTTGAAAATGTGGCAACATATCTGTGACACAGCTTGGAAGTGTGCTAGGCCTGAGAAACAGGCTGACCTTAGCAATAGGCTGCCAAGGGACTCCCCATGAGATTTCTGGGTAAGAGAGGAACTTAGCCCATTGGTCCATGGGATGAGCTGAGCTTTCTCAGACAGAGCTCTATATAAGGGGTTGAATTGGGTTTTGAGGCAGATTCCTTCTGGGAGAGGGAAGGATTTGGTGAATGGGAGTTTGTTTTCCTTACATGCCTAGTGAGATGCAGAGGAAAGACTAAATTGTGGTTATTCCTAAGTGAGTCAGAAAGTGAAACCCTGACTTAAGGATTAGCACTTTGAGCTACGAAAGCCAAAGGCCTGAGTTGGTATGAAAACCTTATATTTGAATACAGAGTTGCGCTGAGGAATATGGTTACACATTTTGAAAATTCTAGTTTGCCTGTATATATTTATAAAGCCCAATATCTTTTCTCTGTTACTGTAATAAAGAAAGCATTCTATTTTTATAATTTCTGAATCAGCAGACTACTTTTCTTCAGTGCTAATGGTATAGAGATACGCTACCACAGATATTCATATTCTTTTGAATAATACCAGAAGAGCTTTACACCATCTCTCCTAGGGTGGTGGATTTAGGGAGGAAAGCAAGATTGAATAAGAATGGTAGAGGGTGGCAGGGTGCTATAGAGGGACTGGGAAGGCAGCTACCATTTCCAGTCTGTAAAAAGAAAATCAGGCCTGCTCCCTCCTCAATATCTTTCTATAACAACATGTTATAACAGATTTTTTCAATTTGTTTTCTCTTCAAAAAGCACAGTAATGATTGTTGATCCAACTGCAGAAGAAGAAGACTTGGCAACTGGAGTGCTAACTGTTGTAACTGATGAAGAAGGCAAATTGTGTTCTGTTCATAAGCCAGGTACTGTGCCAAATTATTCTAAGTTACAAGAAGATTCACTTCATCTATATATATTAAATCTTATTATAAATAATATATAAATGTAAAAGACAAAGTTTGTGAGTTTGTCTGTGTCAGGCAGGCGAAGACCTCATATAATTGGCTGCCTATGAAGATTCTATAGAACCCTGGGGTTGGCAGTTTAGGGAGGGGCCTTTAGAATTCTCAGCCAGAGAGCTCTGACTAGGTCAGTTGCTATGGAGACGAGGCCTGGCAGCAAGGAACAGGGCAATGTGTTCCCTCAGAAACCGAACCTCTGCATGTTAATAACTCTAAATACAGATTGGACTGGGGAATATGGGGAGAAGTTACAGGTACTGGACAAGGCAGTTTGGGAAATGAGAGACACAGGATCTCAAATCTTTCCAGTAAGTATTACGTAGGAAAAAATAAAGTCCCAGGCAATTTTAATACCCTAGTACATTATAAAAGCAGCAGTTGTACAAGGACAGCGACACTGGGTGACTGTTAAAATGCTGTCACTTGAGTCTATGGACCAGTAAGAGATTGAAATCTTCACTTTATTCAGTAGTCATCTGAAAGGAAATGTCCAGTGCTGGATTCATTATGTCCTTGTTTGTTTTTCTTTAAGGAGGAAGCGCGCTCACAGGAGCAAAACTTCAGGACTGTATAAGCCGGGCAATAGCACGCCAAAAAGAAGTAAGAAAATTAATGGATAAAGTTATAAAAAGTGTAAAGCCAACATAAAAAGGGCTCCTCTGTAAAGTTGACTTGTAAAAAGTATCTGTGACAATGCTTACCCATTATATCAATAAATTTATAAACATTTATAAACTTCAGTTATTTCAAACTACTAATCCCTCTTGGAAGATAAAATGTTTCTACATCGGTAAATTGTATCTTAAAAAATTCAGGTGTACTTATTATACTTATTTTCACCACAATAAAACCTGTTGTATAAGATTGGTTAGTTGCTTTGAAAACACTGCAGGTGCAAGTGTATCCTCAAGTTCAATTATACCAGAAGACTCTTTATTCAATTTTATTAAAAAAAACTGTAAATATACATACATATCAAACACAGATTTTAAGAATTTAGCAGCAGTGAGGTGCTCCTTTTTACTTTTTGACTGAGTGCCTGAATGTCATAGCTGAGCTGCTTGTGATGCTGCCAGCTCTGCTGTCATAACCATTTGATGGTGGAAGAGCTGTACCTGTTGCCGAGGAAGGAGAAGAAAAAAAGCTTAATGAGTTTTAATTCTTAAGAGAAAGTTTAAACAGGCAAATCAAGTGGACAACAAACATGTAAGACTTTAGAAATAATTTTTAAAAGTATGATTTTTACTTGTCTAAGAAGCAATGGAAGAAAGAAGGTCACAATGAACTCATGATTCTGAGAAATCCAAGAATTGTTTCTAAAGGATTGGAAGATTTACTGCTCTGTTTTAAGCGTGTCAGTTTTGATTTTATTTCAGTTGCAGACCAGTGCAGATAAGGAATATCAAGATATTGTTGATATTGTCGATGGTAGCTTTACAAAAGTTGCCCATTCTAGCTGTAATACTTGGGTTCCCATCTGTCAGGGATGGTTCATAAAATTGGTATGATAAAAGAGAAAAATAAATGAAACAGGCCTGTTTCCACTTCTCCCACTTTGGAAGAGCATAATTGCTCTTGTTAAGGGATTCACCTGAGTCTTCCTTCCAGAAGTGCAGATGGCAAAATTTTAAAGATAACTAGTGTAAATCCTAACCTGAATTTTGGAATAGTCAAGTTTCCTAGCTAATTTGCCAGCACAAATCTCATTATCTCTGAAATTAGAATACCACATGGCAATGTTTAAATCATGCAGTGTCATTTTCCAGTTGGTCTGAAATGTATCCTTTAAGGCCAGTACAGCCAATCCAAGAAGGTTACAACAATAACTTTAACTAGAAACTTAAATGCATGCATAAATCTCTACAGAAGTACATCTTAACTCCAGACATAAGGTTACACTGAGCACAAAACTCTTCAAATACATCAAAAGCAGGAAATGGGTCTGGAAGGTCAAACCAGTTAGGGTGCTAAAGAAAAGTAAACAAATGCAAAGGAAGTTTATACATTATTTGCATCTGTCTTCTACATAACATGTGGAGCAGTTGTGTCACAGGCAACATTTTAAAGAAGGGTATCCGAAGAACTGGCAGACAGTGATGATGACAGATAACTTCTAGGAGTTATCTGTGAAATAAAAATAGCAGGGCAGGTGACATTCACTAGAGTTTTAAAAACAAGTTCTGTGAAATTTGCATCTCGTCAATGGATCTGCATCTATAGGGCTAGTATGGAAATAGTCAATAATATCTAACAAGATATCTAGGTACAGATCATTTATCTTAATATCTGTTCCAATAAACTGACGGAAAGCACAATTAAAGATAAAAATGATGAAGCATAGAGAAGGACAAATTTCACAAAGGAACGGTCAACATAGCTAAAAGACAAACATTAAAATATTTGGTAGCTTTGCAATTGCTATCTGAATAAACTTGTGATTTCAAACTTAATATAAGCAATATTTTATGCACAAAAGCATATATTTCTTATTCCTACAATTACACTGACTTTAGATCTCTAAACTTTGCTAAAAATGAGGTATTGCTTGTTTTCCCCTCAAACTTCCATTTATGTGAATTGACACCCCCCCCCCATATTAACATTTCATGTTGCTTCTTTTTAGGAACAGACATTAGTATGAGTCAAAGCTTTCACACTAAGAAGCCTCAAGTGTTGTCTCTGGATGCCATAGCAGATATATCCATCTCCTCTGGTGCTGACCCCATTTTTTAAATAGCTGAAGCACATAGCCATTACCAACCCATTACATTCCCTTCCTTTCCCCAGTATTTTAATGCTACCGCCTGATGGAGAACCACAGTGCAGAATGAACAGGCATGTACTGGGGAAGGGCATAGACAGTAGTGGGTTGGGTGGGTGCAAAGTGACGAAGTGCTGGTGACAGGAAAGGGTGGAGGGGAAACAGTTTAGGAGTGATCTAGAGGCAATGCATTTGAGAGGGGTGATCCTCAAGAAAATGTGTGGGATGTCTGGCTATTGTGTCTGATTTGTGTGTTTTAACATGGAGTGGAGCAGAAGGCTATGGGATAAAGGAATAGTGTTTTATTTTAGGACTCAGATTCCACTTCTGCCTTGTAATCAGGTCCTTGGGCAAGTTAATTGTTTTTCAGCCCCAGCTGGTCCACTCCAGTACTCATTAGTGACATTGTGCTTAGGAACCTTTCCCTCACTCAGTATTAGTACACACTCAAAATTTCAGATGTTTTGTCAAAGGATTCTGGACCTTTAGTATAATATTTAAAGAGGCTTCTGTACCTACCTCTAGCCTTGGCACTAATAAGAAACTGGCAGCAAATTGTGACATAGTATCAAACATAGAGGCAGGCATGCAAACTTAAATTGATGACTCCTGTGGAAAGGCTAGTCCCAGGAAGAATCCCATTCCTCATTTTTTTTTCAGTGGAAAAAGGAGGGAATTCAAGGCAAAACTGAGAACCACCATTATGCTATATTTATGAATGAAAACCAGTGAAAACCTGTGAGCTTCTAAAATGCAAGAGTAATGTCAGGGACTGTTTCTATATTTATCCTAAGTACCAAGCAAGCAATATTCTTCGGAACCGATGTTTGAAACGTTCTTTCAAAACTACAGAGCACCTCTGTGGTTTCACTTGTAGTCTTCATTTTAATCCAAGTGAAAAGTCTTCCAAGCACATTGCTCCTGCAAAAACTGACAAGGTTTTTGCAGAACACAGCAGTCTTGCTTCTTACTTCTGTGCATCAAGTGAAACAGACTAAAATACTCATGGCGTCAAGGAACAAAGTGATCTCTAATACAAATGTATTTGCAAATAAAGACATACTTCACTTAACAAATCCTCTAAGAGTGAAGCTCCTTTTTAGAAAGGCTTTTTACACCTACCCAGCACATTTCCTTATCCTATTTAGTTGGAAGCTTTGTAGCAGCATTGGGAGAATGGTGTAGGAGGGGTGAAGAAACACAGCTTTTGTTGTTGGGTTACAGCAACATATTTGTAATACAGAAAGACTGAGCTGGGAAACATTAGCCCATTTTAACACAGAGAAGAGGCTTTTATTTTTTAAAAAAAGGAAGTGACTTCTTCTTGCTTTGTGTTGTTGAAAAAGGTCTTTCCTGGTCCAAAATGACTGAAGGATGCCTAAACATATGGTAAAAATGCCCCCAAAAGGGAAAAAGGGGGCAACTGGGGTCACTTTCTTTTTTTAGTAGGTAGGGTTCAGTCAGGCCCTCTGAAGTCTCGGAAGGGGTGATTGATGCACCTCTTACTCTCCCACAGTTGCAAATCCCTGGTCTTGCTGGCTTTTTTTTTGTAGCAGCATTGACATTTGAGGGACAGTGAAGGAAGCTGGAGAAATCAACTTTCCACATTGGGGCAGTGATGCAATAAAGCCTGAGGTGGGAAACAGTGGGATCCTACTGTAGCTGTGTGGGCCTGCCTTCAAAAAGGTAAACAGTACCGGTAGCTGCCTCCAGAATCTTACTGAGCATGCCTGAAGAGCATGCCTGAAGAGCAAAAAAAAGAAAGTGGGCAGGGGGGGCCGGCCTGGCTCACCAGCCCACCCCATGTGAAAAAAGAAGCATAGATTTGTACGACTGTCACCAAAATGGAAATTGTAAGTGGAAGCTGGTGGAAGAAAAAAAAATCATCCCTGGAGGCATTATGGAAGAAGCCTTCAGATAGTCTAGAAGGCTTAAAATGTTTTTGTTTATTGATTAACAACCTTACCTGGTTGTTTCATTTCACATGTTCATATTGTCAGTTATGAATAAAAGCTGGCTGAAGCATGTTGAACTGCTTTGGGAGTGCTTTGATGGTGTTGTTTGAGCATGGCAGGAGGTTGGACTCGATAGCCCTCGTGGTCCCTTCCAATTCTATGATTCTTTTCTATAGTGCAAAAACCTATTCCTTTTCTTTCCATGATACTTCTTCGTATGGTACCTTATTTTCTGTTAAAGAAGTAATGCCTAGCAACCCATTTTTAACAACTGAGGTATTCTTGTATTGTTTGAATAAAAAACCCAATCCATTTGAATTTCAGTACACTTTTAGCTAAAATACCACAGAATATCCCACATTCTTAAAAAGTAAATATGATAAAACAAATGCTATGTATTTTTTCCCCAAATTTCCATTTCCCCTGGCTATGACTCTTTCCACACCAACACAATTAATTTCTGGAAACTTTTTACTTCCACCTATATCAATTTTACAGCTATACTAGGATACTATACACCTGCCCAGGTGTCCCACTTTCTCCAGGTGTTTGCACCATACACAAGGCATGTTTTTGATCAATTCATGTTGTGTCTTCTTCAGAATTTGAGTTTCCTACAGGGCTTTGGCCTATCCACTTACTACTACAGTTCCCCAATGGCAAAATTATGGTATACTAACAGTTTTTATGTGGCGAAAAAACAGAATTATAGTATGACTCTCAATCAGGATGCTTTCTGAAAAAACATACCTGCTGCCTGAGGCTGAATAAAATTCCCTACTCCAGTCAGGTTAACAACAGCAGTTTGCTGAGCAGACAAGGCCTGGTCTTGATTTGCAGAGACTTGTTCAGAACCCTGGCAAAGAAAGTTTGGCTCACAGAACATGAAGAAAATCCAGAAATGGAAAAATGTAACTAGATTTTAAGATGTACATGCACAGAATTGGTTAGAAAAAAGTAGTTCTCAAATCATTTCCTGGACTGGTGAAGAAAGATTGATAGTCTTTTGCAAACTATTGTTAGGAAACACAGGACTCACCCTCAGCAGTATGTACTGCTGCCCCATCCTCTTTCTGGCCATAACTTTACATTTTCATAGGAAACTGCTTTATATTCAGTGGGCCATGTAATCCAGTATTGCCAGCTCTGACTGGCAACAACTTCTCTGGGTTTCATGATTATATCCTAGTCCTATGTGTAGAGCCTTGAGACTGAATCTGGAACCTTCAGCATGCACTGTGTAGCAGACCATGTGCTCTACTACTGAGACATCTCCCCCCGCAAAACCCCAGCCAGTATATCCAATGCTTAGGAATTCTGGGAGCTGAAATCCAAAGCAAATGGAGGACCAAAGACTGAGAACCACCACTTTAGAGAAAAAGAGCTTGTGATCATTAACATACTGATGACTCCTTGCTCCAAATCCCCCAAAGACCACTTCCAAAAGCTCTATGTAAGTGTTAAAACAGCACTGGAAACAAAATAGGCTCTTTCTTGAAAACCTGCTCAAATAGGGGGAAGCTCCCAATAAGGGAGTATTTGTGATAAGAAATGTCCACATTACTGCCTCCATCAAGATAACAAGTGCCATCTCCTCTCATACTAATACATTCATGACTGCCATAGTCTGTGCACCCATTTTCAGAGTACATATTTTTAAACAGTGTCATTCATTAAATGGGAACTATGACATGAATTAAACTCCATTAAGTAAAGGTACAATTAATTAAAGGATCCACTATTAGTAAAAATATGAAGATAAAGCAGTATTATGTGAATGTTGTTCTTTTTCTTGAATCAAAAGAGGTCACATAAAAGTAATCTCTTTTCTTTTAGAAGTTTTTTCTCTGCTATCCCTCATTCAGGTGGCTAGGTAAGGCCATTCTCAATTAGCCTAGATAAATTAATCTAATTCATTAAATATACTGAGCTTGGATCAACTGGCTGACTCAGTATAAAGCAGTTTCAAGAATTCTTTTAACATGGCTCTCCACATGGCTCTCTACTGGTTTCAGCTGTGGCTATTCCACGTCTTTCTCACGTGCTGCTATCAAAAACAAATAACCAACTAACTCTCTGCTTTGGAGTTTTCTAAGGTGGCCCAAACAAATGTACACATAATTCAATACACAACATTTTCACTGTATTATTTTTAATAAATATGCCTACTGGATCTCCCTGTTGCTGAGGACTTGAAATCGTAGGTGGTTGGGATGAGAACTGAGACAGTTGCTGCTGCTGCTGCTGCAAAGGGTTGAAAATCAGTGAGCCATCTGGAAGCTGTTCAAGTTTAAAGAAAAGAGACAGATCAAGTTTATTCTTGTGATGAGCATGAAGAAAGACACCGCATATACATTTCATGTTCTTGTGCAGCCACAAAAAAATACCCAGCCTTGTTTCCCCAATCCCACTGGAATTATATTTCCACCAGAAACCAACTTCTTCTAAACCCAATCCCATTGGAAGAACAGGTTGCTTACCTGTAACTGTGGTTCTTCGAGTGGTCATCTGTGCCCTCACACACTGGGAGTTTTTGCGCATGCGCGGTAGCATTCAGAAGATTCTAGAGCTAAGCAGCTTGGCGGGAACCCCTCCCCCATGCCCATACTGAGCATGCTCAGCCTGCCAAGCCAATGGTCTCTTCACAGTTCTAGAGTCCGCCAGTGCAGGATCTGAAAGGGGACGGCTGGGCAGGTGTATGTGAGGGCACAGATGACCACTCGAAGAACCACAGTTACCTGTTCTTCTTCTTCGTGGTCTCTGTGCCTCACACACTGGGAGATTTTGTAGCTTACCAGCTGGATGGTGAGTCAGGTCCTAGAGAACGGAAGACAACATCACACGTCCAAACCGGGCATCTCTCCGGGACCAGCAGTCCAGTCTGTAGTGGTGCATGAAGGTCGAGGGTTGAGACCAGGTCACCACACGGCACAGTTCCTGCAGGTCCACTCCTCGAAGGAAAGCTGCTGAAGAAGCCACGGCTCTGGTGGAATGAGCACGCAAGAAAGCTGGCGGAGGCTGCTTGGCCAGTTCGTACGCTAGCAGAATGGTCTGGGCCACCCATTTGGAAAACCTCTGGGTGGACACCTTGTGGCCTTTTCAACGTCCACTGTAGCACACAAACAGGTGGGGTGTCTGACGGAAGGGCACAGTCCGGTGCATGTCGAAAGCCAAGGCCTGACGAACATCAAAGGAGTCAAGGGAGTGCTCCAGAGGTGTAGTCGGATACGGGTAAAAAGCAGGTAAGATGATGTCCTGGCTAAGGTGGAAGTGTGATACCACCTTGGGCAGGAAGGAAATGTCAGGGCAAAGGACTACCTTGTCTCTTTGGAAGACAAGGAAGGGCTCATTGGATCGCAGTACTGTTAGCTCACTCGCCCACCTGGCTGAGGTGACAGCTACCAGGAAAGCAGTCTTGATGGTCAGGAGCCTGTCATCAGCAGTCACCATAGGCTCGAAGGGTGGTCGCATCAACTGTGATAGTACCAAGGACAGCGACCAAGGCGGTAGGGGCGGTGACACTGGTGCATAAAGGTGTTGTAGGCCCTTCGTAAACTGCTTGAGGGTAGCGTACCTGAAGAGAGCTGCCGAGGGGGACCCTCGTGGCTGATAGGCCACGATCGCGGCGAGGCAGACCTTCAGGGATGGAAATGCGAGCACTTGCTGCTGAAGGTGGAGGAGAAAATGGAGCATGGTGGGGACGGTTAATAGGTGATACTGGCTCACGATGTGCCTCTTCGAAGGTGATGAATTTCTGCCACTTATAGTGGTAGTTGTGGCGTGTTGACTCCTTCCTGGACGCGGTGAGGACATCCTGGATGGTTGGGTCCTCTAAGGCATTATCCTCCATGCGTGGAGGGCCAGGAGCGGCAGGTCCGGGTGGAGAACGAGACCGTTGGAGTGCGACAGGAGATCTGATGCTGTCGGAAACTTGAGGAGTCAACCACAAGCAGGGAACAGGGGCCCGAACCTGTGCTGCCTCAGCCAATATGGGGCTACGAGGACGTCAGCTCGGTCCGCGAGGATCTTGGCGACCACTCGAACCAGAAGAGGGAACAGCGGGAATGTGTAGAGGAGCCCACTCGGTCCACTCGAACTGGAAGGCGTCGCCAAGAGAGCCCTGGCCCAGGCCGGCTCTCAAGCAGTACCGGGGACACTTCCTGTTCAGGCTGCTGGCGCAGAGATTGATCATCGTTTCACCCCATTGGTCTAGTATCAGCCGGAAAGCCGCATCGGAGAGGGACCACTTGTGATAGCATGAGGTGTCCCAGCTCAGGGCGTCTGCCATGGTGTTCTCCTGGCCGGCCAGGTGCACTGCGACTGGGTGGACTCGGAGCGGCACGCACCAGCTCCAGAGCTGTAGGGCTATGTTGAGGAGGGTGGTCGACCGGGTCCCTCCCTGCCTGTTGACGTAGCAGACTGCTGTCGTGTTGTCTGAATGACCAAGTTGTGGAACGCCCTCTGAGCCTTCCAGATTGCGAGGAGCTCGAGGGCATTGATGTGCAAGTGGGTCTCATCGATCCAGCGCCCCTGCACTCTGAGGTCGCCACAGTGCACTCCCCATCCGAAGAGGGAGGCGTCTGTCATCACCGTGAGCCGAGGAGTTGGTTCCCGGAATGGCATCCCTGACATCAGATGACAGTAGGATAGCCACCAGAGGGAGCGATGCACCTGTTGAGGCATTTGGAGGAGGCACCTCTGATTGTCCAGGAGCAGGTCGAAGACTCTGACAAACCAGTGCTGGAGGGGTCGGGCACGGAGGCGAGAGAGGCAAGTGACCGCCGTGGTCAAAGCCAACAAGAAATTGTTGGATTCTTCTCGCCGACATCACTGGGGTATCGAGAGCGGTGGATGTGGCCCGATGGAGAGTGCGTGCCTGCTCCAATGGAAGGTATGCCCTGGCGGATACCGAGTCCAAGGTCACTCCGATGAAGTCGAGAACCCTTGCCAGCTCGAGGTGCGACTTCTTCGGGTTGACCCGGAGGCCAAGGCGGGACAGAAGAGTGAGAGTGTGATGAATGTCCCTGTATAGCTTTTGCCTGCAGGATGCCACTAACAGCCAGTCGTCCAAATAAGGGTAGATCATAACGTCCTTCGTCCGCGGGTATGATACCACAGGGGCCGTGCATTTGGTAAAGACCCTGGGAGCGGTGGAGAGGCCAAACAGTAGCACCCTGTATTGGTAACAGGTACCGTTGACCGCGAACTGTAGATACCGTCTGCGCTGCGGGCGAATGGCGGTGTGGAAATAGGCGTCTCAAAGATCGATAGAGACGAACCAGTCCCATCGTCGAAGGAAGGGCAGGATCGAAGATAGTGTGACCATCTTGAACCTCTTGGGGTGGATGTAAGGGTTTATGCCTCTGAGATCCAGGATTGGCTGCAGGGTACCATCCGATTTCGGTACCGTGAAGTACCGTGAGAAGAAGCCGCTGGTACTGGCCGAGGACGGCAGTTCTTCGATGGCCCCTTTGTGCAGTAGGGACTGGACCTCCTCTAGCAGAGCTGAGCTGGCCGGGGTGGAATAGTAGACGCCTCATGGTGGAATATCTTGAAACTCGATGGCGTAGCCAAGACAGACAATGGAGAGAACCCAAGAGTCCGTTGTGATGTGGCGCCATTCGGCGAGATGTCAGGCCAGGCTCGGTTGATCTTTGAAGGCAGCAGGCAAGCTGAAGAACGGCTGTGGTGGCAACCTGCGAAGGAGGTCAAAACCGGGACTTCATCCCAGACGAAGACTTCTTCGAAGAAGAAGGTTGGCATCTCCGAAGAGGTCTCCGAGCCGAGGATGAGGTCGACGGGCGAGATGGAGCCGAACGAGGTGAGTGAGGCTGGTAGGTTGATGAAGATGACCAGCGCCAAGATGAACGAGAGCTGAAACTACGGCGGGGCTGAGACGGCTGATGGATCCCCATCTTTTTCGCTGTTAGGTGCGCTTTTACCAGGTAGTCCATTGCCTCGTCGGTCGTGACACTGAACAACCCTTGAACATCAAAAGAGAGGTCTTCTATGCACTTCCGCATGTCTTCCTGTAGGCCCGCCGATCGCAGGCAGGCGAATCCTCTGAGGGCGACAGAACTGACCATCATCCGAGCCACCACCTCCACTGAGTGTCTACATGACAGGATTTGCTGGTTGGCAAGTGCTACGGATTCATTAAAGAACTGCATAGCACTCGCTCGATGATCCTCAGGGAGGTGTGCCAGGAAAGGAAAGAATGTGTCCAGCAGGTTCCTCTGGTAGGCGGCGAGGCAGGCTTGGGCGTTGGATACCCTGGCAATGAGAGATGAGGCGGAGTAGAATCTCCTGCTGAAGGTATCCAGATGGCGGCCTTCTCAGTCCGGCGGGGTGGTGTGCACCCTCCTGCCACCCTTGGTCTGGGAGGACTTGACCAGAATGGAATTGGGCACTGGATGCGTAAACAGAAATTCGGCCTCCTCCTTCTGTGTCCGGTAGAGGTGTTCCAACCAGTGCAGGATTGGTTGAGCTGACACCGGCTGGGCCCAAGGATGTTTGAGGGCTTCCATTAAAGTCGGCAAGAATGGTAGCAGTGCTGTGGACAGGTGTCCACATACTGAAAAATCGGGTCTTGCACGACTGGAGCCAGGTCCTCAACCTTCAATTCAAGTGCCGTCACCATCTGGAGGAGGATATCAGAAAACTGTTTGATGTCTTCCGGTGCCGACTCTGGTGCGGGGTCCCCAAAGGCCAAGGGTGGAGATTCATGCAATGCAGGCGTTGACTCATTGGACTCTGAGTCAGTCTCATAAGTTTGAGATTACTTGGATGGAGACCTCTCTGTCAATGGTTGTTGAGGTGGCAACACCAAAGTGACCGCCGGCGCCATCGTCGTTGTTGGTATCGCAGTCGGTACCGGTGGAGCAACCGGCATTTGGGACGCTGTGGTCGTGGCAATCGGCACAACTGCGGGCAGTGGGTGCTGAATTGCCTGCGTAGTGGTCACAGCGGAGGACAAGGTCTGTGCCAGGAGAGGCTCTGGGACTGGGCGAGACACAGTTGCGGTAACCCTAGGAGGCGGAGACACAGCCCGGTATTGCGGCAAGTGCTCTTGAGACCTCTCGTAACGCGGGGACCTCGAGGGCGAGTGAGATGGTGAGCGCCGATATCGCGAGTGGTACCTGTCTCGAGATGGAGAGTGTGACCTTCAGTAGGGCGACCAGTATCTCACGTTAGGGTGGTACCGGTCTCTATACGCAGGAGAATAGGCCCGGTATGAGCCTGGTTGGTCCTGTCAGATGTGTTCCCGGCCGTATCTCGCTATGTGTGAGGCAGACGAGTATGGTGAGTCAAAAGGGGGCCGAGACCAGGCCCACTCTGGTAGGCCTCCCGCCGGTGCGGGGATCGATGTCTCACTCGGCGTTCTGGGGAGAGCGACTCACTCCTCCCAGAAGCTGTCCAATGACGGGGTAAGGCCCGAGGTGAGGTCGGGATATTCTCCGGGCGGTCTATCCCTTCTGGGTGACCGGGAGGAGATACCACAGCAGCAAGCAGAGGCGGGCCCGAAGGTGCAGCCGAGCCAGCGGTTTGGTCTTCGTCAGAGACCTCTAGGATCTCTGGCGGTTTCAACTCCTCGCCGAGCTCTCCAGGCTGTTGGGTCAGAGGTGTCGGAGGGCAGGTCTTAGAGGGCGAATTCCACTTCTTCTTCTTTTTCTTCTTCTCCCTCTCTTTGGACACATCATGTGGAGGGGGCCGCTTGTGTTGGGCAGCAGTAAGCGGCCTGGTGGACTTGGCTCCCTGCGAGTCCACAGGAGCCTCCTTAGAGGTTAACGCTCCTGACGATATTTTCGGGATCCGCAGTAAGGCCGATATCGGAGGCCGAGACGATGGTACTGATCCTGGTACCGTCGATGTCGTCGGCACGGCAGCCACCCGTACTGACGAGGGTGTGGTCGCTGGTCGGCTCGATGTAGAAGGTCCCTTGCCTGTAGAGACTCCTCCCAACAGTGGGACTTTAGATGGGATGAGCGATTCCGCAGGGTCTGGGCGGTGAAGTCACGACAGATGGAGCAGGACTTCACGTTGTGAGTCTCCCCAAGACAAAAGAGACACTCACTGTGTCCATCAGACAGTGCGACCTTGCAACCACAGGTGACACAAGATTTAAACAGAGCAGACATAGAAAGTCAAAGGCGATGGAAAGAGAATCCAAGAGGGGGAAACTCACAGAAGTGGCGGAGAAGTTTGAGGGTTGAAGAAGGTCAAAGGAGGGGTCAAAGAAGTCCGAAGACACCAAATCCAAATCCGAATACCAAAAGCCAAAGTCAAAAACAAATTCCGAAGTCAAATACCAATAAAAACAGTCCAAAGAACAAGCCAAATAGCGCTGCTAAGGAAGAACCTTCCGTTCGCTAGGGTGGATGAGAAAGAACTGGGGAGAGACCGTTGGCTTGGCAGGGTGAACATGCTCAGTACGGGCATGGGGGAAGGGTTCCCACCAAGCTGCTAAGCTCTAGAATCTTCCGAACGTTGCCACGCATGCGCGAAAACTCCCAGTGTGTGAGGCACAGAGACCACGAAGAAGAATTATATGTTCAGCATAACATTTAAGTCTCTGTAAAAAAAAAGCCACAAACTAGGAGTAGGGAAAGAGCAAACTGAACTGTTGCATTACAGTACTCAGCCCAGAACCTGCTGATTTTCCTCTACAATTCTGTCTCTTTATTAACTTTTCCTTTGCAAAATAACAAAGGGGTATCCAAAATGCTTGCTGTGGGAAGAGTGGCTGGGCAGAGGGACTACAAGAAATGGTGGCAGGCAGGCAGTATGAATATTAAGAACTCCACAAGAAGCTACTGCAAATCCTTTATAGATTGGTTCCACGTGCATGTTCTCTTTACAATGTTTTTTAGTAAAATAATCCTTCATTTTAATACTGTTCCTTATTTATAATAAGGTAGGTAAACATCCTTCTATATATAGGAAATTATGAACAAAACGAAAACTTTTCAGCAGGATGGATGGTCCATCAGTCAAATCAAATGGATGTCTTGGCTAGGCATTGGTGCCTAGACAAACATCTCAAGAAAGTAGTACAAAACATGCATGTAAAAATTTACATTGCTAATCAATTACCTGCAGCAGATTCAGAGACTGAAGGCCTGGACCATTTTTTAAACCCAAAGGACCACCTGCTGAAATTAGACAATATAATATTGTCATTATTTTTCTCCTTAACTACTTCTAAACTAGAATCAGAATGGTATTGCTGAACAATCATAATGAAATTACAATGCATTAGAAAGCTACAGCAGTCATTTCAAGCAAAAGTTTTCTTTATTATTCTGTGGCAGTTTAAACTTAGAGAAAAGCTCTGACCTGCAAGTATATTTTATATTCAGATAATAAGGCTCAGTAGAATGGCAGAGTGCACCCATTGCTGAATTTGTGCAATATATCTGATTCCCAAATGGTACCCTCATCTCAAGCACTAGCCCTTGCCAATTCTCTCTTCAGGATGACATCTTGGTGAACAAGTGATGTGAGAGTTGTCCAAAACATAATGTTATGTATTTATTATATTTATGCTGACCCTATCAAAAATTTCAAGGGAGTGTACAAAATCATTACAAAAATAAATGTCAGTGGTGAGATAGCAAAATAAAATTTGAAAACACTCTAGCAACAGATAAAACAGTCCAGGTTAAACGCTAAAAACACCGAATAAATATACCAAATTAAATGCCTAGGTGAAGTGATCAGTACTCACAAAGACCTAAGACAGACATTCTAAAGACAGTGCATCGTCATAAAAGCCAGGCATGTAAATGCAGTCTGGGCACATAAAGCTATATTACCTACAGAGTGTGTTCTTAAGAGTTGGAAGGAATGGGAGAACTGGGAGAAACCAAAAGGCAAATGTCTATATGGTAGTAAATGCATATGGATTAATATTTTCAGTCATGGCGTTCAGCCACATGTGGAGAATTTATCAAAACCTTGGTAATCATCAATGTCAGTGCTGTTAATCGTAATGCAGGTCAGAAATCCAAATTCCTGTAACGGACTACTATACAGTTTACACATTAACCAATCAATTATTTTGTTCGGTAATGTAAAAGCTGTTGCCCGCTATGTACCAGCACCATTCAACAACAGCTGGCTTTCATACTGACCTGGCTGAGAGGTGGGCTGCACTGCAGCAGGCAGCGCACTTGGCATCAGACCTCCTGGTGGTAAAATGCTGCTTAGGTTTATGCCTGCAGGGGTTATCGCACCAGTACTACACCCCAACATGGAGTCTGAGCCACTCATCAATGTCTGCGCTCCACTGTACAAACGGAATGAGCAGACATTAGACTAACATGACATAAACATAGCCTGAAGTCCTGGGAACTGGGTAGTTTTTCTATCCAACTCCCAGCAAAGCCATTTGTGTCATTAGTCTTGAGGCTACAAGTTCAGTCTCCAACTGATTTTGTTAAGCCTTATTATTAATCTAGGGACATCTTAACAACTACAATGAATTTTATCAGGCTAAAATTAGCAAGTATGAAATGGGTTCATTTATCTATAAAAAACTTATTAGTTGGCATCTTAGATACATTTTAGACATTCCCATGTTTCTGTGCACCTTCAAGGTGGTTCTGATTTACGTTGACCCTAATGTGAACCTATCATACTTTTCTGGGGCTGAGAGTATGTGACACACTCAAGGTCACCCACTGGATTTCCATGGCTGAGTGGGGAATCAAACCCTGGTCTCCAGAATTGTAATCCCAATGCTACACCATGCTGGCTCCCATAGCCACACATAACTGCCCAGATAATGTCTCCATAGAATGGGAGAACATCTAAAAACCATCTTAGAGAAAGTATGAAAAATTGCTTTTGGGTGTGAAAAGAACAGTGCTACACTGTGCCCTAATTCCTTAAACACAACTCCAAAGTTAGTAAAAATAAAATTATTTTCTCTAAGCTCTCAAAACTAAAGACTTCAAATTTCAAAACTAGAAATCTTCTAGCCGATTAAGATGGACGTTACAAAGCTGATGCTTACCGTACTTTTTTTTCCTACTCTAAGTCCACATACAAATGCTTAAGAAAGTGCAGTACAAGTACTCCCTTTCACATATAACAAGCAATGATGATTGGCATGCCCTTCCCTTAAATACAGGGGATTTAACTTGTAATTATCTATATAACCAGATCTTTCAAAATCCCATCATATGTTGTCTGACTCAGAGTGTAAGTAAGGGGTAAAATTATTGTAAAAATAAATAAAAAAATGAAGTACCACAGTGAAACCAACTTACCACACAGAGCCCACTACATTGATGAAGTTAAGTCCTGCAGTGTTTGTCATGACCTGGTTGGAGGAGGTTCCTGTAGTAATGGATGTTACCATGGTGGAAAGAGGAATGGTCATTACAGGCAGTGCCTGGCTCAGAGACATTTGCTGCTGAGCAAATGGGGTTAGCAATGTGGGCTGAGGGGTGAAGCCTGAATCTTGGGGAGTAGGGGTGGCAGAATGGGTAATCAGAGTTGAGCTCTGAGCATCAGGAGGGTGTGGGGTCGATGAAGGGGTGTTGGTTGGAGTAGGAGTAGATGGTTTAGGAGTTCCAGACCCTGCTCATTGAGAAAAATAAAAAGCACTAGTTTGTTATAAAAGTCCGTTTGTAAAATAAGGTTAATGGAATGTTTAGCTCTCACAGAGTGGAAAACAAAAAAACCACAAGTGTTAGTCACTCCTGCTACAAACAGATTACAGCACATGTTACATTCAACAGCCCCTCAACTTAAGCAGCAAAACAAATTTTCAATTCTCTCTATATTCTCATAGGTCACTCTAGCACTTGTAACACATTTAGATCACACCCCTGCCAGGGAACAACTTTATGTTGGTTTATATTTTTTTTCAATATAACGTTTTGCTTGCAAAAGATGTCATCCAACATGTATAAAAAGTCATCTGCACAGAACCATCGTACAACAGAAAGAAAAACAGATTGAACAAAAACACAGACTGTGACCAAACTGAGGAAAACAGTACAAATAGTTATCTGCAACTGGTTTGCTTAAGTTGGGCTTAATCACACACAAAAAAAAGTAGCCATGGTCATGGCAAGAAATAACCACTATATTTTTAATAGCATAAATTTGGCATGAAGACATCATATCAATGGAATGGAAACAAAAAACCCAAAAGCTCTTGAGGTATTTTCGCTTTATGTTTTTTTTTTTTTAGCTTTCATGTCCTGCAGAAAGAAAGGAAAGAAATGTGAATGTCTAGAAGCTGTGAGCAAAGTCTTCTTACAGCAACAAATGTGCGCAACACATTTATACAATTCATACCAGCAATATAAAAGGCAGAAGAGGGGAGAGGGTTGTGAGAATCAGACTGTTGGAAAATTGATCAAAGCTTCCTCACTGGTTTCTTTGTGCAAAACAGGAAGGCAGAAAATACATCTTCTGAGCTATCCAAACAGTTTTTAAGACTATGCCATTTGAGCCACAGAATATCACTGTGCAGCAGACTGAAGAACTAAGTGAGCATCTGTCTATTTTTAAGGATTTCCTCTTTCTTTCCTTATGCAAATCTTTTAGAGGCTGGTTAACATTCACAGCTGTTATTTTTATTTAAGAGATTTGTAGTACTGATACTGCCCCCAAACCAAACTCAACTCACAAAACATTTAACGAACTTGACTGCTAGACTGAGATGATTCTCATTTTTGTCATCAGCAATGATTTGTAAAACAGTATAGCGGAGTTTTAAAAAAAACAATTTATAGTTTATTGTATTGCCACCTTGGGACTGATCATATTATATACATACACAGAGATACAACTGTACCATATTTGATGACATTTATGAAGTTTTAGCTCCTTAAAATATGCAAATGACAGTTGGTCTTAGCAAGCTATTGTTGATACACTGGTGGAAAGAGCTGCATTTTAGAAATGTCTATGGTCACATTAATTATCAGGCTAGTTAAAGAGAGACTGATGTTGGTTGAATAAAATGGATTAAAACGTATACACAAAGGGTGCATACATATATAAATTTATACAGAGAAACAAATACAGTTACAGCAAACAAAGTACATATATATAGTCAACAAGAGGCCTGCCTTAAGTGCTGCACAACTTTATATACAATCTAGCATATGATGGACATTTACGTTCTCCAATCAGCCAAGTTAGGAAGTTTACCACGAGAAGCCTAGGTAGACTTAATGGAGAATTTAGGGCGGGACTCACTTTGTGAAGAGCTTGCTGGAGACACAGCTGCTGGGGAAAGCATGCTCAACTGATTCAGATCCAGAGATTGCTTCCGAGACACTGTGGGAGGCTTGGGGGGAGGAGGAGGAGGAGGAGTTGGGGATTTCAGGTGCTCATTTGACTGCTGTGAACTAAAAATACTACCTGAAAAACACAATTACACTAAATTATATTTTTGACACAATGTCAGAAAAAATATTATAGTTCACTCCTGCATGCTAAATGTATGTTATAAGAAGGACAAGTGAAGCAGGGGGAACCTGCTATAGGAACCTCTAATCTGGATTTCTCTACAGGACTGATGTAGTCTTCTTCATTTTCTCCTTTGCCAGAGTGAAGTATGGGGGATGTCTGCTAGGGCCCCTCATTTCTTGCTGCCAGGCTATGGAGCAGGGTGGGAGATTGTTCCTAGTCAAACAGCTCAGCCAAAACAAAGTCAGCCCCTCAAGAAACTGTAGGCAGGGGAGTCCTGCCATGGAAGCTGATCCTGTTAGCTTACTCTACTGTATGAGATGACACCGTAAAGTGTAACTGAGACAGACTCTCTCTGTACATGTGCACATTGAATATAATCAACAAAACTAGGCTTTTGGAATGGGGGTGGAAGACTTTTCCCAAAATAAGCTAGACAAAGGAGAATGATAAAAAAGCATTTACCTGAAGAGCTGCCTCCTGAACTTGCAGGCAGTTTGATGGGAGGTGGCCGGTGTTTTACACCTTTTCCCAATAATGATGGTTGAACGTATCCTGATACATTCTCAGCCTGCTAAAAGCACACACCAACAAAAGTTACCATACATAATAGACTGCAAAGAAGTGGAAATCCTAAATCCCCCAGGAAACCTCTTCAGAACAAAGAAGTAACATGACAGAAAATACTGATGAACAGATCATGAAGCTAAAATATACCAGCCTATACCAACACTTTACAAATTTCTTGCTACCTAATTCCCTTTCTCAGGGCTGGAATTCAGACACACTCTAGTAACAGTAAGTCACTTCCGCAAGACACTGTTACAGTGCTATTATTTCACTTTGAACATCCTATGGAATTCTGGGGTTTGTAGTTTACTGAGGCCAAAGAGCTCTCTGGCTGAGAATTCTACAGGCCCCTCCTGAAATTGCAAACCCATATAGGATGTTGAAGGTGGAATAACAGCACTGTAAAAGTGTAGTGCGGAAATGGCTTAAGATTCTTGTTCAGCTATATATTTATTTCTAAGGAAAGACTGTATTACTAAAATGGTGGTATGGCAAGGAAAATTGCTATTCCCAAATGATCCCAGAACCAGAGTAAAAATCTAGAATGTTTCCTAGAAAATTCAACTTTATCTAAAAATTAGCTTAACTCTTGAAGCTAACAATTATTCATGCTAGCAATTTTAATGTCCCAGTATACAACTTCTATATTAACCTTATATTACCTTTTTCTTTGAAAAAATGAATAATTTATTTTCCATTACTAACTGAAACTGTTGAAAGAAAAACATTTTCCTTTGTCAAACAATCTGAACTGAACCCCCCCCCCGATTTTCTTTCATCTTGCATTCTAACTTGATGAATTTCCAGATATAAAGTAAAAACATGAATGCTTTGGGAAGGAGTAGATACTTCTATTAAGTCAATTCCCCTTTCTGGCTTTCCCATCCAAGGTTAATTCTTGCTCTTATTCCTATCATCTTCTGCTTGTCCTCAATCTGGATAATGAACTCTGCATTCCTTTTTATCTATTTGCTAAGTATTCCTTGCTCCTTCCATCAGTGACGGCTTCTGTTTTAACTGATTTCCACCATTCCATCTTACCTTCCTAACATCCTGACACATTCGAGTAACCAACAAACAAAACTAAGGCCAGAGCTATGCTGGTATACCTGGCAGTGGACTGCTATTTCAGAATGTACCTAAAAGGAGGAAGTAGCCAGGTTTACCATCACCTTATGGTGCCTGTGATTGTGCCTTTACTGTCTTCCACAAAAAGAATTGCTCCCATTCATTTATAAGAGGAAAAGTAAAGCTCTGCACTTGGAAGTATAGTATGTTATGGACTGATTAGGGGTGATTTAAATATTCTGAAAATTCTGCAGGACCCTTCTACAAAATGATGCCCCAACTAAGATCCTGTTTTTAACTCTGTAGCACTTGATAAAGATGCTCAGATTACCCCATGACTACCACACAGGTTTCAGCTAAATAAAGCTTAGCACTAAAGCCAGTATTGCTGCAGTGACTGTATGGTCTGAGCTGGCTTAGGGGTGCCTATTTGTTTAAGAGAAATAAAATTGTAAGTTATTGCAATTTTCAGTGGGCACTAAGCATTCTCTAATATACAGTAGCAACATACTTCCATTTCCTTCCCAGGAGAAAGTTCACTTAGATAGACTGCTCCATTTGAGTTATGAAACATCTTCACTGTGCATTTAGCTTCATTTTGAACTAGCTCCTGGTACTGGTTAACCACTCTGCAAAATGACATTAAACAGAAGTCTTTCATGAGGTCACAGAAAGATTAAGGACAGGCATAGTCACTTAGTCACAAAACAAAACAAAAGCATAAACAAAAACAGCCTTTTTATATGTGTTGTCTTTGTCTATTCACAACTTTCAGTCCTACCATTAACTCATGGGATTGAAATAAAACATTAAAGATGCAAAGAAGATTAACAGATATCTCTCTGGAACAAATTTCATCATATTTTACAAATACGTTCTTGTTTGGCATGCTCCACTATTGTATATTTGAGTTGCTTCTATAACCAGGATCTGGTCTGTCATGAGAAGAGTAGGAATGTAGGAAACAAAACAAAGCAAATACGGACACACGAGAAGAATGACACAAAGAACACACACACACAAACACCCCACACACACTCTTCTTGTGTCTATTGCTTGCAAATAGATTTCACAAGTTACACAGAAGAAGGTTAGCCCTCACTAGAGCCCTATAGCTTCTATACCCAGCAGTCAGAAATAACTATTCAATAACTATTAACTATTCAAGGGAACTAAAGGCTAAGAAAAACAGAGACCCTGCTGGGGGACAGGAGAAGAGAGGTGTTTGCTCACTGTACAGAGATTACAACTTTCAAGAAACAAGTCAGTTTACAAGCAGGTGGACAGGAGAAACTAAGGGATAAATTAAGAGGAGATCAACTACTTACCTTTCAGCTTCTGATTTTGAGCCAATAAGAAAACTGTAAGCAACACAATACAATAATCAAAAACCATTTAAAATTAGACAGTACAAGTGATAAGCTGAGTGGGATCCTGCTAAGGATGGTGCAATGCAAGTGTGGGGGAAGAGTGGCCCATGGGCTACTGGAACCCACCCCCCAAGTCTCTCTAAGTCCACAAGTGACAAAACCAATCAATCATACAAAATTGCAAAAACAAATATGCTGCCATATTTAGTACAACTTCTCACCTGTGATTTACTGACAAAACTGGTGGCATACTGTCAGTTTGCCCCTACATGCCATGGTTACAAAGAATATCCGTTCCCCTTCCTCCCAAGTTACAACCATCTCTGCCTCAGCAATCCTGCAGCCTACAAATCCTGTTGGAGATCAGGTTGGAAGCAAAGATTTCATCTTCCAGAAATCAGCAAATTTGTCTCCAAAGTTACTACCCCCAATAGCCTTTTCTCCAAAATTAATACCAACACTACTTACTGTGATGGAGTGACAGGGCTCTCATTATCTTCTTCATTTTTAATCATCTGTATTTTGCCATAGTATAATGGGTTTCCCAATGATTGGAAAATTGTCAGTTTTGTTTTTTGAAGTTGACTTCCAACTTCACATTCAAAGACATAGTCATCTTTAACTTCCTGTCAAAAGAAAAATATTAATACAGGCAGTTCATCTCCCAAAGCTTTATTTTACCACAGATAAAAATGACCTGAAGCTCTTCAGAGAGAGAGAGGGAGAGAGACAGAGACAGAGACAGAATGGGGGGGAGGAGAGATTCACAGACGTTGTGCAGAAACAAAGGAGAAGCAATGTTTCCTTTCTATTATTTTCCAAGAGCTTTCCTTTCTTTTCTTTCACATTAGTTAGTTCAGCTCTTCCTGTGTCAGGAATGTGATTGGAGAACCAGGAATGTTTGAGATCCCAAAGGGCCTGTGATCTACACTGAAGGCACCTATTTTGCCTCTACTCATCTTGGAGGATTGTCATTGGAGAATAAAGAGCTGTAGCTTAGAGACAGCAGTCCGCCCCTCATGCTGCCCTCCAAGAGGGTATCAAAACTATCTTATGACCCACCTGGATGCTTTCCCAGAGGCCACAATCTTAGTGTTTGATATTATTTACACAATATTGTAATAATGGTTGTGTTTTATGCATACGATAAGTTACCTTGGTAGGAGCAAGCCTGTAAAAATACCCAATAAATAAGGTAGAAAAATAAACACAATAAAGTAAATCCTCTCTATTTTTCTTTCACTTTTAGAAAAGTTTTCCTGGTGTTTAAAAAAGATTCTAAAGCTCTGATCCACAGGGCAACACTGGGCTCAGTCTTTCAGGAATGTGCACTGGCTCCATTAGTTTGATACACCTCACTTCCTGATTGCCTTCTCCAGCCTTCACTCCCCTTTTAGGCATTTGCTAGGAGTCCAGGGGAGTTATGAGGGCTTCAACTATCCACCTTTCTCCACTACAGTCAGTCTGGAGCAGGGATGATACTTTTGTTTTGCAGTCTGAATCTACTGCTTCTTTAAAGTAACAAGAAGCCAGGAGGTTCCAGGCAAATATAAGTTACCCAGTCTCAAGAACAGCTGGCAAGGAATCACACTGGCCACTTGCCCCCCCCCATCCATTATCTTGGAACAGAAGCATGCCTTTGCCCATAGTTATGGTCCCCTGCAAGAAAGAAAACATGCTCCCCCACTTGTCCATGAAACACTTCACATGTGTACTCTACTTTTCTTTTTCTCTTTTAATTCTTTTTCCCTTTAGTGCATAATCCAGAGGGTCACCCATGTCAATTTAGGCAATGTGTTCTTTATAACTGAATTCTCCTTGTAAGCATAATTTAGTCCTGTTTCCATACTACAGACTTCCCCTTTCACTTAGTATTCTCTTCCCCTCTGTAGAAAGATAATCTATTCCCATCAGCCATCAACTGCAAGGATATTGGTTCTTCCTTCTTGATCTTGCTTTCTCTTACTTATTCTCTCTCTAGAAACAAACTGCTGATCAACCTGGTTACTATCTATAACAACACTTTCTGTATTTCCGCAAACTAGTCATTGTGCATATGATCTAACATTCATTTCTTGTCTATTAGCAATCCTCTCTACTGAAAGGTCTGGATTCCATGCAGTGCCTTGAGATCATTTGGGAATTCAAGACCTGAACAACTGTTTTTCTGCTGCACATGTACAGTCACAGACACATGTAGACAAACACCCAATAAACAAACTGCTGTTTTGACCACTAATTTTCCTTGCCTTCTCTGAAGGCTATTGTGACAAAGCCTGGGGAGCGTCGCTCTATCACAACGGGTTAATTCCAGTCACTGCCCAGGCAAAGCAAGAAATCACAGAATGTTTTAAAAAGGTATTTTCCTTTTGGATCCCTAGCTCCCTCTCAGTTCATTCCTAAGCCGAGAAAAGAGCAAAAGAGAGAACAGAAAGGAGGGGGTAGATGGCTTCCTCTCCTTGGCTAGAACGGACCTTCACACCAAGTCCCCAGTGTATGATTCTCAGCCAGTGGAGAAGGAGCCATCCAAGAAGGGGAGACACCTTAGCCAATATAGACCTTGGGAGGGACAGTTGCAAGAAAATGAATCAATCTGACAGGACCTGTTGGAGCACCCATCTGCTGAAGTGGGACCAAGTAGAGGCAAATTTATCCAATTGTATTGTTGTTGTATGCCTTCAGTCATTTCTGACTTATGGCAACTCTAAGGCAAACCTATCATGGGGTTTTCTGGGCTGAGAGGATTCAATGCACACAAAGTCACCCAGCAGGTTTCTTTGGCCAAGCAGGGAACTGAAGTCCGGTTTCCAGGGTTGTAGTCTGACTCTCAAACCACTACATCAGACCACCTCTGTAATATTTTGTAAAGGTAGAGGGGACAGCCCAATTTGCTGTTCTGCAAATTTCTTCCAGAAGGGCATTTGTGGAGAACGCCACAAAAGTGGCTGCTGAATTGGTAGAATGAGCTGTCACACTATGTGGCTTAAATAGGATAACGGATTCATAGACTAGGAAAATGCAAGCTTTAATTCATCGAGCTAGAGGGGATAGAGAAACTTTCTTGCCTAGAGAAGTGGGCAGAAGGGAGATAAAGAGTGCCTCTATTCTCCTAAATGGCCTAGCACATCTAATATATAGCTTCAATGCCCTCCTAACACCTACTTTGTGTCAGTACCATTGTTTTTCTAGAGGGCAGACTGCATGAGGACAAGACGGCAAAACTATGGAAAAATGGGGAGATCACCAAAGAAGAATTCAAAGAAATAGCCAGGATATGTAGGGAGAAGGTCAGAAAAGCTAAAGCACAGAATGAATTCAGGCTTGCCAGAGAGATTAAAAACAACAAAAAGGTCTCTTTAAGGTATGTCCACAGCAAACAGGGAAATGATAGACTTCTTGTATTGAGAAGATGGCCAAGTACTTAACAGGAGAAAGAGAAAAGGCAGAACTACTCAATACCTTCTTCGCCTCAGTTTTCTCTGAAAAAGAAAAATGTACTCAACCTGGGAGTTGGGGAGCAGGTGGGGAAGTGGCAGAAACTTAGCACAGAATAGGTAGAGAAGGAGTACAGGAATACCTGGCTACTCTAAATCAAGTCTCCAGGGCCAGATGAACTACATCCAAGGATATTAAAAGAACTGGCAGAAGTAATTTCAGAACCACTGGCATTACTCTTTGAGAATTTTTGGAGAAGAGAAGAAGTCCTAGCAGACTGGAGGAGGGCAAATGTTGCTTTCTTCTTCCAAAAGAGAAAAAAAAAGAGGACCCAAATAATTATCACCTAGTCAGCCTGATGTCAATACCTGGAAGGATGCTAGAGCAGATCATTAAACAGACAGTTTGTAATTACTTAGAAAGCAATACTGTGATCACTAAAAGTCAACATGGGTTTCTCACAAACAAGTCATGCCAGACTAATCTTATCTCTTTTTATGTTACGTTTACGTTATGTTTATGAGCTTGACAGATGAAGGGAATGCTGTGGATGTAGCATTTCTTGACTTCAGTAAGACCTTTGACAAAGTTCCCCATGATATTCTTGCAAAGAAGGTAGTCAAATGTGGGCTAGACAAGGCTACTGTCAGGTGGATTTGTAATTGGTTGACAGACCGAACCCAAAGGGTGCTCACCAATGGCTGTTTTTCATCCTTCAGAGAACTGACTAGTGGGGTGCCACAGGGTTCCGTCCTGGGCCCAGTGCAGTTCAACATCTTCATCAATGACTTGGATGAAGGAACAGAAAGCATGCTGATCAAATTTGCAGATGATATCAAATTGGGAGGGGTTGCTAATATCCCAAAGGACGGGATCAAAATTCAAAATGACCTTGACAGATTGGAGACCTGGGCCAAGGATAGCAAAATGAATTTCAACAGAGAGAATGTAAGATCCTACACCTAGGTACAAAAAATGAAATGCACAATTATAGGATAGGAGACACCTGGCTGGAGAAGAACACACATGAAAGGATCTAGGAGTCTTAGTAGACCACAAGCTGAACATGAGTCAGCAGTGTGATGTGGCAGTCAAGAAAGCCAGCACAATTCTTTGTTGCATCAATAGGAGTATGTCAGCTTAAATCAAGGAAAGTAACAGTACTACTCTATTCTGTTTTGGTCAGACCTCATCCGAAATACTGTGTCCAGTTCTGGGCACCTCATTTCAAGAAGGATTTTGACAAGCTGGAAGCCACGCCCTATGACGTGCATCTCTGGGAGCCTAGTATGTTTAGTCTGCAGAAGAGAAGGTTAAGAGGGGACATGATAAGCCATGTTTAAATATTTGAAAGGATGTCATATCGAAGAGGGAATGGCCTTGTTTTCCGCTGGTCCAGAGACTAGGACAAGGAGCAATGGATTCAAACTACAGGAGAAGAGATTCCACCTGAACCTCAGGAAGAACTTCCTGATGATCAGAGCTGTCCAACAGTGGAATATGCTGCCTCATTCTTTGGAGGTTTTTAAACAGAGGCTGGATGGCCATCTGTTGGGAGTGCTTTGATGTGTGTTCCTGCATAGCAGGAGTTGGACTGGATGGTCCCTGTGGTCTCTTCGAACTCTATGAGTCTATGAATTCAGTGTAGCTATTATCTACCCACAGAGCACCTATCACAATACTCCTCCTCCAAAGGAGGCATACATGTTTGTAATAGCAGGTAAATGTACTGGTTGAGAACCAAATATTGTTGTATTCAGGGAGAAGATCTCAGGTGGCAGCAACCCTGGGGGAATGTGCTGCAATTCCAGGGCAATAAATGATTTGATCCAATGAACCACAGCAGATGTCTATACAAAGGTACAGTGAAAAGGGATGAAAAAGTTATTTGTTTGCCTTTAGGAGGCTGTACAAAAGATGCACAATAGGACAGCTCATCAGATGTTGGGTTTGTGCCATAATTGCTGAAGTTGGGAACATAAGGCTGGAAAGGTAAAATCTTTTTCTCTAACACACTCTCCCTCCCTCTCTCTCTCACATACACAAAAGTAACTTTCTTTGTTTATTGTGTAGGAAGGGAAAGTGTTATCTCCATTCCTTGCAGTGTGCAGTATCTGGAAGACAGGGTGAAGAGATTGTTCACAATCATCTTTGTTCTTTCCTCAATAGAAGAGCATTCTCTATGAAATGTGAATGAAACTGGCAGCAGTGGCAGAGCAACTGGGGGGGGAGGCACACAAGACCTCACAGTGCCACAAGCAATTATCAGGACACTTGTTGGTCTTAAGGAAAGGATGCTGGTCTATTGAGAAGACAGCCTGACTTTGATGATACTAGGTTTTACGACACACTTCCTTTTAGGACCCAAGAGTTTCTTTGAGGTCTGACTGTCTGCCAAGATATGGCTCGTTTACTTTCTTTCTAGTAAAAGTACTCCATGCTATCTCATAGATCTGACTAGCTGTTTGTTTCCAAGGAAAGCCCACTGTTTATGTCCCCTTGCCAATCACGTTTTATTAACAGTCTCTTCTCAGTCTCCAGGCAGCTAAACACCAGCACCCAGGATCTGGGACTTCTACTAGGAACTTGTGTTAGGAGGTCTGAGATGTTTGGATGGACCTATGACTGCTGATGCAAGATTTATTATGGCTGAAAGCCAAGGCCACTGTGGCTGTTAAGGTGCTACAAGGACTACTGATGTTTGTTCTCTTCTGACCCGAGTGTACACTTGCTAAGAAAAGAGCTGAAAGGGATGCACAAAGACAGCCTTTGTACCAAGCTGAAGTCAGACATCATGGCATTCACCCTTATCTTAATCAAGAATCTTGAGGAAAAAAATCAGAATTTTGCAATGTAATGATGAGGTGAATAGGTCTCGTGTAAATTGGCTAAAACATCTTGGTATTGCTCTGAATATATCCTGGTTTAGGTTCTATTCTGTCAGAAAACAACCTTTTCCGTTTAATCAGCCAAATGAAAATTTCCCTGATAGATGCCTATCAACGGAAGGAATGCAAGATTTTACTCATTAAAAAAAGTGACTGCTTCAAGGGATAATGAATGAGATCAGGTTCATTTCTGCCATAGGTCATGTTGTTTGTTCTGATTCTGAACATTCAAGTCTAATAACATGAAGCTCAAGTCAACTGATACCATGCTTGATTTCCTTGAAAGTTCCAAGTATTTCAGATCCTATTCTGTGTGTCATTTGTGATCAAAAGTATGTGAGTGGAGAGGATGATATCAAGAACCGGGAGCAAAGAAATAGCAACGTGTTCCTCACTGGTTCGTTTATTCAGTTGGGGAAGGAGAAACTTATGTAAGGCCCACAAATGCAGTTATGATCAGAGAGCTACACTTACACGTAATCATTAGGCCCAAGAACTGTGCCAGGACCATCAAGTTTGCCTTCCTAAAAGCCAAAAAGAAGCTACTGAGATTTTCTGAATAAGAAGAAATGTAATTAATTTCTATAGTATTTGTACATGTTGAGCCTGAAGAAAAAGATGGAGATTCCTCTTTTGCTGGTTGAGGAAGCCATGGTTACTCAAGCATTGTGGTTATATTGTGTTGTGCCTTGTCTATGTAAGAATGAGGGCTTCAAAATAAGATGTAAATATGAATCAGTTGAAGATGGAGCTGGCTACTAGCAGGCCATTACCTCTGTGAAGACTGTGGGAGCAAAGGAGAAACCCAAGAGAACTGTTTCTTCTTGCAAAAAAAAAAAAATGTAATGGCAAGGATCTATGGATTTCTTTTCTTTCTTTCCTCTCTATATTACATAGAGACAAGAAGCCAACGTGAAAGAATAAAGAATTCTCTTTTATGGGAATGTTTTAGCTCATTCAGTCAAGTTGCCTTCTAATCCTAGAGGAAAGATGGATCACCCCAAATTCCTTCAACTATTTCTTTCATTGTCAAAAAGCACTTTTGTGAACTTAAGCAGAGAGAATCGGTCAAAAAGGCCATGGCCCTGAGTTTACAAAATCTGAACAGGGCAGTCTTGGAAGTCTGTTATTCAGAGGATCACCAGAAGTCAAAGCTAACATGATGGAAATTAACAATTCTTTTTCCTTCTTCCAGAGCCATTCTATACTGGTTATTTGTTTCATGACAGAAATCCATACTCAAAGTATGCAGTTTTCAAATGGATAGATGCCCCTATTGGATGCACAGTCATTTTAGAAATGAATACTATCTTGTGTGTGAATTTTCTGGTGTACATGTATTAGTGAAGCCTTTTTTAGCCCCTTTGTGGAGCATGTTATATATGTAAGGATTTCTAATCAAAAGCTGCATCTGCTTTCAGATTTATTCCAGGAGACATGAACTAAGCAAATTTGTTTTTGTTCTAAGTAAATGTCAACAAAGCAAATTTAATCTATGCATCTCTATTCTGAAATTCTTCTTTGACCTTGCTGCCATCTAGAAGCCATAAAAAAGTATTGATAATATGCAGCTGTTGAAACTGTCTCTCAGTTGGGCCTAAAAGACTGGTCAGCTCTGCAGAACTGACAAGACTCCTAGCCATTATAGAACAGTCTAGGAGCTGTCAGAAATGAGAGTGGCTGGATTGACAAACTGTTTTGCAGCTACGACTATAGATTTGAGAATTGGGCTGTGAGGCTGGAAGTTATTCACACATAGCAGAATTGTCCTGAGCATTCCTATCCCGCCAGATGGAATAGCTTCTGCAGAGTGGAGATGGACTATTGAGTAAGCTTTGCATGGCTTCTGATGCTTTCTGTTGCTTGTTGTGTAGCTTTGAACAGGTGCCATGTCAGAGGAGCAGAGGCAAGGAGAAAACAAGCAAGGGGAAAGCACTTCCCATCTCCCAAAATGCAAATTAAAAAGAGAGAGACAAGGAGAATCAGTGGCAAACTAAGTGCTGAGAGAGACCCTGGTTACAGAAAAGACAAAATAGAAAGTCTTGGTAGGAGAAGAATATTTTTCCAGAAAGAGAGGCCAGACTGCTGCTTGAGCTTCATTAGGAAACTAAACTTCATCAGAAAGGAGAAAGATTAAAAAAATTTCCATAGTCATCAGGCTGACAAGCCTCGAGAGGAAATCCATCAAATATACTCTGACACAACCCAGAATAAGTAATTCATTACAATTATTATAAACCTAATGCTATTTTAGTTTGTATTTGTAATTAGCCTACCAGATCTTCTGCTGAATATCTTGTTCTCTTAGCTTTAATGCTTTAAATATACTTGACTACTGTTTCACTAATGTGTGACTGGACAACTGAGTAAATCTCTTTTGAATGTTCAAACACCCTACTGAAATCCTCTAATTCAGGAGCTGCTTGTTTCTGAAAATAATGAATACAAATGGCTTTCTTCATCAAAAGCAGCATCTCCACTATTAGACTTTGGTGTTATGCATCTGCACTCCTGCAGAGGCTATATAGACCAATATCCCCCCCCTCCCCTGAACAATAGTCTGAAATCATTTCTAGGTTTTCTTTAGTTACCTACACATTCTCAAATTCTGATTGCTCTTCTATACTGTCATTTCTTGGAAGAAGAAATTTCTTAACCTACAGAGAGGATAACCTAAAAGTCTATTTTTACTCACATGAGCTGGCCAGACACTTGGCAGTGAGTCATCGGTTTTGATAGATTTTTCCACTTTAGCATATTTTTCTACCTTTAGAAACATCAAGAGAAGAGCATATTAAAAATAAAGCAAGCAACAAAAACATCACTGATTAGCATAATGCCTTCAATCAGCAGAAAAATACAGAATTGGATTCAAAAGGTAACAACCATATATGAATATTTTTACAAATTGTAATCAGACTAATACCTCAAAGAATTAAGACTAAGACCAGACATTAATGAGACATTAATGTTCTCAAGTTATGGCATTTTGGAATTATTCAAAAAACAAACAAAGAGAATGTTATAAAATAAGTTCTTCTCCAGACCTCCTACTATTATATCAAACAATACTGTAATAGCAGAGCCAACAGTAAAAGAGAACAAATTATCCAAATTAGTCCTCCTCCTCCTTCAAATTGCATTTATTTTTGCCATTTTACCTCATATTTATCTGGAACACAAAATATCTGTATTTCTATCATTAATATTTTGAATTAATGGGTACCAACTTAAATACATTACATCTAATTTAATTTTTCCTATTCTAAATAATATATTATGGGAAAAATCGATAATAAAGTCGAAGGCCTTCACGGCCGGAATCCATGAGTTGTTGTGGGTTTTTTGGACTATAAGGCCATGTTCTAGTAGTTTGCTCCTGACGTTTCATCTGTATTACTAACGAGTACTTAAACGCACACACAACTGTTATGCCTATCCCCCAACTAACAACACAACCCTGGGGGCTAATCCACTCAACAATGGGCTATCTCACAGGCCAGCTGCATCACTAATGCATCACAAATGCAAATCCCTCCCACCCAGGGATCACACAAGTATATATACTCCATTCCACCTACATGTCTCCAGATCCTCTGAAGATGCCAGCCACAGATGCAGGCGGAAAGTCAGGAGCAAATACTACTAGAATAGAGCCTCATCGCCTGAAAAATCCACAACCCAATCCATAATAACTGTAAACCATATGATTTTATACCATATTGATAGTAAATAATTGTGAACCTCTTTTCACCACTGAACTATTACCAATTCAGCAGGCATAAGGCAAAATATCACAAGGTCCTTATATGAAAGTCTTATTATCTCCTTCAAAAAGACCTCATAGGTCATAGGAAAGCTCATGATTAATTAATTCCCAGAACAGACAACTGGGCAGTCCCACCATTTACGCCAGTGGGGAGCCCTAAAACAACAACTTACATCCACTTCAGATGGTACAGTCAAATAACAAGGGGTCTGTTTCCACATATCTATGCCCTAAAAGGAAGAAGGCAAAAAAGTTATGAGAAACAGTTGTTAAGATGATTTATTCAATTTGCCTTCTTAACTTTTTAAAAATATGCATACATTTCCAGCTTTGGAAATTTTGAGGTCATGTTGTGGAACTGCTTTTTTCTCCCTTTTTTTTTGCACATAATCCAACAATTTAAGCTGTGGTGGTGTTGTGCAATGAGTCACCTCCTGCTGTCGATTCAAAGATGACCTGGAGTATCTCTTGAAGCACCTACAAAACAATTAATGGAAGGAAGCTTACAATAGTCTCAATTAAGTGTATCACAGCATGCAATACAATTCATTTTTATAAGCTTATCTGTTGACCACAAGAGTCTTTGATTCCACACAAATGTTCTTTTCTAATGATTTTTGTTCTGGTGGCAATTGGTAGCTAACATTTAATTTATCAGATGGATTTTTAAAATCAAAAAGAACATTTAAAGCAATAGTTCCCACACTAGAGAGATTTAAAGAGGTCCAACACAGATTACTGCTTCCCAGTACCATTTCATTGGGCGAGTATTCATTTTCTGCTTGTTATAGAGAAGTCTGTTTGTTGTACAAGTTACAGCAATTGAGGGGTCTAGACACAGCGGTTCAGCTGTAGCTAGTATGAGCTGGCTTTCTAGTAGAAGTTTGTCTTCCTAAAACATGAACACAGAAAATTCTGAATCAGTAATAAATCCTACTGCACATTCACATGGATGCAAGGGACTCAATGTGACTTCTTTTTACATGAGCATACATAAGACTGGCTTCATCTAAAAAAGATTTAGATAGCATTTGTATCACTCTCTTCAACATGATAACTGGGTACTTTATAACAGAATGAACACGCGTGCACGCACACACATACACACACACACACTATGAAACCATCACTTTCAACAGTTAACCTATGTGACCATATGTTCACTGCAGGAATTTTAAGTACAACCTGAGTGACAGAAAATAAGAACTCAGCTAAAGAATGGTTGCCCTATAGTGACTTCTTTCTCTTACAGACAAATCACTGAAATACAGAACTACTCAAGCCAATTCTATACAGTGGGTCCTCCTCTAATGTAAACTCTACATGCACAAATGTAAGGTCATGCAAAGGCTGCATCCCATTAGTCAACGGACGTCGGAGGCACATCCCCCATATATAAAGTGGATGCATTGTAGATACTATTATTTTTACCTGTGTCCATTTGTGGTTGTCATTTGTAATGGAATGAACATCACAAACCAAGGTCTGGAAAAAGGAACGAAAAACATTTATTAGTCATGAAACAGAGACTGTCTGAATATTGAAGCATGTTGCTTCAGGACCTTTTTTTTAAAAAAACACAGCAATGCAAATTCTAAAATATAAAGAACATACTTGCATCGTTGGGCGTAAAAGAATATGCTTGCTTTGATATGTTGGAGACTTCAGATTACCAGACTGTCTATAGTCTCGTATTTCTGTTATGACACATCCACAATGAAAAATGTTGATCTGTTTAAAAGAGAACCATATAAATCTTTATTTCTAAGATTGCATCCTGTATTTTTTATTCTTTTAATTAATGTCCTCGGCAACACAAAAGGAAGGGTCAACAAGTCATACAGAAATAGATGCTTGCTTCTATTTTTCAAGACCAATGCATTTGTTTTTAAAACTCACAACCTGACAAAACTCAATTCACGTGCTAGGCTCAGCTATGGTTTGTGTTAATCTCTGAATTAAACTTCCAAACATATAAATAGAACAACAATGTAATCCTTTCTCTTTCTACTGCAACCTAAGACTCACTGTATTCAATGATGCATACTTCCAAGTAACTGAGTACAGAAGTGCAGCCTTAGAGCTACTCATCTCTTTTTGTTTTCTACCCTCACCACTTAAGATTTATAAATTCATTCCCATCTGTACCCCATATGTCAACAGAGCCATGGCAACTAAGTACACATACACAAAAACTCCCCTAACTCAATTGTTGTTCACAATTTTCACAATGTCATTTTCTATAATTCTGTAAACTGGCTTCAGGGTGATGGAACAGCAACTCAGTACAGGCAGCTGCACAAAAATTAGAACTATTGCCACCACCCCATCCTGAATGCAAAATGATAAGAATCAAGATCCATCCTTGTAGTTTTTCAAACCTGAGATTTTTCTAGAAGGTCAACTAAAATAGGGGGAAGTTCTTCTGCATCCAAATATTCAAGCAATTCTCCTTCTTCATAAGGAAGCCGAATTGTTTCTGAATCTGCATTAAAAACAAAAGAATATATTTCAGCAGGAATTCATTATTTATTTTTCTGGTTTACAAGTGTTAGCCCTGTACATACATTTTCTGAAATTGTGAAGTCAATATGTTATAAGCCACTGCAAATTAAGGAAAGGCTAAGAATGCACTAGAGCAAGACAAGCTTGGTCCTTTTTTTTATTATGGAAAGAGCAACCTGCTGGAAGAAAACTGCAGCACACTAAATATGCAGAAAGCCAAAATATGTTTTCAAAGTTTTATATTATACAGTTTATTATATTATTTTTATTCTTAGCTGAAGACAGTAATGCCAAATATTGTTTAAGGCCACATATTGTGGTATAATCAAGAATTTATGAAGTACTCATTGCAATAGTTACCTGAGCCATTCTTTCCTCTGAGCATCAGTGAATACCCTTCATTTCCCGGATAGAGGTTCACTACCAGGCATGACAGCGTTTCTTGCATAACTAGTTTCTCCAGCAAGTTCACATTTCGTCTCAGCTTCTGCTTTAAAATGGGAATCACTGATTAAGATAGTGAATATTTGAACTAACAGCATTATAAACAATTGCTCATCATTCTCTTGGGAAAAATCAGTTGCTTAATAATCTATGCTTTTACTTCAACAGGATAAGAGACACTTTATTATTTATTCACTGAGATTATACTGCATCATTCTCCCAAATTAAGAGTGAATTAAAAAATATACAAATTAAAAATCAAAATAAATTCCTTAGAAAACTAAGTGATGAGTTTGGCTTTACTTAGCAGACAACTGTGTCTGCTGCCTGAGTCATTTCCACATTCTAGAGGTCAACTATGTCTTCAACAGAATCAGCCATCAGAAAAGTATCCAGATGCACCAGCCTCTGGGGGCAGACCATGCTAATTGGACCCCAACCCTTGCAATGGCCTGGAAAAAAAAAGACTAATATCTTAGATGCATTAAGGGGAGAATTTTATTCAAACAACTGCACATAACTTTATTTTACAAAACAGTACATGCACTTTTAAAAAATGCATCATACAAATATTCTAAATAAATGAGTTTCCAAGGCATTTTTAAATCCCACATTATCCCTAAACAGAACAAGATCTGCAAATGGGGTTGATCATTTCATAAAATGCATACGATTACACAGAAAGCCTGGAGTGAGCATTCAGCAAATAGATTGAACTTACCTTTATTTCGGGCTCTTTATCACATTCTTCTAAATAAAGTTCATATAATTTTTGAAATACAGATTTTCTGAAATTAAAAAAGTAGTCTCTTCAGTATCAGTTGTAATGAAGAAGGCCATAACCCACAAACTCTTGTGCCCAAGTACACCTGCTAGTCCTGAATCGCCCAGAACCCTGATGTTTAAGAAGCATTAAAACTTTCTCACCTTCCACTAGGTAAATATTTTCGTTTGGCAGGTCTTTGACGAGCACTCTCAATGATATACTGAAAAAAAGCACCAAAAGCTTAGAGATTCACAAATATGCAGGCAGAACTTTACGATCTTTAAAATGAGTGGGTTTAACTAAGCCTGAGTGAATTACAAAAAATACTAAAAAGGCAACTGACCGAGCTTTCTTTTACTGTATCTACTTTCCACTCCAAAAGTTTGTTCTCTATATACTGTTTTGTTCTTGTTGCTGTTCAAGTACTGGAGTAATTCTTATACACAGTTCACTTGATTACCAAATCAGCAAATCATAACAGTGGAAGAAAATCCCCTCTATGGCAAGCGTAATTCAACAAGCTACTATACTTTGAGGTCCAACTTGCAGCAACAGTTACCTTATTTAGCCACCAAGTTAAAATTTGGCTCTTTACCAAAGCCTTTGGGCGTCCTTAATTCAATCCAAACACTGCTATAAACAATTTTAAAAACTTTTAATTTTTTAAAAATCTATTTTTAACTCATTATATATTGTTTCATATACTTTAGCATACTCAAATTATCTTGCTGTTTTTTAACCTATTTAATTTGGTTTAATGCTATCTGTAAACCAAGCTGAGAACTCTTGATATAGGGCAAAGTATAAATATTTTAATAAATAAATAAATAAATATCTGTTCTTTAAGTGCTCTGAGTATGCTGCCTATGATAAATCTCCCTTATGTTAATTCCAAGGTTTACATTGCTGCTTTTCATTTTTAAAATCTCAATGTTGCTCACAATAAGACAGGTAAAACAATAATACTTTATGGGATAAAATTATTAAAATCATAAAAAGAGTAAATCTCATAAATCTATTAACAGAAATAACTGTTAGAGTAACGACTTTGGAAAATGAAATGGGAAATGACGGTGTAAACAAACACGTACTCAGTTGATGGCACTGGTTTTATTTTTGCTGTGTGCCTTCAAGTTTTTCCATTTTATGGCGATCCTAAGGCCAACCTATCATGAGATTTTCTGGAACTAAGAGTGTGTGACGCACAATCTACTACTTACCTCAGCACGATCCAGTGCAAATTCTAATGCTTGTTGCTGAAAAAAATGAAAAAGCATTCTCAGAAAACTAATTGATCATACTATTTTTTAAAAACTTTTTTTATAAAAAGAGTTTAAAAAACATAGATAACAAGAAATAGTTATAACATAAAAAACAGACAGGAAAAGAAATAAAAACAATAAAAACTTACAACATCAAATAAAAGGTAGGCAAATAAAAAAAACAAAATAAGAAAAAAGAAAAAGAAAAAAAATTAAACTATAGTAAAATACATAAAATAAAATGACTTCCAATCAATGATATATTTAGCATTCATCATATTAGTTTAATCTCTGTTTTAACAGTTACTACGGAGTAATATTTTTTCTAAATTAATACAATAATTTCTTATACATACCTACACATCTCTCCCTTTAAAATTACTAAATAATAACAACTCATTAACACATTTCTTTGTAAGATAATTATATTACTATATAGATTGCAGTAAACTATCACAGTACCAGTGTTATTTCTTTTACAAATGAAATTATCAAATTAGTAAAACCAAATGTTTATTTAAAACACCAAATCTGCAATTAGGGATCACCTGGACCTAAATCTAATTGAAATTAATCAGACTCCTGTGTAGAAATGCTTAGAACAGTTGTGTAAGCAGTCTATTATCAACAATAATGCTACTATGCACAATCCAGAAAATACAGATATAACTAGAAGAGTTTCAAGAACTGTTTGTGAGAACAGCAGCTCCCTGAAAACAGAAAGGATGATGAAATGCATAAGCAGTATTAAATATGCAACAAAATCTTATGCATACACGTGGGTAAAAAATTCTGAAAATGTGCTCTATGTGCTCCCTCCTGACCATGACAGCAAATTCCCCTGCTCTTTCTTAGTTAAGCATCAGGTCAGCACTGTTCTTAATCACTGTTAAGGATTATCAGGGCTCCAATGTAATCATGTTCTTATATGGATAAAGCGTAGTTTGAAAGTGCATTTTGACTCACAGTTGACAAACCCATATGTAACTTCTCTTCTATCTAGTCATACATTTCAAAACAACTCAGCAAAAGAACAGGAGAAATCTTACCATTGTGGCTGAAGTTCAAAGGCATGAAGAAACAATGAAATATTTAAACTGTGGCACTGAGAGAAGGGACCATGTCTAAGACACTCTAAATATGATGAAAGAAAAATGTTTATCAAACAAGAAATTATAGTAAGACACTCTAGTAAAATTTTATTTTCAATTACTGGTATTGGATATTTTGAGGAGTAGACTTCACATGTGTATTTACTAGGATGAGAAATGGGCCAATAAAATTAAGCCATGCTGGAATAACTGTTTTCCTCAGATTTAATAGAAAAGCTGTTCAAAAATCTAGTTGACCATAACACATATAATCAATGAAAATTTTTCTAGTAACACTTTCAGAGTAAGATTGAGTTCCACAAATTCTAGATTTGGAAATAACATCAAACATTACATAGCCTGACCATATGTAGGCACATATATAAGGAATGCTTCTTGTGACAATTCCTACTGTATTCCAAGATCACCACTAAAGATATTTGCCGTCTGTATCACCTTAAGATTGCTACCCACTTATTTCATTAAGTAAACTGGAACTGATTATTCTGTCTCTTTCTCATGTCAGTGTCTGGGTGCTGACACAGCAGACATCTCTAACTCTGGTTTGTGTGTGAGTGTGCATGTGCTCTGAAGTCACCTGTTGGATTTATAGCAACCCCTATGAATTTCATAGGGGCTTTTAAAAGCAAGTAACATTGAGGTGGTTTTGCCATTTCCTTCCTTTAGCACCCGGTATTCATTGTGGCCTCCCATCCAAGTAATAACCAGGGTTGACCCGGCTTACAAGATGAGATGGGACCGAACCTTTTAAGGTTAAGCATTTGACTGGTAAAAAGAAGTCTTGATGAATACTGTCATGGAATTTTAAAGCCCGACAATATGATGAAAATGGAAAAGATACCCATGAGTAACTTGGAGCCAATTTAAATAAATATAAGCCCAACATCCCCTAAAATAGTGATTTTCAAGCTTTGATACAGCAAGTCATATAGCTTCAACTCTATCCTTGACCACTGTTCGTGTTGGCTGGGATTTCTTACAGTTGAATCTAAAACATTTGGACAGTCAAAGCCTGAAGCCACTGACCTAATAAACTTCATGGAACAATGATGATTTAAGTGAGGCTTCTGTGGTCCTCAGCCAACATACGCCAGGTACATGCAACATAGTGCGCACCAGCTGTGTCGGAAAAGAAACGCTGAGCCAAGCAGCACAGCCAGTGGCTAGGTATTATGGGAGTTGTAATCCAATAGATCTGGAAGGCTGCAAATTGTCTATTCCTGCACTCGACAGTGGCCCTTCCCACTCATAACTGTTCACATTTCTCTTTGGAGCTGTCAATAGTTAAGGCAAGCCAGTCAGTGGAAGGATACTTGTTATACGGCTAGAGTTGCTTCGCACTGCTCCAGTGTAAGCTGCTCATCCCAGGTCCTTTGCTAAAAAAATGACACCATTATGCAGTATAAAAAAAGCAAGCTGAGATCCCTATGCTGTGGCCATCATGGATTGTCATTGTTGGCCCCCTACTTTATATTTTACAATTTATATTTTATAATTGAAATACTATATAAGGTTCTTATTTATATTCATATTTACATATTTACATTTAAGCTTTATATTTTACTTTTTATGTAATGTCATTGGATAATACCTGTGTATTTTTTTAAGGTGGTCATTGGCCGCAATAGAGTATACTGACTGATTGATTGACTTGTCTCTGTGCGCCTTTAAGTCGTTTCCAACTTATGGCCACCCTAAGGTGAACCTATGGCGGGGTTTTCTGGGGCTGAGAGAATGTGAGGCGCTCAAAGGCCATTTCCGCACTAGCCTGTTATAGCGCGATGATTCCACTTTCAACCTCCTCTGGAATCCTGGGGTTTGCAGTTTCGGCCGGCCCCTCCCGAAACTGCAAACCCCAGGATTCCAGAGGAGGTTGAAAGTGGAATCATTGCGCTATAACAGGCTCGTGCGGAATGGCCAAAGTCACTAAGAGGGTTGGTCTCCAGGGTCGCTGTCCCCATGTTCAAAACCACCCCCCCATGCTGGCCCTGTGGATTATTCGACTGTCTTCAAATGTCGGGCTGACAGTTTCTGTTTGATCATTTTACTGGCATGGCCACTTAGAATCTTTCCTATTTAAGATCTCAGGTACCTCCCAATCATTGTTGGCAGTAAACGGGGTCACTGTTCTCTCTCACTTGGAAAATGGGAAGAAACGAACTATTCCCTTACTACGGGAAGTTCCTGAAGCGTGGCAAGACTCTTCCAGTAACGAAATCTCTTTACAGTAATTTGTAAAAGAGGTAACATTCCACTCAGACCTGGGGCCGGAACGTAAGCTACAGAGATGTGAGACACAACCTGAGGCCACTTCCGCACTAGCCTGTTACAGCGCGATGATTCCACTTGCAACATCCTACGGAATCCTGGGATTTGCTGTTTCGGGAGGGGCCGGCCGGCCCCTCCCGAAACTGCAAATCCCAGGATTCCATAGGGTGTTCAAAGTGGAATCATCGCGCTGTAACAGGCTAGTGCGGAAATGGCCCGGGTATTTCTCGATCCAGTGAGAGCGGCCGCCAGCCGCGCTCACAGCCGACCGACTGGGAGCGTTTGCTCCGCCACAAACCGGCCCGCTGCCTACCGCATTCGGGAGGTCCCTCCGCAACACCCCCAACTCACCAGGCTCCCGCTCTCCCTCCGACAAGGCGAGCAGCCCGCCCACGATGTAAACTTCTCATCTCGCGATGTTGCCTGAGGACTTTCTCGCGGTAGCCTCAAGTTCTCGCGAGGAGCTACTCCCTCGCGAGATTTGGGGCGGCCTTATATATAGGCCCGCCTCGGTCTTTCCAGACGGGTGTTGGGTTGATTGTATGTGTGTTTGTGGTCCGTTTGTTGTTCAGACAGGCCATCTTCGAGTTGATCCAATATTAGTTTGATTTCAGACTTAAAACTAAATAAATGGGATTAAGAACGCAGGATTCGGGAAAACCATTTGTTTTAAATTGCTTCATGAGAGCAGATTAAATCCAACTCAAAACTGAATTGTAGACCCTGCATTGACTGGTTATTTCCATTGTTTCTGCCATGGGCGTTTCAGTTTTAACAAAATTAAAATGGCTCTGGTTCTGGTGTTATGAATGAATGGCTATGTGCACAGTCAGGTTGCATGTTGACTGTTGGAGACCCCATGAATTTCATAGAGTTCCCTTAGGCAAGGTGTAAACCTGACTATCTGGAGGGAGGCAATCCACAAATGATCAGATAGGGTTGCTCTTCCGACCACTCAGGCACGAAGGGACCTTACTGGAAATTTTAAAATACGCAATTATAGCGCTATGATTCTACTCCAGCTGCCATGGCAACATCTTATGGAAACCTAGGGTTGCCTGTTTCAGAAGGTTCGTGTAGAATCCTCACCTGGGAGCTCCTGTAGTGCTTCTGACCCCCAACAAAGACAGACTCTCAAATTCCACCAAATGATTCCTTGGCATATGTAAAGTCAAAGGCTTTCATGGCTGGAATCCATAGGTTGTTGTGGGTTTTCTGGGCTTTGAAGCCGTGTTCTATTAGTATTTTATACTGACGTTTTGCCTGCATCTGTGGCTGGCATCTTCAGAGGATCCTCTGAAGATACCAGCCACAGATGCAGGCAAAATGTCAGGAGAAAATACTAAGGGAATATGGCCTCAAAGCCTGGAAAGCCCACAACAACCTATGGATTCCTTGGCAGTTCATGTGAAAATATAGTGCTGTAATTCTGTAGTGTGAAAGGTCCTCCATCCAAGTAGTATCCAAGGCTGATCCTGCTTAGATTCCAAGCAAACTCTGCTGTGACTTTCTTGATTGAATCTCTCTATCTGTAATGAGGTCTTTTGCATTTTCTACTGCCTTCCATTTACAAAGCACTATTATATTTTCTAAGGAACCCTGCCTTCTCATGGTATGTCCAAAGCACGGCAACCTTAGTTTAGTCATTTTGGCTTTGAGAGATAGTTCAGGCCTTACTTGCTCTTGGGCCATTTATTTTGTCTTTCCCATGGCACAGAATAGCTGTAGGTCTCTTCTCTACCACCAAATTCTCTTCCTGTCAGCTTTTCTTCATTATCTAGTTTTCAGGACCGTACACAGAAATCGGAAATACTGTAATATGGATCATCTTGATTTTGGTATTCAATGATGTACCTTTGCATTTTAGGATCTTACCTAGTTCCCTTTTAGCTGCCCTTCCAAGTTCTAGTCTTCTGATATATTGACTATGGTCTACATTTCTAACGGAGTGAAGGTATGAAAAGTCTTGATTATTTCTGTCTTTATCACCCAGTTTAAAGTTATGGAAATCATATGTGGTCATTTTTTGTTTTGTTAACTGTAATCCTTCTTCTGCACTTTCCAACTTAACTTTCCTAAATAGTCATTCCATGTCACATTTAGCTATCCTTTTACTCTCAAGAAAACCCACAGGGTTTTTTCCTATGTTATTTAATGAGGTACATAAGACATAACTTAACAACTGTTGCTGGAGTTAATGATTTACAGCACACATTTGGTTATATAGTAATATGCACTTTTACATGTGCGTGATGCCCATTGCTGGATACTCCAGGTCTCTGCTCTCCCAAACTTCCAGCATTTCCCAAGGAACTTTCTTTCCATACTTTGATCTAAAGCATTTCTGCATCTCCAATGTTATCTCTGGATATCTTGCCTAAAATTAGCCAGAAACCTTGAGGCCATCTTTTCCCAACCTATTCTCTTTGATCCCTTTTCACTAGGCTGACATTCCCAGACCCATTCCTTTGATACATGACTCATTGTTACCTGTAGTTTTAGCCTAGGTACTCTAAAGCTAGTAAATCACTTGTTGATTACTATCACTTTTAAGTAAACAGAGCCATGCCTTTCCAGCCTGGTTGAATACACATTTATAGCTAACATTCATACTGTAACTAATGTTAAACATGGAACATACTATGGCTTCTAACATGTGATATTCATACAAACCTTATGTTACATCAAGATAGCAACTAATGTTACCCTGGTTTCTGGGGGTCCTCTGGGAGACCCCTTGATTTCACTCCAAAAATGCAAAGATCGGGGAAATTAGCAGAGCACTAGCGTGGCAGAACGAGTGACAGGGTAACCCAGCAAGACCTCCAACCCAACTTTTATGGGGTCAGACCAAGCAAAAAGCCAGACAATCATACTAATAAATGGATTTTATTAACAATTATGTACTCATGCACACAAGGCCTATCGAGATGGGAAAGAGGTGAAAAATTATAGAGGATATAGCAGACAGGATGTAAAGGTGGTGATACTGCACCTGTCCAGAAGTCTTCAGTCCAGGAAGTGGTGAGAAGAAGGAGTTCGGTGAAGAAAGGCGGCTGAGGGGAGCACTCAAATAACAGAGTGCTGGTCTGCTCGGGTGGCAGGGAGTTCTCCGAAGAGAGTCTTGAAAACAGGGACTACTTATAGGGCAGAACATACCTCAGGGGCAGGCCCTTTCCTGGGAAGAACAATGGCCAAAATAGAAGGAAAAATGCCGCATGATAGTAAGTTGATTGTTTGCATGATTGGTTTATATAAATGGACCTCACCTTTGTAGGATTTGCTGAAGTCAGAGATGGAAACCTGGTAATTCTCTCAACCTGGGGAAACCTGGTAATTCTCTCAGGTTGGCTTTTGTGGCTGAGGACCCTTTGTTCGTGCAGATGTGTCTAGCCTGAGGTCTCCTTAGGAAACGTGACTGGGGATTTTCCTGGCCCTGACCTAGGTCTGGTTGTTTGACCTATTTGTCTACACACCCACTCGGGTAACCTCGCTGGCATAGATTTGATATTAATTTTATATCCCCCCCAATGTGGAATCTGCCAAAAGGGTAACACTAACTACAACAATGTCTTATATTAGCACAATCTACAGATGTGCATAATTGTGAATGAGCCACCCTATCAATATGTCTTGGAGCACAGCCAACATGACATTCGAGGTCTTTGCTATTTTCCACTAGCAGTAGTAGTCTGATGTTATCTGTATATCTTTAATTGATATTGTTGCCTCCAATTTTCAAGGCTCCTTCTTCTGAGTCTGATCTTGTTTTCTGTATGATTCTCTTCTGAAATATGTTCGTAAGATGGATCGTAGTGCCCCTTCGTTTTCTGAACCCCACTAGGAAATCTGGCATTTCTCATTCCACATATGGCAAAAGTCCTGAGCATCCCTTTGCATGGGAAATTAGTTCAGTGGTCTGATTGTAACAGCAATCCCGGGTATCCCCTTTTTGGGGAACTGGAATGTTTATTTAGTGTTTCCACTTTGGGCCATTGATTGGTATTCCATATTTGCTGACAAATTTTTGTTAGAATTTAGATTGGTTCTATTCTTGCAGCTGCGTATGCTGTCTGTTCCTGGAGATTTATTTCTCACATGAGCTTAGATAGCAGCTTCTACTTCACTTTCTAAAACTGTGTTCATTGTCAAAAAGTTCTTCCTTGAAGGAATCTGTCTACCTTCCAGCTTTTCCGTATAGTTCAGCAGCTTCCATTACCTTTTTATTTTTTCTTGATCATGTAGTGTGTTCCCCTGTTGTCCATATAGTGTTCCCATTCTTGGTTTGAATTTCCTTTTTACTTTTCAGAACTTCTGGAAGAAGATTCTTGTTCTAGTTTTTTCTGGTTATCTTTTCTTTCTTTCCATTGATTATTGCAGTAGTTCTCTTTGTCTGTATGGGTGTCATTCTAATGTTGCATCCAGGATTTTGACCCTGTTTCTGTAATCTTTTACTTTTGTTTCTCTCCTGTCCTTAACTGTTTGAAGAGCTTCATCTGTCATCCACTGGGGGCAGTGTTCCCTCATTAATGTGACAGAGGTGTTCATATGATCAGCATTTCCTCAGTTATTTTTCTGTTTCAGGGTTTTAAAACTGATCTATACCACTTGAAACATCATTGGCCTAAGTGAAGAACTATATGTGTCTAACAAGAAAAGTTGAAGGAGTTGTGTGTGTGTATAAAATAAATGATTGCTGGAATTTAAAGGGAATTAGAACTGATCCGAAACTACTAATTATTGTTCTGTCATTATTTATTTGCCCACCAGAGGTCAGGATTGCCCTATAAGTGTTCACTTTTTTTAAAAAAAAATCAAGAATACATATTTTGTAGACACATAAAGAGAATTTTGCTTGGGACAAAAAGAGCTGAACCAACCCAGCTGCAGCTATCAGCAACTCTCCAACACCCACATATAGGTGTCCCTTTTATTTATCAGTTTGGACTTATAGTAACCACTCTTCCTCTGAATGGTTTGGCAGGAAAGTGAGGGCCTGATTGCATGTTTGTAACCCATTGGGTGACCTTGAGCAAGTCACACACTCTCAACCTCAGAGGAGGGCAAAGGCAAACTCCCTCTGAACAATTCTTGCCGAGAAAACCTCATGATAAGTTCACCTTAGAGTTGCTATAAGTTGGAAATAAGTTGAAAGCACACAACAACAACAAAACATTTGTGTATATGTCTTCCTTTATGTGCTATCCCCATCCACCAATCACCTTGCCACTGCCTTCCCTTGTTTTCCAACTTGACCTGAATGAGACATGACAAGTGGCAGATTTGCAAACAGAAGCACTGTCAAATTGTGTAAAATGGCATGGGGGAAAGGATTAGGACTTTCTGTCCCCCACACTAGGGTCCTAAAATGGATTGAGACTCTGTATGGGTTTGCATGGGGAGAAGCCCACTTCCCTCAATTTTGAAGCTCTAAGGTTGCCACATTAGCTCCACTCCCTGGCCCTGATATTGCAGGACCAAACTTGAGACCTGGAATGGCCCCTGGTGATGGGGAGCAGGCTCTGGGGTTGCCATCAAGCATGAAAGATTAAACATCAAACACAATTGCTATGTAAATGGCATGCAAATGTAAAGATAAACACAACTGTTTCAGCTCAGCACTCTCAGCCAAGATACCTCCTCCTTACCCTGAGGATTGGAAAATAGGGAATCCCATAATGAGATAGAATAACTAAGGTTGGAAAAAGAGTGTATATTTCTTTACTGCATCTGAGAAAGTGGGTTTATATCCATGAATAGTCATGCAAAATAAAAATCAGTCAAGCCTTAAAGGTGCTGCCACATTCCTTTTTTCCCTCCCCCTCCCTTTTTTCTTTTTATGTTGCAAGAGACCAACACAGTTATTTATTTGCAAAATGTTTCTGTTCTTTTTGCCACGAGGAAAAAAAACCCCTTCTGCTACATGCCAAATGACCACAGCACAGCTATAGAGAGGGAAGGAGAATTCACCTTTCTTCTCTGTGCTTTTGATCACCCCACAGTTTACATGAAACCTAGAAGCAGTCTGTTTAGCTGTGTTTGAGAATCAATGCCTTTGATACGTGCACGCACACACCTTCAATTTGCCTTTCAACTTACGGCAACCCTATGAATATCACTGGGTTTTCTTAGGAAAGGAATAAGGGGTATTTTTGCCAGTTCCTTCATCTGAAGTATAGCCTACAATACATGCTATTCATTGGTGGTCTCCCATCCAAGTACTAACCAGGGCTGACCCTGCGTAGCTTCCAAAGTCAGATAGGATTTGGTGCCTTTAGGGTATTTAAGCCAAGTAATCCTACTTATTTTTCTTATTCCATGGCACCACATACAGCAGTGAAAAGGAAGTAGTGAGCTTTATCACACGAGGCAGGTAAATTGCAATTGTATCAGGATAATATCATCTTGGACTTATCACAAGACATCATTTCTCTTCAGTTGTCGTCCCCCCTCCCCAATGTCAGACCATTTGTCAGACTGTTTCTTTTATTAATGCAAAACATCTTTTAAAGACTTCCTTTGTAAAAGAAACACTTTTGAAATGGTCTCCCACCAGGAGAACAACAGAAGAGGATGAGGTGATGTGATAAGTTCCGGCTGAGGACACTATTATCCTGCTGTAATGGCTATTTGCCTGCAGTTTGCCTCATGTGATAAGCTGCACAGTCACTGGTGCAACAGCCATATTTGAGCAACATCTGTATTTGAGTTTTTGGCCAGTCTGTTGGACCTAGGATGGCTGGGAGGTTGCCCACTGTCTCCTGGAAAGATCATAATAAAACCTGGACCCAGATATCACATAGCTGAGGAACACTTGCAGGGAGAGTGAGCTTGCCTCACCCTTTCCTGTCAGACATGTAATCCAATAAAATCTTCTAACTAAGACCTAATGCTTCCGTTTGTCCTCCTTCTTCCCAGTCCCTTTTCTCTGAGGGCAAGAACTGTCATCCAGTCAAAGTTTTTACTATACAATTCTTCTGCCTGATTTGTGGAATTTTAAAACAAGTGTGGGCAATATTTTTGTACACCTCATGACCTTTTGGTCTCTGTGCTGTAGTGAAAAAGCTTTGGTTTTGCATCAAAGTGGAAATAAGTCAAATCACATTTGGAACAACAACAGCAAAAAACAAAAACAGTGGGCAATTGATGGGTCTTGAAGACCACATTGGTCTCCTAAGGAGCCTTGGAAGTATTATCTTGTGCTTCCTGAAGGGCTGAAAATAGGCTTTTTTGCCCCCAGATAGACAAGAGTGCTTTTGAGACTCCAGGCGTGGTTTTGCTCATTATGTCAAGTTTGAGGGAACCTCATCTTTTGAAAAAAAAACCCAAAAACATTGTGCAGAGACATCCTTTTGACCTATACAACACAAGCCCTCAAATTCCCAAAAGTGATAGCAAAATGGTTACCAGCAAAGCTCCTTCTAGCAAATAGATGTCTGCCTGACACTGTGGCCCCTTTTGCACCTTACCTCGTTCCAGTGTCGTCGCAAGGGGATCATGTGAGAAGCCTCTTCTGAGAGGCACTTGTATGCCCTCCGCTTCCTCTCCGTACCAGCTCCGTGCTGGGCGGAAGGAAGTGTGAGGGCTCCACCCCTTTCTTCCACAGCATAGCTGGGTACTTTCCCAGGTTGCGCGGAGGGAGGAAGCACAATAGCTGTGCGTCCGGAGGCTCCACACACAAGGTAAATGCGGGTGGGGATGCGTGATCGCACATCATTTTCGGCAACGAGCCGAAAATGATATACTGTGCGATCGCCACGGAAGGGCCTTGAGAGCATTGCGCGATTGTGAGGACGTCATGTGGAACGGTCCTTGTAATCCCACAGCACTCCCGAGGCTATTTCTCAACAGGACTGGGATGCGAAAAGGGCCTATCTCTGTTATATTTTAAAGGCAAATCACAGCATGTACTACTCATCTAAGCATTTTGAGCTTAAGACTCTTGTTTTTATTGTCATGGTATCTTTTTTTGTTGTTTTAATATCTGCTTTATGAATGTATCTAGTTTTATTATTTATCTTGTCCTGTAGATCTGCTGTTTTAAATGGCTTTAATTTAAACTTCTATTGCTATTTTTAAACAACTAATGACTGTTAATGTTTTTTTTCAAAGTTAACCATAATGTTTTAGTAGATGCATGAACACTACATTATTCATTGTTATTAAAAACTAATTTATCTTTTGGTTTCTGAGCCTTTGTGTACATAGCAATCAAGAGTGATTTGGGCAGTTTTAGTACCAATATTGTATTAATGCATCTCCTTTATATTGTACTCCTTATGCTTTTACCTAGTTTGTTTATCTGGTTTATAGGCCATAATTATTGACATGTAATACTGAAACAGTGTATCATGTTGTTATTTCTCCTAGACATGTAAAGATCTGTGGAATGGCGGAGGGAGCATGTGTAGTTGTGTAGAAATACTGAGGATAAAAGGGAACAGTGGAGATGTAATTGAGAATTAGTGTAGGTTGGTGTGTTAAAGACCAAATGGTCAGTATTGTTTGTTGGCTGGGGCAATAAATAGCAATTGGCCAGCTTAGGTAAATAATGTTTGGTTTTCTGCTTAGATGATAGCAATTAGAGGATGATTTATGAGGATTAGGCTGGAGGATGCATTGAGGGAGTTTAGAATTAAAATATCAAAGACCAGGGAAGAATGTCTAAAGATCAAAATGACTGTAGAATGAGTTGCTTTAACCAAAGAAAACCTATTTGGCAATTATAGGAAGGGGAGTGTAAACCTGGAAGAACTAACAATGAGAATCAGGAAGATACGCTGATGGATTAATGAGTTTTGCTATATAACAAAGTCGCTGAAGCAAGGTTTTAACTCCAGCAACATTTCCGTTACTAGCCTATTATGTTTCCAATAAACAACATGGAAATCATATGTGTGTTTTCTTGAGTAACACAGAATAGCAGTACTTGACATAGTGTTTTTAAAGATAGGTGCAAGACAAGGGAAGATAAAGAAATTCTAGCCATATGAATGTTTTATCCAATTTCCCAATACAGGCACACCTCACTTACTTATGTTACCCCAAACTGTGGGTGACTCAGGGGTCGCCCATGATGCCAGTATCTCTCTTCAAAAGGCAGGGAATTATTAGCTCAAATTAGGAGGCCTGTGAAAGGGGGGTAACCTAACAATATCTTTTATACCAATGTTTACCAGTACTTCTGCAGGGAAGAACCAGCCAGAGATCCAAAAGCAAGAATAAAAAGCAATGCTTGCCCTGATAGCTCAGTGCTTGTCAGACAGGTTTTATGACAAAGGAGAGATGGTCTTAAATCCATCAGCAGTCTGGTGGGAATCTCCCAGACACTATGGTCCAAAAGGTAGAGTCATTAAGGCTAACTGCAAGCCTATTATCTCTGGAATTTCTGGCAATTTCCTGACTATGACTAGAAGTGTTTTCTGACCTAATTTGCAGCACACCCAGTTTTTTCCTCTTATCCAGCTTGGCCATAGCATGGTTTTATATCAAAGCTAATTAAGATATTTTGCCAATTAAACCATATCAAAGTGTGGGGGTGTGTGGCCTGGTAATATAATCAGCCCCCCACATTTGCATGTTTCACTTTTGGGATTTGATTATTCACAGATTATTTGCTGTCACCTCTGCTGCCTCCCTGTGCCATTTTTAATAGGGACTGCAAGCCTCATGAGACTGAGAAACTGCGAACGAGGCTTGTAAAGTCCATATTAAAAATTGTGTCGGGCAGCAGTGGCGGTGGCAGTAAGCTCCACCAGCTGCCCACTTCTGCCTTGTGAAGGAACCCTGATGCCTCAAAGGAATCCACGGTGGGTTGAATATGGTCATCATACCTTTTTGTGTGTTAAATATGGTTTGGGAGGGCCTAGAATTATTCACGGTTTTTCCATTTTCACAGGGGTCCTGTGCTCCTAACCCTAGTGAATGTGGAGGTATGACTGTACTTACAAAGGCTTTTTGTGCCCACCAAGTTCCCCATTTTCTTCCTTGTCTCCTGTCTAACTAGAAGTTTTTTAAAAAAATCTGCATCAGTACTGGGATGAGAGTGAAGAAAAGCTGGAAAAATGCAGACCTTCAGTGTCAGGTTGTAGAAGTGAGTGTACAGTAAATAATAGAATAATAGTGTGAACTGGGAAAAGAATGGGATTCTGTTCTAGCTGATTCTAGTGGTACCTACCTACAACAAGCAAGATAAATAGAAGCTGTCACCAAGATCAGACAGAGCATGCGTGAACAGCAAAACAGAAGGAAAAGGGGAAAGCAGATAAGGCTGCTTCACCAGCTATTAATGATCTTAGATCACTTTGGACCCCTAGATGGAAATCGTAAGAAATGTGGAGGCTCATGAAAGAAACACTCATCCATGCCAAGTGGTCATTGGAAAGTTCAAAATGTTTTTCTTTACTTATGCAAAGCTTACCTCACTTGGTTATTTCCTTTTGTATGTGCATATTGTTAGTTTTGGATAAAAATATCTGCTGAAACATGTTGAACTGCTCCTCTTTTTTGTGGTGCAGGAACCTATCCTTATGCTTTCCATGTTATTTCTGTCTCTGGGACCAGATTTTCTGCCCAGGAACACATCTGCTTTATTAACTGAAGTACCATTGAAGGAGTTAAATTCAGAGAAGTATTGCATGAGTAGGAAAATAAGTGAATTGGGCAGCAGATGTCCCTGCCTTATCTCAGTTTAAAAATATGATTGGCCTTGTAATGCTATGCTTAGGTGCCGGGGAAGTAAAAAGGGAGTCAGGCATACTCTCTCTGCCTCTGCTTTGTATTATCTGGTGACTGGGGTCTTTGTTCCCTTTTTTTGGGGGGTGGTATTAAGCTCCAAATGTAATGGCTGACGTAGACTAGAAATGTGATTGATTGCTGACGTTGTTGACCAAAGGTATAAAAATAAGTGTTTTAATCAATCGCGGCGGGCAGTTTTGGAATTGTATTTCCGCTGCTTGCCCTGCGCAGTAAATAAATGGTTTGGAAAAAAAGCTTTCTGTGATGGAACAACCTGAAGGTCTTCATATTTCCTTGCCACTACATTTTTGGTGCATTGGCCGGGAAATTGAAAAGGGGGCGGACCCCCCCACGGACGCTTAGTGCTGGGGGCCCGTGCCCCCCTTTTGGCGAAACCCAGGGCGCCCTCGACTGCTTTGGTCGAAGAGGTTTGGCTTTGAGCGGGGGGGTTTTCCCCAGCAGCGTTTTCCAGTCAACGGACTCTGGTCACGCAGAAAGCAAAAGGGCCTCCCCCGGCTAATTGGTGAAGTGGACTCCCTTGCGATTTAAGGGAAAGAGAGAGCTTGATCACCTCTCTAAGTCTCGCCCTAGTAACTCATGGCTAGTGGGGCCGTGAGTAAGCCGCGAAGACTTTGGAAAAGAAGTCTCTTCAAGTCTAGTAAACGGTGGTGGGAGGCTGTGTTTGTTGTCTGAAAGCGCGTATGCGTGTATCGTTATTTCTTACTGCAGACCGTTGGAACTTCCGGCTGCGTAAGTCAGCGAGTCTGAAAGGTGTCTACCTCATTGTTTCGAGCTGTTGGGACCCCCCCCCCTCAGCTCACCCCCACCCCTACTGTGTGTTGTCTTTTGGGGAAAAAATTTGGGGTGGGGGGTGGCAGTTGACAGACACTGCTTCAATGCATGTTGAAAACTTCATGAAAGGGTTAAGTGGAAACTTTACTATTTCTGTGCCATTTGTACTTTAATATGTGTAAAAAAAATTCCCAGGAAAGGAAAATGGTTTATTCCTCTTTTGATTATCTTTCGGTGCTTGAAGCCATCCCCCCACAGCCCCTCCTCCTAGGCTCTCAGATTTAACCATATGGTTGCTGGCTTTTTTTAGGCTAGAAGTTTTACCAGAGGCTTGGAAATAGCAGAAATTAAGTCAGTATGGAAAGATGAAGCAAGCCCTAGGTGTTAATGAGAAATAGTGAGGAAAAAATAGGGTTTCATTGTTTTCTCCAAATGCACAGGTCGGTGATTCAATCAACTGGAAAGAAAATCACTCTGCAAGAGGCAGAGGGAGTATCCCATGGACTGGCACTTCAAAAGTCAAAGGACTTTCAGGAAAAAAAAAAGGAAGCAGCAAGCTTTTAAAAAAGGAGTTGAATATAGGAGACTTTTTCTTACCTCGATTTTATTTAGCTCAAGTTTTGGGAGCAAAGGGGGTTGAGAAGAGCAGCATTCCTTTGCCTGCCTCCCTTTCCCCCCCCTTTAGCCCCTCCCTTCTCCTTTAGATGTTAACTCCATAGTTGCTGGTTTTTGGAGAATGGAAGGTTTTTTAGCCAAATGCTTAAGAATTCTGTCAGTGTGTAATAGGGAAAGCTATGAAGTAGTTTCAATAACTCTTTTTCAGCCTGGCAGGCTGAGTGAGGATGTCATAGAAGCAGGGTCTGATTTCTAAATAACCGGAAGCAACCTTCAACACACATCAGAGGTAGAGGAAAAATAATAAAAAAAAAGCAGGCTTTCAGGTAAATGAATACAGGATGGCAAAGTTTTGGAAAACATTGCTGAAGACTCTGGTGACAGCTGCCTTTTTCATGTTTTAAACTCTTCAGCCATAAAATCCCCCCCCCCCTTTGGCTCACATAGAAGGAAAAGAATGGGAAAAAAAAAAAAAAAGAGAACTTTGGAAACTTCTCCTCCAGTACTTTTTGCAACATTTCTAAACAATACAGAGTCCCAATGTTTTTTTAAGCACAGAAAAAAGCCGCATCTGGAGAAGAAGGGAAAAACAACAAAAACAAAGAAAAAACCCCACCTTGAAGCCCGTATAGACAAACATGTCATACAAGAGGTGTTAGTTTCTTTTTTCCCCTTTAAAATGAAAATGTATTTTTTAGTGTGGAGCAGTTGTGTTACCTTTTTGATACATTTCTACATCAAAAGAGAAAACAAGATTACAATGCAGTTTAGCACAGGGAAGGCTGCTTCCCCAAAAAGACATGGTTTTTTTCCCCACTCCTTGTGGCCATCGGGCTATCCCCCTCCCCCTCTTGAGACGGAGGGAATGAGGAGCGTGAATTTGAATTCTGGCATTATTACGTCAACAACTTATTTAAAAAAAAAAAAGAGAGAAAAAAGAAAAAAAAAGGGGCTGCAAATCTCTATTTGACAATAAGTTTAAAAAAAAAGCATTTAGCATACGAACTTTGGGGCCATGGGAATTGTAGTAACAAGAGAAGTAAAATTTGGGGCCCCCCCCGGGGGAATTAAACACACCAACAGGAAACTGCCTCTCCCCTGAGGAGACAGACAGGGAGGGGGAAGAGCAAAAAAATCACGTTTGATGAAAGACCCGCCTGCTTTTGCATGGAAGAAAAAAAAGTAGAAATGGCTGCAGCAGTTTTTCCCCACCCCCAGCTTGCAATGAGAAGGGGGGGGAGGATGGGAGTAGCGGCAGCCCCCACCAGAGAGGCTGCCTGAGGATTCTAAGCAGCAGAACCAGAAGCCATGGTGTCATGATTTTTATTAAAGAAGCTACTCAACAACTTGGGGAAATTTTAAATCCCCTTAATAGGGAGATTCCTGTGGACATTGGGCTGGAATGCAGTTGCCTTCTATTGAGGCAGCTAACTCAGATGATGCCAAACCCAAAACACCTCCCTACATACCTGTTTAGGCTTATGCATATGCGCCCCTTTACCACGTCTGATCTGTTGAATTGAAAGATAGAGAACTGTGTTCTAGCATCATGGCAATGCACATGCCTAACTGGCAAGATTGCCAATCACTACTGAAGGAAGGAGCCAAATTATTTAGCAGGGAGGGGTCATCCAGGAAGAATCCCCCCAGGCATGGACAAGGGGGAGAGTGTTTTGATGGACCCCTTAAACTGAATACACTAGGAATTCTTCCCCGTGTCAGACTCTGCGGTTTAAAATTGTGAGTGGAGAATTACAGGAAACCACAATCCCTGGCTCCCTTTCCTACCTGAGAGGAGAGGGAGGGGATGCTGCAGAACGGTGGCCAGTAGGAGGTGCCATTAAAATGTAGGAAAAAGCTGCATGAAACCGAAGGGAGCTGAAAAAAAGAGGCTTAGCTGCCTACGGCCATACCCCCCTAACGCCCCATCTCGTCTGATCTCGGAAGCTAAGCAGGGTCGGGCCTGGTTAGTACTTGGATGGGAGACCGCCTAAAAATGGGGGCTGTGGGCTGTTGTAAAAACCCAAGGCTATCTGAGTGTTTGGAGGAGGCTCCAGGAATCTAAAGGGGCTCCTATTGTTAGCAACCTCTCATATGATGCAGCAGAGGAATCTCTTCAGGAAGTCTTTGAAAAGGCTTCAGGATACAGGATTCCACAGAACAATTAAGGAAGGTTTAAGGGCCCGCATTTAAGGCTTATGAAGAAGATTTATGACTGGCTGTCAAGCGGAGAAAGAAAAAAGATTAACGAATGATGGAGCAGAGGTCAGAAGAAAAAGACCCCAGAAGAGGATGAGGGTTTAAGCCAAGTCCCAGTGGGGGCAGGAGAGATATAGGCAAGAGAGCCTGAAGAGAATCAGAGAAGGATGTGGACGGGGTGGAAGAGGAAAGCAGAAAAGATGGTCCAACTCAGATGCAGGGACTAATGGAAGTAGAAACTGCGTGGCCAGCAGTTAAGAGGAAAAGTTTTGTTCCTCATCCCACAGACAGAGAAGGGCAAGGGCTTGGAGTTTTTGAATTCTGGAAAAAGGGAAAATTGGCAGTCCAAGACAAAGGATGCCCCCTCACCAGTCCCCAAAGGTGGAGATTGGAATGGGTCCCAAGCGCAGCCTCAGCTGGATGGAGGAGGTGACAGAGCACCCCTACGAGTAAGCTGGGAGGAGAGGTGATGGTGCCCCCTGAGCTGGAAGGGGAAAATAAGGGGGGACTTCTGAGAGGCATTGTGCGCCCCTCCAGGCTGGAAGTGGAACTGCAGCTGAAGGACGCTGACTGAAAAGGCAAGGGAGAGAGAAAAGAGAGATGCAAGAGAGATGTGAGACAGCTAAAGGACCAACAACAGCCCTAAAGGCCCACACACCACATATGCTCAAGAGCAACAGACCTGCATCTGTCCACAGGATCACCAAAGGCAAGAACCACCGTTCTAGGAATCACCTGGAAATCCCTTTACCCGAGACCTCAGAACTCAGGAGAAGTGGAGGAAATGGGATAAAAATCCCAAGAAACAGTAGTTCAACGTGTATGGCCCAAAAACAGCCCTGGCTATGTCTTTGGACTGGATGCCAACACAGGGAAAGTGATATGATACCACCATCTACCTAGCCCATTTTACAGAGGCGTTTCACTTTTATTCCATGTGCAGCCCACAACAGAAAAACAAGGAGTATTTTTTTTCTTCCCAGAGCCCCATCAAGGGTGGCATAGGATGAGGTGCACACCTCACAGAACCATAAGGCTGTTTGTTCCCTTTCAAGCCAAAGCATGAGGCCATTTTGGGTGGTAAGGAGACATATAAGGGAGAGTTAGTAGATTAGGGAAAGCTCTGAGTACAACAAGGGAGAAAATGTGGGGAAAAGATTCCCCTTAGAGTGCAACTGGGTCATAGGTGGAGGGGATTGTATTAGGTGTTGCTGGTTGCCCCTACAGCTGTAAAGGTCGCAGGGTTGAAGCTTTGGAAATTTATGCCAGGGCTAAGAGAGCCTTTACTGATTGGGTTGTAAAATCCTCTGAAAAGAAGATCTCCCAAGAAAAGGGGAGAGAAAAAAGGACTAGACTCTGCTGTGGCCAGACCAGGAGAAATTGGTCACTCTAAGCACAGTCAGATCCGCAACTGGTGAATGAAAAAATTAAGCTAGACCTTATTGCCTGACACACACCTGGAAGCTGTCAGGCTCTACTTACGGTCAGACTTAGCAACTGGAGAGGAAGAAGACGGGGGCTAGGCCCTGTTGCAGGTGTGACCTGGGACGTACACACTGCTCTACACACGGCCAGATCCCTGAATGTTGGAGAAAATTATGGGTTGTGGCAGGCATAGGAGGGGCAGGAAGCCTGGCCTGCCTGTTTTATCACTACAGACGGATGTTCTGTGGGGTTGGAAGATATGTGTATATGGTAATTGCTGGTAATGATGGTGATGATGAAATGCTGGGGAGGGAGGCTGGGAAATGAATTGGTTTCACCAACTGGTCAATCAGATCTTGAACACCCTGAAGGTCAGTAATGGGTAGTATGTTCTCATGGGCTAAGCAGGAGACTATCCCAATTGTTATGTAAAGTTTGAAATCCCTAATCTCTACAGGCATGCCCAGGAAAACACCCAATGTTGACTTTTCCTTTAGTTATAGCAATGGTTTTATTGAGGTTATATGGGAAAAGGGGGGCCGGTCCTCCAAAATGAGTTCTAGAAAGAAACCAGCTTTTACAATGGTAAATGGGTATATGGTTTGTCTTCTGGGATGAATTGGTGTGGCCACTGAGGGTATCACCCAGGGCACCAACCAATGAAGGTAGCCCAGCATGAAATTGGTTGAACTGTCTTACTATTGTGTAAATGAATTTGATTGTGAAGAGGGAAAATACATTTAGCAGTATTCAATGTTAGAAAGTCATTCTTGTACTCTGCAGGCATGTGGACATGATTATCTGGTTCCCTAAGTAAGTATGGGTAAAAGACACTGTTTGTAGAATTGCTTTGTGCATAAATAATGGCCTTACTAAATCTGCTTTTCTGTACTCTGCATGTTAAATAGTTTTCAATCTGTAATGATTAGAGTAATAGAGGGAAAGGCTGCAGTATATGCTTTGATTGAAATCTCTCTGTGTTTGAAAGGAATACAATGGTACTCTGTGAGACAGTGTTAGGGAGGATGGAATTGTGCACAATAAATCTTTCCCCTAAAACCGAGGGTCTGAAAGCCCTGTTCACAGGTTTTGTATACTTGACTGCTGGAGGAATCCTACTGCTGCTATGTATCCTTTGTGTTATAAAGGAAATAGGGAAATGGTGCATGCTTCAAATTGCAAGGAATTGAATTTGGCATGAAGGGGGGAATGAAGGAGTTAAATTCAGAGAAGTATTGCATGAGTAGGAAAATAAGTGAATTGGACAGCAGATGTCCCTGCCTTATCTCAGTTTAAAAATACGATTGGCCTTGTAATGCTATGCTTAGGTGCCTGGGAAGTAAAAAGGGAGTCAGGCATACTCTCTCTGCCTCTGCTTTGTATTATCTGGTGACTGGGGTCTTTGTTCCCTTGTTTTGGGGGTGGTATTAAGCTCCAAATGTAATGGCTGACGTAGACTAGAAATGTGATTGATTGCTGACGTTGTTGACCAAAGGTATAAAAACTAAGTGTTTTAATCAATCGCGGCGGGCAGTTTTGGACATTGTATTTCCGCTGCTTGCCCTGCGCAGTAAATAAATGGTTTGGAAAATAAAGCTTTCTGTGATGGTACAACCTGAAGGTCTTCATCATTTCCTTGCCACTACACCATTATTTTATAAGTTCCTATCCTATAAATTGCATTAAAGAATACCAGTAGGAACTATGCAAAGTAATGAGAGAGTCACCTACAGATATGTGAGGCCAAATCTACACAGATATACCTCAGGATACTCAACAAGGTGATTTACTAACTTTGACCAAAATATACACACCAGGCTACTATGGGTATCCTAAAGTCTCAAATATCAGCACTGTTACATTGTGGGTTTATTAATATTAATTTTACTTACAGGATTCTGCTTACATGTTCCAGAACTACAATCCATTCACAATCTCTTCGCATATTAGTTACCAGCACCCTCCCCCATCAGCAAAATGAGCCATTTTAAACTGCAGGCATACCTCAGTTAACTGTCTTTATACACCCACCTCTTTCCTCCTCTTCCTCTGTCCACTTGGAATTTTTTTTAACAGCACTGATGTTGGGAGAAGGATGGCTGGAGAAAAATGAGCTTTTGATGTTGAATTGTAGGAGCATGTTTGTAGTAAATAATTCAGTAAAACCTGAGCAGGAAAACAGTGGGATTCAAGCAGTTCTTCCTTTATTGAGTGTGCATGAACAGCAAAACAGAGAGAAATGGGTAGAGTAGCTAAGCCTGCTTCACCAGCTACTCCCAGCATTTTTTTTTTAAAAAGCAAAAATGTATAAGTTTGGGCACCTAAATACAAATCATAACAAAAGTGGAGATTGGTGAAAGAACAGAATTATCCCTGGATGTATTTCATGCCTCTTGCCCCCTAAACTACATTGCACAACAGGTTCCCTTTCCAAGTTCAAATACATAATGAACATAAAAGCATCAAATTATATGAAGAAATTACTGATATGCTTTCAGTTTCCATACACAAAACACCATCCACACCATCACATGTGTTGTCTAAAGCCAAGCCCTAACATATAACCACTGTGCAGACTTGTCAGGCTAACCCAGAGGAGAAGCTGCACAGTTGGGGAAGATGAGTCTATCTGTGCAGTCAATGGACTGTAGGAACATCAAGGCAGAAAAAGTCTCAGTTATGGAATATCTTCCCTGTAGCTGGAGTGCTTATAGCATGGGGTGATTTGCAAAAGGAATATGCCTGAGATAGAAAATTTGTGGCATGGTTGCAGATCATAAGATGTGCAGAGGAATTAAAATAGAAATGATAGAAGTATCTCTGTGGCGGTTGACTGGCTTACATGTGGCCCATAGGCAGCCAAGACAGCGAGGTTCCACAACAGAAATGTATCAAGTGCCTTCATAGCCTGTTTTCTGGGACAGAAGCTTGGTTCCTTTGGGAATTAAGACACCACTACTGGAATTATTTTTCAGGAAAAAGTCATCTTCAGGTTATGGCTTGGAAGCTGGAATGAAAGAACAACAGAAGTTGTCATATATTAAGCCAGACCATTGTTTCATAGATACACTGACTGACAGGGACTGAACCTAGCACCTCCTACTGTGTACTGTGCATAGACTCTAAGGAAGCAGAATTAAGGGCATTCCTTGATCATTCTTGTTCCTTGAAATTGGTCTACCATTATGATGTAGTGTAAGGCAGGTGTGGGACATGTGGTGGCACCTCCCAGCATTCCTCACTATTGGCTTTGCTAACTAGAGCTGCTGGAACTTACAGTCCAACAATAACAATAATAAATATTATCTCTTCTTACCTGCCTCTCCCCAAGGTCTACATAATTCCCACCTCCAACTGAAGGTGGGGACAGGGGACTCAATGATGTGTAATTCAGTGGGTGCAGATGATGAATAAGGGCCCAAAGTAAGCTTGAGAGCCCTGAGGACCATATATATGATCAATCTGGTTCCAAATCACTTGCCAGACAGAACTTTCTAGTTTTATTTTATATTTGAATGATGACAAATGCACAAATTAGCCCCCCTCAATCTGAGTAGGAGCATAGTACAGCTGTTTCTTATTGTAGAGTCTATTCATTTTTCCTCGATTTTTAAAATTTACAGCATTGGCTTTGTGTTATGCCTTAGAAAGAGAGCTTAAACTGCATTGACATCTTGTATTTGTGTAGCTGTGCGTGTGTGAAGTCATTCACATATGGAAACTGTTTCTTTTGCTCTGTTGGAATGAATATAGCAGATGGGTTTCCAGCAGGTCACATGACATAATTGTGAAGCAGATACCTTTTTGGATTTTTGGCACTATGAGCTGAGTTGCTTTCTGCTCATTTATGAGAGAAGAGGTGAAAGAACTGAGCACACCTTTTAGTAAGCCAAGAAATGTACAGCTACAGAAGCAGTAGTATTTTGTTGTTCTCTGTACCGACATGCTGTTTCTGGAACTAACATTTCTAAGTCTTTGGGCTTGTTGAATCAGCTGCCAGTCAGTGCACACAAAGAAAGAAATCCTCCTTAGCACAAGCATGGGCGTAGGCATGTCAATGTGCTCTTGCTAAAATAATACCTGCATCATAGCTTGCTTCTATACTAGGATACTTTATTGCTGCTGAGGAGGCAGCTCAAGGCAACTCCAGTTTATGGAGATTCTCTCGGAAGATTTTCTTGGCAAGATTTATTGCGAGAAGGTTTACCATTATCTTCTGCATAAGCTGAGAGATTGTGACTTGTCCAAGATCATGCAATGAATTTCCACGGCAGAATGGGTATTCAGAGTCAGGTCTCCTGAAATCCTAGACCAGCAAATTGCTACATTACAACTTGGTTTTTTATGATCACCTAGAAGTCATATTTAAATGGTTGCACTGCACGATATTGCATCATTCTCCATAAGTGTCCAGGAATGTCCATACTTATGGCAAGATTCTACTATATATTTCTCAGTCAAGATGCAAAGGTACCTTGCTATTTATGTTAAATTTTATTATTGGCTCTGGGCACCTAGTGAACAAAGCTGGTATATAACAGGAGTACTTAGCAAAAAAGTTAGCAAAAACAGAGTGCTTTCTCTTAGTGTACAATTAATGGTGTAAGAATTTTTCAGAGAGACAGCTATGTTGGTTTAGGATAAAAATGAAAACAAAAAGGGAGGAAAGATGATGAGGCAAAGAAACTAGCAGCGCTTTTGAGACCGATTTTCTTTGGAATGGTATTTTGTTGATATCAATCCACTTCTTCTGATGCAGTGTTATTAAAACCACAGGTATTTAAGCATAGATACACAGTTGTAGGAGTGGGACATAATATAAATGATGAAAGATGAAAGAAAGAAAGATGAAAATTATGACTCTGGCCATAAATCTTCAAAGAGTTATATAATAGGTCTTCCAAGTAAATGGTCTGTTAGAATTGATGCATGAAAGCCATATTGTCGTGCCCTAATAACTTACAGTCCACAAACTCCACTCTGAGGTAGACAGTGGTGTTTATTTGTGGCGAACAAGCAACATAGCCCACTTCCTCTGAAGCTGCTGAGTTGAAGCATACATGACGTTTACAGGTTTTATACCTTTGCTTACAAATTTAGGCATGTACAGCTGTGATTGTGGAGGATAATCAGTTAAACATCACCCCACATCCTTTAGACATTTCCCAGGATCTCAGTATTATCAGACTGTACATCCCTGCTCCATGATATGGTTTCATTAGAAAAATACTTAATTGGGATGAAATATAAATTATCCTGCTATGACTGGGAGCTTGCTGACAAAAAGGAACTGGCTGCACATGTGCATTGCAAAACTAGGTCAGGTTGAGACCTCAGGGTATGGCTAGGTCATAGTCAGGAAAACTCTGGATATAATAGGCATGTAGATATCCCTCAACAACTCGAGCTTTAGAAACAATAGCTCTTGAAACTGCTTCCACAGAGTGACTGGTTGTCTGTGACCTTCTCCCTTTGTCCATTGAACTTCTCCTTTTGTCCCCTCACTTGTTCCACCATTAAGGAGCTATCACAACTCCCATCAGTCACTTTGTCATCTAATACTAAGGCCATTAGTTCATTCTGGACTCTATTGTCCATTCTCTGGACCTCATTGTCTGCTTTGCCAGAGAGCCATTAACATCTTACCCCTCAGAGCAGAAAAAGTGTTTAAATCCTGACTCTGAGCCAGATAACTTCTGGCATACTGGCCATAACTCTGCTGCTCCAGTTCCTGTTCTGCTATTACCCTTGGACCCTTGGTCTGAGCCACAGCACTTCAGCTCTTCACTTTTGGAGAGGTACATATCACCCACATTGCCCTAAACTCTCACTAGCCAAACCTTTCCTCCCTTTTCCTTCAGTTAGCCTTGTGTGATTGCAACACTGTTTGGATCTTGTGTGTGTGCAATTATTAATTCTGTTACTGTGGTAGTTAGCCCTCTCCTGGGGTCTACAATTTAATGTTTTTTTTTAAAATTCTAAATACCTCTTATGTGAGTGCAAACGTGCACAAGTCTTTAATTTTAAATAAAATCATTTTATTAGACAATTTTGCTTGGTTTTTGGCTCAGTCTGAGCCCATAAAAAATGAGTTAGAAGATCTTGCTAGGTTGCCCTGCCTCTTGTATTGCCATTGCTTGTGCTCTGGCTAGCTTTCATTCCCCATTGATTGGAGCACATTGAGGTGTCCCCCACAGGACCGCAGAAATCAGGATAACAATTCCCCCAATAAAACAAACACACTTACTTTTGAATCTCTGGCTGATTTTTCCCTACATTAGTACTGGTATACACAGGTGTAATAGATCCTGTAAGATTATCCCTCTCTTGCAGGCCTCTTCTTTGAGCTAATATTCCCCCCTGTTTCATGGAGGCTCTGGCATCACAAGTGGACCCATGAATCACCCATGTTTTGGGGTAACATCAGTTGTTCACCATCTTTCATCCTTCAGGTAAGAACATGTTTCTTGTCTCTTAAAACTGAGCCTTTCCAGCTCTCACAACACCTTTTGGTCTTTGATCTTCTCCCTCTTTCCTGGATACATGGTCACAGGGAGCAATAAAGCAATTAGCCATTTGATACTTTGGATTACACACGCAAACTTTAAACAGATACAATGCCCTTTGATATTATGTAACACTCTAACTAACTAGCATTTCCCTAGAAACACTACCTTACATATTCTAATACACATCCAGAAAATATATTATGACAGGAGCCACACATCCTAACAAATACATCTGCTTATCGAAAGCACATAGGATTTTGGACTGTCTGGACGCCACCTTTTATTTTATTTTTTAAAATATTTTTATTTAGTCACATGAATTAAAATCCAAAAAGAAAAAAAAACTATGATCAAGCTTTTAACATAAATCCAATACATTTAATACATTAAAAATAATACACAATATAATTCCTCTGTCCCTAACTTAATCATCTATCTACAGAAGTGTTGGGTGCTTCCTTCTTATTTAGCTTCTGTGTTGTAATTAAATCATATATAACTTAATTCTCTACTTTCAATCTTGGTAGTTCCCTTATTTTAAATCTAAAGTAACTATATTGGCATATATTACCTAACAATTCTTACATTTTTACATAAAAGTTTAACACATCTGAAATATCTAAATGCTGATCAAGAATTTCTTATAATATTAATTTGCAATAAAGATTGAGGTAAAAATTAATCTTTTCAACATATCCAGTATATTTAACAGTTTAATACTCCCACCATAGCTAGTTCTCCCCATTGTTTCTCCCGCAGGGGTGCCACTATCTTCCATACATCACAATATGTCTTTTTGATTCGACAGCATCAATGTCAGTCTATCTATTTCAGCCATATCATATAGTTTCAACAACCAATCCTCTACATTTAGCATAGTGGTGGATTTCCAGTATTGAGCTACAGTTAGCCAGGCTGCTGTTATCATATACAATAGATCTTTTTTCACATGTTTATCTAATTTCTTAATTTGTGTATGTCCTCAATCATATTTAGTAAATAGAGTTGTGGCTGCATTGGATATTTAGTTAGTAGTATCATTGTAATTATATCATGGATATTTTTCCAGAATTTCTTTATGTGTTTACATCTCCACCACATGTGGAAAAAGGATCCTTTTTCATCACACCTCCAACATTTAATCTGGCTATTACTTGTCATTTTAGCTATTTGAACAGGAGAGAGATACCACCTATGGAGCATTTTAAAATAGTTCTCTCTCAAAGATATTGGCTTCACATATTTTAAAGTGTTGTTCAAAGAACTCTCCCAATTTTCAAGCTGTATCTCTGGCCCTTCCACAACTTACCTTTTCTTGGCGCTGGGATTATGGGATCGTGCGAGCAGCTGTAACTGTGATTTAGGCATAAACTTTGATAGCACTAGATATCCCTTTGTGATATCAAATAATTTGACCTTTCCATGGCACCCTGCCTCATGTATTTGCAAGGGTCCCCAGGAAACACAAACACAAGGAGCAGCTGTTTTATGGCAGGAATTCCAGCTTCCCCTCTCTCAGGCAGGCACTTCAAAGCCTTGGTTGTTGTTCCGGGATCTGACCGATCTATTCCTTTTATCTCACAAGATGCCTGATTCGCGCCCATAAATAACAAGACCATAATAAGTACCCATCGATTGGCACTTGGGCTGCATGATTGATCCACCACGGATGTTTTGATCCACTTCTAAGCCTTTTGGTGCATTTCAAAGCTAACTTTGTTCTCAAAGTTTATGACATGGATCGCAGACACATTTTCTGTTATAAAAACCCCTAGTTCTGATAGTTGGGAGAGCTGCCTTTTGAGTTTCACCCCGCTTTGCTGCCAGTCTGTATAGCGAGCTCCCCGAGGAATCTTACTAAGTCTCATTTTCTTCAGCTGTTCAGGACTACGTGATCAGGTGTCGTATTACCTATTCCTAAAATTCATTTCCATTTTCCTATTTTTTATTTAGTTAGTGGTGTGTTTGTTTGTCTTATTTGTTTACTTTTCAATAAAACATTAATTGGTTTACCCTGAATTTGTTTGGCTCACTGGTCTGACCCCGTATACATTGGGCAAAAGATCCTGCTGGGTTACCCTGCCTCTAGCTAGCCTTTGAGTCTGCTCTAGTTAATTTCCCCAATAGTTGGATATTTGAGCATCCTTCCCAGGACCCCCAAGAAACAGGGTAACACAGCCTCTTGTGAGAGGCTCTCACGTCCCTGCTGCTTCGGTTCTGCAGCTGCTGTCTGCTGGTCAGCAGGCAACATAAGGGCTCCACCTCTTCCTTCCGCAGTGCAGCTGGGATTTTCCCAGGCTGCACTGGGGCATGAAGCACAAGCACCGCAGCTCTGGAGGCTCTGCACACACAGTAAGTGCACGTGGGGTCCTGGAGTGATGTGCAATTGCGCACCATTTTTGGCTACAAGCTGAAAATGAAATAGTGTGTGATTGGTGCCTTCCGGCCCCGTCAGCATCATGCAATTGCGAGGATGTCATGTGGATGGCTCCTTGCAATTGCGTGACACTCCAGAGGCTCTTTTGCATGGCAAATGCCATTCCGAAAGGGCCTCTGTTGTTACATTTTGAGCCCACCTAATAATATTCTTGCTCCAGATCTAATTTTAGCAAAAATTTATGTATCTTTCCCATTTGGTGATCTATATTAGGATTTAGAATTTTGTCAAACTCAGTCTGTCTTGTTTCTATGCCTTTCAATTTCTTATTTATTTTATATTTCTCTGCTAATTTTCTATGGAGCAACCAATATGAAGTTATTCCATGGTTAGCTAATTCTTCTTTTGATTTTGGGTGGGTTTTTGGCCATTTATATTCAATAGATCTTTGTAAGTTATCTGTCATCTAACCTGGGTTTCTCTCTTCTGTAGAAAGCTTTGTGCAGTGAGGTCTATAATGGGACTTTAGCGTTCAGCTTGAATTTATATTTATTCCACAACTTTAAGAGCAATTTTTGTATGAAGTGGTTGTTGAACTGTTTATTAATTTTAACTTTATCATACATAAGATAAGTGCGCTATCTGAAGGGGAGTTCATCTCCTCCTAACTGGAGCAATCTGGTATTTTTTAAGAGAATTCACTCAGATAGCTGATGTAGACAGCTCGCATGATAATACAGTTTCAGGTTGGGTAAATTGAGTCCCCCTTTCTTTGGCATCTTTCAAATAATTATATTTTATCCTGGGCTTTTTTCCATTCCATATAAATCATTGTATTTCTTTATCTCATTCTTTAAGAGGTTTGTCATTGATTATAAGTGGTAAATTTTTCACCCTTACTTGCAACTTAGTTCTTCTCGCATTGCATGACAACATGTCATCTAACAGCTCAATCTAATCAAGATTATATAACATATTATATAATTCTATAGCTTTGGAAACACAGAGAGGAACATAAACTCCAAGATGCTCTAAGAACATGATGAAGCAATCAGAAAAAAAACCTCCTTAGGAGAGGGCTGCCACTTTTCCATATGAATTTATCATTACAAATGAAATTGCAGTGTAACATAAAGTTACACATTTTGGTGCTGTAAGCTAGCTAATTGTTAGACTGACTCCTTCTTAAAATTATTTTCTGTGGGAATCATGGGTCAGCCTTGGATTGGCCAGACAGAAGGGATGAATTATGTATTTACAGAAATACAACTGATATTTATTTATTGTACTTTGTTTTAGGCTGTATACAGTATTGCACTATTCTGTGCCTTAGGACCCCCAAAGTGCTAGAAATTATGTACAGTACATCATAGAACCACTTAACAACAACAAACAGAATATTGGGGGGAAAGTATTAGTATGACACAAAAAAGCAGAGCCTTTTATGTGTCTGTGCCAGTGGCCCATCAGCAGCACAAATAAAAGGCCATGGCTGTAATGAAAAACAAATTGGTTGTGGCTGCCATCAGGAAAGGAAGATTGCCCGCTCCAAGCTGCCCATCACTCTAATGCTGGCCTTGTGATGTGGGAGCGATCATTGGAGTTTAAAGTGCTTAGAAGGCTGACTTTCAAAATCATTTTTCTGTAGCATCTTTCCCACAAGCCATCTCTTCTTGACCACGATAAATATGCCTTCCTGGTTTGCAGCTGAGCAGCCCAGGTAGAAATTCATTAATCTAATGTAAAGGACCATTACATTAGTGTAATTTACCAAAAGCATTTCAGCTGGGAACAGTATCCAGTAAATATTTAAACTCAGAGTTCAGTCCTTATTGATGACTGAGGTGAAAACAGCATTTTCAAAGTCCATATAGTGGTAATACTGCTGTCTACCACAAAAAGCATCTTAGCATGATAAAGAAAACACTATTTTTGAAGGCTAGCCAAGATTTTTTGCAGTTGTGGTTGACCTAATAAAGGTAGCGTAGACTTTTGAACTTGTTTTATGTTCAGCACAGCTACCCCTGCATTTGAATAGCATTTTCAGTAATTCATGAAAATTAGGAAGTGAACAAGCCCTTGGTTCTCTTGGGCCTGAGCAGCCAGCTGGGCCTGCAGGGCCGCGTTCTCCCCATCCATGCTGCCTGACTGTGACGGAGCAACAATCTGTCAGTGCCAGGCGGTGGTCAGGCAGAGGCAGGGGAGCTGGTTAGAGTTGCAGGGCTTTAGTGCAGTCTTAACAGAAATAAACACAGGCTGTTAAAGTACATAAGGCAGGTTACTTCACTAAGGTGAACAGGAGGACTGGTTTCAGGCGAGGGCAAGAACAAGGCACGGACAGCAGGACCACAGTTGACCAACAGTTGTTGCTCCGTGCCTTCCACAGCCCGGCGCCTGCCTCAAATAGCCCTCCAAGCCAGGCGCCGACCAATCAGGCTTGGCCATGTGGCTGAGGGCCGACCAATCAGGCATGGCCATGTGGCTGAGGGCTCGCAGCTGGGCTGTGCCTCACAGCTGCGAGCTCTCTGCCCGTTGCCTCCTCTGTATCGGGACCGTAGGCAGACTCCCAGGCCTCCCGCAGATCGGGGCCGCGAGTGGGCGGAGCCCCGGGAGCAGGCCCGGGGCCTGCAGCCTCTAGGTAGGTGGCTCCAGGCCCAGCAGCCTCTCCCATGGCCGCCAGGCCCGAGCCGTCGGCCGCGTCGGCCTCCAGACAAGGCCCCTCAGCCGCAGCGGCCTCAGGGGCAGCGACAGGCCCAGCTGGGCCCATGCCCCTGACACATTTCCAACTCCTCCCTTACAAGGTCCTGTTGACATTCCAGAAAGTCACACTCTGGTACTCTGCACGTCCTAACCTTCGTTCCCAGTAGCAGGAAACTTCGCTTATCTCCAACTAACACAGTAAACTGCAATTCCTTGACATTTCACCCACTTTAAGCTGTCTCTTCATTGCTTAGACATTTCTAAAATTCTACTTTATGAACAAAGCTACTACATTTCCCCCCTTAAATGCATATTTTCTCACAATTATAGCATTTTGCAGTACATACTACAAAGTAACATCTTGCTGGGCCATTAAGGCATATAAAGCAGCAGTTTTACTGGAGGCAGCCTGTGACAGGTTGCTTAGACCCCGCACGAGGCAAGGAACACATAAGCACAATAATAGGATCATTAATAGTATAGGAAACATAAGCACAAAGATTGCTTTGACCTAATGGAGGTCTGGGAGCCAAGACGTAACCCAATCGAACCAGTTATATTGGCCTATGGTTATGCCCTCCACTACATTATGTAGCTTATGGATCTGCCTTTCTACTGCATTACTATTATCTGTCAAATTGAAACAACACAATTTTTGATGAACTTCACACCCCACATGATGAAGAAGAAAGAGATAGTCTATGCCAGCCCGATTTTCTAGTATGACATTTCTTAAATCTCGTAATTCCTTGTTAAGCAAGGAGAGTGCTTTTGATGTACCATTTATACTCTTTACTAAAGCACAAGCCAATTTATTTATTTCTAGACCATCTGCTAGTGCCAAACCAGGAACTCCAACCAGAGATAATACCAGGGCTAATTTCTCTTTGTCTGAATACAAATCTAGATTACTATCACAGTCTTCATCAAGGGGTGCGTCCCTGGGCTTCCGATTTTGCCTCTGCGGCCAAGGGGGAAGTACAGGTACCAAACGGCTAAGGCAACATGGTTGATTGTCTGACAAGTGGGCTGGTATATATGACCAAGTGTGAGAACCACAGGTCCAAAACCACCCATGGGGCAAAAGAACATGCCCTTGATGTAAGAAATATTTTGTATTTCTTTGCAAGGAACAGAGAGGCCAGGAATTACTTTACATTTGTTATTACTAGTGGCACAATTCAGCATTCGGGCACAAGTTGCATTGATTCCAGCTACTATAGGGGTACATAAAGTAAACTCTGTTGCAGGTAAGGACCTAGAGACAATCCCCCAATCTGCAATGAACCAAAGTTTGAAGCCTGATATCGAGTACTACCCTGAATCTGACTTGGTTGTCTACACATGGGTATTAAGCAAGAGTTAATAAGTCTATTAGCAGGCACTCCTTGTGGCAAACAGAAATACTCCACACTGGTGATATTTGCTAGGTGCAACCAATAATTATCAGCTAAATGAACGGATGCTATTTCTTCCCCTCCTTGAGCATTAATGCCTGCCAATCCATACCATACAAATAACAATACAAAATACATGTTAGTAGTAATATTTGGATCTTCTAGGGTCTGGCTGTATGCAGGACTGCTGAATCCAGGACAGCAGCAATATAGCCTAGCCCTTAGTCTTCTGGTCTCCAGTTGCAGGTCTGGCCGTACATTGAACTGCCTTGCCGGTCGGCAGTAGTAAGGCCTAGCCTGGATTCTTCTTACTGCTTCTTCAGTGTGAGCTTGAGTGGGTTAGTAGGATCACCAGTTACCAACCACCCCCCTTTTGCTCTCTTTACTCGGGTCCAATGTATCCAAGGTTTTATGCCAGCCACCTTTACAGCTGTGGGGGTGGAAAGAATAACAGTTTTTGGTCCTTTCCACTGGGGAGTCAGAGGGTCATTTTTCCAATCCTTAACCCAAACTTCATCTCCAGGTTGAAAGGGATGAATTTCTGTAATAGGAATGGGGTGGTCGATTTTCTAGAGCATGGCGCCGCTGGGATTGAAGCACTTTGCCCAGCGCCTGAACCTCCTGCTGTAAACTAACATTTCCCAACTCTTGGATGTCCCCCCTTAACCTGGACAAAATTTGGGGAGGTCGTCCATACATTAACTCAAAGGGGAACAGTTTGGTAACCCTGTGAGGAGTACACTGAATCCTGAACAGAGCCAAGGGCAATACCTCAATCCACTTCAATTTAGTTTCTTGACATAATTTGGCTATATGAGATTTGAGGGTCCGATTCATTCTTTCAACTTGTCCGGAGCTCTGGGGTCGGTATGCACAATGAAGATTCCACCGAATGCGAAGCAAATGATTCACCCCCTGCAACACTTTATTAATGAAAGCGGGGCCATTTTCCAACCCAATAGATAAGGGTAATCCGTGCCTCGGGATGATATCCTTCATTAGGGCTCTGACAACTTCTTTAGCTGTTTCCGTTCGTGTCGGGTAGGCTTCCACCCAGCCTGTAAAGGTGCACACAAAAACCAGCAAATATCAATAAAATCCTGCCCTAGGCATCTTGGTAAAGTCCACTACCAAAGCTTCAAATGGTAGAGCACCATGTAGTTGGGTTCCCGGAGGAGGTCCCTTCCCTTGTCTGGGGTTATTTTTGGTGCATTCAAGGCACCTCATCGAGGCTGATTGACACAGCCCATGGATTCCATTGATAAAAACTTGCTTCTGTAACAATGTTGCTAAGGCACTCTTCCCCAGGCGTGTGGCTTTATGGGCTGTCTGCATGACATTCCACGATATTCGATGCGGTACAAAGGTTCGTCCATCCGGTAGCTCCCACCATCCCAAGGGAGTCTTTTGAGCTCCTAAGGACTCAATTGCCATCTGATCTTCCTCTGCGCTGTATTTTGGGTGCGTATTGGCCAAATCTACCTGGAACAAGGGGGCCAATATTTCAGTACCTGGCCCAGCATTCAGAGCGGCAGCTTTTGCTACTTGATCAGCCCATCTGTTTCCTTTTGCAACATCGTTCTCCCCTTTTTGGTGTCCTTTACAATGCATCACAGCCACCTTCTTTGGATACCACACCGCTTCCAAGAGATCTAAGATTTCCATGGCATTTTTGATACCCTGTCCCTTGGAATTTATTAACACTTTCTCACGATACAAGGCTCCATGAACATGAAGAGTGGTGAAGGCATACCTTGAGTCTGTGTAAATGTTTACTATAAGTCCCGCTGCAAGGGTAAGGGCACGAATGAGAGCCACCAGTTCCGCTTTTTGGGCTGATGTCCCGGCCGGCAAAGGACATGCCTCAAAACTATTGCGTACGCGGCATATCGCCTTCCTTCCCTGACAAAACTGCTTCCATCAGTGAAGTAAGTTACATCTCGCAGATCGGGTCGGCTGGAATAAACCTCATCCATGGTAGCAATGCAGTTGTGTTCTGGAGAGTCACCAGTCTCAACTGGTAACAAGGTGGCAGGATTCAAACTGGGAGATACTTCTAATTTGACACGAGGGTTCTCACAAAGCATTGCTTGATACTTTGTCATTCGCTCATTGGTAAACCAATAATTCCCTTTATACTCCATTAAAGTTAACACTGCATGTGGAACTCGCACCACTAATTCCTGTCCCATGGATAGCTTGTCTGCCTCCTTGACCAAGAGGGCTGTCGCTGCGATAGCTTTTAGGCAGGCTGGCCATCCTTTTGCCACCGGATCCAGTTGCTTAGACAAATGTTCTGTCTCTCATGTACATACAGTAAAAATGGTTTAGTTACATCTGGGAGCCCTAAGGCAGGCGACTGGAGCAGTACCTTCTTGATATTCATAAAAGCCTCCTTTTGCACTTTACTCCACTGAAATGGGTCCTTCTCTGAACCTCTGGTTGCTTCGTATAGTGGTTTACTCAAAACTGCAAAGTTTGGGATCCAGATTCTACAAAACCCAGCAGCTCCAAGGAACTCTTGCACTTGCCTCCGGTTGGCTGGTTCTGGGAGTGCACACACTGTTTCCTTTCTCTCTGGACCCAACTCTCATTGTCCTTGTGATACTATAAATCTCAAGTACCGAACTTGTGTCTTGCATAGCTGAGCCTTTTTCCGGGAGACCTTATATCCGCGCTCCCACAGGAGCTGTAAAAGCTCCTGTGTACCTTGCCAGCATTCAGCTTCTGATGGAGCAGCGAGCAGCAAATCATCCACATATTGCAATAAGACCCTTTTCCCTGGTTCTGAATGGAAATCCCAGAGATCCTGACTGAGGGTGGTACCAAAAATGCTAGGTGAGTTCTTGAAGCCTTGGACCAATCTCGTCCAGATTAGTTGCATTTTTCTGCCTGTTACCTTATCCTTCCACTGGAAAGCAAAAATTGTTTAACTCTTAAGAGCCAATCCGATGCAGAAGAAGGCATCCTTCAAATCTAATATGGTGAAGTGAGTGGCCGCAGTGGGTATCAATCTTAACAGTACATATGGGTTTGGAACTACTGGATGTATGGTCACAGTTGCTTGATTCACTAAGCGCAAATCTTGTAGTCTTCCATTCCAGGTTTCTTTACAGGGAGTAGGGGAGTGTTCCATGGTGACTGACATTCCCTAAGGATTTTATATTGCAGCGGGCGATCTAGATGTTTCTGAATCCCCTGCATCGCCTGCCCTGATAGTGGATACTGCTTCACATGCACAGGTGTTGCCCCTGGTATCAGTTCAACTACCACTGGCAGTATAAATCTCGCCATTCCAGGGGGGTTATCCTCAGCCCAAACTCCTGGTACATTAACAAGTTGCCACGGCTCTTCATCCAAGACCGGGAGTGTCCAGTGCAGCCTCCATTCCTCCTCCTGTGGGTATGAGAGGGTTAGGAGCTTCACCTCCTTTGGTCCTCGGAAGAACACATCCATAGCCCCATCATCCTCAAATGACATCTGGGCTCTCAACTTGGATAACAAATCCCTCCCGAGGAGAGGCACTGGACAATCCGGTAAATAAAGAAACCGATGTTGAACAAGGTGCGATCCCAATTGGCAAGTCCGTTGTTTCAGTAGGGGTCTTTCTTCCACTGCTCCTGTGGCTCCCACCATCCGCACCTTTTGTTGAGTAAGCGGGGCAACCGGATAGGTAACTACTGACGTGGCTGCTCCAGTATCTATCATGAAATCTACATTACGGCCCCCCACAGTGGCGGTGACCATGGGCTCCCCAGGGCCGAGAGTTAGGGGACCCGGTCTGTCTCACTTGAGGAGTTCCGCCATCCCCATAAACTGATTTTCATCATAACACTGCATAAACCCGACCAGAAACCAGGACAAGGAGCAATGGATTCAAGCTGCAGGAAAGGAGATTCCACCTGAACCTCAGGAAGAACTTCCTGACAGTCAGGGCTGTCCGGCAGTGGAATCTGCTGCCTCGGAGAGTAGTGGAGTCTCCTACCTTGGAGGTTTTTAAGCAGAGGCTTGATGACCATCTGTCGGGAGTGCTTTGAGGGTGTTCCTGCATGACAGGGAGTTGGACTGGATGGCCCGTGTGGTCTCTTCCAACTCTACATTTCTATGATTCTATGATTCTATGATCTTCTCAGATTCTAGTGATCCCTCACTGGGCCACCCCACATTAAATGCGGGCCATTCTATTTCACAAAGAGTACGCAACCGTTGAGGATTCTTGGGGGAGTCTCCATAGTCTCCACTAAAACCCTTCTTGAAATTCTTTAACATACATTGCAAGGGTGTACGATTCTTGCTTCCGCCACCTCCCATGTCCTCCCACCTAAAATCAAGACAGACACAAAAAGGGAAAAGGGGTGGCTAGTGGGTGAAAGGGTCCCACTAGCCAACACAAAAGGAATTGAACACCACGCTCTTTGTCACTGGCTGGTACCCCCGGACGATCATGGTCAGTAGCCAAAACCGCAGTGACCATTCAATAACAACTTTCACACATTCACTCACACAGTCCCTGCCTCCCGGCGTCCCATTCCACACAAAAGCAGAACAGTTTCCCCAGCGCTTTTACAGCTGGGTAATAGTGACTGCTTGGGAAGTGATCAGGTTCCCCTTCCACCCTAGAAGCGGGTGGGATGTTCCCTAGACCTAAACTAGGGCTGGACTATAACCAGTATTTACTTGCCTAGGTCTTTTGATGGCACAGCTACACACACAAACCAATTCTCCGTTGACTGTAGGACTTGAACCAACTTGAACTGTTGGACTTGAACCAAATACAGATGAAAGTTTCAATGGAGGCACGGCTCAGTTTCCGTACTCTGCTTTAAAAGGTTCCCTCGGTTTCACGCTTGCTGTTTGGGTGCTGTGCAGCACAGGCTCCACTTCCTCCCGGCAGAAGCAGCCGGTGGCGCCCAGAAAGGGACCGTGTGCTGAGCCCCCCTCCCGGCAAGGTGATTCAAGAGCAGGCAAAAACCACCTCGTTATCTCTATGACCTGCAGATCCGAGTCACGGCACCATATGTTGTAGGAGCAGAGAGACAAGGAGACCACAGTGTAGGAAAAAGAGAATTTATTAACGCGCGGGCTAAGGCCGGGTCTCCCCAAAAAGCCAAAAGTCCAGAAATTGGTTAACACAGTCACTTTATAGGTGCAGCATATAAGTTTCATTTCCCTTTAGCCCTCCTTCCCCAAACTTGCAATTTCACACATTTCCAACTTCTCCCTTACAAGGTTCTGTTGACATTCCAGAAAGTCACACTCTGGTACTCTGCATGTCCTAACCTTCGTTCCCAGTTGCAGGAAACTTCGCTTATCTCCAACTAACACAGTAAACTGCAATTCCTTGACATTTCACCCACTTTAAGCTGTCTCTTCATTGCTTAGACATTTCTAAAATTCTATTTTATGAACAAAGCTACTACACTCAAACCAAAGCCACATGCTTAAGCCAAATAGCCTTAAGCCCATATGTCCTCCTAAATGCCTCAAATTTCATAATGTTCAAAAACGTCCTTATATTGTCACACATTTGTCTTCCAGGTAAGAAGGTCATCATGAATATAATTTGGTAAAATCTTTTTTAAGTCATTCAGCCAATATTAGTGTGAAGATCTTACTATCTTCTTTGGAGAGGGAAATAGCTCTATAATTTTTACAAGAAAGTCAGAATCTTCTTTCAGAATTAAAACAATGTTGTCCTCTTTCCTACTATCAGGATTCAGAATCATCTGTGATATATCATTCATCATTCTTTGCACTGGTTTCAATAGCATATTTTTGAAACATTTGTAATAATTTACTGTAAAACTGTCTGGACCTGGTGCTTTCTGTAATTTAATTTTTTTCAATAGCTTCATGCATTTCTGTTATTGAGATTGGTTTATTCAGTAAATCTCAATGTCCTAACTGAATTTCAGGGGGACACTGGAGTCTTAGATAATCTTCCATGCTATCACTTTGTTACTGCGGTTATCTGGTCCCAGCCCAAGGTCTGCAATTTCATATTGGTTATGGTTAATATTTCCACGTGGCACTCCATAAAATGAACTCCACGTGTCTGATCGGGTCACGGAAAGCCTGTGTAGGCAGGCACGGCTGCATGGCCTTAGTTATGCATGCTAGGTCTAGACCAGTAAACAACTATCTGTCACACAGCTGGTAGTGCCCTCCAGACACAGCCGACCATTAAGCAAATACAAGGGCTCTGAGCCCCGAACTGCTTGCTCTATACAAACACTAAGTGCTCCTCATCTACATACTGTTCTAACAATTGGCAGTGCTGGTCAAATCTCATCAATTCTAATTTTGACCTTTCGGAGGCTTTGTCTCCACTGAAAACCCTATTGTTCTCCTCGGGAGAGGGCTAGCCTCTAGGTACAATCTTCCCTATAAAAAACCCCGAGTTTGAGCTCCTTGTCAGAATACTCGTGCCTTGCATCCCAAACTGCTGCCGCTCTGTTCAGCGAGCCTCCCCTCAGCCTCCACATGCTGGGAAACCACAAACCCAAGCCTCGATCTCTATCTTCTCTCTTACCGGATTGCAGGATCAGGTGAAGTATCACCCCAGAAATCCTCTGAAAACCCCTATGAGTTTTCCTCACTTTCTGCTTCCATAGTTCTTGGATGAGTGCGTGAGTGCGTGTGTCGTTGTTTGTTTAATTAAGGAAAGTTTAATAAAATCTTTTAATTGAACAACTTGCCTAATTCTTGTTGTGGCCCGACCCCATAAACATAGGGTTAAAGATCTCACTACGTTATCCTGCCTCTCGTATTGCTAGCTTGTGCTCCCTGCTAATTCCCCAACTTAGTAATATTTGGAGTGCGCTTAGGTGTCCCTCCCAGGACCCCCAGAAATCAGGGTAACAACTTGTAATGGGTTGTGTTTGATATAGATGAATAAAATAATTATGAAATAACTTTTGAATCTTCTTTTCATTTGTGACTCTCCACTCACCATCTTTAAGTTCTAAAATCAGTCTTTTTTTCTTCTCTTTATGTAGTCTGTAAGTGAATCAAAGGCCTGTTTCTTCACCCTGTCAATTAAAAAAAAATCGTACAGGTAGTGAACAACCCCCATAAAACCTGACTGAAACTTCAGAGCCCACTCCAAAAAAGTGCTAAACTTTTCTAAGGCAAAGCATGTCAGAGGCCCTTTTCGCACGGCATTTTTGATGAAAAAGGGCCCCTTGAGCACATGTGAGGAGTGGTCCACATGATGCACTCAAATGTGCATGATGTTCCAGGGCCTTGCAGGGACCGCTCACGCATTTTTTCATTTTTGGCTTGGAGCCGAAAATGCTGTGCAGTCATGCATCACTCCGGGGCCCCGCGCGCACTTACCTTGTGTGTGGAGCCTCAGGAGCTGGGCCAGTCGCGCTTCCTGCGAAAGGAAGAGGTGGGGCTCTCGTGTGAGCGGGAAGCTTGTGTGCAGCTGAAGACACGAGCACCGCACCCCAGCGCTGAAAATAGGTGAGTTGCGGAAAGGGACAGAGAGTGCCCCATCAGCAATGTCCAGTCCATATAATACTTCCCCTCAAAACAGAACCTTAGCAATTCACAATCCTGGGGGTGCACAGGGAGGAGGCAAAAGGCTGGTTTTGTGTTGCATTTCACCAGTTCAACCCCTATTCCATTCCTACATACCACTGCTATAGCAATATCAAAGGAAGTATACCTAACTGTACACAACTCAGGAGGAATAGTAACATTTACAGAATCCTCTTTGGGGTAAGATAAATGATAAATAAGCCTATATTCACCAAGTGCTTTTTTGGGGACTACACCCAATATGGACACCCTTAAATTCTGCACTGGAGGATGTGGGAAGGGCCAACAACCTGGCCTCCAGCAACTTCCTTAGCAATCTTATTCCTAACAATCTGTTCCAAATCCCTAAATACTTAAGGTTCCTAGCAAAATAGGGCTTTTGCAGTCTCTCAAATGGAATCCAAAAAAACTCTTCCAAAAGCCAGCATTCAAGTAGTGTGCCACCTCATGATTAGGGTACAAATGCAAAAGAAAATCCAGCCTATCTACATCAGTTGGGCTGGGCGCCTTTTAAAGGAGTTGCAGAGCCTCCTGCCCTCTTTTTCCTCCCTGTTTTCCTTAGCACCAGTAGTACTTTTGCCCTGGGGGCAATTCTGAAAGAAATGTGGCCTTGCCAAAATAGAGCAAACATGCTTGAACCTACAGAGGTAGTTATTACAGAAACCCTGCATCCCGAAATCCCAGAACAATTTACTTTGCCCAAAAGAAGCACCTTGGCCCTTAGATAACCCAGAAACCTGTGGCTTCTGCACCAAATGACTGCTGTGAAAGTGTTCACTCTGGATGGGGCACACTATCATCATCAGGTGTATGTAGTGCTGTGAGTGAACATGATCCCATCTCAAAATGGGAATCATGGCCACTTCCATCCTAAAGACTGCATTGTACCCCCAACTATGCGGAGCCAGAGAAATCCAAATATGCTCTGTGAATAATATCCATATACCTTCTGAGCAAGCACACCCCCAAGGCTGAGTCCTAGCTATGACACCTGCATAAATGACAAAGCCCAACAACTAATTCTGCCAATTCCTCTCCACCTTCTGCTTCCTAATTTTCTCTTTTTCTGTCTCATCCAGCACTTCCCAATTTTTTTTCTCAACCTCTCACCCTTTAAAATCTTATCGATTGTCCCCTTAGCCAAATGATCACCTAAGTCCATGTTGATGTCAACAAAAGGGATGGTGCTATAATCCACAGGGCAAGGCCAAATGATGGAAGACAGCTGTGAATCTAATGAGGAGGCAGCAGGCCACTGTGAGAGAGGCCTTGTTATTGGAGCAAGGAAGGTGGTAACTGCTGTCCCCCACCCAATGGGAAACCCACCTGGCTGAATTGGCAGTAAAAATATATCTGCATATTCCTAAGATGAGCAGCAATTTCTTTAGAAGCCTCTGATGCTGCAGTGGAGTGACCAATACCACCCTGACCAATACCCTCACTACCTCCTGGCACAGGTGGGAGGAGGTGAGGATAACCTCTCCCCCAGGCAATGTTGATACCAGTGTCTCCTGGGAATGTGAGGCTGGCATGGCATTAAAAATCTAGACTCACCTTGAAAACTGAACAGAGGTAGGATTCTTCGATACAACCACTGAAGCACCCTGCTCAGTGTCCACTGGTGTGACCTCTTCCCCACCCTCGTGCAGAGTCTTTTGCTGAGGGCATCTAAGCAAGGGGTACCATAACATTAAAGTTGTTTCTGTTAGGCTTCCCAGAACCCTTTTAGGCTGCCGTTTTCTTTTCCAGTTCTTCTAACTTAGCTAAAATAGCAGCCCTCTCTGCCAGCTCACCCTCATTATCTCTGAGGAAGGAGGGCTAACAGAGGGAGGGTGCATAGCAGGTTGCTTTTTTGCTGGTCCCTTCCCCTTAGAAGCACCCAAACCTTTCCTAAAAGCAACCACAAGGCACCAAGGCCAAAACAATTAAACTCAACTGGCAGCTAACCCAAAACCGAGAAATAGTCCTGGCACCACAACCTAATGAGCTCTAACACATACCAGGGATACCCAACAGAAACCAATCTCTCTCCAAAGCCCCAACTGAGACCAAAACACATGGAGACAAAAAGCCAGACAGAAACCATCAAAAAAAGGGGTGAGTGGGAAGACTTACAGGAAAAAACAACAACCCTATCACTTAGGAATTGTAATCAACCACTGGCAACCCTATTATGCCAGCAACTTCTTTTCAAAAAAATTAAGACCACACAACAAGTAAAATGGGGACTGTATGTCAGGATACTGCCAGTCTGAAGTGTCCTCTTAAACATTCACCCAGTACAAAATTAGGGATGGGAAGGTGAGGTTTCAGGACAATCTGCAACCAAAAATTGACATCATGCAAGAAGAAACAACAAACCACTATAATGATGGAGAAACCAGAGCACTGTATGCTAACCACCACTGACCAAACAAGTAATGACAGCTCAGTAAAATGGCCACCAACAATATATTCCAAAACAAAATGGCTGCCTTATCAACACTACCCAGGATTGGGCAGAGTATCCTGTGTGACCACAGAGATGGTGCAAAATCAATGCCACAAAGCCAAATGCTTCAAATAAAACCTTTATATAACTTGCAAAGGACTACAAAAATGGCCACTGCACTCAGTGGGGCTTATGATTGGCTACAATGGTCCAGGTAAGTCTTTCTCTTTGTTCACCATGAATCCCAGGATGCATTTAACGCATAGCGTTCCCATGCATACTTCTAAAAGGGGTATAGTTTGAGACCTTTATAGGTTTTTATAGCTCTACCTTATAGTAGGTCCAGAAGTAGCATCTGGACTGTATTGATATAAAAAGCCCTCTAACCATCAGGCTAACTGGAGGAGGGCTAACTGCAGGATTTGAAAGATGCAGGGAAGAAGAGCAGCAGAAGCGTTGCAATAAGAACTCCAACCAGCAAGTGGCAGCAGGGGAACTTTTGGGCTTCCCTTTGCTTTCCCAGCCAGTAGAAACTGCTATGCCACAGTCCAGTAGTGATTTCAGTCCATAAAAGCAATGGCAAGTGCCTTTTGAGCAAATCTTCTCAAGAAAACTCTGTGATAAATTCACCTTACGGCTGCCATAAATAAAAAATGACTTGAAGGCCCATGGCAACAACAAAAAATGAGCTAACAGTCTATGAAAACATGCGATTCAGCTCTATTCAATATGCAAATGAAGACTACATGCCGTCTGTGCCATGTGCATCCACCACTTGTTTTCTGTATGGCTAACCAAGTCATACATGCATACATATCATGGCAGCAGCTTGAAGAGGCAGATGGTGTGGAGCTGGCTTGCTTCCAGGCTGAGAATGCACCATGTAACTTGTAAAACTGAATGCTGAATATTCCCTAGAAGGTAATGGGTTAAGCAGTCAGAAGGGTATGCATACAAGAAGAATTACTAGGAACCCATTTTTTCCTGTATTACTTATTTAAAATAAAATAATACAGGAAATGTTTCAGCATAGAATCAAGGAAAGGTATGGGGGATTTCTATGTGTGTGTGCTTTTTGTTTCCTTTCTTTCTCTGTCCTTGAAGGTAATATATGCCAACATTGTTGCTGGTAACTTTATTCACAAGAATCTGTCCAGTGTAATGGAATTCCAGACTCACTAAAACCACTATAGTGTCCAGATGAAGTGAAGATGAGGAGACAAAAGCAAGTGGCAGCCAGAAAGAAAAAGATTATCTCTTCTAAGAAACTAGGGGACAACTATAGCAGAGGTAAAACACAAACTATATTTTCTGGTTATATTTCTTCTCCTAGGCCTTTTCCACATGGGGTTTTTGAAACAATGCAGTCCGTCCTCCAAGGAGGAGGTCTGCACCTTGGATCGGACTGGGTCGGACCTATTTAAGGTGGATCCATACCTCAGTCCGGTCTGGAACGACCCCAGGTGGTCCTCCAGCATACTTTTGAAAGACCTGATTTTTCCGGTCTTTCAAAAGCACGCAGCGCGCCACTATGAGCCTGCTCCCTTATGCAGATTCACAGGTTCGCACCAATCCAAGCCTGCGATCTGCCCGGGGGCGGGCTTTAGGCTGGCAAGCTTCAGCGGTTGGTCAAGACCCTCGACCAACTGGAAGTCGCCATTTGGGACGCCGGAGCAGTGTGTATTGACGAGCACACATTGCTCCGGAGTGCTGTGGACCGGACCAGGGAGCCGAAAGTTCTGGTGAGTAGTGGCGTGGGGTGATTCCCTCGCCCGGTGTGGAAAAGGGCCTAGACTGAATACTCATTGCATACAGTTTGTGAGGCACCAGCACAACTGTTGTGTTTTTCCAGTCACAGGTTAATGTGAATGTAGGATCACTTTGCCTTCCTATTTTAAGAGAATCAGAGCCTGAAGCTTACCTGCTAAACACTTAGCAGTTAGCAGCTACTTTTCTTTACCACTTATTAGTGCTAAGCACTCCCTAAGCAGTTTACAATGTGTTTAGCTAATTTCCCCCAACAAGCTGGGTACTCATTTTACCTACCTACAGAAAGATGGAAAGCTGAGTCAACCTGGAGTCCTGCAGGACTGAACTCACAACGTTGTAGCTGCAGTACCAGCATTTAACCACTGCGCCACACTAAAACTTGTTATTAAAATTCAAATTCATGGGAAGAAGAACTGAATACAGTTCCTATCATATGATTCAAACCTCTTCATGTATGCAGCTGGATGGTGACACGAGAGAAAAAGCTTTTTTGATGAGTTAGTTGTAACAAAGGTGCAAATCTGTATGCAAGTGCTTTGTTCAACAACAGCTTCTTCCTCTCCTCTTCAGCCATTTCCACCCTGCATTGTTATAGTGCTATTATTCCACTTTCAACATCCTGTGGAATTTTGGGGTTTGTAGTTCGCTGAGGCCAAAGAGCTCTCTGGCTGAGAATTCTAAAGGCCCCTCTCTAAACTGCAAATCCCAGGATTCCATAGGATGTTGAAAGTGGAACAATAGCACTATAACAGTGTAGTGTGGAAATGGCCTTCTTCTTCTTCCTTTTCAGGGCCCTTTTCACACGTTACCCTTTTGCGTGGCTGGGGGGGGTGTCTTGTGCTAAAAGCCTCATCAGGAATGCTGCCGCTTCCCTGCTCCTTCGTCCTGCAGGTCACTTCCTGGTAGCGCGACCGTCACGCTAGCGCCCCGCCCCTTCCTTCCGCAGCGCAGTCTGTGAGCTGTAGGCTGCACTGGGGGGGAAGCGCGACCGACCCGGATCATCCAACGCACCGCACGGCAGGTAAGTGCTCGAGGTTCCTGGGAGCATTGCACAACCGCTCAGTATTTTCGGCTCGTGAGCGTCGCGTGAATGGGAGTGTGTCGTATGGACCGACGCTCCCATTCACGCGATGCTCAAGGGGCCCTCTTGCAACAGAAACTGCATGCAAAAACAGCCCAGGTGCAATGAAATCATTCATGGTTGCTCTCTGTTGTTACAGATTTGAATAAAAACCAGAGGCAGAATTTTTTCTTGTGCTCTTGTGTCACACTGAGGCTACATTTTGGAAGATGATGGCTTGAGCATCAGCTGCCAAAGTCTCTTGTAGCAGGCAGAGGATCTTGCAGGAGAACATCCAGCACAGCTGAGGATCAAAAGGGAAGTGGGGAAAAGGGAAGGGATTTTGCCATGTGCTCATCTCTCTAAGCTGCTTTCCATCAACAAAGTTACAAACCAAGATTAGTGTATTCTTCTGCCATTTTTCACATCAGCACAATGGCATCCTTTTTCTGGCATCAAAACTGAGAGAGAAAAAAAGAATATGCCCAGCAGTTACCAATTGGAAATACTGTTATTCAAAATTGACAGGAGGCCCTTTTTCAATTAAAAGCTCTTATTTGCTGCCAAGGGCTAGATGAATTAATATTAGTGGAATGTTGTAGGCAGGGCTGGAGAAGTCATAAGCCAAACCAGTTTTCGACTAAACGTCACACATCTAGGCACATGTGTTTTTAATTCCATGTTAAGAATTTAACATATGTAGCAACAATAACATTATGAGAGAGACAATGAGGGGAATGCAAAATTAAAATCTGTCTTGTTTTGGGTGCCAAAATTATGCTCATTAAAAGTGTAACAATCCAGTGATTTTAAGAGCTCAATAAAACAATAATGACATACTGATAAATATGTTGGTGAAACATTGGTTCTCCCTCTTTAGGCCCCCTGAGCCCTGATCATACATATGGGATATGCTGATCTTGTTAGTGGTATAAATGTTGAGGATTTAGTGGTAACACTGTTTTTTTTTAATCTATCAGGGCCTGCAAGTATGTTTTTGTTTTTGCACCTCTATAAAGCCCACCCAGCTTTTATAATGGTAAAAAGAAAGATTATTATAGAATGCCATTAGTCCCTGGAGCTCTTACCTCTAAAAGGGAACCAGATGTGGGATGTAAACATTATAGTCCAACTATTGCTGAGGAGGCTGTTGGAGGAAAGAATTGTTGTTGACATTTTGTTGGATTATATGGCTTAATCAAATGTGATGGAACTTTTTATAAAATTCCAGTACAGTAAGAAGTTAATAAAATATGTTTTTCAAATATGATGTGACTTTTTGCAAAATTTCAATAAAAAAAGAAAAGATGTAAGTAAAGCAACATATTCTGAACAACACACTTCTCAAAACAACAGTTTCTGTATTGATCTTTATTTTGCAACTCATAAACAAAGAGTTCTGTCTACTTTGAACTCCTCTAATAATGTGAATTACTGAAAATGCTCGAGGCTACCTGATATATGCAAAAATGGAGGCCTAGTGGGAAAAACAGAGGTCATATAATGAACAGTATTATTGCCATTTACTCCTCGACTGGATGATATGGATAAGAAGACAAGAGTTCTTGCAATTATATTTGCTTATACATGTCATTAGCAGAGCTATCCCAAAGCATACAGACCCATTTCCTTTTGGCAATTTGTATAGCACAGAAGTTTTAGCCTTGTTCCAAGGACATTCAGGAAATGTAGCCCATGAGCTCTAAATATCCTTGCCATCACAGTAAACTTCAATGAGGCCTTTAGTATTAATGAATTGTAAAAGCAGGAAAGAGAGGAACCAAAAACATGTTGCTTCAAGTTGAGCAAACCCCACTCATGTTTCTAAGAAACTACCCTTTTTTCCTGAAATTAATCTTCACTCTCCATATTTTCATTGGAGGAGAGGGTCACACAAATGAGGGATGCTTTGACCCATGGCTAGTCTCTAGTGACCTTGGCTTCTTCTAAAAAAAACAATAATAATCAAAAAGAGCTACTCAAACATGTTTAGTATCTTTTTCATCTTATATAAAAATATTTCATAAAATTTCATTTAAAACCAATGAGGGAAACTGAAAGGTGTAGAATCTCCCTTAGAGACAGGATAATAAAAGACAAGGGTTAAGGATAAGGAGCCAGCAGAGAAACAAAATGAATTCTTTTAATCTGTTTCCATTGCTGAAGATATAGAGCAAATAACTGTAACTGAACTTATGTTTCTAGGAGAAGATAGCAATGATAAACAGTGGTGAGAAAAAAGGAAGTGTCATGTCCCAAGCTAAGCAGGCAATAAATTACGAGCCGCTGCTCAGTTCCTACTCATGCAGCAAGAGCTGAAGAAGGCCCAAACAGAATGTAAGTCCAGAGGAAACAAGTCCAAGAGGGTGAATCCAAAACGTAGTCCAAACAAGCAGAGTTCTAAGGTAAACCAGATTCTAGAGCACTGCACAGGGGCCCTTTTCACATGGTATTTCTTAAGTGAAAGGGCCCCATGCACATCGTGTAAATGTGAGGAGTGGTCTGCATGACGCTCAAGGGCCTGACGCAGAGTGCACACGGATTTTTTCATTTTCAGCTTCAAACCGAAAATGCTCTGCGGTCACGCGTTGGTCCGGCACCCCACGTGCACTTACCTGGCATGTGGTGCGTCGGGAGCCAGGCCAGTTGTGCTTCCTGGGCAGTGCAGGCTGGGAAAGGTCCCAGGCTGCACTGTGAAAAGAAGAGGTGGGGCGGTCACGCGAAAGGAAGGAGCTGCGGAGGCCGAGCAGCAGGGAAGTGGGAGCATTCCTTCCAAGCCTTCATGCACGAGCCGAGCAGCCCAGCACCAGTAAAAGGTAAGGTGCGGAAAGGGCCAGGGTTTCAGGACCGAAGAGTTCAGTTACTGATCCTGGGAGGAAAGGTCAGCTGGAGTCCTTTTATCTATGGATGTTGTCACCACAGGTGTTCCCTCATTAGGACTTGCTTGCTACTTAAATGCACCGAGTGGGACAGACTCTCCCTCTCAAGGCGTCTCTCTTGCAAGGTAGGTGTTTCTGATATGTCTTCCTCTATTTGTTCCCCTGGCTCAGGTCCCTGTTGTTGTTGTCTGTTATCTCACTCTGGGCCAGCTTCTGGGGAAACTTCTGCCTCAGGAAAAGCTTCTGCCTCGGAATCAGAATCCTCCTTCTCCTTGCTGCCAGGGTCTCCAAGGACAGGCATGACTGGAATTTCTAGAGAACTGAAATATGAAATTATTGATCTTCTAACAAAAGTATGCAACATTTCCCAAAAAATTAGCCTCTTTCTCAGAGGACTGGAGAACAGGCCAATGTAACACCATTTAAAAAAAATGGATCCAGGAAACTACAAGCCAGTTAGTCTGAATCTGTTCCTAGTAAATTTGTTGAAAGTGCAATTAAAGATAAAATTGTTAAGTATGTAGAAGGATGAGCCATGCTGGGAAAAGAAAGAGCATTGCACGATTTACCTGCCATGCAGCGCCATTTGTGGGGTGAGGTGACAGAGCCAGCATGGTCCTCCCTTCCTGGCAGGGAGGAGGTGGGCAGCTTCATCCCAGTGTGCAGAGAGTACTGCAGTACCCAGATGCCCAAGAAGAAGACAGCCGATGGGAGTGAGCCTGGTGCGATCCCATTGGCTGTCGGACCAGGCATAGGTGGGACCACATATGCCAGGTTAGTACCTGGAAAAGGTACTGAAGAGGACTTGGCCTTTTTTGCTGTTGGTTGCTGGCTGCTTGAGGAGGTGGCCGTCTCTGCTGTGGAAAGAAGGTGTAGGCCAGGAAGTAGAGCAGAGGCAGCAATGCCCAAGTGGAGTTGGCGGGCAAAGTCAGTGGCAATGCGAGGCAGAGGTTGCCGATCTACTGGGCAGTCGTTGCTGGGGTGAACATCTCGATTGGGTGGTGGGGGCACTGGACAGAGTCACAGCAGTCACCTCCTTCCCCTCCCAATAGGCCTTGGTCCGTGGTGCGGCTCCAGCCACAGTGTGCTGGATGGGGGGGGGCACTGCAGGCAGTACAACTCGTCCGCGCTCTCCTGGGCTTCCACCCAGCAGTGAGATAGATTGGGGACTCAGCCCACCATCCCACCCACCCACTCTCTTTTTGTGGCAAACAAGTTTTCGGTGGTTCCATGCCTTCACTCCCTGGTATCACTCTTGGGTGCCTTCCCTGCTTCCCACTCTCCACCTATAGTTCAGTTTGCCACATGTTTTTTTTCCCTTTGCAATCCCCCCCCTTGAGTGACCCGCAGCCAACCTATTGCACAGACATGCATTCAGTGTGCAGTCAGTTACATTCCCACAATATTAACACTAATAATACAATAACAATAATTACAATAATAATGGGATGATGATGGTGATGGTGATGGTGATGATGATGATGATGATGATGATGGGGGCAGATTCTGATATATTTATATATCTACATATACATCTATTGTTCTATCTATCTGCATATATACATATGCACACACAGACAATGAACTTATATCCAGACAATGCACTTGCATTTAAAAAAAAATTACTGGGGTAGCAGGTCACATTGCACCATGCCCCTCTGCCTGGGATGTGGGGCCAAGCAGGTCACCAGTGGAAGTCATGGACCTGCTGGTGCTGGCACAAGGTATGTCAGGTGTTTTGGGGGAGGGTGCTGGGTGGTTCCGAGAGTGGCTGGTTTGGGAGGTCACTTGCTGCATGGCACCCTCCGAGGATTCCGGTACGTGGTCTGGAAGTGTGGCTTATTGGTCAACAGGCTGGTTGATCGATGATGGAGTCCAGACCCATGCAAGCATCAATCCACTTTGTGCTCTGTAATCAATAAAGTTGTGGCCTTTTTTCTTCCAATTGGTGGTTTGTTGTTTCATTTGCAACATATTCGCCTCTGCTCACGCAAATCAACTTAGCTTCTTTTGCAAAGTAATACCTGTCTTGCTGACATTTGGTGTTTTTTTTTAGTAAACTAGGATTGCCAGTTCAGAATTGTCCCAGGCCCTGAGGATTCTAGGCACAAACCTGACAAACAGGGACTGTTTTGATATGTCATTAAGCATTATTCATTAAGTACCACCCACAATTGTTCACAGCTTGTCATTCAAACACAACTCCTGCCCTCACCAAATATACAGCTGGGCAGAGAGAACATATTTTCCTGTATGGAAATTAAGACAGAAGTCTTAGCTAAAGGGCTATTTTCAGATCAAAGTGTAATGTGGAGATTTTTCTTTTTCATCCAGTGGGAGTCATGGGACAAAGGACATTTAACCTAGCCTACTTGTTTCTAGGCAGAAGGTAGATGCAGACCAGAATGAAGGGTTAGACCTTGCACCAAAATGATTGGGAGGGAAGGAAGAAGCTAACTAAACATATAGAGCCCCAGAGAGTCTTTGCAAGTTGTAACAACAAATAAATTAAGCCTTGGAAATTGTAGGAAGCTGCTGCTCTCTTATATGATCTGTTGGTTTGCACATAGCCCTTTCCTTTTGCCTGGAGCAGAGCCCACCGTAAGGAGAGAATTTCCCTTGTATCTTGCCTGGAGATGACCCATAAAAACTGGAGGCTCAGGACAAGGCCCTGAAATCTGGCAGCCCTACAGTAAACACATTTATAGGAGTGATATAGTGGTGGATTTTGTTTACTTAGACTTTTCAAAAGGATTTAAAAAAATGCTTACTAAAGAGTTCTGTAGAAACTTAGCAGTCACAGAATAAGAAGAAAAATTCTTTTGTGAATTGAAATCTGGTTAACAACAGGGAGCAACAACATGAATTAATAATACCAATTAGAGTTGACCCATTGAATCAATGGGGCATACATAAATGTTGCCCCCCATTTCATAGAATCATAGAATCAGTTCTTCCTGAGGTTCAAGAGGAATCTCTTTTCCTGCAGCTTGAAGCCATTGCTCCTTGTCCTAGTCTCTGAAGCAGCAGAAAACAAGCCCACTCCCTCCTCGACATTTCTTCAAATATTTAAACATGGCTATCATGTCCCCTCTTAACCTTCTCTTCTGCAGACTAAACATATCCAGCTCCCTAAACTGTTCCTCGTAGGGCATGGCTTCCAGACCCTTCACCATTTTTGTTGCCCTCCTCTGGACACGTTCCACCTTGTCGATGTCCTTCTTGAATTGAGGTCCCCAGAACTGGACACAGTATTCCAAATGAGGCCTAACCAATGCAGAATAGAGTGGTACCATTTGTTACCCTGTTTACTGGGGGTCCTGGGAGGGACACCTAAGTAACCTTAAAATTACAAGATGGGGAAATTAGTCAAGAGCACTGGTTGACACTACGAGAGGCAGGGTAATGCAGCAGGATCTTGTAACCCAATGTTTATGGGGACAGGCCCAGTCAAGAAGCAAACCATGTTGGAAATAATGAATGATCTTTATTAAATACAGGCACACAATGTGAGCAACACACACATAGAGATAACTAAGGAAAATAAAGGTGTGAGGATGATAGCGGGATTTTCAGAGGGATAGTTGATTTGGGTGATACAAAACCTGTTCCTGAAGCCCGGAAAAAAGATAGAGAGCGATGCTGGGGTTCGATGTATCTCAGCATGTGGAGCTGAGGGGAAGCTCGCCAAGCAAAGCGGCAGCAAGGTGGTCTGGAACTCGGGAACGATCCGAGGATGGTCTCGGAATCAGTGGTTTTTATAGAGGGAAATGTAACTGCAGGCTATGCCTTACTCAGTGAGAACAATGAGTTTTAGAAGCAGGACAAAGCTTTGGAAAGGTCAGAATTTAGCTTGACTGAGTTAAGTCCGAATTGACAAAGAGTTAGCCAGTATGCAAATGCTCAGTGCTTTGCAGTTTGAGTATTCAGCTTGCCAAGTTGCCTGCTCGGGGCAGGGAGTCCTTTGTAAACAGCGTGCATACTTAATAAGGGTGTTTGCAGAGAGGTCTCCTAAAGCGAGGATCTGGCTATTTCTGGCCTGCCTGGATGGAGAATGGAATGTCCAGCAATTAGTGGCCGAGCCTTGTTCTGTGCTTGTCCGGGGGCCTCACAAACACGTGGAGAGGGGTGGTGGAAGAGAGCCAAATTATGATATCAAAATGATATCTAGGGATATCTCCAAATAGGCCTAAACTGCGGTAACACGTTACCTCCCTCTATCTAGACACCATACTCCTATTGATGCAACCAAGGATCACATTGGCTTTCTTGGCTGCTGCATCACACTGCTGACTCATGTTCAGCTTGTGATCTATCAAGACTCCTAGATCCCTTTCACATGTACTACTATACAGCCAAGCGTCCCTCATCCTATATTTCTATATTCCGTTTTTTCTGCCTAGGTGTAGTACCTTACATTTCTGTTTAAATTTATTTTGTTAGCTGTGGCCCAGCTCTCCAATCTGTCAAGGTCATTTTGAAATTTGATCCTGTTCTCTGGGCTATTTACAACCCCTCCCAATTTGGTGTCATCTGCAAATTTGATCAGCATGCCCTCCATTCCTTCATCCAAGTCATTGATGAAGATGTTGAATAGCACTGGGCCCAGGAGAGAACCCTGTGGCACCCCACTAGTCAGTTCTCTCCAGGATGAAAAGCAGCCATTGGTGAGCACCCTTTGGGTTCAGTTGGTCAACCAATTACCAGTCCACCTAACCGTAGCCCCATCCAGCCCACATATTACTAGCTTCCTTGCAAGAATGTCCTGGGGAACTTTGTCAAAGGACTTACTGAAGTCAAGATATGCTACGTCTACAGCATTCCCTTCATCTATCAAGCTTGTATCCCTATCATAAAAAAGAGGTAAGATTAGTCTGGCATGACTTATTTCTGAGAAATCCATGTTGACTTTTAGTGATTATGGCATTGCTTTCTAAGTAATTACAAACTGACTGTTTAATGATCTGCTCTAGGATCTTTCCTAGTATTGATGTCAGGCTGACCGGGCGATAATTATTTGAGTCCTCTTTTTCCCCTCTTCCTGAAGATGGGGATGACATTTGCCCTCCTCCAGTCTGCTAGGACTTCTCCATAACTTGTTGATTCAATGGGTCTGCTCTAGTTAGGATAAGCAATTGAACAAGGACCAATGAATAGGAAGAAATAATTCTCACAGTGGAGGAATGTCACCAGTGGGATCCTGACAGATGTGTACTGGCGTTGGTGTTTTTAAATTCAGGCACAACTGGACTAGTTTGGTGCCAGCAGAGTGCATGTGGGTCTCCCATCAGCATGAAATCTGCGTTGTCTTGGTTACACAGATCAGGATGAATTGCAGCCCTTGGGATTTTTTTAAAAAATTCCCAGCATGTATATATGTGTGATTTTCCAAGAAATATTTGCAGTGCCTTGTATATCTATATATCTGCACATGCACATGTTCAAATATCTGATAAATTGTTCATTTCTTGTGTTTTCATTTCTCTTTTAAATGTCTTATTTCTGCATCATTTGCATGTGCTGTGTGTTACCTCTGCTTTATTACTTATTAAATGTATTCCTGTATTGCCTCTCAGCTGACAAGAGCTTCTCTTCTTTTCATAGTACAATTTTATATGATCGAGTCACAAAAAATTAACTTCACTGATTTTTCATTCACTTTGGTGAAAAAATGGGGGGAGTCTGGATTTTCTTCTAGTGGCTGAATGGTGTGAGAAAGCTGGAAAGCTAGAATGGGGTGAGGCAGCTGGAAGCCTTCAGTGTCTTCTCACACCTGCTAACTGCACCACACCTTGCTAGCAGAGCTGGCTGCGTCACCTGGTCAGCGCACTCCTTACCAGTGTTGCAGAACTTCCTTAGTTGGTACAAACTACATCTAGAGGCAAAATGGGAAAGAAGTGTGGGGCTGGCCATAGAGATACCTCTGTATAGAATTAGTGTCAATGTCATATAGACTTTTAAAAAAAAAAAAAAAACCTCACTGGGAGGAGAAGGACTTTTTCCAGGAGATGTATCGGGTGGGGGGAAGTTGGGAGAGGGAACAAAGCAGGGTCAGGGAGTGAGCTGCAAAAACATTCTTTGGGGTACATCAAAATCAAAGATGGAAGCACAGTGCATATTTACTCTCTAGTTCTTGTTGTTTTCTCCTTGTATTTCCATTTTGTAACATCTGCTCCGTTTCTTGTCAGGAAATGGTTCACAGGCTGGACCACTGGCCAGCTTATTCCACATCATAGAAAGACTCCATTTTATGAATGAAATGACACCCACGACCCACATTACTGCACACAGAAAGCACTGCCAAAAAACAAAATGAAATGAATCACAACAATTAGGTGCATATAAAGATATAACATTCAAAATGTACCAAGACAGGAAAAAGTGTTGCATTCAGCAAAGGCACAAAAAGTTGCAAATAAGTGGAATTACTGGGGAATACATTGGTACAAGGAAACATTGTTTGGACCTCAGAAATAAAATCAGTAAGTATAACAATGAAAACTGCCATGTCCTGACATTTCTCTCCAGTCTAGATGGCCCTTTGATAGTGCTTCCACTTTCCTAATGCCTAATTATTCACCATTTGAAAAATACTTACATGGTTTCCTGCATCATAACTTTCTACTAGCCCTTGGACCTATACTTTTGAAACTTTGAGAATTTCTAAACTTTATGACTTGTGCCATTTTCATACAATTTTTTCCCCAAGAAATTGAGGCCATTTCCACACTAGACTGCTATATGCTGTTATTCCACTTTCAACATTCTATGGAATCCTGGGGTTTGCAGTTTAGGGAGGGGCTTCAAAGGATTCCATAGGAAGTTGAAAGTGGATTAATAGCACTGCAAACCCCAGGATTCCATAGGATGTTGAAAGTGGAATAATAGCACTCTGTTACCCTGTTTTCTGGGGGTCCTGGGAGGGACACCTAAATGCACGCTCAATTATATAAGTTGGGGAAATTAACACAGTGCACAGGCTAGCAATGCGAGAGGCAGGGCAATGGAGCAAGATCTTTCACCCAATGTCTACGGGGTCAGGCCGAGCCAAGGAGCAAACAGAAGTGAAATAATAATAATAATAATTGTTTTTATTAAAATGCAATCAAACAGTGTATGCAGCACACTCACTCAGATAACTACAGAAATAAAGGTTGGAGTGGGATAGAGGGATTTGTAGAGGAATTATTGGTTTGGGTAATACTAAACCTGTCCTGAAGCCCAGGTAGTCTGCAGCAGAAGTTCAGAGGTATGGAGTCTCAGTACATGGGACTGAGGGGAAGGCTCGCCAAGCAAAGCGGCAGCAAGGCTGAATGGAACTCGGGAGCGATCCGAAGAAGCTCTCAAAGTCAAGGGTTTTTATAGGGGAAAATGTGGCCATAGGCTAGTCCATACTTGGGGAAAACAATGAGTTTTGAGCTGGAGACAAAGCCTCTGAAAGGTCAGAATTTAGCATGACTGAGCTAAGTCCAAATTGACAAAGGAGTAGACAGTATGCAAACGCAGAGTGCTTGACAGATGAAGATTCATCTAATCAAGCTGCCTGCTTGGGGCAGGGAGTTCTTTGTAAATAGTGTGCATACATAATAGAGTACTTGCCTTTGAGGTCTCCTGAAGCGGCGGGATGGCTATTTCTGGCCAGCCTGTATTGTTTGGAATATTACAGCGATTAGTGGCTGTGCCTGTCTGCGAGCTTGTCTGGGGGACCTTGCAGCACGTGGAGAGGTATAGGTAGAGAAGGCCAAATTATTGATATCAAAGTGATATCTAATATCCCTCAAGTCTGGGCTAGAAACTACAGTAACAACTATAACAGTCTATTGCGGCAATGGCCTGAGGGCCATTTCCCTCCTTAAAATGTTGGTACTCCTGTTTTACATGAACCATCGCACCTGCTCTTTTGAAACATTTCAGATTTAATACTTAAAGACTATCACCCCCACTGCTTAAAGCTGCTCTAGCACACAGACACAAAAGCTCTCTATCTACTTATCTGCAGTTTGACAAACATGATTACGTCCTGAAAAGTTGCTAAGTCTGTAAATTTCTTCCAGTTCTTATATTTTGTAAGCATTGCCACTTGCATTTAAAACAACAAAGAAACTGCATCCAATGTCTATTTGTAAAAAGCTCAATACATTTCAGTCTTTTAAGACCTCCCTTTGGAGCTATTAGAATAGTCTATGGAAAATTCTCTATTAAGTATAGTAGTGTGAAGCAATGACCCAGCCAATCACAGCCTTCGGAATGCTAGGGAGGTACTATGGGAGAAAGGATATTGCCTAGAGGCAGGTCTAATTAGAAAAGGCCTAATTAGAAAGGGCCAGTCAGAAATGAAGATAAGGATGGGTCAGATATGAATGGGTTGAGTCTTCTCAAGATGAGTTAGATATAGCCAGCTGGGAAGAAGGGAATGGATGAGATATAGTGTTGTGGTTTGATGGGAGCTGAAAAGAGTTCATGGAGTTCATATTTAACTTGTTATATAATAAATATTTTTATTTTCTACAACTCTGTCTGAATGTTTTCACTTAAGAATTGATAAGGAGAATTTTTCACACTCAACCCACTCATCAACATAGCTACTTATCCAGTACTGGGGTCATATTATCCAGGGAAAAAAAAAGGGGGGATCCTGAAGGTAAAAGAACAAGGTGAGTGAAGCCCAAGGTTTGGAACTGTAAGTTTTGACCTGAAGAAGGGATCTCTTACAGGTAGTATTCTTTATTTGCAGCCTTCCTTTCCCTTGAAGTTGGGACTCCAGATGAGCCATATATATCTTATCCCTTACTCAAGATTGCCCTAAATGAGTCCCTCCAGTTGCCTTAACACTATGAGTCACTAATAACATTGGTCTTTCCCATCACCTGCTGTACTATTTTCTGTTTTTCAGCTTAGAAAATGGGAACACTTCAAAATTGGATGGTGTGACTAAGCAAAAAGATCATTCTGTGACACATCTTGAGTGAACACTATGGACCCAAACTATCCATAGCAATTATGCCTGGCATAGGAAAAAAATTAGAAATGCACTTTCCAAGCAGCTTGGGCTAATTATTTTAGGTCTTGTGCACCATGAACCTGTCCCAACTGGTGACAGCTGTTGTTCCATCTGAACAGATAACTATAGCATCTGGAAAGGCCATACAACTCACAGTGCCAGACCTCGAGACAGGCAAGGCTTTTGAAAATCTTCCAGTGGAGCTTTAGAGAACATATGTCAGTTCAGAAGAGTTCAGCCAGCCAGACCGTCAGTGCACATCTTGGTGGTTTCTAGAATGCCTGCTACACAGACTGGGCTGGGTTAAACTAGTCTTACACATGTTTCTCAGTCCTCTGCAAAACTGTGGCTAACACAGTAGCTGTAAAGAAGAAACACAAGTGTATTCCAGAGCAACCAGTATTTCTTCTTGGCAAATACTGGGGGGAAAATGTGTTGTAAAAGTACTTTTTAATGAGAATTACAGTTTAGATAGACTCCTTCTGGTTTATCAATACTGATCTCAGTTACCACACTCAAGGATTCTGTAGTTGCAATTAAAAGTGAGAATCAATTTCTGAACGTCTGATGTTCTGCCATTATTCATTGGCAAAGGGGTGGAGCAAAAAATAGCCCATATTGAAAAAATACAGAAAGCTGCCAGCTATCCAAATAGGACTTAATATCAAAATAAGAACTGCAGTTTTATCCTTTTCCACTTTAGTTGTAACTTTTAGTTGTCATCCTCTGGTTTGAGCTGAAGCCTTTTAAAAAAGACAAGTAACACATTGAGTCAGAGATTATGTAAACAGGCCATTTGTGTTGGACTGATGCCACATTAACTGTCAATCTGCTAATGTATTCTGCAGTTTAACATACTTTACATTATAAAATCTGGAGCACACCCTTCAAAACCCAGCTGATTTATGCTTTTCATCATAGGCAAAATCTACATATCCTTGAAGATAGCATTTTAGTCTCCAAAACCAGTCTTGTTGAATTTTGAGCTGGATATTACTATGCAGGAACTATATATGGCTGGCAACACCATGAACTTCACCAAAAATTATGTACTTTTGTACATAATTTTGTACTATCTGTTTCTGAGATAGTACACTGATAAAATAGAAAGAATGATTAACATTTGACTTTCAGTTTTGATATACTGAATTCTGTGATTGTTCACATGGCCAAGCTCCCTTACTTTTCATTTCTCCATTTTGAATAGGAGTTCATGACACAGCAAATTATTTTTATTTTATTTTTATTATTTTATTTGTATCCCGCCTCTCCATATGGATCGAGGCGGCGAACAACTTACAAATAGCATGTATTTCTATACATACCCCCAACAAACTGGGTACTCATTTTACCGACCTGCGGAAGGATGGAAGGCTGAGTCAACCTTGGAGCCCAGCAGGATTGAACTCACAACCTTGTGGCTTGCAGTACTGGCATTTAACCACTGTGCCACCAGGATTATGTAGCATATTCCCAGTGTCTGTTACAGACTAAGAACAGTGTCCCCAAATGGTTTTCACTGTCTTCACATTCTTAGTTGAACCAGTTGCAGTGTTCCTATATGACAGAGGTGCTCTGTCCTCTTTATTCATAGGTGATTGCTATATTGGACAGTGTATTGTAGGGATTCTAAAATGGCCACTGTTTTTAAGAGAATGGGAACCAAATAGTTTCCAGACAGGTCTAATGCCTGGTTGGATAAGAAACTGAGGTAGGAGGAAATAAGGATGTCAGAGTAGAAAGTAGAGTGATGGTGGGTAGAATGGAGCGAGCAGTGAGATTGGGAGAAAAGCAGTGTAAAATGAGATTGGTCAAGAGAATATGTGTGTTCACAGACAAAAAGGCAGAGAAGAGCACCAGAACAAGTAAAGTATGAATTCAGTAGAACAGGTCCTCTTAAATTTGCAGGGTTTTTAAAATGGGTTGTACCACAAAAATAACCATCAAGTAACATACCACATCTTTCTCCATGGACTACATCACTCATTTTCTGTTTCGAAGATGGGGGGGGGGAGAAAAAAAATACTGTGAAAGTACATGAAAGGAAATAGATCTTGGATACTATGTTTGATTGTTCATACCTGGGACCCAACAGCCTACTAAAAATGTGTGAGACAATAGTTAGTCTCTCAGGCTGAACAATTATTTGGCAAGACAGGAGCTGAACAACAACCAGCACCAGTCCTGTGCCCATCCTCACACAGTAGCTAGAGATCCCTCCCCCCTTTTTGCTCTATTGAGGTTTTTTTTTTTACTTGCTAGTCAAGCAAAATGTCCTTCAGACATGATAGGATAATTATTAGGAAAATTATGACACTTACTGGAAATGGAGAGACAGGATTCAAGTTCTATTAGAAGTCTAAAACATTTATGAACACCTTGAAACAGACAAACTAGAAGATGATCTTGCTTGCTAGAAAAAGGTGTCTGTAGCATAGGATATAATCTATACTTTTTGTAGGACAATAAATTATTCTTTGTGACAGAGTGTAATACAGTCAGAAAAATGTTGGATAATCTTCAAAAATAATTTTGCTGCCTGTGTTTTAAATCCCATGTAATTTGGATTAGAAAGTTGGTGAGACAGAAACTTGATTCTCTGAAAAATTGTGAGACATATTTAACTGCAGTAGTCATAACCAATGATAAACTGAGATTGAATAGATTTAATCTTAGAGATGAACAGAAAGCAAAATTTTATATAGGAACTCCGGAAGAACAGCTTTAACTTTTTATATGTATTCTGGATAGCATAAATTATCTGAAATCTGATGATGTTGTCTCATAGCCTAAAAGAAAACATACTGAATCAAGAGACTTCAACTTTTCCCACTCAAAATTCAAATTAATTGAATTACTTAATAAGTGGATAGCATAGGCAGATTGAGCCAAGAGAACTCAATTACTGCAACTGTGATAGAAAAGGACGTTTTGCCAGAGAGTATACTCTTCCCAAAAGGAGTTCAGCCAATGGCAGTTCTCCAAGTGCTCAGTCTACAGGACGAAGGAACTCTCCTTCTTTGGAGGTTTTTAAATAGAGGTTGGATGGCCCTCTGTCAGGAATGCTTTGATGGTGTATTCCTGCATGACAGGAGTTGGACTCGGCCCATGTGGTATTTTCCAGCTCTATGATTCTATGATTCACAGTCAGGTGATTAGGAACAAATTCTCACAAAGAACAAACACAAACAAGCTAGCTTTAAAAAAAGGTAAGGGGAGCACTAAGCAATTGATGAATACAATGAACAATCACCTTCCCGGATTACAGATTCTGGCTATACCACTTACAGTACATTTTCCTGCATTGAAGGGAAACATCCTGATATAGGTTGCTCCTATCATTTGCTCTGATAGGCATGACAATGTTTGTAGGAGTGTTCAGCAGGCAGAGCAGTGTGAGTCATTCTGTCTTGTTCCTGTCTCTGTTCTGTATTTCATCTTTCTCACTCCTCACAATCACCATCATCATCCTGTGTTTTCTATTCTTTCCCGTTCTTCTCAGAAACAAGTCTAAGAATCTCCTTAATGATCATGGCTAAACTCTGGATCCAGGATGATGAAAGCACCAGAATTTTTTTGAATCTGCTCATTCTCAACATGTGTTCCAGCCTTGGTGATGTTAGAGAAGCATGACCCTAAAGGAAACATGATGTGGTTGAGAAGGGAAATTCCTAGAATCTTGCTGCTCTTGCTGCAAATGCCAGGTTCACAGTTGGCTTTGGGAATGGTCTCTACATTTGCCACCTCACAATTGAGTGGTGACTGCCTCTCCACAATCGTATCTGGACAGGCCCTTCATCTAGACTCCTGTAAATGAGTCTAGATGGCCCTAGTCCAAGACACTTCAGTTTCTTACAGTTAGCGAAGTCACTCCTAATTTTCCCATGCATCCTAGCTGCTGCCCTCCCTAGCAAAAGGCCCAACTTCTCCGTAGCTTCCATGAGGCATCTCTGTACAATGAAGCAATGACGATGATCTTCATCCCTTTCTTCCTCTAAGAATTCAGCCACTTCTCCTTCTGAATTTGGACTTTTTTGCCTATGTAAACATTATTACACCATTTTCTGAAAGGCACAAAAGCTTGTAATTCTGAGCCAGCAGCTATTTTAAAGCCAAATTCTGGCAGTGCTTCTGAAAAGGGACACTGAGGCAATTCCCCTGCCCCCCATCTTGTGTCCAACCAAAGAAGAAACAGTCCTTTGTTTCCATCATCTGTGTTCATTCATCTGATGAAGAGCGCTAAGTATATTAAGTTTCTCTACCTTGCAATGACTGCGAGTTGGAGGGACTCTCAAGGGAAGAGGAGGATCCAGCTGAGGTAGTGTCATCCAAAGGAGAGTGGGGTCAGCTCTTAAAAGGGTTCATGAGGCCTCCTCCCTTTCCATTAAGGCTTCTTCTGCCATTGCTGCTTTTCTAGACCCTCTTACGTGTGGGCCATGGAGTGGCTTAAAGAGATCCCCCCAAAGCAACATTAAACTTCATCAGGGACTCATGTTACTGCAGTTCCTAAGCCGCACTTGGGGTGACATTAGATATCACTTTGATATCAATAATTTGGCTCTCTTCTACCATTCCTCTCCACGTGTCTGCAAGGTCCCTTGGACAAGCTCGTAGACAGGCATGGCCACTAATTGCTGTAATATTCCAAACAATACAGGCTGGCCAGAAATAGCCATCCTGCTGCTTCAGGAGACCTCAAAGGCATGTACTCTATTATGTATTCACACTACTTACAAAGAACTCCCTGCCCCGAGCAGGAGGCTTGATTAAGAGAATACTCAACTATCAAGCACTCTGCATTTGCATACTGTCTACTCTGTCAATTCGGAGTTAACTCAATCATGCTAAAGTCTGACCTTTTGGAGGTTTTGTCTCCAGCCTGAAACTCATTGTTTTGCCCAAGTACGGACTAGTCTGTGGCTACATTTTCCCCTATAAAAACCCCTGACTTTGTGAGCTTCTTTGGATCGCTCACAACTTCCATCCAGCCTTGCTGCCACTTTGCTTGGTGACCCTTCCCCTCAGTCCCACATACGGAGACTTCATACCTATGAACTCAGTCTGCAGACTACCCAGGCTTCAGGACAGGTGTAGTATTACCCAAACCAACAACTCTCTCTTAAAAATCCCTCTATCGCACTCCAACCTTTATTTCTTTAGTTCTTGGCATGAGTGTGTTACATACACTGTTTGACTGTATTTTAATAAAAACAATTATTATTCCTACACTTCTGTTTGCTCCTTGACTTGGCCTGACCCCGTAGACATTGGGTGGAAGATTTCACTGCATTGCCCTGCCTCCCGCATTGCCAATGTGTGCTCTTGGCTAATTTCCCCATCTTTTAATAAATGAGAGCGCATTTAGGTGTCCCTCCCGGGACCCTCAGAAAACAGGGTAACACTCAACAAATTATTAAAAGTCTTGGCTTTTTTGGCATGCCACTCTGGATATCATGCAGCTCAGTGCAAGATCCTAGACACTCATGATTCCAGTCAGACACCAAATCTGGCTCAAGAACTGGCACATTGAATCCTGCTGAAAGCAAAATCTTACCTTTATCCCATTTGAGGGCAGTAAGTTGTTTGAGAATTGCCAAAACCTGTCCTTGTTGAAACTAAAGATAACAAGAAAGCCATAGCTTTTTTGAAGAAGGGGGACAAGAGGAAGAGTGCCCTTCAGGGAGTCATCCCTTTAGATATAACCACAGTCCCTTTAGCTCCAGAGATAATAGATACAGCAAACAACAGTGGCCCGAGTTTAAATACCAACTCAGGTAGTAGCTGCCTTCCCAGGAATTTTCCAGAAACAACAACAACAGCAACAACAACAATAACTCTGTAGTTAAGCAGCCATGCCAGAGGCATAATCCTATGTGGGAAGAGACTATGTGGGAAGAGACTACAGCTCTTTGCTGCACCTGGAAGAGCATCATTTCAGACCAATGGGTCCTAAGAATCTTTAGGGAAGACCATCTAATCAAATTTTCTATTCTCCCTCACATTTTCTTTGTTTTTTCCCTAAGGTCAAAGAAGGAAGACAAACATTATCTGGTATAGGAAGCACCTCCTTGAGATCAGGACCATTGAGCCAGTTCCATTCACTCAAAGACTGAAGGAATACTGCTTGATATTTTTTGATAGTGTCCCCCAAAATTGGATCAAAGAGAGCCATTCTGGATTTGAAACAGGTGAATTGGTTTGTTAAGAACTGCAGATTCAGGATGGAGACTCTCGAGACTCTCCTGGAGGTGCATGACTCCCAGGATTTTCTTATGTCTCTCAATCTTATTGGAAGTCTACTTCCAATAAGGTCCCAATTCATCCTCCTCATAGATAGTACCTTCAGTCATGGCATCTTTCCCAATAGAAGGTCCTCCCTTTTAACCAAAGCCAGATACCAGACTATTCACAAAGGTCATGGTTCACTAGAGAGAGCTAGACATCCATGTTTGCATGTATTCTAACAACATTTCAGATCTGCTTCCTTTCAGCAGAGTATTCAAGATTTACAAGCCATAGTGTCTGCTATATCCAGACATTGTTTTCTAGTCAGTAATCTCAACCCATCTCAGTGGATTCAGCATCAATACTGTCTCAAGTTTCTCTCCCCACTGAGAATGTGCTGGCCATCAGTATGGGAACCAATTAGGTGTGTCAGTCTTGAACCTTGGATCTCTTTTCTTAGCTTGCCTACAGGGTCTCATGATTGCTTGCATAAATTTCATTCCGTAGATGTGCTTCCACAAAACACAATTCCAGCACTCCTTACTTCCCTTCCAGAGGCAGCTCACCCAGGTAAAGCATCTTTGCTTATGCATTCCAGACAGGTTTTGAGATCCTTTCACTGGTGGCTGTCACAAGCCCTCCTCAAGTCAGGCCCAGTCTGAGAGTCTCCCAAGATTCAGATCATGACAGAGGACAGCGTAAGGGGATGAGAGGCAATCTGCAATTCTGAGTATATTCAAGGGAAATGGTCTCAGAGACCTGGTTCACAATATAAATTGGTTGGAGTGAAAGGCGATCAGATGAATCCTATTTGCCTTTCATGACCTTGTCCACCAGATGGCAGTCCTCATCTGGACAGACTATATCACAGAAAAGGCTCATATGAACTGTCAGGGGGAACTAGTAATAATGAAAGTAACTTCCTGTTAATATGGGTGGTCTTATTTTCCTTCCCTAGAGGCACAGCACACCAAGGGAGAGATGAACACAAGACAGATTGGCTCATCAAGCCAACAAGATGGCATCCTTATCTATCAGTCCTCCAGAACATTACGAGTCAGTTTGGAATCCTGGTAATAGATCTGCTCACCTCACTAGCGAACTATAAAGTGATCAGGTTTCTCTCCAGAGTTTGGATACAGGGGAGAAAAGCAATGGATACTCTTTCAGCCCCTGGGGTGCTCCTGCTGCCTGCTCTCTGTACTCCCCCCCAATGGATGCGTGTGATTCCTCATTGGCCTTGAAGAGTGTGGTTTTCAGAAGTTTTCATCCTAGCTCAAGATCTACTTCAACTCTTACTTATTCTGGACTTCCTAACTCAAGGACAGGACGGTTTGGACAAATGCCTCTGGCCTAACACCCTTAAAAGACAACTGCTGGTTATGTCATCCATTCTGCCAGTTAAGCAATCTCTCCTCTCACCCTCACATTAGGTGGTTTCTTAGAGTGGGGTCTCTCTTAACTGCTTCCCTGCCATTCACCACAGCATTCATGTTGTCCCCAAATTCCCCAGTGTGTGTACTAAAGCTCTATTTGTGCCATTAAGGAAAGTTCCCTGAAGTTATTATCTTGCAAAGTTCTGTCCCTCATAGCTATTCCATATCTTTTCTCTTGGCACATCTCCAGTGGCATATTTTCCATCCAGATCCTGTTATTCTAAGGCTTGATCCTACCTTTATGCCCAGGGTCAATTCTGCATTTCCTATATTTCAAAAAGTAATTCTCCCTTCATTCTGCCCTTGTTCTGTTAGACTGCTGGAGATATCATGAGAGACTCTGGATGTGAGGAGCACCATTATAATTTATCTAATGCAGACATAAGACTTTTGATCACCTATTCATCTCCTTTCAACCTTCCACCATGGGCAAGAAAGTTTCTTTGTCCACCTTGGCCTTCTGGATTACAGTTTGCTTCAATATGTGCTACACCTTCTTGGAGACCTCCATGCCTAGGGCAGCTATTGTTCACTCTACCTGTAGTGCTGCTAACTATCCTTCTCTGGGTACTAAAGCTTCCTTCGTAGATTTTTGTTGGGCAACCATTTGGTCTTCTTCCACCACTTTTGTTCAACACTGCTAATTCAATACCATTAATAGAGTGAAGAATTCTTTTGGTAGATGCATTCTGCTATGCATAGTGGCCCTGTAAGGCCCCGCTTTGGGGGTCCTCAATACCAGTATAGTTTGGATGGGCACCATACCTAATTGGCATCATATGTAATTGGCAACACATTTTATTAGCTCTGATATCAAATTCAAGCCTGAAAGGTGACAGAGGTCAAACTGAGTGAGGAAAAGAATTTGACTGTAAATGTGAGAAGCCTAGGTCAACTCCAAAATTCCTCCAGGTAAGACTGAGTCATTTGTCAGGCAAATACATACCATTCCTGTGGATAATAGGCTTAAATAGAAGCTGGAATTTTCCAGGGAATCCAACTGTGAGGAGTCCACCAGGACACTGATTGACAGATATCCATCCCTTATACACCTGGATTCTTTCCTCTGTCCTCACAACACCCACAATAGACAGCTATTACAACATTCATCATGCCTTTGTCAATCAAAGACTAGGCCCATCAACAGGCAAAAGACTCATTGTCCACAACAGGTTCCCTTTGTCTTGCATCTGGAACCTTCACAGCCACAAGCCATTTTCAGAGTACAAATACCCCTGGTTTGAGGATGCCCAGTGCAGTCTCTTGAATGTCTACCCGTCACTCTGTCTGTCTGGCTCCTGAATGAGAACTGTCCTTAGGTCCTACCTAAGCAAAAATACATTTCTGCTCTTCACTACTCTTCTGGACTGGTAATTATAAATCCCCCCAAATCCCTCAGCCTCTCTATAATTTTTCCTCCCTTTCTCTTTCAGCTAACTCTTGTGTGAATGTGTGATTGTGTGTATCTTATGTGCATGCATGAGTGAATTCCCCTCAATAAAATCATTTATTAGACAATTTTGCTTGGTTTTTGGCTTGGCCTGACCCCGTAAACACTGGGTTTAAAGATCTTGCTAGGTTACCCTGCCTCTTGTAGTGCTACAGCTTGTGCTCTGGCTAATTCCCATTCCCCATTATTTGGAGCACATTGAGGTGACCCCCACTGGACCCCAGAAATCAGGGTAACAGCCCCTTATGTTCAAGGACCTCCTTAGTTCTTCCTTCCTAGCAGTTTGGGACCTTTGGTATGCCATATATCAGGGTGTTTCTTCTCCACTACTGGAATAGGAGACACTGGTTTTACTGATGATATGCTCTTTTTTAGCGGTGGAAGTGAAAACTTTCTTCCGACTCGAACCGAGGCAATAGTCTTGGAGATGGAATGGGGAGACATATTTTTTATTCTCTTATGTTTCTTCTATCCTTTTTTATTTGTTTTCCTCTTGCTATGCATTTCACATTGTCATGCTGTATCTTTAAGTGTCTCTTCAGTTGATTTACAGATTGTATGACTTGTGGGCTACTCTCCCTGCTGGGTGCTTCTGTGAACCTCATCCTGCCTGTTGAAATGAATGGGAGGAGTAACCTACATCAGAATGTTTCCCTTTCCACTGCTGAAAATGTAATCAAGGCATGTATCATCATAGCCAGATCTGATGCCTCAGGGAATGAGCACACCAGTTTTAACTGCGTAAATGCAATCCTGGCTACTGCTGAAACCTGGGTATCCAAGCTCAGCTCTGATTCCAGGAGCACACCTAAGCTGTGAACCTGAGATTTCAGGGGGAATGTAACCCAATCCAACCCCATCCTTGGTCTGCATTTTGACAGACCAAGAGAATTTCTGTCTTGTCTAGATTAAGTTTCAATTTGTTTGTTTTCACCCAGTCCATTATTGACAGCAGACACTGGTTTGCACAGACACAGCTTCCTTGGAATTGGATGCACAGGAGAGATAGAACTGGGTGTCATCAGCATAGCATGACAGCCAACCCCAGAACTCTGGATAACCTCTCCCAGAGGTTTCATGTAGAAATTAAACAGCCATCAGAGACAAAACTGAGGCCTGAAGGACCCTGCTGGCCAATGGCCACAGGACCAAAAAGGAATGCCTCCGTACCACTTTCTGAATTCACCTCTCTAAGAACGGCAGGAACCACTGCGAAACAATGCTCCCAAGTCTCATCCAGAGACACCTCTCAGAAAAATACCATAGTTGGAGGTATTGAAAGCCACTGAAAGATCTCACAGAAGCAGTGGGACATACCTCATGTCCAGTTCCCCAAGTAGGTCATCCACCAAGGCAACCAAAGGTGTCTCTGTTCCATAGGCATAGCACATTTGAGACTAATTGAGAAAAAGATATTACTAGCACACACTTTTGTGGACTACAGGTGGAGCCAACATATAAAGGAGTGGACTTTGTCCACAAAAGCTTATGCTAGATTTTTTTAAAAATTAATATCCCAGGAGATCCTTGTGCAAATGGCCAGTTAAGAGTGCTATCTATGCAGGATGGATTTCTGTTTGACAACCACGCTATCAGCTTCACAAGATTGCTAATGGACCCACAGATTTATGATAACCTTTGTACTCTGCTTTAGTTGACAGTGTTCAGAAAATATAGATTAGTTAATATCTACAGTTACAAGGGAAAAAAATCTTAATTTCCTAAAGATTATTAAATAAAGTGAACATGATTATTGTCACGTCCAATTTGATAGTTCCTGTCAAGGTATTAACTATGAACTTTCACGCTAACAAATGAGTTATAACCATGATCTGTACAGATTGGCTATGTGACTGATTCTTCTGCCTCTTTTTTAGTTGCTACTCCCCATACAAATCACTGTTGTAGTTGCCATCAGAGCCAGAGTGGCTTTAGTGCAGCCTATGAAGAGAGTACTGAAAAGCACGTATAAAAGCAGGAAGCAAAAAAGAGACAAGCTCCATGGCTCCATGGGCTAATAGATAGTTAATTGCTTATTCCTTTAAAAAGCCCAACATCTTTCAGCCAATATGAGAAAAGTCCTTCTTTAGAGGCTGAAAATAGAACACAAATACACACCTATTATACAAAGACAGGGCAATACTGAATTAACCATATTCTATAAAAACATAACATTACATTATTTTTCATGTCAAAACATACATACCATTCAACAGAAATGTTTGGAGTTTGTTACTGTAGTTTCTAGCCCAGACTTGGGAAATATTAGATATCACTTTGATATCAATGGTTTGGCCTTCTTTACCTATTCCTCTCCACGTGCTGCGAGGTCCCCCGGACAAGCTCACAGACAGGCACGGCCACTAATCGCTGTAATATTCCAAACAATACAGGCTGGCCAGAAATAGCCGTCCCGCCGCTTCAGGAGACCTCAAAGGCAAGTACCCTATTATGCGTGCACGCTACTTACAAAGAACTCCCTGCCCCGAGCAGGCAGCTTGATTAGACGAATCCTCATCTGTCAAGCACTCTGCGTTTGCATACTGTCTACTCCTTTGTCAATTTGGACTTAATCATGCTAAATTCTGACCTTTCGGAGGCTTTGTCTCCAGCTTGAAACTCATTGTTTTCCCCAAGTACGGACTAGCCTACGGCCACATTTCCCCCTATAAAAACCCCTGACTTTGAGAGCTTCTTTGGATCGCTCCCGACTTCCATCCCGCCTTGCTGCCGCTTTGCTTGGCAAGCCTTCCCCTCAGTCCCACGTACTGAGAATTCCATACCTCTGAACTTCTGCTGCAGACTACCCGGTCTTCAGGACAGGTGTAGTATTACCCAAACCAACAACTCCTCTACAAATCCCTCTATCCCACTCCAACCTTTATTTCTATAGGTATCTGTGTGAGTGTGCTGCATACACTGTTTGATTCTATTTTAATAAAACAACATTTATTATTTCACTTCTGTTTGCTCCTTGACTCGGCCTGACCCCGTAGACACTGGGTAAAAGATTTTGCTCTGTTGCCCTGCCTCTCGCATTGCTAGCCTGTGCTCTGTGCTAATTTCCCCAGCTTATATAATTGAAAGACCATTTAGGTGTCCCTCCCGGGTCCCCCAGCAAACAGGGCAACAAGTTGTAGATACATGCTCCATATATACTTAATGGCTAGACCATTAAGGAAGGCAATGAATGAATATTTCCAAGAAAACCCAATGAGAAGGTCCATAAGTTGGAGTCACTTGAAGACACATAGCAACAAAGTAACCTTACATACATTATTAGAATGCTTTTCATTTCAGGACTGGAGTTGAGTTGAATATATTCCTATATTCAGGTACAAATCAGATTCATCTGAAATTTAATCACAGCAAGAAAAATTAAAATCATTTACCAACATAATAGAGCCTTCTGATTTGGAAAGTTTGCTCTTGGAAAGGAGGATAAAGAAAGTTCAGGGTAGACCATTTCATTCAGTTTGAGCATTTGTACAGCTTGTCAACTATGTACGTGGTAGGATCCCTATGGATATGAATGTTGTGTTTGACACTGTGGTGCCTTCCTCTGGATTCCTTCACCATTGTCTCATATTGAAAAAAGATTACTGAACTTAAGTTTACTCATCGATTGAGCATCTGTGAATAATCAGGGAAAGGAGAATCAGGAAGACTGGGTGACAGCCATCTTCTCTTAGTACGGAACACTAGAAGATGTCTATGGTGTTTCCCTGACATCATGCTATAAAAATGAAGGTACTGGAATAGGTGTGAGTCATGTTAATTTCGTACAGTCAGTGAATGAAACTCAGACTGTCACTGTCTGAACAAAAGAGGAGGAGCAGACTCAGACAGGCTGGCCCCTGTCTATGTCATAGAATCACAGAATAATAGAGTTGGAAGAGATCACAGGGGCCATGCAGGAACATACATAAAAGCACTCCCAACAGATGGCCATCCAGCCTCTGCTTAAAAACCTCCAAAGAAGGAGACTCCACTATACTCTGAGGCAGTATATTTCATGGCTGAACAGCTCTGACTGTCAGGAAGTTCTTCCCAAGGTTTAGATTGAATCTCATTTCCTGTAGTTTGTCCTAGTCTCCGGAGCAGCGGAAAACAACCCTGTTCCCTCTTTGATATAACATCCTTTCAAATATTTAAACATGGCTATCATGTCCCCACCTAACCTTCTCTTCTGCAGACCAAACATGCCCAGCCCTTAAGCTGCTTCTCACAGGGCATGACTTCTTGGACATGTTGTCAATATGCTTCTTGAAATGAGGTGCCTAGAAATGGACACAGTATTCCAGACAAAGTCTGACCAAAGCAGAATGGAGTGGTACTATAACTCTCCTCACTCTAGACGCCATACTCCTATTGATGCAACCAAGAATCACATTGGCTTTCTTGGCTGCCGCATCACACTGCTGATTCATGTTCAGTTTGTGACTCACTAAGATTCCTAGATCCCTTTCATATGTACTGTTGTCCAGCCAGGTGTCTCCTATCCTATATTTGTGCATTTCATCCTTTCTTTCTGTACGGCCTTACCTTTCTCTCTGTTGAAATTCATTTTGTTAGCTTTGTCCCAGATTTTCACTCTGTTAAGGTCATTTTGAATTTTGTTCCTTTCCTCTGGGGTATTAGAACCCCTCCTCATTTGATATCATCTGGAAATTTGATCAGCATGCCCTCTATTCCTTTATCTAAGTCATTGATAAAGATGATGAATATCACTGGCCCAGGACAGAGTCCTGTGGCACCTCACTAATCACTTCTTTCTAGGATGAAAAACAGCTATTCCATCAGTCAACCAATTACAAATCCACCTAATGTAACCCTTAGCCCACATTTTACTAGTTTCTTTGCAAGAATATCATGGGGAACTTTGTCGAAGGTCTTGTTGAAATCAAGAAATGCTACATCCACAGCATTCCCTTCATCTATCAAGCTTGTATATATCAATCTTGTTTTTGAGAGACCCATATTGATTTTCAGTGATCACAGCATTGCTTTCTAAGTAATTACAAACTGTCTGTTTTTCACAATTTGTATCATTGGTCCATGTAATAATAATAATAATAATAATAATAATAATAATAATAATAATAATAATAATAATAATAATAATAAAATTATTTCTATCCCGCCTCTTCCAGTGGATCGAGGCGGCATTACAAAATATACAAATACATTAAAACATTAAAATGCACCCCATCCTCCCCACCCACCAACCCGTCTATCCCCCTAAAACACCTTAGTTATTAAAACAAATTAAAAACAAGATTAACACAAAAAGACAAATGATGAGAGGCGGTGGAACACTAATCTGGGAAGGCCTGTCGGAAGAGAACCATCTTGACTGCTTTTTTAAAGCAGTCAAGACTGGTAATGTGCCAGGTCTCCTCCGGCAGGCCATTCCATAACTTAGGAGCGACAGAAGAAAAGGTCCTCTGGGTAACTGCAGCCAACCTAGTTCTGATTGGCTGCAGTAAATTCCTCCCAGAGGACCTTAGTGTGCGGGGCGGATTATATGGGAGAGGGCGATCCCGCAGGTAGGCTGGCCCCAAGCCATGAAGGGCTTTAAAGGTAAAAACCAACACCTTGTACTGTGCCCGGAAACTAATAGGCAGCCAATATAAAGACTTCAGAATTGGTGTTATATGGTCAGTTTTAGATCTTCCGGTGACCAATCTGGCTGCCATATTCTGAATTAATTGAAGTTTCCGGACTAAGCACATGGGTAGCCCTATGTAGAGCGCATTACAGAAGTCAAGCCGTGAAGTTACCAGCGCATGTACCACTGTTTTTAGGTGTTCCAAGTCCAGGAAGGGGCGCAGCTGGCGTATCAGCCGAAGCTGATAGCAGGCACTCCTGGCTGCCGCATCAATTTGAGCTGTCATCTGAAGTGGCGAGTCCAGGAGCACCCCCAAGCTGCGGACACAGTCTTTCAGGGGAAGTGTGACCCCGTCTAGAACTGGTTGACAAACCTCTATACCTGGGCTGGGGCCCCTAACAGCAAGTACCTCCGTCTTATCTGGATTCAGCTTCAGTCTGTTTTTCCTCATCCAGTCCATTACTGCTTCTAGGCATTCATTTAGAGGTGAGATGCCATCCTTAGTTGATGCTGTTATCCGAGGCATGGAGAGATATATCTGGGTGTCATCAGCATACTGATAGCACCTTGCTCCATGCATCCTGATGATCTCTCCCAGCGGTTTCATGTAGATGTTAAATAGCATTGGGGACAGGACGGCGCCCTGAGGGACACCAGATTTAAGCTCCTTTTTCGAGGAGCAGCTGTCCCCAAGCATCACCATCTGGTATCTACCTGAGAGATAGGACCGGAACCACTTAAGTGCAGTGCCTCCGATCCCCAACCCTCTCAGGCGTTCCAGAAGGATACCATGGTCTATGGTATCGAAAGCCGCTGAGAGGTCCAGGAGTACCAGCAGGGTCACACTTCCCCTGTCGATACCTAGGCGTAGATCATCCACTAAGGCGACCATGGCAGTCTTGACTCCATATCCTGCCCTGAAGCCAGTTTGAAATGGATCTAGATAATCTGTTTCATCCAAGACAGCTTGGAGCTGAAGGGCAACAGCCCTCTCGATCACCTTGCTTAAAAATGGAAGATGGGAGACTGGTCTGTAATTATTCATATCCAGGGGATCTAGGGAGGGCTTTTTTAGAAGTGGCTGTATAATCGCTTCTTTTAAACAAGCTGGAAAATTGCCCTCCCTGAAGGATGCATTAATAATATGTCTTAAGTAGGTCTTAATTGCAACTCCTCCCTGGACGACCAGCCATGAAGGGCAGGGATCAAGAGGGTAAGTTGTCCTTCTTACCTTTCCAAGGAGCTTGTCTATGTCCTCGGTACTCACTGACTGGAACTGATCCAGTATAATCTTATTCACGGGGTCGCTGGACGCTCCATTTGTGACCTCTGCTATAACACCGGCATCCAAGTCGGCTCTTATCTGAGAGATTTTATCTGCGAAATGATTATTCAAGGCGTCACAGCAAGCTACGTTAGGTTCTAACAATGAGTTCAGGGGAGTGGGTATCTGAGTCAGATCCCTCACCACCCTGAACAGCTCTGCTGGACGAGAAATCGCAGACGCAATACGTGCAGAGAAGAAGGTATCACCAATTTGTTTATGTACATTGATTTTCAGTGCTTGCTCACAAACATTTTTAAATTTCTTTAACAGAATTACTTTTTTAAAAAACAATTTCAAAGAACTACTTAAACTACAACCTTGTAATATTTATTTGGTGGGTTCAAGAACAGGAATGTTATCAGCCATGGGAATTGTTTTGTTTTGTTTTTAAAAAAGACACCAGGAACGACTTTCCTGACATCCTGGAATTCTTTTGTCTATCACACTGGTCTTATTCAACTAGACAGATGTTCATGCAATTATTGTATATTTTTATTTTATATTATTTTAATATTGCACTGCTCTGGGGAGCTTTTGCTACATAAATACTGGCCAGTATCTGAGAAATCACTGGTAAAAAACATTACAGATGCTTGTACATTTGAGTCATGTCTAAACTATGGTGTTCATCCATTTGTGTTCGTGTGTTTATTGCTTCAGAATTGAGTATTTGTTTTTGTTTATTTATTGCTTATTTATTTTATTTAGTCCAAGATCATGAGTTGTGCAGAAGGCAGCATCCCAGTGGACATTGTGTTAACATAATCATTTAGTGGCTGGATTAGGGCATAGGATGCTGGGGAAGAATTTGGTTGCACACTGCAGCCAGGTGGAAATACCAGGATTGACCTTTCCAGATATGCTGGAGCATGCTAGAGATCTGGGAAGGCGATGGCTACTGTTTCCTCCCAGCTGCAGCTCAGGTGCTCTGTGTATTCCTCCAACTACAGAATTGTCATGCTCCCATGCTCTCTTCGTTCCTAAATAGCTGAGGGAACATGGGTCTGTCCATTAAATCAGGCCTGTGCAGTGGGTGAGTTGAAGAGTGCATTGAAAAGTGCAATGCCCAAGGAGTGCTGAGGGAAAAAAAAGCTGTCTATATTTGTAACCAATATGACACTGACTGTTGACTTTGCAAGACCGGAAACAGCAGTGCAGATGCTTCTTCTGGCAGTAGCAATCAGCTGTTATATATATTTTTTTAAAAAAATAAAATTTATAAGTGCTTATATAAACCTGTCATTAAGAGAATGGTTTCAAAAAGTGGAAAAGACTTTATCGCATTTTTATACCCAAAATCTACCCTACAGGTATGGGTGTGAATTGCTCTCTCGATGGGAATTGCAACACAAACACTGCGGTCTTGACACAGTTAATGGTCTTAGTGTTTAGGTGACAAAGAAGTAATGGCTGTCATAATCGCTCTGTATTGTGGAGAGGTTGGGAAGACAAAGCAAGAAAACATCCAGGTGTGAGGAATCAGGGTTAGAACAATCACAGTTTGGTGGTAACTTTCCTTTCCTGCTCTGAGATGTCCATCTCTTAGCACAAGCCTGTTGTCTCCAGAGTTGCCCTGCAATCTGCCTGACAGTGACGTCGGTTTCACCTAGGAGAGATGTGTGGCTGACCTTGCCTTACAATCTCACGTTTACAGTCAGTAATTTTCCTCTTTCCAGCTTGACCTTCCAGTCACCCCAGGTTTCATTTTATATCAAATGCCAATTAATGTAGTGCCAATAAATAATATTTGCCAATTAAACCATATCAATCGTGGGTGTGTGTGCACAGAGCCAGAGCAGCATAGTTATTTTTCACAGCAGAATGATTAAAAAAACCTCCAGAACCCCTAATTACAAGTCTTCATATGCATTTTTCCCCTATTTGCATTATTTTCAATAAAACTCTGAAATGATATTATTTATGTATTTGATAAGCCCCTGAAGTGATTCTGGAGTTCAGAAGCATCTTAGCCCTAATCAGGGATTATTAAAATGAACCTGTGGGAGAGGACTTCCAGTTCTGCATATGGTGGGGTAAGGTGAAACTTCTCGTCAGTGGAGTTAGAGAAGTTTTTTTTGCACTGTGTGATAGGAGTTGATTCATGGAATAATGGATTGCAAAAATCTTACTCGATATAGTGAGATCGAATTTGGGGCTATGGAGATCCAGTACCTTCTTTGGGCTCCGGACAATTCATCTTGCGGTGATTGCTTTGGAGTGGAGAAGAAGAGGGGATTGTGGCAACCATTGCTGCATGAGTACAGCTGATTTTTTCCAGTACAAGCCCCGCCGCAGAATTTTAAATGGACTAGATGGAAACTTTTGGATTTGGAGAGCTACAAGAGTCGGACCCTACTGAATCTTAACAGCTATCTAAAAAATATCTTGGTAAGCGGCACATTTGAAATATATAAGAATTTACCTGGAACCATTGGAATTTTTCTGATGATTTTACATATAGCTAAGAAGAAACAAGAATAAACTATTTAGCAGAGAGAGACTTAATATATTAAAATTTATCCAAGAGACAAAATAAATTACTTGCATTTAATAAGAAGAGTGGAAAGATGTATGGCAGAATGAATTGTGAGCGGAGGATCTGACGGAGCAGTGTGAAGGAGAGCGACAGACAGAATGGTTGCAGATTAGAGTGGCTGCCATTTCAGTGTTGTTTTTTCTCTCTGGTAAGAAACTCCTCTCTACTTGCTCTCTTTGTGGAAGATATCAATAAGTGTTTGCATAAAACTACTTTGGTATAATTTTTGGAAGATGAGATTTCTCTTTTGACTTTTTTGACTTCTGGATTTCTGGATTTGACTTTCTGGATTTGATCGGCTCTGCCTGAGGAATAACATGCTCCACAGACAACCTAAAATGGCGATGGCTCTGGGTCTAAGAAGGAGGTGGGATTAAGATATTTTGACAAAGATTCCTCTGGTTGAAAGGAGACTGTTTTGAACTCACTATAATATTGGAACATAGTGATTTATTGGATCCCTCCTGGGAAATTTTGGTACTTTATTATAGGGAGAGAAGAAAAACAAGAAGAAATGACAGCAACTTGTGACAGAGACAGAGATGGTGAAGGAGAAGAAAGAAGAGGAGCAGCTAGAAGCATTTCTGTAAAAATATATATCTGTTCTTGAAAATAGAACTTCTTATTAAGGATACAAGTACTATTTATACTATATGAATTTTTAAATCTGGGGGTTAAATACTTATCTATATATTGTGAGTGATCATTTAAAACCTATTGATTGAATGATTGATTGAATAGCTGCACCAGGTCTAATCTATATCTAAAGAATTAATTATAAATTATGTTAAAAAATCTGATTATAATTATATTTAGAATCTGCTTAGCTTAAGACGTTTGAAGTATATATAGTTAAAACAAGTGCTGAAAGAACGGTCATTAGTTTGTTAAGAAATACTTAAATATTACTGCAGGATATATTTTGAAATACATGAATTGATTTATATTATTTATATCTATTTGAATTGACTTACTTGAATAGATTAAATACTCTCTATTTTTCTTAATTAACTGATATATAAGTATTTGATTTGATTAGACATTTTATAATTTTTTTCTGGAATCAATTGACATATAAGTACTGACAGTATTGATACATTTATTACTTAAATATACAAGACTGAAGCTTATAGTTAGATTATTTTGAAATTGATTGAGGATTATTTTTATTTGCTAATATATTATTTATACTTGCTAATGCAAAGAGATCTTTGATTGTTGAAATTAATTGTCCATACTGAATCTATATGGAATTAATTGTATATATTGATTTGGATATCTGAATTATTTTGAATTTGATATTTTCTAGGTATTTAGATACCGTACAATTATCAGCCATTGAAGTAGTAACTTAATGGAAACAAGGAAAACAGCTAAAATGGCCAAGCAACAGAGAAGTTCCTTGACAGAACTTGGATTAAAACATTTTGAACAGAGCAAAATAGCATCTCAACCTACCACTCCAAGACAATCAGAACTAAGTGCTGTGTTAGAAGAAATCAGAAGGATGCAACTGGAGATGAAGCAAGATATGAAAGATATAAGAATTGAAATAAAATTGGACTTTAAAAATGAGTTAAGGGATATAAAGAGATCAATGGAAACACTAACAGAAGAGTTGAAAGAATCTGCTGTGAAGGTCAACAATCTAGAAGAAGAAGTTAACAGGCTGGAAGACAGATGTGAATCTCTCTCATTGGAACATGAAAAGGATTTATATGAAAGAGCCCTTCTAGAACTTAAAATTCAAGAAAAATGTTTGAAAATAAGAGGACTTAAAGAGCAGAATAATGAGGATTTGTGTGATATCTTAATTCCTGCTTTAGCAAGCTTTACGGAAACGTCAAAACAACAAATGGAATGGGAGATCAATAGAATATTTAGAGTTAGATCTTTTATGATTAAAGGAAGAGATTTCCCCAGAAATATAGTGATTGTCTTCATGAAGAAATCTACTAGAGATAATATAATTCAACAAAGTATGAGAAAATCTTTTAATATTGGAGAAGAGAAACTATTACTTCATAAGGATATCCTGGTGAGATACCTCCGAGGAAGAAGGGAATGAAACTGATATAGAAGAGGATCAAGGAACAAAAGAGGGAATAAAACTCCTGGAAGAAAGGAAACAGAAAGAGGATAAACAGCAAGAGAGTGCAGACAGAAAACTAAAATTACAAGAAGAGAAGTAATTTAACAGTATTAAATATACATATATATTTTTAAAAGGGAAATGAGAGATGTGAAAATCTTGTCTTGGAATATCAAAGGCATAAGCATCCCAGAGAAGAGGAGGAAAATATTCCATTATCTGGGGAAAGGAAAGTATGACATAATATGCCTGCAAGAAATTAGAATCAAAAAAGAAAAGGTGAATCTGATTTTCAATAAAAGATTTGGAAGGGAATTTATATTAGTTTCAGAAAGAAAGAAGAAAGATGTTGTAATTTATGTTAATGATCATATCAACGTGCGAGAGATATTTAATGATGAGAACAGCCACTATATGGGGCTGGAAATGGACTGGCTGAACCAAAAAATAATTTTGGTAGGTATTTATGACCCACACAATGCCAAAGATGAATTTTATAAACAGTTGGAAGCTCAAATACTAGATCAAGATTGTGACCAAATAATTCTTATGGGTGATTGGAATGGAGTGATGGATCCACTCCTAGATAGGAAATCAGGCAAGACAATTAAGAAAAAGCAAGGCAAACTACCCAGTTCGTTCAGGGAAATGTTAAAATCAACAGAAGGTATCAATACTTGGTGTTACCTTTATGGAAATTCTCAAGAATTTACTTTTTTCTATCCATATGTACAATTTTACAAACGTATATTTTTTCTTGGTAATGTATAGTCAATATATTTAAGGCTATAATTAACCATATAATAGAGTCATTATAATGATCGCTATTTCTACATTACCAATGACTTCCTTGCCCCCATCGAGAGTTGTTTTACCTGCTATTTATTCATTCCATAAACTCCCCAAATTTCATTATAATATATTGTTCTTGCATTTCTATTTTCTCAAAAACAAATAAATAATCAGTTTGGCTTAACTATTTCTTCGGTCTCTTATTTGTAGAAATTTATATAATGTAGCATGCATATATTACCTGTCTTAGTATTATATTTTGGTAACAGACCTTCATAACAGACGTTTCATTTAACACATATTATACCCAGTACCCTTTTTGCATCATATAGGTTGTAACTACATTCCAATCTTGCTCCACAGAGTTCATCTGTTTCCCCTTCAGCTTAGAGGAAAAAAAGTCCAGTTGTTTGTAATCAGCCACTTTTTGGAACCATAATTGTACATCTGGAATTTCAGTTGATTTCCACAATCTTGCAAACACTGTCCTCTCTGCCGTGACTAGATACAATAAGGTTCTCTTATTTTTGACTAGAAAATTTCTTTCAAACATATTAGTCATGTTTAAGAAAAAAAACTCAGGTTCCATGGAGAATGATACATTGTAAATTTCTTTTATAATATCATATATTTTTATCCAAAATTTTCTTGTACAGGGACACGTCCACCAGATATGATAGAATGTATCAGTATTTTCTTTGCACTTCCAACATTTATTTTTGCCAGTATGATACATTTTATTTATTTTCTCAGGTGTTAGGTACATTCTATACATCATTTTTAAATAACTCTCCTTTATATCCTGCAAGCTGGTAAATTCCATTGTGTTTTTCCACAATATCTCCCATGCATCTAGGGAAATATTACATTGAAAGTTCCGTGCCCACTTTATCATAACTTCCTTGATGCTTTCATCTTCCAATTTAAGGATATTTAAATATTTATATAAAAAAGAGACTTTTTGTTTAGTTTTGAAAAATATTATTGTCTCGACTTCGTTGTAAGCTTTTTGGCAGATAAATCCTTCTAATTTAAGGTCCATTTTGAATCTTTCTTTAAGTTGTAAATATGGGAACCAATTTAAAATTATGTCTTCTCTTTCTAATTCTTCTTGTGTCTTTAATCTAACTTTTTCTGGTTTCTCAATCTTTATTAAATCTTTGTATCTGAGCCAATCTCTCTTTTTTATCTGCCCATTGCCCATAAAAAGCCTCTTGAAGCGATATCCAGAGTGGTATTTTGGGATACAAGTCTTTTTTAACTGTTCTCCAGACTCTGATCAGTGATTTCTTTATATAGTGGTTTTTAAAGTCTCTGTCCATCTTGTCCTTCTCGTACCACAAATATGCCTGGAAACCATATCACATATTGGGCCCTTCTAATGTTAGAAGCCTGGTATCTTTTAACGTTATCCATTCTTGTAGCCAATCCAAGACATTAGCATAATAATATAATCTAAGGTCAGGTAATCCACACCCTCCTTTCTCTGGTCATTCTGAGAGCAATTTCCATCTGATTTTCGGCTTTTTTCCCACCCAAATGTATTTTGAAATCTCCTTGTTCCAAATTTTAAACGGTTTATTATTTGTCATGACTGGTAAGTTTTGAAATAAGAAGTTAAATTTGGGCAAGATATTCATTTTGATAGTAGTGATTCTTCCAAGAAGTGATAGGTTCAATTTAGTCCATCTTCATAAATCCAAGATAATTTCATTCCATACTTTATTATAGTTGTTGTCGAATAGGTCCTTATTACGTTCCGTAACCCACAGTCCTAAATATTTTACTTTCTTCTTTATGGTACATCTGGTCAATTTAGTCATCTTCTCTTTTTCCTGGATAGTCATATTCTTTACCATAACATATGATTTATTTTTATTTATTCTTAAGCCAGCTGCGTCTCCAAAATTTTTAATTTCCTTCATAAGCTCCGTAATTCCTGATATAGGATCTTCCACAAAAAAACCCAAGATCGTCCGCGAAGGTGGAAAGCTTATATTCTTTTATCCGGATTCCTTTTATATTGACATTTTCTCGTATAGCTATATTTAATGTTTCTAATATTGCGATAAAAAGTAGAGGGGATATTGGACACCCCTGTCTTGTTCCTTTTCTAATTTGTATCTCTTCTGTCAATTCCTTGTTCACGATTAGCTTAGCATTTTGTTCCTTGTATATGGCTTGTATCCATTGAACAAAGGTGTCTCCACAATTCATTCTTTTCAGTGCATGTATTATAAAAGGCCATCTAATTTTATCGAAGGCCTTTTCAGCATCTAAAAATAATATGGCCAGTTGTTTTTCATTTCTTTTTTCGTAATATTCTATAGCATTAAGCAAAATTCTTGTGTTCGATTTAAGATGACGATTAGGTAGAAAACCATTTTGATCTGAATAGATTACCTCGTTTAATACCTTTTTAAGTCTTGAAGCTAATATTGCAGTGAAGATCTTGTAATCCGTATTAAGGAGCAATATTGGTCTGTAGTTTTCTGGCAGAGTAGGATCTTTCCCCTCTTTGGGAATCAATGCTATATTTGCACTTTTCCACTTATTGGGAATACCCATTGCCTTGATCTCATTTAAGTGTTTTGGTTAGTGGAGATATAATTTCAACTTCGAAGATTTTGTAAAACAAAGCTGTGTATCCATCTGGGCTGGGAGCTTTTTGCGTTTTTAGTTTACTAATCGCTTCTTTGACCTCAGACGTTGTGATATCCTGGTTCAAAAGTGACTTTTGTTCTTCTGTACATATGGAAAGTTTTATTGAATTTATCGAATGTATAAGGTGGATTTTAAACTTATGTATATAATAAAATTATATGGAAAAAAAAACTTTTTTCTCAGAAAGACATTCTTCATTTTCAAGATTAGACATATTTTTTGTTTCAAAATCTTTATGTAAATTGATCAACAAAATGGAGGTGCTTCCAAGAGCTTTATCAGATCATAATGCCATTTTGTTATATCTCAAGAAACCTAAACAAGAATTTAGTTGAATGAAAGGCTCCTTGAAGATGAAAAGATATTAAATAAAGCTAAAGAAACACTACATTTATATTTTGCAGAAAACCAACAAAGGGGAACTAGTATTGAAACTATTTGGGACACTGGGAAGGCAGCAATCAGAGGATTCTTCATATAACAAAATGCTATCATAAATAGAAAAAGGAAAGAGAAGATCCAGAAAATCAATGACTTAGGAATAAAGAGGAAGAACTCAAAGAAAAGCCCTCTGATAAGGACATTCAGAAAGAGATAACAGCACTACAAAAACAATTAGAGCTAGACTTGACAACAGAAATAATTAAAAAACTATTATCTTGGAAAAAAGCATCATTTTGAATGGTCTAATAAACCAGGGAAGTGGTTGGCACTTCGATTGGGAAAGAAAAAACCAAAATCTTACATTCTAAAACACAAAGGAGGAGAAAAAACTTATACAGAACCTGGGAAAATAAAAAAAATGCTAAATATTATTCTAACTTATACAAAGATAAGAAAGTCAAAAGAGAAGACATCTTCTGAATTTCTGCAAGATATAAAAATTGAAAAATTTTCAGAGGAACACAGAGAGAAACTTAACCATCCAATCACAGTAGCAGAGATTATAGAAGCAATACATTTAACTGAAAAGAACAAAGCTCCTGGCCCAGATGGTCTCTCAGTATTGTATTATAAAGCTCTTCAAGATGAACTAATATTGCCATTTCATGAGACTACAAATGCAGTGTTTGAGGGAAAAGTACCTAAATCCTGGTGAGAACCTTACATAACTCTCATCCTGAAAGAAGATCAAGATCCACTTTCACCTAAGAATTATTGACCAATTTCTTTATTGAACATGGACTATAAAATATTTATGTCTATATTAGTGAATAGATTAAAAAATATATTAAAAGATGTAATAAAGGAAGAACAGGCTGTGTTCTTACCATACAGACATCTTAAAGATAACATGAGATGTATTTTAGATGTGATTGAATATTTTGAATGTCAACTGGGAAGAAAATTAGTATTCCTATTTTTGGACATAGAGAAAGCTTTTGACAGCTTGAGCTGCAACTTTATGTTTAAAGTTATATCAAGATTCCAAGTTGGAGATAAGTTCTTGAATAGCATAAACAAATCTATAGAAATCAAGTGGCCCAAATAATTGTGAACGGGGAGAAAACTGAAGGATACAAATTTTGAGAGGATATAATCTACCTGTGTTTGTTGTTGTTGTTGTTATTATTATTATTATTATTATTAGTATTGTCATTGTTATCATTTTTGGATATGGCCAGCGGCCGCACTAAACTGTATCGTATTGTAATTTTGAAAGGGATAAGACCAGGATGTTCTCTTTCTCCTTTATTATTCATATTAGCTATTGAAATTTTGATCAAGTGTATAAAATCAGACAAATTGATAGAGGGAATTAAAGTAAGAGGACATGAGTTTAAAATACACATCTTCGAAGATGATATTCTGGTCATATTAGAAGATCCAGTAAAAGGACTTGAGAATTTAAAGAAGATATTAGAGAAATTTGAAGAAGTTTTGGGGCTCAAAGTGAATGAAGATAAATCAAATATTTTGACAAAGAATATAAGTAGAGAGGAAGGAAAAAACTTGAGTGTTTATACAGGCTACACTACAAGTTCTAAAGTAAGATATCTGGGAGTATACTTAATGAAGAAAAACTCTGATCTATTCAAAAACAATTATGAGAGAGTGTGGAAAGATGTTAACAAAGACTTCCAGAATTGGAAAAAATTGAAACTATCTTTACTTGGGAGTATTTCATTTGTAAAAATGATGGTTCTGCCAAAGCTGTTATTTTTGTTCCAAGCAATATCTATAATTAGTAATGAGTCTATCTTTAAAAAATGGCAAAAATGTATGTCCTGTTTTATTTGGGATGGGAGGAAACCAAGGATCAAACATAAATTACTGTATGATGCTAAGGAGAGAGGTGGACTAACATTCCCCAACCTGAGACTTTATTTCAATGCATGCTATTTAGATTGGTTCCAAGAATGGGCGAAGCTATTGAAATAGTAGGCTTTTGGCACTGGAAGGTGTTGACTTAGCTTTCGGCTGGCATACATATATTGGATATAATAAAGATATAGCACACAGTGACTTTAATGAACATTTTATAAGACGACCAATACTGAAGACTTGGAAAAGATATAGACCAAGGGTATACTCTAAAACACCTTTATGGCTTTCACCACAAAAAGCATCTCATAAAAGAGAAAATATCTTGCAAGGCAAATGGATAACATATAAAGATTTAAAAAAAATTCAAGGTGACTTCGTTACAATGAAAGCACAGGAAGAACTAAGAAATGAAGGTATAAACTGTCATTGGCTGTTGTATAGACCGTTAAATGAGAAGTCAAAACTGGACATGAAAATAAACAGCTTTCAAACTGACAAAACAGCTTTTGATATTTTTTGAGAAGAAATCCCAGATAATATCTGCAATTTACAAAATTTTGTTAAGATGGGATGAAGAAGAGGATGTTGTTAAAGAACCAATGATACATTGGGATCAAAATCTGGGATGCTCAATTGATCTGGAAAATTGGGAGAAAACTTGGAAGAAAAGACTCAAGTTCACAGCATGCAGGAATTTAAAAGAAAACATTTATAAAATACACTCATGGTAGTATCTTCTTCCTGAAAGATTGGCAAAGATATACATAAACTGTAGTGATAAGTGCTGGAAGTGTGAGAATGAAAGGGAAACTTTCTATCATATGTGGTGGACGTGTTGAAAAGCTAAGAAATATGGGAAGGAAATACATTTGCAGATTGAAAAAATTTTGGGTTTTCACTTTCACATATCACCACAAATGTATTTATTGGGTATGCCAGAAGATGAATTAGAAAAGAAATACGGAGAAATCTTATTTTATATGACAGCTTCTGCAAGAATTAATTATGCTAAGATTTGGAAAAAAACAGAAATACCAAATGTAGATGATTGGGAAATAAAATTATTCGATATGGCATTAATGGATAAATTGATGATGCTATTGAGAGGGATCCCTCCTGGTAACTTTGTTAAGAAATGGGAACCAGTTATACAACATTTTAGAAAGAAATGGGGAGATTTGTTGATAGTGAATTTTCTTGATTGAAGAAGAAGATATGGTTAAATTTTATTCTGACTATCTTAATGTATATAATATATAGATGTATTTATATAAATATTAATATTATATTTCAAAGCTATAAATATGGCAAAGTAATATGTAGGCTAACATTCAAGTTTATATTAGTAGAGTTCTGATGGGTTTAAAGTGAGGAAATAGATCCTTATTTATTATGCTATTATATTTTTGTAAAGACAATCTAGTCAGAAGTAAAGTGTAGATGTGGAAGATAGGAATGAAGATATACAGTATGTAGGTAGATTTGTGTTTGTATGTCTACTTGTATTATTTATATATTGTATTATTTATGACTATGTTGTTTTATTTAAATGCTTTTTATAAAAAAGAATAAAAAAATGAATCTGCGGAAGAGGAAGTGGGGGCTGTACATATTGGTCCTGCCTCCAGCAACACCTAAATGCCTCTTGACCTTCCTGGGCGAAGCAGGAGGGTCTGGTGTGTGGTTTTGACTGACTGTGCTTAGATTTCACCCCAGGTTTGGGAACCCTGGTCATAGAGATTTCCTGATCATGGGGAGGATGTGAAGTGTGTTTAGCTAGACAGAATTAAAATCCACCTTGCCTTCCTACTCCGTCTAAGAAGATTGGAGGTAGAGCCAGCATGGATTAGGATGTTGGCAGCAGTGGCAGTGAGCATGACTTTCTGGGGGCCTCTGTGTTAATGGGGCAGTAAGTTTACTTTGAGTTTTAGCCAGAACTTTAAAGGAGCTGTTTAGGGTGCTGAACATATTTTGGGGATGGGGTTGATTACCTCACAGGATGCTACCAGCTGCCACTATCCACGGGTACAATATAATAAAACCTGACCAGGAGTGTCACTGTGATACTTTTACATGACTACCCATATCGATCATATTCTGTGACACCTAACTCTTGCCGTGCCAGTCTGCTGTAACAGAAACGGGTAGAAAGCAGTCCTATATATGCCCACTCAGAAGTAAGTAATTCCCATGGAACTTAAACTCTGTGTGTGTGTGTGTGTGTGCATGCGCACGCGTGCATACACACATTGCCAAATATCACTCAGCTAAGTTCTCAAGCCAGTAAACAATGAAACCATCATGAAAATAAAAGCATAAATATAGTATCAATTTAAAACACACCAATGAACAACATCTTATTTGAGTTAAGACACCAGCAGCAATGTAAACATCTAACCAGCACATTCCTGCTGACACATGCAGGGAGATGTATCAACAAAACCTCACTCCCAAAATTCTGCTGAAACAGATATGTTTTAATAAACCAAACTTCTGACCTGAAAAATCAATCCTGACAGGCATATTTGGGAACAGAATTCTACAGAGAAAATGCTGCCACCACCACCACAGCCCAAAAATGGGGGGGGGGAATAATTCTGCTGGCTGGCCTGTGCAGAAAGCCTGCGTTTGCCTTGTTTGTTTGCCCTGTCACCACCACCAAATTGGCCTTAAAAACAAAACAAAACAAAACAAAAACTCCAACCAGTGCTCACATTCATGTTTCTGGCAGTGTGCAAGTCATTATCTTTGTTGCTCCGTTGTTTTCAACACAGTAATATGTAATGTGAAGAAGTGTGATAATGGGTACTCCCCATTGTCCAGCCAACAAAGCTGAAGGGGCTAATTTCCTTTCCAGGTAAACAAGGGGGTCTTGAGGTGTTGGGTTTAAGTTACATTTTTTGGGGTCAGCATCACAGAAGGACATCAGAGACCATGAAAGCAATTGCCCAAAGAGGAATACTAATTGGGTAGAAGTGTAGAAGCTATAAAAGGGAGAGGTTATAAAAGCCTGAAGACATCACAAGGGAGAAACAAAGAGAGACAAAGGGCTGGTTGCAGGTTGGGCAAAGCTTGTTTTATTGTTCCCCTCCTGCTTCTGGTGGTGGTGGGGCATTGTAACTTCTAGTCCAAGGATGGAGTGACTGCAAGGGTGTGTGTGTGAGACTGCTTTGCTCCACTCTAGCTAGCAGAAAATGGAAGCAGTAGGGAACTGTTTTCCTTCATTTCTTAGTTTGAGGTATATGAGAGCAAGTTTGCTTCATTTCTGCAGCTGGCTTTCTTTCCTTTTCTGGTTTGAAAGACAAAAGACTTGTATTTTCCTTTGTTCTCAGTTCATCGTGATCTGTGGGAGGGACAGCTTCTCTCTACTAGAAGGGAGGGGCTGCTTTCAGCTGGAAGGGAACCCTGCTGTGTCTCTCAGGTGGATAGGCTGGCTTGGCAGCCAATGGCGTGTGGCTTAAAAGAGAGAGGGGACAGTGCAAGGTAGAGAATGGCTTGACACTGTGGTGGTTGAGGAAACTGTGGGAAGGATAACTTCAGGTCTCTCTCTGTTTTGCTTTCCTTTATTCCACTCCCTTTCTGGACAAAAGATTCTCAAGGTGCTTTTTTTCCTTTGGTAAAAGCTGACACACTGAACATAGATAGGCTAGCTTTGGTGTGGCAAATCGGTGTGGCAGTATGGATACTGATAATATAGTCTCCTCATTTCTGGGAATTGCTGCAGAGATTAGGCAGTGATGTCACATCTGAGCAACTCAGTGCTTTTCTGGTCAAGGAGGTCAAGAGACTAATAATAATAATAATAATAATAATAATAATAATAATAATAATAATAATAATAATAATAATTTATTTCTATCCTGCCTCTCCCCATGGACCGAGGCGGCGAACAACAATAAAACATTAATTACATTAAAAACATTAAAAACATACCCAATCCTCCTCACCCAACAACTCATCTAAAACCAACCCCCTAAAACACACAACAATTAGCAATTAACAACAATCAACTGACTATTAGAAGAACAGCAAGACAGTTGGTGGGAAGCAGTGGAGTACTAGTCTGGGAAGGCTTGTTGGAAGAGAGCAGTCTTGACTGCTTTTTTAAAGAAGTCAAGACTGGCAATATGCTGGGTCTCCTCCAGCAGGCCATTCCATAACTTGGGAGCGATAGAAGAGAAGGTCCTCTGGATAACTGCAGCCAACCTAGTTCTGACTGGCTGCAGTAAATTCCTCCCAGAGGACCTTAGTGTGCGGGGCAGATTATATGGGAGAAGGCGATCCCACAAGTAGGCTGGGCCCAAGCCATGAAGGGCTTTAAAGGTAATAACTAACACCTTGTACTGTGCCTGGAAACTAATAGGCAGCCAATATAAAGACTTCAGAATTGGTGTTATGTGGTCAGTTTTAGGTCTACCAGTGACCAACCTGGCTGCCATATTCTCAACTAATTGAAATTTCTGGACTAAGCACATGGGTAGCCCTATGTAGAGCGCATTACAGAAGTCAAGCCGTGAAGTTACCAGCGCATGTACCACTGTTTTTAGGTGTTCCAAGTCCAGGAAGGGACGCAGCTGGTGTATCAGCCGAAACTGATAACAAGCACTCCTGGCCGCCGCATCTATTTGAGCTGTCATCTGAAGCGGCGAGTCCAGGAGCACCCCCAAGCTGCGGACACAGTCTTTCAGGGGAAGTGTGACCCCGTCTAAAACTGGTTGACAAACCTCCATACTGGGCTAGGGCCCTTAACAGCGAGTACCTCCGTCTTATCTGGATTCAGCTTCAGTCTGTTTTTCCTCATCCAGTCCATTACTGCTTCAAGACATTCGTTCAGAGGCGAGATGCCACCCTTAGTTGATGCTATTATCTGAGGCATGGAGAGATATATCTGGGTGTCATCAGCATACTGATAGCACCTTGCTCGATACCTCCTGATGATCTCTCCCAGTGGTTTCATGCAGATGTTAAATAGCATTGGGGACAGGACAGCGCCCTGAGGGACGCCAGATTTAAGCTCCTTTTTCGAAGAGCAGCTGTCCCCAAGCATCACCATCTGGTATCTACCTGAGAGATAGGACTGGAATCATTTAAGTGCAGTGCCCCCGATCCCCAACCCTCTCAGGCATTCCAGAAGGATACTATGGTCTATGGTATCGAAAGCCTCTGAGAGGTCCAAGAGTACCCACAGGGTCACACTTCCCCTGCTGATACCTAGGTGAAGATCATCCACTAAGGCGACCATGGCAGTCTTGACTCCATATCCTGCCCTGAAGCCAGTTTGAAATGGATCTAGATAATCTGTTTCATCCAAGACAGCTTGGAACTGAAGACCAAAAGCCCTCTTGATCACCTTGCTTAAAAATGGGAGATAGGAGACTGGTCTATAATTATTCATATACAGGGGATCTAGGAAGGGCTTTTTTAGAAGCGGCCGTATAATCGCTTCTTTGCCCTCCCTGAGGGATTGTGATAATGGAGCTTCCCATTATCTAGACTTAGCTAAAGGGGGATACTTCCCTCTTCAGATAAACCAAGGGTTGATGAGGTGTTGGGATTAGATTACATTTTACTGTGGGTTAGCATCATAGGTCACAGGGTGAGAACTGACCAATCAAAAGGTAAGAGGTGAGCATCTTCGGGATGCTTCGAGATGCTTCCAAGGAGAAGTTATAAAACTTCTTGGGAGACCATGTAGTGGAGAGAGAGAACAAAGGGATAACAAAGAGAACAACAAAGGAATCTCCTGTGGGCCAGTAGCAGACTGCAGGCTGTAGACCTCACCTCCTGGCTTCATTCCTCTTAGAACATCTAAGCCTGTGAACCAATGTGAGTAACTAGAAATAGTTATCTAGTCACGTCAGGGACTTTTCTGTTATTTTGGAGGCTGGCTGATCTAAAGAATGCATCTGTGCTTTTATATCTGTTTTTGTAACTACTTGTAACTAAGTGTGCCTGGGAGGGAGGAGCCTCCCATGTATGTTATTGCCTTGTTCATTTGCATGCCTTTAATAAATACTTTCTGTAAAAACCCTGTTTCTCTCCTTCCCACACCAACGCTAGATAGAACTTTCTCATCCAGAAGTGGGGGGGGGAGATCCTTAAGCTTAGGGATTGACATGTACTGGACAGCATCTTATTGTGCTGTCCAAGTGTCCAGAATTCAGTGGGTGGTGGCAGCGAAGATTAATTAACAACTAAAATTAATAACATGCTGGAATCTACATTCCAGTATCACTGGGATGCATTAATAACGTATCTTAAATGGGTCTTAATTGCAACTCCTCCCTGGACGACCAGCCATGAAGGGCAGGGATCAAGAGGGTAAGTTGTCTTTCTTATATTTCCAAGGAGCTTGTCTACATCCTCTGTACTCACTGACTGAAACTGATCCAATTTAATCCTGTTCACGGAGTCGCCGGACACTTCATTTGTAACCTCTGCTATAACACTGGCATCCAAGTCGGCTCTTATCTGAGAGATTTTAACTGTGAAATGATTATTCAAATCATCACAGCAAGCTACACTAGGTTCTAACAGCGAGTTCAGGGGAGTGGGTAGCTGAGTCAGATCCCTTACCACCCTGAACAGCTCTGCTGGACGAGAAATCGCAGACGCAATACATGCAGAGAGGAAAGTCTTCTTCGCTGCATCTATTGCCACTCCATAGGAATGAAGGAATTCTCTATAGCGTGTCCTGTCAGATAAGAGTCCAGATTTCCACCAGTTGCGCTCTAGTCGTTGTCTGACCTGCTTCATATTCTTGAGTTCTACTGTATACCAAGGATTACAATTTGAAGCAGGCTAGAAAGGACTCTTGGGAGCAATCGTGTCAATAGCCCTAGTAAGATCACAATTCCAGGTATTAACTAGGGTTTCAACAGGATCACCGGCGATACCAACCATAAGACCCTCCAGGGCTTCCTGGAATCCAGTAGGTTCCATTAACCTTCAAGGGTGGACCATTCTAATAGGTCCACCACACCTGCAGGGGTGGATAGCAGTCATAAGTCTAACCCTGACCAGGAAATGATCTGTCCATGACAAGGTGGTAGCATTTATTATCTCCACCCACGGCTGTGCCTGTTCTGTACTGAAGACCGCATCGAGGGTATGACCTGCACAATGTGTTGGCCCAGAGACTAATTGGGATAGGCCCATGTTTGTCATGGATGCCATGAACTCCCGAGCCACACCTGTCAAACCTGTCAAATGGGATATTGAAGTTGCCCAGAACCAAAAATCTGGGCGGCTCCAACACCAACTCCGACACCAGCTCTGTCAGCTTGGCCAGGGAGTCTGATAGGCAGCGGGGTGGTTGGTAAACTAACAGAATCCCTAGACTATCCCTTGCCTTCAGGCTCAGGTATATACACTCAAAGCGGTCAGTTTTCTGGGCAGGTATCCTGGTCAACGTAAGATTGTCTTTATAAACCAAGGGCACTCCGCCCCCCCCGCCCACTTCCCCTTACCTGCTCACTGACAGAGTACCCGGCTGGCAAGGCCTGGACCCAAGTTGTACCACTATCGTCTTCCAGCCAGGTCTCTGTAAAGCATGCCAGATCAGCTTCTTCATCCTTTAAAAGATCATGGATGATATGGGTTTTCTTTTTCATTGACCTGGCATTGCACAGGAGCAAGGAAAGGTTCTGTGGGTGGTTTGGTTCGCTCTCCAGACACCTTGGGGTAGCAGGGCGAACAGAAGGTGAGATAGGTATTAAACATCTATCTCTCCTTCCCCTGTAATGACATTTCACCCTGCTATCACCATATCTCCCTTTGCCCAGCACAATATGTATTGTTGCTCCCCGTTGTTCATCTATAACATCCAACCTCCCCCCATCATGAGAAAATACCCCCTGCTTGCTCACACCCCCACCCACTCCTACCCCCTTCCTTCCTCCCTCTCTTAATTATAAAATCAGGGAGGAGGGTGTGGCCAACAACAGTAGATGCTGCCTTTGATGTTTCTTGCTTCCTTCCACTGTCCATCCCCATTACAGAGACAGAGGAAGCCTCTGGTGTTCTTCTCCCTTCTCCTGTCTGTCCCCTTTTACAAGAACAGGCAGGAGAGCGTGGCCAGCAGCAGCAAAGAGCCTTTGGTGTTCTTCTCCCTTCTCCTAGAACTGCTTCAGTCATCCAAAAGAAGCCTAGGGACTGCCTTGCAATAGGGGGCACCCCCTGTAATGGCTCAACCCAGAAGGTATCCATCTATAAAAATGCAGATAATTTTGATTCCTTTATCATCATGTTACCACAGTTTCTAGCCCAGACTTGTGGGATATTAGATATCATTTGATATCAATAATTTGGCCTTCTTTACCCCTTCCTCTCCATGTGCTTGCGAGGCCCCTGGACAAGCACACACACAGGCACAGCCGACAATAGATGAAACATTCCAAACAAATACAGGCAAGCCAGAAATAGCTGGACGGCCGCTTTAGGAGACCTCAAGGCAAGTACCACATTATGTATGCACGTTACTTACAAAGGACTCCCTACCCCGAGCAGGCAGCTTGACAAGCCGAATACTCAACTGTCAAGCACTCTGCGTTTGCATACTGGCTACTCTATTGGCAACTCTGTCCTAACTCAATCGTGCAAAATACTGACCTTTCGGAGGCTTTGTCTCCAGCCCGAAACCCATTGTTATCCCCGGGAACAGACTAGCCTACGGCCACATTTTCCCCTATAAGACCTCCTGACTTTGAGCTCTTCCTCGGATCACTCGTGGCTTCCATCCCACCTTGCTGTTGCTTCATTCGACGAGCCTTCCCCTCAGCTCTTCGTGCTGAGAATCTCCTTTGCTACGGACCTTTTTCTTCAGACTACCCGGACTTCAGGACAGGTGTAGTATCTTCCATACAAAACCTCCTCTTAAAATCCCTCTATCCAACTCCACCTTTACTTCTATAGATCCTTGTGTGAGTGTGTTGCATACACATGTTTGACTGTATATCAATAAAAACAACAATTATTATTTACTTTTGTTTGCTCCTTGACTCGGCCTGACCCCGTAGACATTGGGTAAAAGATCTCGCTACATTGCCCTGCCTCTCGTAGTGCTAGCTTGTGCTCTTTGCTAATTCCCAACTTTGCAATATTTGGAGCACATTTAGGTGTCCCTCAAATCAGGGTAACAATCATCTTTAAGAGAGCACACACACACAATGGTGTCCCAGAGGATCAATACATGCATGAACATGATCTCAACTCTCAAATGCCACCACCATCACCACTATCACCAAAAAGGAGAGGGAGGTGGTAAAAGTAACTGCTGGCTGGCCTGTGTTTGCCCTGTTTTTCTGCCCCACTGAATTGACTTTCAAAAAATTTAATTTAAACTGGTTGTTGAATCTATTGGTTCCCTATCTGTCCAAATCATCTGTAATTTCTCTCTGTTTCTTTTTAAGGTGATGAACAGGGAAGGGTTTAGCAATGACAAATCACAGAGAACGTGTCTGGATAAAATCCAGAACCAAGCTATTTCTGAAAATCTGTCTGACTAAGTCCAGAACAAACCCATGATACTCACACCTTCCTATCAAAGTAATAAAACTGCTTTTCAAAATAATTGTTTTAGTGATTCTACAGTCAACATTGGCAAGTTGTAGAGGATTTATTGAACTTATTGTTATAATATTTTTTTTTATTCTATTGTTAGCCCATCAAAATTCTTCCAAAATGTAAGAGAATATATGGCTTTCATCTTATATCTTGGGTATCTTGTATCTTGCAACAACCTTGTAAGAGTGGGTTAGTATGTGAGGCAATAATTGTCTCAAGACCAAAATTCTTGAAAATTTGAGCCTGCTTGTCTCCAGTCCTAGACAGAGCTTAAAAATGTTACTCTTTTGCCCTGCAGCTCCCAGAATCCCACAGCCAAGAGGGTCACTAGCTTGGGGGAGTTCCGAAGCTGTAGCCCCAAAAAATAAATTTCCCAAGCTCAGTTTCTAATCCAACATTCTAACCAGAGTCCACACTGACTACCTGCTTTGACAAATGCTTCAGTATATTTTCTATAGCATGGTAGAAGCCAAGTCCTGTTTTCTGCTGCTCCACAGACTAGAACATGAACTAATGGGTTCTAATTAGAAGAAAAGAGATTGTACTTAAGCATTAGAAAGAACTCTTTTTACTGTAAAAGCTGTTAAACATTGGAATACATTGCCCCAAAGTGTGATGGCCTCTCTATCTCTAGAGATTTTTAAACAAAGGTTGGGTGAACATCCTTCAGGGGAACTTTAGTTGCATATTCCTGCATGGCAGGAGGTTGGACTGAATGACCCTTGTGGTGCCTCCCAGCGCTAAGTTTCTATGATTCTAAGACCATTTACCAATCTTAAATTTATCGAATTATTTATGACTGTGGATTATACTTTCCAGATCATGCTTAATGATTCCATATTGATTCACCTCATTGGTCATATTTTGATATAACTGTCTGGTAATCTGCTTCTCCAGTGCACAGTGGATTATGGGGGTAGATGGATGGGGGGACAGGAAGACTCTAGCTTCTACAAATACTGGCCTCCAGTAAAACTCAGAACTGCTTAGATTATTCTTGTCTTCACACTATGCCTGTTCCCTTTTCTCCTCCTAGTTACCTCTGTGATCTCCATTATGAAATGGGATAATGGTAACAGTTCCTTGCAGTTCTCAGTTTGCCAAGTCTGAAAGCACATTGTCAGACCAGAAGAGAAACAATGGCCTCCAGAGAGGAAGCAAAAGCTAGTCTAGACAGACCACAATGTGAATAAAAGGGTTTTCTTTTCTTTTTTAAAAAAAGGGTTGCAATAAATGGTCAAAGACACATTTCAAATCTCCCAAATGCTAGGAACAGCCTGTGTAAATAAAGGAGAATAGTTTTGTTCTATCTCAGTCAGAGGCTTGAAACTATAAAGTTCACAGTAAAAAGGGGGAGTCATAATCATGGAAGACAAAACAGATTTCCCAGTACTTTTTCTGGTCTGCAGAACCCCAGTTTATATTACATAGCAAAATATGACCACATTGTTACCCTAAAATCATGGTACCCCACAAGGTCCTCTATCAGAACCAGTGATCAAATGTAAAAATAGGGAATTAACTAAATCAAATTAAGACTATTACAAGAGGAGAGGTAACTGCAGGATCTTTCCCCCTGTGTTTTATGGGGTCACTGCTAAAGACAACAGCCAGAAGACTTATAGTTCAATTTAAATGTGTTTTACTGGGGGGAAATATACATGCATACATGCAAAATAGTCACACGCACAAGCAATCACACAGGGGTAACTGAAAAGAAAGGGAGGTAAAATGGATAACAGAGATAGAAGGGATTGGATTATAATTACCATCTAGAGAGAAGCAGAAAAGGACAAAATGGCTCCAGCTTGCACCCAAGGACAGCACTGATCAAAAATCAGTGTGACAAAGAGGATCCCTGAAATCAAAATGCTGTGCTGAGGGACCTAAAATGGGAGGTCTCTTATACCCAAAAACCTGCCCCAAAGACACGAGGTGTTGATGACTTTCTGCCTGGGTAAACAATGAGGTTTTGCAGGTTTGACAAAAGGTGGCCAGAATGAGTTGATGTTTTTAATGTCTGAAGAAGACAAGTTGATTATTTCAACATGTAGGTGAGAAAAGGGTTCATTACTGTCTGTGTTTGAAGACAGAGTTGTTGTGTGCAGCCTTCGATAGGAAATGCACACAGCAGGGAGTTTTGCTCTTCTTTTTCTGAGTTTTATGACAGGAAAAAAAAGTGGAGAAAAGTTTACTAAGGGTCTTTCCTTAGTACGTGAGTCTTGATAGGAAATGCACCCAGCAGTTTTGCTCTGCTCCGAGCTAGGCTATTGTTCTCATAGAAAGGATTAACTAGTGCCATTAAATCATGCCTTCCTTGCTAATTCTTCAGTGAACCTATGACATGGGTCATATTAAGTCTTTTTACCCTGCTACCCAACCAACGTGCTTCTCCATATGGCTTCTAGTCTAAGTATATATTATTTATATTTTATGCCAATTCAACATATCGACACAGCCCAGTTACAACACAGAAGTTTTCCTACCTTAAAAAAGCTGGATGAGTGTTCAAACACTGTCGGTCCCATGAATGAGTGTTGGTGTATGCTCCTGCTAGTGGGTTTGCTCTATTTAGGCTTCCATCAGTCCTCTATATTTCTTCAGGAACCCAAGGGCAGTTGTTGTACCCAGAGATTTAAAGCTGTAAAGTGAGAATGATCTCCCCACATACAGAAATTTGGGGAGCATTCATAAACTCTCCCCTAGGCAGACCCAATGAAATGAGAACTGCCCATGGAAGTAAAACAAAAGTAGCCTTTTCAGAGAGAGTTTGGAAATTGATTTTGGTAACTGATTTCACACATCAACAGTAATAGACCACTGTAGAAATCTGAAAGATCTGTATCGCCTTACAATAGCCCTTTGAAAATTTAGAGCAAGGGTCATGATTTGCATCTTTCTGGATTCTATTACATGCTATCCCATTCCCTGTAGACAGTATCACAATCCCAAATTTCTTTACTTCTTTACTTCTTTTGGTGATAGTAATCTATACATTATTTTATAAAAATTCTCTACAAATCATAACTTAAAGTAAATTTTAAATGTCTTGTCCATATCCTTTCCCATTATTCCAACTGAAAATTGATGGCCAATGTTTTGTCACCATTTAATCATACAATCTTTCACTTATTCATCCTCTGTCCCTAATTTGTCCCCCCTCCCACAAAATAAGTTATAACATCACTCAGAACATTTCTCTATCTGGCTGCTTAAGAAGCCAAACAATAGATCCTATCAATTTCACAAGAAAAATCTTTTATGTAAAATTTCAAAAAGTCAGCCAGAGTTTTAGAAACTTTAGGTAAGTATTTTCACCTTGAGTTTCTGGACTTCCTCTTATTCTGAAACATTTCTCTCTTTCTCTAACACAGCCATGGCATTTACATTCTGTCCCTGTTCCACACTAACTTTTCAGTCACATTTTCAAGTTTCTGTGTTCTCTCTGCCAAAGTATCCATTTTATTATTAAGCTGTTTGACCTCTCTTGTTATTAGATTTAAAGATCCTATTATATCTTTTTTTATTCTATATTTTTTATAAAGCATAAAACAGAAAATTACAAAGTATCATGTCTCAATTTTACAAAGTTTCATCTTAATACATTTAAAACATTGCTTATTTCCATATTCACATACATGTTTCTTATAATACTTCCCCTCTTCCCAGATATGATCTATTGTTTCTTTCTATTTAATCTGTGATCACTTAAATCATACTCAAACATGTTGACTGATCTCCTTCAGATACATCAACTGATTTAATTGTTAATAATTTTTTTTATCAAATCTCTTTAGAAGCCTTCTACTAATATCTATTACCATAACTTTAGATACTTGTTTCAATATACTTCTTAATCAGACTCAAGTTGATCATTCTTTTTTCTTTCGAGTCGTTTCTCATTCTAGCAGATATCTCTTCCATTAAAACATATTCCTGTATTTTATCTAGCCACTCCTCTATAGATGGACTTTCAGATCTCTTCCAATATTGTGCCCATAGAATCTTTGCAGCCGTAATCATATATAATACCGCTATTTCATATTGCCTATTTTCTTTGTCAATTTGATGAGTCATGTTCAATAAACACAATTCTGGTGTCAATGGAAGATCTATTTGTAATATAGATATCATAGTTCTATTTATTTTTTTCCAAAATCTTATTGCTTTCGGGCATGACCACCACATATGGAAGAAAGTTCCGTCAGCTTGCTTACATTTCCAACAAGCTTTCTCCTTCAGTGAATACATCTTGCTTAATTTGAGAGGGTCAAGATACCATCTGTACAACATTTTGAAATAATTTTCTTTTAAATTTTGTGCGAATGTAAATTTATTTGTCAATTTCCAGCTTCTTTCCCAATTTGTCAACTCTATTTGATGACCTATATTCTGAGCCCAATTAATCATTGATTCTTTCACAGTCTCCCCTTCGAGTTCTCGAGCTAATATCAGTCTATATAGGTGGGATGTCAAATGGTCTTTTTGTTCAAACATCAATTTTTTCCATTCATTTAAATGTGAAGTGATTTCTATACCTTCAAGCTTTAGATCAATTTTTGCCCTTTCTTTCAATTGTCTGTACGAAAACCATTGACAAACCCATCCTTCTTGTTCTAATTCCTCTCTCGTCTTGATACGTTGTCCGCTATTATCTTTAATAATCAAACCACCATATCTTAACCACTTTGGCACTGAATCTATCCATTTCACTTGAAAAGCTTCTTGGGGGGATACCCACCAAGGTATTTTCATATATAGTTTATTTTTCCACACTCTCCAAATTTCGTACAATGACCGTCTAATATAATGATTCAAGAAAGTCTTATCAACTTTTGTTTTTTGATACCATAAATATGCATGCCGACCAAATTGTAGATCACTTCCCTCCAAATTTAGCAGTCTGTCATTCTTTAAAGTCAGCCAGTCCCTCATCCAGGTCATCCCATTAGCCATATAATATGATTTCATATCAGGGAGACCGAATCCTCCTCTTTCTTTACTGTCAATTAGAATTCTCCATTTGATCCTTGGTTTTTTGTCTTCCTATATAAAGGAAGTTATGTCTTTTTTCCATTCTCCAAACACTTCCAATTCGATATAATTGGAAATTTTGAAACAAATAGTTCATCTTAGGTAGCACCATCATCTCTATCGCCGCAATTCTTCCTAATAACCATAATTTTAGTTTCCGCCAATTCTGAAGATCTTTTTTTTATCTCATTCCATTTTTTAACATAGTTATTTTCAAAAAGTTTGTTATTTTGTTTTGTAATATCAATTCCCAAATATTTAACCTTTTTTTTCAGCTTTAAATCCTGTAATTGACTCAATCTTTATTATTTCTTCTTTCCTCATGTTTTTAGTCAAGATCTTTGTTTTCTCAGTGTTAATTTTGAAACCCACCAATTCGCCAAATTCCTGAAACACCTCGAACATCTTCTTAATCCCAATCTCAGGATCTTCAATAAACATAACAAGGTCATCTGCGTATGGTTTTAATTTGGTCTCATATCCTTTAATTTTTATGCCTTTTATCGATTCTTCTGATCTTATCTTCCTCAAGAGCACTTCCAACACCATTATAAACAATAATGGAGAAAGAGGACATCCTTGACGTGTTCCTTTATTTATTTCTATTGGGTCACTCTTCTCACCGTTTATCAATAATTGAGCTCGACTATCTGAGTATATTGATCTGATCCAATTCAGGAAGTTATCACCACAATTCATTTTCTCTAGGAGGTCAAACATAAATTTGTGATTAACGTTGTCAAAAGCCTTTTCGGCATCTACAAAAATCAAAGCGCATTTCCTTTCATTGTGTTTCTCATAAAACTCTAAGATGTTAATCAGAGTTCTTGTATTATCTCTTAAATATCTTTTCGGTAAGAATCCACTCTGATCTTGATGAATTATTTTCTGTAAGATTCTTTTGAGTCTCTCTGTGATTATATTGGCGAATATCTTGTAATCTGTATTTAAAAGCAATATCGGTCTGTAATTAGATGGTTCCATTGGATCTTTCCCTTCTTTAAGTATCAGGGTTATGTTTGCTTGCTTCCACGAATCAGGTTTCCCTTTAATCTTGATTTCATTAAACATCTTCCGCATTGGTTCAGATAGTACATCCTGAAAAACCTTATAGTACAACCCTGAGAATCCATCTGGTCCCGGCGCTTTCCCAATTCTTATTCTCTTTATGGCTTCTGTCACCTCCATACAAGAAATACTCGCATTAAGATTAGTCTTATCTTCCTCAGAGAGCTTTACAATATCTTGTTTTTCCAGAAAGTCTTGTACCTTCTTCTCTAGATTACTTTTCTGATCCTTCTGATATAAATTTTTGTAATATTTATGAAAAATATTCATTATAGTTCTCTGATCTGTAGTTGTATCCTTTTCAGTCTTAACTTGTAGGATTAAGTTTCTTTCTCTTCTCTTCCTCAATTTAAATACCATCCACTTCCCAGGTTTGTTTGCATTTTCAAATTCTCAAGTTTTAATGTTCTTAATTTCTTTTCCATGTCATCCATATTCTGATTTTGTATTTCCAATTGTGTCTTTTTAAACTCTTTTCTCCACTTTTCATTACCCGGATTTCTTTCAATCTCCTCTTGTATTGTTTTCAACCTAAGTTCCAATTCTTTTATCTTTTCCTCCTTTTTCTTCCTCCATTCTTTGTTCCACTTCAGAGAGACCTCGCATTACCGCTTTTCCGGCCTCCCAGATCGTTTTACTCGTTACTTCCTCATTGTCATTTTCTTTAAAGTAATATTTTAGTTCTTTCTTGGCTTTTTTCAGATAAAACTCATTTGTTAGAAGTTGATCATTTAATCGCCAGCTTCGGTATTTGCTTACTCTATTCATTCTAAGTTCAAGCTTTAACGGGTTATGATCTGAGATAATCCTGGGTCAAATTTCCATATCTTTAACTGCCACCTGTAACGTTTTCGAGATTAGAATCATGTCAATCCTGGACATGGTTAAATGTCTATCAAAGTAGAAGGTAAATCCCCCTTTATCATGTAAATTCCACCAAATGTCTATCAAAGAGAAAGTGTCTTTCATTCTGAAGAACGATTTGGGCAGGTTGCCTTTTCCTCTTTTGCCTTTTTGATTGCATGTTCTGTCTTTCATTTGATCTATCATACCATTCAGGTCTCCCATCACTAAAACATCTGCCTGATTCTTCTCCATAATGTATTTATCCATCTCTTCTTCCAGCTTCTCATAAAAACTGCCTTTGTTTTGCAATGGAGCATATATTCCTACTAATAGTATAATTTTCCCGGGGAATTGAACTTGTACCCCGAGATAGTGACCGTTTTTATCTTGAAATATTTCCTCCGTGGGAAATTTATGATTAACGTATATTGCCACTCCTCTTTTTTTCTTTTGATACACTGAAACATAACATTTACCCAATCTTGGGTTTTTCAAGAATTTAATGTCTTTTTCTCTAATTTTCGTTTCTTGTAAACAAACAATATCAAGTTTCTGTTTTTCTAAGTGATGAAAGACCTGTCTTAATTTGTAATTAGAATTGAGTCCTTTAACATTCCAGGAAATACAATTCACTGCCATTATCCTTTTATTTTATTTTAATCTTATCTTACTCAGTCTTCGTCTTCTGTTCTTTCTTCTCCAGTGTCTGAACTCTTATGCTCTATATCTTGAACTTCTTGATCTTCTTCTTGATCTTGTTCTTGTTCCAATTGTAGTTCTTGTTCTATTTGTTCTGGCTGTTCTTCATCTTCTGTCTCTTCTTGGTTCTCGACTCTTATATCTTCTCCCATTTCCCCCTGTTTGCTGCTTGAGTACTTATTCCTTCCCTCCATCAACTTTCTAATCTTCCTAATAGCATCTTCCATTTCTTCAGGAACCGAACATCTAAATCTTTTAAAGTTTATTGTATATGATAGACCACCAGTTCTTTCCCATTTATATCTTATGTTATATTTTTGTAATAACGAAGTCAAATTTCTGAATTCCTGTCTCGCTTTCAACGTTTGAAATGGGATATCTCTGAATACTTTCTGTCCCATCAATGATCAATTTTTCTTGGAAGTTTTTCTGTAAAACTTTTTCCTTCATCTTCGTTCTTGTAAAACAAATCAGGATATCTCTAGGCCATTTCTTTTCTCTTGCCGTTTTTGAGCTTATTCTGAACATTTTATCAATTTCAGATTCCATTCTCTCTTCTGATATAGCTATATATGCAGCCAGATCTTCTGTAATCCTGTCATAAATATTTTCTCCCGCTCTCTCTTCCAAACCTCTCAGTCTCAAACACCTCTTGCGATATCTTAGTTCTTGAAGTTCTAATTCTCTTAATGTCTGTTGAATCCTTCAGCAATCTCTTTTTCCTCGCTTTCTCCTTGTTTTATGCGCTCTTCCATCTGTCTAACTTCTATTTGCATTGTCTTTACATCTTTATTCAATTTCTCCATTTTCTTGTTTATACCTTCCATCTCTTTCTTCAAATCTGTTCTAATTTCCATTCTTGTGACTTTCAATTCCTGTCTTATCTCTTTCTTAAAGTTTCCCATCTCCTTTCTGAAATTTTTGAGTTCTTCCAATATTTGTTCTCCAGTCCCTGTCATCTGTCCAGAACTTGATATCTGTAGAGGTTGTTCTATGGAGGGTCTCCTTTCCACCACTAACTGAGATTGGGTATATGCTGCAGTCCTTTTTCTTGTTGCCATTTTATAGTGTTTAGGTCACATACATTCAACAATATCTCAAGCTTTATATATTGATATATATTGTTATATTAAACAAGCTCTAGTGAGTCTATATTATGATATTTATCTTAGAGACTTTACCTATATAATAAACTCAAAATACTTATCTATGTTTCCAAAATTTACAGTAAGAAAAGAAGAAACAAGAAAAACAAGCAAGGAAAAAAAATTAGTGAAGATAAATAGTTACTTCCACAATCAATTCTTCTCTATAAACAAGTCTTCAAATAAATCCTTATCTTCAAATGACTTAAGAAATGATTGGTCTCTATTATTTCTCAAAATGTCAATTTAACTATAACTATTTCTTTATAGTGCTTCTTAACTCAATCCAATATAGTATTACTCTAGCAGCATAGTATTGTGTAATACAGATGAAACCCACAAGAGAGCACAATTTCACCTTTTTTCTTTCAAATCCCTTATTTATATTAAATCAAGGTTGCTTCACTTTAACAACCGACCTTCAATCTTCTTAAGCTATTAAGACATATTCAAGGTCTGTCATCACAGTCCACACTCTCACACCGTCCCTTACAATCCAGAACTTTTGTTTGCAATCTAATGAAACAGTTTCAAAGTAAATGTCTCATGGACTAGTTAGGAGCAAGAACATTACATGAATTATTAATATCCAGCCACATGGGAAAACGGAACAGAATCAAATTTAACCATTATTACCACCCCAATGCTCAGAAACTTTACTAAGCCCCTAAACTCTCACTCTTTCTCTTCTTTTAAGCTCAAACTCAAATTTATGAGCTTCTTCTTAAAGGTATCGCTGACAGCAGCCTCTTCCCGATATCCTCAAGATTCTGCTAGCGTTGCCATTAGACTCTCCTTTCTCTGTCCAGCTTCAGATTCTTCCAGTCTCTCTTTTATTTCGAGTCCCCAGTTCTTATCTTTTCACTCAATCTTCCAGTCTTCCGATCTTTCAACAACTTCTTTAGGTCTATAAAAGTTTAAGTCCAATTACCCGAAGTCTCCTACTTATGCGAACCACTTACTTCCATATGCAAACAACTTGCTTCCTTCACAAAACTTTTACATATCCTTCTTCTCTCTTTCAGTATACCCACAGTCTCAGTTGAAAAGTTTATAAGTCCACTCAAACTCCGTCTCCGTCTCAAAAAATCAGAAATCTTTATCTTGGTTTTGTACACCCCACGAAAAGAAAAAAAGAAAAGAAAGTTTATAAATCCACTCCTACTCCGTCTCAAAAATCAGAAGTCTTTATGTTAAGTTTGTAATCCCCACAAGACAAAGTTTATCAGTCCACTCCAATTCCGTCTCACAAATCCGAAATCTTTATGTTAAATTTGTAATCCATATGAAAAGGTTTGTAAGTCCACTCCGACTCCGTCTCAAAAATTAGAAATCTTAGTGTTAAATTTGTAATCCCCACGAGAGAGAGTTTATAAGTCCATACCACCTCCGTCTCCAAAATCAGAAATCTTTATGTTAAATTTGTAATCCTCACAAGAAAAAAAAAGAATGAAGTAAAAAAGGGAGCAAACAGTCAGCAAATCAAAATATCGATATCTCAAATGCAATTAGAGTTCCCTTAAGTTAGCCAGTTAAGAAGTATCCCTTCCACGTACTGTCATCCGTTGTTTCTAAAGAAATATAAAAAGAATTTTTCTTCTCATCCTCTGGACACAGTCATTAAAAGTAGGATCCTTTCTGTATCAGACCAGGGAGAAGTTTTACATCATCCAAAACATATAATACTCACTGTCTCCAATTTAAAAAAAGAGTTTTAGCGTTCCTTCGTCGCAAAAAAGCAGCTACCGAGCAAGGCTGTGGTGTCCCTTCGGCTCCTGGGCGTCTTCAAACCTTCGACACAGAAACCCTGTATCTAGTTGAGACGATTCTCTTCGAGCCCCCTCCGGGACCCCTCTGATCTCCCTTTACCCGGGGAGAAATTAGATCGGCATTTCGCAAAGTTATCTTGCCGATTATGCCTCGCTAGGTGGTTGTGTTTTGACCGGATCGGTCTCTACACGACCGTTCGGTCCACCATTAAACCCGGAAGTCCCCCTATTATATCTTTAAGTTGAGTTTGCAACTGAGTTTTTAGTGTCTTTCCCCATCTAATTCATGTCATCTCTTAGTTCTTTCATAACTTTTCTCATACTTCTAAGCTCATCCAGAATTTTCTGTGTGATATTTCCTTCTTTAGATTGTTCAATAGAAACTTCTCTGTAAGTTTGAGACTTGCATCTGTCTTATAACTCTTGAAGTCATTTTAATTTGACAGCTCACTTAGCAGTTCATTCAGGTGTTCTCTTAAAATTCACCTGTAATCATCCCACTCTGCCACTGGCAGTTGCTAATGTGTTCTGTTACTATCTAGGCAAAGTGCTTTATATTACCAGTCTAAAGGAAGCAACAGAGCAGTCAAAGTTCAAAGAAGGTTCATTTCCTGTTATTTTTCAGATGACCAGGGGGACCTTGAACCCTTATCAGTAAGAAAGATAGTCAAACTCCAATTCTCACAGCATATCCTTGTTGTAAGTCCATTTCAGCTTTAAAAATTAGCACTTATTTTTAAGACAATTCAGCTATAATAAATATTATAGACTAAATTTCTAAAAACCTGCCAGAGTAGAAGCTTGTAGAAAAAAAGGTTTAAAAGACTCTTTAATGATCCAGGCTGTCCACTATTTAAAACACTGGCACTGCTTATTCAAAAAGTTCATAGAATTATCAATATACACAGCAGTCTTACACATAAAGTTTAGATGTTGTTCCTATCAGCTTAGAGACTTCCTTAAGTGTTGAAGCTTGTTTCAGGAATGTTTAAGACAGTGGGCACATGCCACTTGTACTGAGAAACAGCTGCTGCAGCAAGAAGGGATATGATGGCTTTCCCTGTCCCCTCTGATCCTCCGCATCTCTTTGGGTCACCTCACTACTCAGATGGGGAATCTGGACTAATTGGGCACTCCTCTCTTGCCTGGGAGACTTTTCAACCAGTTTCTAAAGTGCTGAACTGGCTCCTTCTCCCTGTCAGCACTCCCTCCTTCAGCAGCACTTGCCAAAAGACCAAATCACACAGTGCCATGCCAACCAGGAAGTCACAGAGACAGCAAAACTTTGTGATATACAAATCAAAATTCAAAGCTGTTCCAGAATAACTGTATTAAAACGTGGAAAGATATTAAGCAAGCCTTACAAAGATGGTCTAAACTGAAACTTTATTAGTCAGAATATGAACCATAAAGACATGTGTTTTACCAAAGATATTGTTTTTGTTCCAGACAGTTCCCATTGTGAGTAATGGGGGTGCATTTAAGCAATGGCATAAAAACATTTCTAAATTTATCTGGCATGGAAGACACTGACAGTAAGAGTCAGGATTTTACAAGATGAAGAGAGAGAGAGAGAGAGGTGGACTTGGGCTTTCTGACTTGAGATTGTATTATCATGTTTGTTTGCTATGATTTAAAGACTGAATTACTCTGAAAAAGGAGACACTTTTGCATTAAGAGTTTTGATCTAAAATGTAGTTGTCATGGATTCTTATGGTATCAAGTAGCTTAAAGCAAATGTTGATTTTAATAAGTGTTACATTAGATGTGCCATATTAAGAATGTGGAATAAATACAGGATTAAATTATGTGCTAAGATGGCTTTATGGAATTTGACACCTGAAGCCTTGTTCAAGAGAGAAATAATTTGTGAAGATAAATGGTTAACATATAGAGATTTGTCATAGGTAGAAAAAGATGAATTTCAAATGAAAACAAGTGAGAAACTGATTCAATAGGGTCATGAGATTTAGTGGTTTGTATGCATTTTAAAATGGATAAAAATTAGTTTTCAAATATCTAAATTGGAATTTTAACAGCAATTGTGTAACGATGGGTATTTGATAGTGAAAATGTATAAGTTATTATTAAGATAAGAGATAGAAGATGAACAAGTAAAAGATTGTATGATTAAATGGGCACAAAATGTTGGTCATAGTATATAGCTGAAACAATGGAAAAATGTGGACAAGAGACTTGAGTTTATGTTAAATTATAATCTTAGAGATTATTTTTATAAAATGATGTACAGATGATATTTAACTTCCAAAAGATTGTCTAAAACATAAAATGGATCTACTAATATCTGTTGGAAATGTAAGAAGAAGGAAGGACTTTTTCATATTGGAGGGATATGTCAGAAAGCAAAGGAATTTTGGATTTTGATACATCAATTAATGGCAGATATTTTAAAGATCCAACTAAATCCTGAGTTTTTCTTGTTGAGACTCTAAAGTGATCAAACAGACAAGTTTGGAAGAATCATATAGTATATGATTACTTTCTCCAGAGATGGAATAATTTAACTATTCCATCTCAAGAAAATTGGATGATGGGCTAACAGAAATGGATAAATTAACTATCTTGAACACAAAAGGATCACTGAACAGATTTAAGACTAATTGGGATGTGTTGACTGCATATTTGCAGTATTGGATATTAGTAGCTTGTAATCAACAACAGAAGTATAGATGAATCTTAGCATTTTTAGGAAGTATATTTACCATTTTACTTTATAACAATCAACTAGGGGGCTGGAAATCTTGTATTTACCTTAACAACTCTGCTTTTATCTTAGTTTAGTTTTGCCTTTTATCCTTTTAATTAGATGTTTTTCTTAGTGTTGTTTGATTAGTGTTACATATTACTTTAGCTGTTGTTTCATGTATTTAAAATTGGTGTTTCAATAAAAATATTATTAAAAATGAAGGTGAGTCTATCTCTGTGAAAGCTCATGTGAAAATAAAAACTAGTTAGTCTTAAAGATGCTGCCATATTTCTTTTTCTCCCCCCGCCTTCATCTTTATGCTGTAAGTATTGTTCACTGTTTATTTGTCATGTTAGATATAGGACTAAAGCTCCTTTCATTGTCTAGCCTCAAATCTTGCATACCTCAGGTCAGTCCTTTTAACTCTGCCCTCAAAAAGCCCATTTCACAGCCAAAGTCCAGCCCTCAATTCTATGCAGAAGACATATGCTCCACTGGCTTGTCCAAATGAGACATGTCTTTTCTGCTACCTTTTGTTTTGGTTGGGGACATTTTGGTTACCCAGTTACACCTCCTGTTAAGTCCAAGATTTGTCTACAACTTTCTATAGTTGTCAGTAGAAAACAGTGAAGATATGCCTAGCAGCAGAAAGTGGCTTCCATCTCCCATTTAGGTCAGACATAGGGTTGAGGTTGGTTTGGATTCTCATCCACAAATTTTGGATAAAAAACACTTATCCAATTGTCAGTCTCCTTCAACTGTTCACTAAAGATACCCCAGATTCAGCACAAAATTGTCTGTAGAAGGCTTGTGCACCTTGCAAAACATCTTGTGCTTTTGATTTGTTAAGATCTGAATCACAAGAAGCAGGAAAACCTGATTTTGTACATTTTGGTGGCAGTGAAAAGGGGAATACAGTTGAAAAAGACACAGAGGTGCCTAGTCTTGTGCTTGAAATGAACTTGATTCATGTGAGTGAGTCCTTGCACAAAATTACAGATCTTTGCTGCAAACAAGAGGTGCCCCAAAGTGAGTTCAAAACTGTATCAGTGACACGATTATCATCCCATGTTACTGCATCTCTTTTGGCTTAAGAGCTTTGGTGTTCAGCAACGCTTGCAATATCCACAACAGTAATTTCACATAAACAGGAGATTGACAGAAGGAATGCTTTAGGGCTCTGAACTAAATTTGGAATCCAGAGCCATTTGTGGGATATCAGTTCACAGTGAAATCCATGGGGTCTGGATTATGTTCTGAAACCACAGCTGCTGGCTTCTCTCCAAAGAACTCCAGAACATCACCCCAAAACACAGGCATGCTCTTGCTGTCCTAAACTTATTGATAAAATGTACAGGCACACCCTTTTCACTTAGGCTCACTCACTGCAAAGGCTAAGTTCCCAAAGGAGGTGCCAAATGAAGGCAGGCCTACATCCTCTTTTGAGGAGTTGTGTTTTCTCTTTCTCATGCTCATGTTCCCAGTCTTCCACTCATGCGCTCTCACACATGTATCTCCCACACCCCTGCCCATCCATAATGTCATGGAAACAAGAACTCCCACCTCCTCCCTTTTCTTCTTTCCGACCTCCATTGTCATCCTACACTGCCCTCCTCAGACTCTTGTCACTCTCCCCAGCTTTGCTGCTCCATGCAGCTGGCTTCCCCTCACATTGCTCATTCCTAATTAATTTTCCCCTCTCTTCTTATACACTCTCCCCCCACCCCTTAACCATGTTTAGTAGATTGCTGGACAGGCTCCAGCCAGCCCCTATCTTTATTTTCTAAGAATGCCTGGAGGCTGGCACTATAAAGCCTTGCCACTCCTGGGAGAAGCATAAATGTTTGATGGAGAGAAATGGAACAAAACCCATTCTGACCCCTCCCACTGAACTCTATTGATTCTTTAGCTCAATGACCTTAAACACAACTACACAAAATGGGCTGGACCCAGTATTCTTTTGGTAAAACACCAGATCTTCCTTCTTCTGCCTTCTTTCTTACAGCCCTTTATATAGCTATATGGGTTTTGAGTATGCAGTGGGGCTGTAGTGGGGAAGGAGGTTGCTCACTCTCCGTTTCTCTGGAATAGTTGTTCCACTAGTGAAACTCTGCTGTTGGATCCTGCCAATTTCTTAAGGTTTTCTCTCAGAATTGCTTAATTTAATGTCCTTATATTGTCAATTAATGCTAGAAGGCTGGTACCAGGAGTTTACCTGGCTAAGAGATTATTTTAGGAATGTAAGGATAAGAAATATAATTTATTTTAAAAATACATGCAAGTTTCTTAATTATTTGTGGTGCTTTGTATCTCTTTTCCTATTTATTTGCACATAGAAACAACAAAGAGTTATAAGAACACCTTATAAACCAACACATTTATTGTGGTATAGGCGCTACCATCTTTCTTGTGGAACAGAATAATATGGCTACCCTTCTGGAAATTGTACTCTCTAGCCAAGGTTGGAGGATAGCTCATTATCTCTGCTCTCTGTCATTCTTAGTTATGTCAGGAGGTACCCAGAAAATGGAAAGGCCCTCTCAAATGACACAAGCCTGTGAAACTGCTTGCTCCATGCAACCAATGGAAGATACTGTGTCTTTTCAATCTTCACCCTTCCTCTTGAAGTAATCCCTGCAAGTGACACAGCAGGAGTTGAATGCCAGAAACAAGATCTCAAAGGCTGTAAAAGTGTGAGTGAAAAATGACATGCACCATGGAAACCGCAGGAAGCAATTCGAGGTTGGCAGAATTTACTTATTCAATCTAGAGTTGGACCAGGACTTTGGAGGGAAACATGCTTCCAAAGAACATCTTAAATTAGAAAATTAGAAATGACACACTTTTTCCCACAGCAAAAAGCTGCTGTGTTGAGTAAGGTCACGTTTTATTTTTATGCTGAGAGAGAACTGTTTAATTTGATGCAAGGCTACATAATGGAAAGTTCTGTTGGAGGTGTTTAGCATGGGAGATGAAGGAGACCAACATCTGCTTTTCATTGGGTGGTGCTTGAAGGGACAATGCTACTGCCAGCTATAACATTGCCTGTTTAGGAGGTCCACAACCAGTAAATGACTAGGCTGAAACAGAAGGAAATGCTTCAAGTAATTCAAAGCAGGTTTGCTCAGCTGTGCATGCAATCTTGATGCAGGCCTGAATGAAATAGGCTTGACCCACTTTAAACAATTGTCCTCATGCTCTTAGTCTACTGTGGCACCCAATGCTATTCTGTTCCACTTTCCCAAGGACAAAATTCTCCTTGGCACTGAAGGAAATTTCCTGCTCACTGACCTAAAGGTAACAGTTTGGTAATTGGCATGCTCTCCAACATTTGATAGATGAAAACTGGGACATGTGTAGTCAAGCAACATCAAGTCAATATGGAAAAAGATATTAATGTGGAAGGGAATTTGAACTAGGAGAGGCTGTGGCAGTTTACTTTTGCCTGAACCTATAGAGGGAAGGACAAGATTCTGCCTCTCTTCTCCGCTCCTCACTGCTGAGTGTAGTCTACATTACTTTGTTCTTTGAACTTAGGTTGCAGCAGTTGAAGTAAGCTGAGGAGAAAGCAGGAAAGTGGGAGAAGGAAAGAGAAATTGCAACATTTTAAAAGCAGTTGAAAAGTGGGACGACAGAGGATAGATGGATCTGCCAGATCAGAACAGCTAAAATATGTCTGCTCTTCATGCAATTCACAACCCTGGAGTGATATTAATACTGGTTTGCTACAAATCAACTTCTAATGTTTCTTGAATGTCCAGGAAAAGCCATTTTTCTCAAGTTCTCATGTTCCTCCACTGTACAAACAGAAGGCTGCTACAAGTTAAATGTGTAGGTCTTGTTTGAAACAAGAGGTTTAACTGGGCCCTGTGCCAGACTTGGTTGGGAGGCTGAATTCAGCTGATGGGGTTGCAAACTTTGAAGGCCTGGAGTAAGGTGTTAGATCAGAAATAGAGCTCTTCCTGCCTGCCTGCCTTCCTTCCTCACAGAGAGATTCTGGTGAATTTTCCTATTAAAAGTCAAGAGGAAATATAGTATAGTGTGTATAGTATATATAATGTGTTAGCAAAGTTTACATATATTACTTTACTGGACAGTAGCTCCCCATTGGACAATGATCGCAAGTGGCAGGGCATTCTGAGAGCTGTAATCCTAGAAAGTAATTTTTGGAAAAGTAATTTTTCTGAGCTCTGCTTATCATGTGAACAGAAAGGTCAGGCAAACAGCACTAGAATTGGTAATTAAATATCCATGTGTTAAGTGGATATTGCTGATACCCTGCCCTGCTCTTTCTCTGCTTTGTTGTTCTCCTTGAATAATTTAATTACATGCACTGTGTACATTATTGTCATAGGCAATTCTGTTTATGATGAAACCCAACCAAGATGTCAGACTTCTTACGACAAAAAGTATTTGTGTGCGTGCGTGCGTGCGTATTTGATTACACTGAACTTTTGATCATGCTGAGACTGTGGTTTCCAAAGTGGTCCTTAGTACATAAGTACTACTCAGGTGTAGGGGCCTTAGATTTACTTGTTAAGGATCAGTCAGCACTTCAAGAAGAACTGAGTGGGACAAAAGGAATTTGCCCTTTCAAATGGTCTTGGCCTTGTGTAAATTTGGCATGCAGAAGGAAAGGGAATGTGAAATCTTGTTATCTGGCAATCAGGCTCTTTCCAATGCCTTTGAAGCTGAACCTGAGTTTTATATGACTCATTTGTAGTGTATTCATTTACAAAAGGATACATGTTTCTCAGGCTTTTTTTTTAGCTGACCTATTTAATCACATAGTGGTTCAGAGCAGAGTAGTAGTGATATCTTCACATGGATACCACTGACTGTCAAAGTGCAATTGCAATTGTAATGCCCCTTTTACAACACTGGGATTCTAATAATAGAATAATAGAATCATAGGCCCTTTCCGCAGCTTATCTTTTAACGCTGCTAGAGTGTGGGCCTCATCTGAGAAGCCTCGGCAGGAAAGCTCTCACAAGCTTCCTGCTTCCCTGCTGCTCAGGCTCCGCAGCTCCTTCCTGCTCATGTGAGAGCCTCGTCTGTGCCCCGCCCCTTCCTTCCGCAGTGCAGCCTGGGAGTTGGAGGCTGCACTGAGGATAGGACGCATGACCGGCCTGGCTCCAGAGGCTTTGCACCACAGGTGAGTGCGGCCCAGGCCCGTGAGCCTTGCGCAAGCTCGGGTTATTTTCGGCTAAAAGGCAAAAATAAAAAAATGCATATTCGCTGCGCTTGCGGGCCTTGAGCGTGGCAGAAATGGGAATGCGTCATGCAGACCACTCCTCACATTTATGCGATGCTCAAGGGGCCCTTTCGCTTGCAAACTGCCATGCGAAAAGGGCCATAGAGTTGGAAGAGACCATAGTGGCCATCCAGTCCAATCCCTGCTATGCAGGAACACACATCGAAGCATTCTCAACAGATGACCATGCAGCCTCTGCTTAATAACCTCCAAAGAAGGAGACTCCACCACACTCCAAGACAGCATATTCCACTGTCAGATCTGACTGTCAGGAAGTTCTTCCTGAGGTTCACGTGGAATCTCCTTTCCTGCAGCTTGAATCCATTGCTCCTTGTCCTAGTCTCTGGAGCAGCAGAGAACAAGCCTATTCCCTCCTTGACATGATATCCCTTCAAATATCTAAACGTGGCTATCATGTCCCCTCTTAACCTCTTCTGTAGATTAAACATCCCCAGCAACTTCAGCCGCTCCTCATAGGGCATGACATCCAGAGCTTTCACCATTTTGTACAATCTTGTGTCACACTGCATGAGTGAACATAGGCTAAAAGCATTTGTGTCTGCTCCTTTGTGTAGGCCACATATATTCTCCATGAGGCAATCCTTCTTGTGAACTAAAGTGCCATTAGAAATTATGGTGCTGGTGTTGGTAAGCAGCTATTTGTTGAATTGTACTAATGAGTTATTTTAAAGAAGGAAATTATAGGGAAAATATTTATTAAGGAGAAAGGTTCATTATGGAAACCAGGAGTAGAAGAACTAGGAAAGATGTGAGGGTCACAAGTCCATCACGTTATGCCTTTAAGCAAAATTATAGACAGCCCTGAAATAGTTCTTCTGAGAGATTTTCAATCTCTTTGTGTTTTAGGCCCTTTCCACACGGGAGTAATAAAACGTTGTAGCGCGGCCTCTGACAGAGGTCTTCTATACCTTGGAGTGCACTGGGTCGTATTTAATTTTCCAGCTCTACACCTCAATCTGCGCAGAGACGCCTCCAACTGTAGTTGCATGCGCTTTTTAAAAACCGGGGAAAATGTGGTCTTTTTTTCCCCAAGGCGCGCTATCGCGTACGTGCTCACTTGTGTAGAAGCGCAGATACGTGTTGATTCGCCCATGAGATCAACGGAGGGCGGGCCGTGGGCGTGGACACCTTCAGTGGTTGGTCCGCCCCACAAAGAACAGGACGGCGCCATTTTTTAATCCTTGGAAAGCGGTGAAGAGCCACAGCAGGAAAAAAGAAAAAAGATTGCAGGTACGTAGTTTGGATCAAATAATTAGGTTTTTTTCTTTATTTATCACTTTAAAATATGTATTGCATGTGCACGTGGGGCTGTTAGCAGTTCAGGAGGCCGGGGATATGTGGTTGGGGGCCCATGGCTTGAGGGGGCTGCCTTGGGCAAGTCTTCTCCTGAGGAATCTGGCCATTAAAACCCCAGGAGAGGCCCCTGGATGTGGGAGCCAGGGGGACCGCAGCAGGGGCGAGGGGGGCCTTCGCTGCCCAGCCTTGAGGGCACAGGACAGAAAGGGCAGCATGGGGGCTGACCAGGGGCCCTGTGGGAAGCCTCACCGTTTAATTATTGATTATTACTGGCGCTTTCACTCAGGAAAAGCGCTGTGGGGCTCTCATGCCTCTCGCCCTAAAATGCCCAGAACATGGGGGTAAGCGGGACAGGGGGGCCTTTGCAGCAGGGGGCAGAATGTGAGTGGCGGAGGAGAGGTGGAACGGGGTCAGTTTTCCAAAGGGGGCCAGCCTGGCTTTGTGCTGCGGCTGTCCTTCCCTCCGCCCCTGAACAAAAGCAGCCGCAATTCCACCCCCCAGCTGGCAAAGCAGCTGGGGGGGGGATGGGAGGGATGGGGATGAGCAATTAACGTTGGACACCTTTAATTAGATACCTTTCCTGAACTTTGGTGAAACTGAACCGCATCTGGGTCCCTGCAGCGGCAGAAAAAGTTCTGCAACCATCCTCAAATATCACACTGGCTATGGATAAAGGTAGGAATTGGCAAAGAATGCGTGGGAAGACCAATTAACGCTGCCCTCTCTCCACAGGCGCACATGGCTATGGGATGGTAGGACACATGGCTATGGCCATTTCAGCACTACACTACTATAGCACGATTATTCCACTTTCAACATCGTATGGAATTCCTGGGGTTTGCAGTATCGGGAGGGGCCTACAGCAAACCCCCAGGAATCCATAGGATGTTGAATGTGGAATATCTCCATTCTTTTACAGTGGAAGAGCAGGCGCTGAGTGAGGAACTTTTCGAGGATAACACTCAGAATTCCTCTGATGCAGAGACATCCGGTAAGCCTGTGTGGATGTGTGACCAGAAAATAATAGGTATTGCTTTTGCTCCCCCTAGTAAAGATTTGTGCATGCTCAGAGTAATGAAACCAATTATTGGAAAGTTACAGGCATGCTAGCAGCCTCAACCTGTGTGCATGGGGCATGTGTAATCACAGAATAACTTGCTATTTAACATCTTAATGTAGAGTAGTGTTAAAGGAATTCAGCTTTGCAGTTTCATTGCTTACCAATGAAAGGTTCCCAGTGCAGGAAAGAAATGCATTGTATTTATTTGGGAGCTCAAACAGTTGTTCTGTGCACTGGAAAGAAAATGGGATGCATTATGTTCAAAAAATGCATTATGTTCAACAAATAATGCTCCTTAGCTATTTGTACTATATTTCAGAGTATCCAGGTAACATATGAGGCTACAAATAGTTTTGCTCTTTCAAGAATGCTGCTTTTTATCTAGTCCTTGGAAACTCCCACAAGGGAATAGTTGTATACACACACACACACGAATACACACACATACACACACATGGCCAAATGCCATATTGCCATCTTTATCTGTGGTTCTTGAGGTGGGAGTGGGGGTTGCCTATTTCATTTTCATCTTGTTTTGAATGCATTATCATCGTGATGCCACTTGGCGCCCTGCTAGCGCACATTAACAACAGGGATGGCCCCTTACACACGATGCTGAAGGGCACATGCAGACCTCAAAAGATCCCAGGCTTTCAGTAGTGTGATGGTGAGCATGTGGTGAGATAATGCTTGAGATTGATTCCCAAGCATTTTGAACTGATGTTTGTTCCCCAGGGGCAGATGTGGGGTGGGAGAGCGCTTGGAGCAATTCGTAATGGTATTGTGAGTGTTGTCCAATGTGTTAGCCCTGCTTCAGAGTACTCCTCATGACTTATTTCTTCATACAGGGATTGACGAAAGATCGCGACAGTACCAGAAAGAATTGGTGGATTTCAACCCAGGAGTGATGGGCCTGTGGGTGCCGAACCAACAGTGCCGGAGACTAGTCAGAGCCTTGCTCTGCCAAGCACCTCGACGTCTTCCCAGCAGCAAGCACCATGTGGAAAGGCTTCCCGGGTCAAGAAATCCCGCCACCATTACAGCCCCAAAGAAATGTACCCACCCGTTTCATGGCCCTCCCAAACAGTTTGTTTTACTTGTGCATTACAAACGTTAAGTGCGTGTTGTAAAGTTGTCTGTTCAAAGCCAAACAATTTTACACTGTTTATATTGTTGTTAACCCTGTTTTATAGAAGAAAAGTAAAAAATATTCAGAAGCCATATAAAGTTTGAACAATTTATTTACAAAACGATATAGCTAAAGAAAGGCAATGGTGTGTAATGAAATTTTTAGCTATTATAGGCATCCAGATTATTATTATTATTAAAGCACAACTTTCTAATTTAACTATGAACAAACAGTCTTTACGAAATGTTTCCAGGCCCATTCCGTCCCTTCCCGTTGTTCCCAGTGTGGGAAGTGCACAGCTGCAGCTATTCACTGTCTACAGCAATGAGGCTTGCTATGGTGTTCCTCACACTTTCCCCTTCCTGGAGCCTCCTTGCAGAGACATAGGGACGAAAGGGAAGAGTGCCGGAAAACAAACACATCATGCGTTCTCCCAGTATATCACAGCACAATATCCACAAATTTCCCGGCATGATCCACCATACCCTGTAGGAGTATGGAAAACGAGCTCTTTCTGTCGATAAACTCCTCTCTTCTTCCTTTTGGTGGCAACACCGGAATGTGTGTTCCATCCACTGCCCTGATGCGTTGCAGGAAACCCATCTGTTGGAAACCATCCATGATCTGCAAGTGGTGGGATCAGAAAAAAAAAAGTCAGTTTTCAGAGGAGTTGAACATGAACAGCTATACAAGTTTGGGGACAGTGTGGGGCCACAAAGGACTGGATGTCCCATGTTTCCTTGGTGGGGGGTGGGGTTTGCGTGTGTGTTTGTGTGTGTCTTTGTCTTGTGCGACAAGTGCTGAATGCTGGCCTTTGTAATTTTTTATTTTTGGCTGAGAGAGTGTTACCATGAGGCTGAGAGAGTGTTAGACAACAGGGACCGAGGGAGGGATGGAGAGAGAGGAAGAGGGCAGGGTTTGTGTGCGCGAGTGTGAATTGTGTGTGAAACTTCCTGGAGTGCTGATTGCTGGCTGAGGGCCAGGGGAAGCGCTGCCTACTGGTCAGAGAGATGGATGGTGTTGCCAGGAAAGACTCCATGTCCCATGTGTCCCAGGGGGTAGAGGGTAGTTTTCATTGTTCTCCCCCTGCCAGTTCCCCACTTTAAACCCTAATATTTTCCTGGAAAAAACGGAGCAAGCCCCTTTTATGCTGCTGCTGAGAATAGGACGTGGAGCAATGGGTGCAAAGTTCAGGAATAGTGCCCGGCCAGGAAAGACTGCACATCTGGGGGAAGAGGATAGGGATTGCTTGGGAATGGGCAGCCAGAGAGCCTCCCATAGTGCTCTTGTGTTAGCACAGGAGTGAGTGCTGAGCTATGCATTGTGGGGGAGATTTGTTTTAGAGTACTCACCCTCCTATAAACGTCATAAGCAGCCCAAGGACCCTGTAAGCTTTCACAATCCCCTCTTCTTCCATAGCCAAATCAGCCAAAATCAGCAGAAAGAGTAGGCGCGAAAAAACACTCAAGCTAAAAATAACTCAAGCTTAGAAACGATCTCTCCACGAGGCTTCAGAGGAAGGGGGGGCGGAGGGAGGGTGAGGTTGTGGGAGGAGCTAGGTGGCACTGCGTACGTGCTCACGTGGGCACATACGCAATGACTTGATGACGCACGGAGCCATTTTTTATAAAAAAAACAGCTAATCACAGGCGAAGGGGGCGAGGTGAGGAGACTAATGGGAGTGGCCATGAGAAAATAGTGTGGATCTGTAAACACACGCTAGCCCAGTTCACGCTAGAGCCGTATGGAACTTCTTAAATTAAAGTCCGTGGTAGCACAGATACAGAAAAAAATGGCCGGAAGTGTCGCAGCGCGATTTCCTCGCCTCGTGTGGAAAAGGCCTTTGACATTGCATGTGATCTAACACAACTGGTAAGTTTGGACTGGGAATTTAGCCTAAGGCAATTTCTGCACTAAACTCTTACAGTGCTATTATTTCCGCTTTCAACATCCTATGGAATCCTGGGGTTTGCAGTTTAGAGAGGGGCATTTAGAATTCTCAGCCAGACAGCTCTTTGGCCTCAATAAACTTACAAACCCCAGAATTTCACGGGATGCTGAAAGTGGAATAATAGCATTGTAACAGTGTAGTGCAGAAATGGCCTAAGATCCATAGCCTGATTCGTGAGTGTGTGTGTGTGTATGAGAGAGAAAATTTTCCTTGTCAGGAAAATTTGGCACTTGTGGAAATATAGAAAAAGAAAAAGATATAAGGAAGGGTGTAAAACTAGACAGTAGGTTGTGATCATACTAGACAGTACATTTTTAGAATGAGTGCTCCTTTAAATGGTGAAAGCTAGTTATTTATCATAGTATGTGATTTTTCCCTCCATGGATTAAACATAGGTTTCACTTGTAAGTCTGATTTCTGAAGAATGCATCTCTGAGGAAATTCTGTTGCAAGAAGGAAAACAGGTTACTTCTAGGGAATATGTATATCTCTTAATTTCTAAACTGGCTCTGAGAGAAAGGCATGCAAAGACTTTTGTAGTTCAAAGCTTAAGATGTCATTTTGGCTGCCAAGGTTTTGAGTTACTGCACTCCTGACACTAGTCATTAGAGGGGGCACAAGGATAAGAGGAAACAAACCAAAAAAGTAAGGAGGAAGGAAGGGGGAGGGAAAAGAAAGAAATGCGGCAGCACCTTTAAGACTAACTTTTTTTTTTTTTAGCATGAGCTTTCATTGAGAAAAACCCACTTCTTCAGAAGAGGAAATAACGAAAGTTTTGTTTAGTTGGAGGTGTCAGAAAGAGAAGGGAGTTACTTCATTACAAGGCTGCTCCTATTCCTTTCCCTGCTTTGCACTCTTTGTCCATGGGAGTGAAGCTTACAACTATCACCCCACTCTCTTGCTTTCTGGGGTTCCCAGCATTCTTCCTTGTCTGGGCAGCTGCTAAAGGCAATCTCTACTATCCAGCCAGCTTCAACTACTCTTCTTCCTTCAAAACATGCAAAAAACTCTCCCTTGGCTTCTCTTCCTCTCACTCATCTACCCCCTCTATTAGGCTGCAGTGATTGGTGTCTTAGGGAGGACAGTGTTGGTCTAGGGAGGCACGGAGGTAACTTATGAGCACCTTGTTTCACTTACCCAGCAGTGTCTTATCAGGAAGGAATAAGGAAGAGGTAGAGGGGGAGAAGCAGGTGGCACACCGAAACATGAGCTGCACTAAAGACTCAGGTTAGGTTGATTGTTTAAAAATTGCTTTAAGAAGTTAGCCTGCCTTTTCTGCCTTCCTCTCTTCTGCCTAAATCTACCAGAAAGGGAAAGAGAAAGAGTAGGTGTGATTGCTGGGGGTTGTGGGGAGCCTCACGGGTCTATTTTGCCAAGCTGGCTGCTTCAAGGAGTGGCACAGGGTGCATACTGAGGCAAGCTGGTTTGATATGAACTGTGTGAGAGAGTTTTGAGGAGGAAAAGATGCTTTCCTGCATGACTGAGGCTGACATTGAGCAAATGTTTGTTGGAGAGAAAGATGGAAAAGGATGGGTTGAGTGTCTGCTTCTTTGCACCTGCAAAAAAGCATCTCTGTGAGTGCATGTGGCATCTGCATGGTTTGCTGTGCTGTGCCTACATGACTGAGTGGAGGGAGGGAACCCAGTCATAATTATGTCAGAGACAGAGAGAAAATATTCAGGGATTTTTCAATGGAACAATATCAATAGTAATATGTCAGCAATGGGCAAGTTGGAATTTGGTCTCTTACAACTTTATTTGTATATCCCTTTACTGTATCCCTTATTTCAGTCCCAACCCCCACAACTAGCTTTATTATTCCACTTGGATGCTTTGATGGTAAACCCTGAAATAATGAGATGAGACACAGAAAATTGGGTTAAATGAGGACCATTTTATTTGATCTAAACTATTTAAATTGTATTGGCCTGGAAAAGGAGTAAGAGGGAGGAGCAACCTGAGTCACCACGAGACTCTGTCCTCAGCCTTCCCATAAGTGAAACACCTCAGCCCCAAGGACAATCAAAACTATTTTGGTTTCTCCCCAGCCTGGTCTAATTGGAAGATAACCTAGGAAACTCTCACCTAAGCTGCAAGGCCCTGTAAATGAGATCCCAAATCCCAGTTTAGGCTCAAGGCTAGGCCCCTGCCCTCTGAGACACAGGGCCATAAAGAGGGAGTTCCAGAGCCAAGAAGTGGTCACTGAAGTCTTAGGCCATTTCCACACGGGGTTTTTTAACCGGTGCACAGCGTCCTCCAGGGAGGACATCTGCACTTGGGACTGGACTGGGTCAGACCTACTTAACGTAGATCCGCAGTCCAGCCCGCTCCCGAATGACCCCAAATGGTCGTCCAGCATACTTTTGAAAGACCACTAAAAACAGGTTTTTCAAAAGCACGGAGCGTGCCACTGCAAGCCTGTTCCCATATGCAGATTTGCAGGCTCGCATTGATGCGAGCCTGCAATCTGCCAGGGGCGGGCTTTAGGCTGGCGAGCTTCAGCGGTTGGTTGAGACCCTTGACCAACCAGAAGCCACCATTTTCGTCCCTAAAGCAGTGCAGAGCAGCGGCCACGGACTGCTCTGGAGAAGCATGGACCAGACCGGGGAGCCCAAAACTCCAGTGAGTAGCATCACAGGGCGATTCCCTCGCCCCATGCGGAAATGGCCTTATATTGTCCCCCCATTACAAGCCAGGGACAACAGATAAGCATTTCCTTAGTCCCTTTCTCCCACCAAGACAATCAATAAGGCCTCCCCTCCCCCCTCCACTGCAAACTTCCAAGGAACAACATTCCCCTGTTCCAATAAATCGACTTCATCTGCCCTGTAGAGCTGTGGCTGTTGGAAAACTATGCTAGGTTGAGGAAGAAAGTGGCCTAATCCACTTCCCGGGGCATTGTTACTGCGGTCCAGGCCTACCCGGAGATAGCACTAGATATCACTTGATATCAAATAATTCGGCTTTCCTCTGCCACACCGCTCCACGTGTTTGCGAGGCCTCCGGACAAGCACATAAACAGGCACAGCCGAAAATTGCTGGACATTCCATTTCCCACCCAGGCAGGCCAGACAGAACCAGTTCGTCGCTTCAGGGACCTCTCCGGCAAACACCTCATTGCATATGCGCGATACTAACAAAGGCTCCCTGCCCCGAGCAAGCAACCTGACAAAGCTGTACTAAGCGCTCCGCATTTGCATACTGGCTACACTATTGTTAATTCGGCTCTAAGTCAATCATGCTAAATTCTGACTTTTCCAAGGCTTTGTCCCACTCCCAAACCGCATTGTTCTCACTGAGTAAGGTATGGCCTGCAGTCACAATTCACCCCATAAAAACCCCTAATTCTGAGACCTTCCTGCTTGCCGCTTTGTTTGGTGAGCTACACAGACTTTTGCCATTTGGACTATTCTGCTTGCTGCTTTGCAAGCCGCTTCCTGCAAAGAGCTAGCTTTCCCTGGCTAGCGTATCTACAAACTTGGACCTTTTGTGCTGTTCCAGCTCTGCTTGGACTCATGTTGCTCATTTGCTCCAGCTACCAGACTTTTCCTGTTCCTGGGGGTGTGTGTGTGTGCAGAGACTTTTGCTTGCACCCCATCTCCCCCTTACGAATTCTCATTCCAGTATCCACATGGAACTGATTGCTCCTTGGATTACTTCCATTGCCAGACTCTGCATTGGATTTACAGTATTTCACTGATTATTTCATTTTGCATTGCTATATTGCCTTTCTCCATTGGTGGGAGGGTTCTTTCATTAGCCACCATTCATTGCTATTGCTACTATTGACTGCCATTGGTATTGCTTCCATTGCCATGATTTTGACATTGATGTTTGTCTGTGTGAATGTGGTTAGGATTTTATTAGATGAGGAATGCTTCTTGCTAGACAGGAATGTTGCAAAAAGCCTTTTGCTCCTAGGAGTGATATGACCCCAGAGTCTGTGGACCTCCATTCGGCGCTATATTTATTTTAAAATGTCTAATTGGAAAATGTCCGATATTGTCTCAATACCATCCATTTTCGGGGGGGGGGATTGTTTTAGTGGTCCAGGCCTATCCGAAGATAGCACTTGATATCGCTTGATATCAAATAATTCGGCTTTCCTCTGCCACCCCACTCCACATGTTTGCGAGGCCTCCGGACAAGCACGTAAACAGGCAAGGCCAATAATTGCTGGACATTCCATTCCCCACCCAGGCAGGCCAGACAGAGCCGGTTTGTCGCTTCAGGGACCTCTCTGGCAAACACCTCCTTGCATATGTGTGATACTAACAAAGGCTCCCTGCCCCGAGCAGGCAACCTGACAAAGCTGTACTAAGCGCTCCGCATTTGCATACTGGCTACACTATTGTTAATTCGGCTCTAAGTCAATCATGCTAAATTCTGACCTTTCCAAAGCTTTGTCTCGCTCCTAAAATGCATTCTTCTCACTGAGTAAGGTATGGCCTGCAGTCACAATTCACCCTATAAAAACCCCTAATTCCAAGACCTTCCTCGGACCGCTTGGATCACTCCTGAGTTCCATCCCGCCTTGCTGCTGCTTTGTTTGGTGAGCTGTCCCCTCAGTCCCACGTACTGAGACTCCATATCAACGAACTCAATCTTCAGACCTCTCCAGGACTACGAGACAGGTGTCGTATCACCCAGATCCCTCTGAAAATCCCTATTTCAAGTCAATTCCGGATTCTCTAGCTAGCTGTGTGACTGTGGTATCTTTAATATTTGTCTGTACTCAATAAACATCATTTTTATTACTTTAACCCATCTGACTGCTTGACTGACCTGACCCCGTAGACGCTGGGTTGCAAGATCCTGCTAAGTTACCCTGCCTCTTGCTAGCTTTAGTGAGTGCTCCAGCTAATTTCCCTCAAAGTTGTGTTGTTGTTTGGTTATTTAGGTGTACCTCCCGGGACCCCCAGAGTTCAGGGTAACAGCATTGTGGTGTTCAGTATTTGCCTTCCAACAGGTATGATAAATGCACTTCAGATCACCTGGCTCCACCACACTTGTTGGGGCAAAATGGCAGGAAAAAAACAAGAAAAAAAGGCCAACAACTTTCTCTAATGTGAAAATCCTTTAGTACTTGTAAAACCAGGGTGTTGCCAGAACTTGTAATTTAGTACTTATAAAACCAGGGTGTTGCCAGTACTTGTACTTTAGTATTTATAAAACCAGGGTGTTGCCAGTACTTGTACTTCAGTACTTATAAAACCAGGGTGTTGCCAGTACTTGTACTTCAGTACTTGTAAAACCAGGGTGTTGCCCCTCTGCAAGCCCAAGTCATACCCATACCCATCAAAGGGAATGACTAACACATCAGGAAGAGACCCAGTGCACTCCTCAAACAGGAAAGGCAACAAACCACTCCACTGGAAGTGTCTTTTTCCAAGCCTCTCCACAATGGCAGCATTGCTCGACCCCAACTGAGTCCCAAAATTCCCAATAAGGTGAATGACTAAAACATGAAGAAAAGGCCCAGTGCACTCCTCAAACAAGAGAGTCAGCAAACCTCTTCACTGGAAGCCTCTTTTTCCAAGGCAGTCCACATTACTCAACCCCAATTGAACTCCAAAATGGCAACTTGGGACTGTGGCCACCAATCAGGACCTGTCAACTTGCCACACAACACCTAGAATCAAAGAAAAAAAGAAACAGAGAAACCATGAATGCCAGTTGAGCAACCCAGTCTCAAAGTTTAAGAGGATGCACATACCTCTTTGTAATTGAAGACTTCCAATGCCTAATGTGCTAGATGGCTTGTGGGCTCTGCAGTCCCAATCCTAAAAGAATGGGTGCCAAACCTAACCTCCTACAGGTCCAACCACTTCAAGGCCTTCAAGGTAATTATCTAAAACTGGTACCTGATGAGGGACAAACAGTCAATGTGACAGAACAACATTCCTGGTCTTGCTCCCTTGAACTGCATCTAACACTGCAAAGCATGTGCAGAGCAAAGAGCCAGGTCAGAACACAATCCCAACTGCACTTTTGCCCCTGCCCCTTTTGATTAGCTTTGGAGCACCTAATGCACTCCTAATTGCATAAATATACTAGCCTGATTAACAAACTCCAAGTCCATAAAGGCCAGAGCTCTAACAAAAGCATCACCTTTTGCTGCCATCACCAATTTGCTAACACACAAAGCCCCCAAAAGCAGCCAGAGATGCATCATGAAATAGCACCACCTCACAACAGAATTACAAGTAACGGGCTAACTCAGTATATAATCCCAACTGCAACTTTACCCCCACCCCTTTCTGATCAATTTTGGAACATATAATGAGCAACAGTTGTTCAACAAATTCCTCATCTGTCAAGACAAGAAATCTGCCAGAAACATCTCCTTTGGCCCACACAACTAATTGACTAATGCACAGAGACCTCAAAACAGTCAGTGCTGCTGCATGAAATAAAGCTACCTCATAGCCTGAATTGCATATCACAGGCCAAACATTGCTTAAATCTTTAAGCACTTCTGGAAACAAACACTTCTGACTATCAGCCACCTAATCAACTCCCTAGTCTGTCCTTCTAATGCTTCACAGACCCTGAAATTAGATGTCAAGCCCTCAGAACCCTGCACCCTGACAACAAGAGCCAAAGCATACAACCTAGACCTAATGGACTGAGGTGCCAACTCTTATGCTTCAAGTACACATAATATTACAAAACATGTTCCACAGGAACAGATTAAGAAACTTCCAATCCAGTAATTCTCCTAATCTGTTCAACATTTTATGCATTTATTTATTGCATTTATATCTCACTTTTCTCCCAAATGGGAACTCTCCCAGGCTATAGCAATTGGAAAAAAAACTCTAAAAGGGTTATATTGTTACCCTGTATGTTGGGGGTCCTGGGAGGGGCACCCAAATAACCAAATAAAAACACAAGTTGGGGGAATTTAACTCGAGCACTCTCTTGGCTAGACAAGAGGCAGGGTAACTTTAGCAAGGATCTTTAACCCTATGTCTACGGCTTCAGGTCAGAGAGCAGGCAAGCAAGTTTAAAAGTGAACAGTTTTATTGAAAGATAAACAGCAAATAAAACAACACACACACTAACTAACTTGGAAACAGAAATGGAGAGCTTAGGGAATGGGTGATACGACACCTGGTCTCACAGTCCTGGAGAGAAAGATGTGGTTCCGGGAGAGAAAGCTCATCGTGACTGGCTGAGGGGAGCTCCTTAGACAAACCGGCAGCAAGGCTAGATGGAAGTCCAGGGTGATCCAAGGAAGTCCCAAAAGTGGGGACTTTTTATAGGCTGGATTTTACCTACAGGCTATGTTATGCTCAGTGAGAACAAAGGAAATTCGGAGCTAGACAAAGGAGTGGGAAAAGGCCAGATTTTGCATGATGGGCTTAGCTCTTAATGACAATAGCGTGGCTATTGATGGCCCGACATAAAGAAATGGCTTGGCTCTCGGCTGCGTGGTTTTGTGTGTATATGCGCCAAACAAAGCCGGTTTGTAGGGAGGCTTTTCCCTAAAGCAACGGAGAGGCTTAAGTTGCCTGCCTGAATGGGGTTCTGGAATGTACAACCATTAACGGCTGTACCCTTACGTGCTTGTCCAGGGGACCTCTGCAGACACGTGGAGTAGGGTGGCGGAGAAAGGTCAAGCAAAGGCCAAATTATTTGATATCAAAAGGATATCTAGTGCTCTCATCAGACATATCATAACCATGATAACAATATCAATCAATAAACCAGTCTTTATTCAACCCATTCTTCCAGCCAAGACTGAGCACTCCAATTTCCTTTAAACTACATGCCAAAGCCTATAGACTCCACTACATATGAAGGTACTTTTAAGGCATCATAAAGGCATAGCTCATCCTTTAAAAACAAAAAGATGCAAGAAAATCCTGCTAATATTACAGATCTTCCCTGGTCATTCTAGATAACCCAGTTCTATGATGTGGCTTATGCACCCCAGCAACAGAGTCACAGAGATGCCTAAAAAGGGCCATGTAAGGAGCAACCATCTAACCTGCAAAATTAAGCTGTCCAATAAGCTCCTGAAACTCCCTGAGCATGGCTTTGAAGACCCAAAGAAAAAGATACCCTCTTATTCAAGTCACCTAACTCCTCCTGAGGCAATCTAAAGTGCTGCTGCAAGGTATCAATTTTGATACCTGAGAAAACCAAGAAAATGACTGGTCCTTCAGTTTTCTTTTGAGTTGAGGGCACTGCCAATTTTTCTGTGAAGGAGTAAAACTCCCTTGTTAAAGAAGCACACTGGCCAGTACCGGCCCTGCTGAATTAATGTGAAAACTAGATTTGCACTGTTAAGCCTGAGAGACCTCAATGGATGACAGATGAAACTCTTCAGATGTGACAGGTGACAGAAATATAGTCAGAACACTGATTGCAGCTGTTCAGTGACTTGTGTACAGGGATAAGAACAACTATAATAATCAAAGTAGAGAAATAGAAGATAACAACAAGATAAGAAGAGCAAGATTGCTCTTCTACAAGAACTGAGAAATCAAAAGGAAATTTGAACCAAGAATGGGGATGCTCTGTGACAAGGAGGGGAACATGTTATATGACCAAGTAGGAAAAAAAAAGATGATGGAAACAATACATTGAAGAACTATATAAAAGAGATGAGAGGTTGACAGATTTATTCAAGGAAGAACCATATGAAGATGAACCACCAATTTTATTTTTTTAAAAATAATTTTATTAAGTTTCACAAATACAAAAACATCATCTCAAATTGTACTTTTACATGTAAGGTTTTGTTCTTCCACTCTGATCTAGTTTTCATTTTCTGGATATCAACTCACATATAAAAAATTATGCCTCACAATTCTATGTTCATCTTACATGCTTGATCTTGCATTTCTCTCATCAACTCCTGTTATGTTACAGTTATTCCTTTTTAATTTCAACCATAATTCAGCCATTTTCACTTGGCAGTTCCCAGCAATTACCCATTACAATTTGCCATTCTGCTTTTATCTGATCATCTGATTTCCCCTTTAATCTTTGTGAAACAATATCCGCATTTCTATTCTCAATAAATGTCCCCCACCATTGTTCAATTGTGGGTATTTGCTGAGACTTCCACAGTTTGGCATATTCAGTTCGAGCTGTCGTTATTATGTACAATATTAATCTCCAGTGTCTCTTAATGTTAGTATTCTCAAGAACATTTGTCATGTTTAACAAATAAAATTCAGGTTTTTTTGCAAATTGAACCTTCAGTATTTCACACATCTTTTTATGTATTTCACTCCAATATTTCTTTGCCTCGGGACATGACCACCACATATGAAATATTGTTCCCACCTCTTTCTGACATTTCCAACACATTCCCGTATCTGTGTTGTAAATCTTTTTAAACTTGTCTGGTGTCATGTACCATCTATGAAACATTTTAAGATAGTTCTCTTTAGGATTCTGAGCCATTGTAAATTTTTGTGTCCTTTTCCAGCTCTGTTCCCATTCATCTAATTGAATTGAATGCCTGATATTCTGTGCCCACAAAATCATTGCAGATTTCACAGTCTCTCCTGTGTTAACATTTCTTGATATATATGGGCTAACAGATGCTGTGGGTTGTCAAAGATCCATTTAATCACTCCTGTCCTTTCTTTGGATTCTATTCCATAAGTTTTCAAGTCCATCTGGAATCTCTCATTTAGCTGCCTGTACAGAAACCAACTTAATGGCAATCCTTCCTGTTCCAATTTTTCTCTTGATTTTTCTCTTATAAGCATTTGTCATTGTTTTCTCTAATGTATCCTCATATCTCAGCCATTTCTCTGTTTCCTTCCATCTTCCAAAGAAAGCTTCTTGAGGGGATACCCACATGTTTTTACTCTTATATTCATTTCATATCTTCAGAAGTGATTTTCTGATATAGCGATGTGAAAAATCTTTGTCAATTTTTGCTTTATCATAAAACATATAGGGATGCCATCCCATCCTCAGGTCTGCTCCCTCCAGTGCAAGCATTCTTATATCTTGTAAGTCAATCCAGTCTTTTAGCCATGCGAATGCCGCAGCTTTGTAATATAATTGAAAATACGGTACTCCCATTCCTCCTCGAAGTATTTGATCTGTCATAATATTCCATTTAATTCTTGGTTTTTTCCCTTTCCATATAAATTTGGTCAGGTCTTTTTTCCACTGTGTGAAAGGTTTACTGTTTGTTATTATGGGGAGATTCTGAAACAAAAAATTCATCTTTGGAAGAACATTCATTTTGATAGTTGCTATTCTCCTCAACATAGACAATTTCATGGAGGTCCACCTTTCCAAGTCTTTAATTATCTCTTTCCATTTTTTCTCACAGTTATTTTGAAATAGTTCATTATTCCTTTTTGCTATCCAGACACCTAGATATTTTGCTTTTTGGAACCACCAATTTTAGAAAGTGAAAAGAAAACTGCACTGAGAGCACTTGGGAGAAATAGCTTACCAAGAACAGATGGCATACCAATAGAGCTATGTTAGTCAACGGAGACAGAATCTATTCTAGCTCTAACTAAAATCTGTCAACAAATATGGAAAACAAAAGAATGGTCCACAGACTGGAAACTCTCAATATACATTCCAATCCCCAAGAAATGGGACACCAGGAACTGCAGTAACCCCAGCACCATTGCCTTAATTTCTCCTGCAAGCAAAGTCATGCTCAAAATTCTACAACAAAGACTTCTACCAAATATGGAGTGAGAAATGCCAGGTGTCCAAGTTGGGTTCAAGAAAGCAAGAGGCACTAGAGATCATTGCTTTGCATTACACTGGATAACGGAGTACACCGGCTAGTTTCAATAGGAAATCAGGCTGTGCTTTATAGATTATAGCAAAGCCTTTGATTGTGTAGATCATGAAAAACTGTAGCTCACTCTTAAAGAAATGGGTATGCTACAACACTTGATTGTCCTGATGTGTAACCTATACACAGAACAAGAGGCTACTGTTAGGACAGAATATGGAGAAAGAGAAAGGTCTCCATTTCACAAGAGGGTAAGGCAAGGCTGCCCTGTATATTTAACTTGCATGCTAAACATATCATACATAAAGCAGTATTAGACTTGGAGGAAGGAGGTGTGAAAATTTGAGGAAGGAACATCAACAATTTAGGATATGGAGATGACACCATATCACTAGCAGAAAAAGCTAAGACTTGGAACAATTACTGAAGAAAGTCAAGGCTGAAAGAGCAAAGGGAAGTTTATAGTTGAACATGAAGCAAAGAAATAATGACCACAGATGATCTGTATAACCTTAAAGCAGAAAATGAAAACACTGAATAGTTCAAGATTTTCCATACTTTGGCTCAGTCATTAATAAGAATGAAGACTGTAGTCAAGAAATGAGAAGAAGACTAGGACTTGGAAGGACAGCTATGAAGGAACTAGACAACATCCTGAAGTGTAAAGATATATCATTGAATACTAAAGTCATGATTGTCCGTGCCATCATATTTTCAGTTTCTATGTATGGTTGTGAAAGCTGGGCAATGAAGAAAGCTGATAAGAAGAAAATGAATTAATTTGAAATGTGGTGCTGGAGAAAAGTTTTACAGATATCCTGGACTGCTAGAAGAAATCAAGCTTGAACTCTCCCTAGAAGCCAAGATGACTAAACTGAGTGTGTCATATTTTGGACATATTGTAAGAAGATATGATTCTCTAGAAAAGACAAGGTAAGGTAGAAGGCTGTAGGAAAAGGGGAAGAATGCATTACAGATGGATAGACTCAATCAAGTCTATGTACACCCGCCCCCTGCTCCCTTCCAGGCTGTTTTCTTTAGCCAAAATCACCCCTATTTATTTCAGTCACTTTGATCCTTTGAATTTCCTGCCAAGCCTTTTGATGTCCTATCCTAACCACCTCCCTATTGAGTAACCTACAGACTAATCTACGTAAATCGCTTGCCAATTACTGACACTCTAATGCAAACAAATGTTTCTCAGCCAGGCTCTTGTTAATAATGTGTCATATCTCTCACAACTAACATCCCTTTTCATCTCTGCTATACAATACATCCTACCTTAATACACATTTCCCCGCTCCCCACATACATGGCATGGAGAGAACATGACATGACAGCCCTCAAGTCATTTCCGACTTATGGTGACTTGAGGTTTTCTGTGGCTGAGAGTGTGATGTGCCAAAGGTCACTCAATGGTTTTTCATGGCTGAGCATGGAATCGAACCCTGGTCTCCAGAGTCATAGTTCTAGAAAATCATAGTTCACTACACCATTCTGGCTTTCCTCTCATTCATAAGGTCACCATAAATTGAAGTTAACTTGATGGCAATAAACAACAACAAATCTCAGTGTTCATTTCAGAAAAGAACTAAACTTTTCAAAGGCAGAGCAAGACTCAGAACATCCCAAAAACACCATCAAAAGGAAACCCTGGCAACTCAAAATCCTGCGGGTGAATTGGAAGAAGGTGAAATGCAGACTTAATGTTGCGTTTTGCCAATTCAGTCCTGATCCCACTCCTGTGGACTAACTTAATGGCAGTGTCCAATAACACATATCTAAGTACAATCAAATCAGCAGAAATAGCATCATTCACTGATTCCCCTTTTGGAAATGAGAAACGGTGAATCAATCTAAATTGACCAGGCACTTTCTTGGGAACCATCCCCAAGGGAGACACTCTCAACTGCTAACTGGAGGAAAGGAAATGGGTCCCCCTATTCTACCTTCAGCTACCTCCTTCACAATTTTCTCGCAACCATGTCTTTTTTTTAAAAAAAGAACTTACGTTGTTAATTGCCAGAGAGAAATAAGCCTGATGAAACTTGTGTGGAATGGTAAAGATTCTGTGGGCCTCATCATCTGTGTGTTCTCTATAAGAGAAGTGCTAGAGTTCTTTCTACATTTACTTCACTACTGAAACTTCTCCATACTTGGATAAGAATTTGACTACAATTCCCTTATGGTACATATTTTGATTCACTGCTCTAATTGGAAGTTTTCCATACTTTGAATACTTTGATGAAAATTGGACTATCTACAATACCTGGAGATTGTTCTGCTTCACTATTTGAAAATTATACCTGAGGAGTATTCTGAGGAGAAGTGCAGGAGCATTTACCAACTATTAGGATTTTGTTTTTATTGAGTTTGGACATGGCTACACATTGAACACCAGTGGTCTCATAGGTCTTACAGGACCTTTTATTATACTTTTGTTATTTTCTGTGGATCACTAATTATAGTGCATATATTATATTTGTAATCCTAATATATTTGTATTCACTTTTTTCTGTTGTGCATTAACATAAGTTTAATAGTTCTATTATATATGCGTATTTGTTAATTTTTTCTTTTTGATATAATTCACTACATATTTTTATAGCTTCAGTTCCAGCTTTTTCTACTTTGTTAAAAAAAACCCTACAATAATTAATGACAGTCAAATTCTTTAAAAACTTAGCTGGGTGAAAAGGCCCAACATATACTATACTCAATGACCTTGGTGAGCAGGAAGAGTAAGAATGAACCCAAAAGTCACAGAAAGCAATATTGCACAGCTTTGTTTTAGTTATTTGAGAGTAGTGTCATAGCCTAGATCTAAAAGATTCTAGATATCCTATCTGCATCATCTGTGGCAAGTAAAGCCCCGATTGGGCAGACATGGAATCAACCAGCCTCTGCAAACCAACAGAACTAAGCCCAGAAAATGACCTAGTGGCCTCAAACACTGTGCCAACACCAGCAACACAACTGTGTTCTGATCTAATATCCTATTCAAGTCCTCTTCCAGGACCAAGTAGTTATGCCTGTAAGGTTGCCAGTGCTAGTGCCAGCATGAGATGTGTCTACAAAACAATGTAGCTAGCAGGCCTCCATTCAACCACCAAGCTTTATATGCTGCTAGGCCTCTAATACCAATGTGGCCAAGGCAGGTCACAAAATCATAAAATCATAGTTATCATAGAGTTGGAAGAGACCACAAGGGCCATCAAATCCAATCCACCCAAAGATCCTGTTATTATGTGGGGCTACTACAGACTTCCAAGCCAAACTGAGGACTTGGATGATGCCCTCCTGGAGCAGATGACCAAACATTCAGAAAGAAGAGAGGTAATGATAATGGGAGATTTCAGCTATCCTGGTATATGTTGGAAGTCAAACTCTACCAAAAGTATCAGGTCTAGTAAACTCCTCATTTGCCTTGCAGACAACTTCAAAGTCCAGAAGGTGGAAGAGGCAGCAAAGGTAGCAGTTTTTTTTTTTTAAGATCTGATCCTAATCAACAATGATGACCAGGTTAATGGGGAGAGGGGAGTGGCAGGATCCTTAGGTGGAAGTGACCATGTTCTACAGTAGCCAGAGAAACACACTTCAATTAGACATTGCATATTCTCAATTTCAGTTCTCATTTTGAAGATCAGCAATATCATGAAGAAAGATGATTTTAGTGCCATAATATTGCAAACTAGGAAGTTAAGGCTTGAAAAACTACATTTTTTTTTATAGAAAAATTCAGATTTACTGTAGATATAATTCAAGGTCAAAGTTCTTGAACTGAATTGAACTATTGAAATGAACTGAAATGAACTGAACTGAAATGAAATGATATGTGCTTTTAGAGTTTAAGCAGCTTAAGCAGCTTAAGGTATATTATACTACAGTACGATTTTGTATGTTGAAGTAACCTTTTTTTTTTTTAGGGTAGGACTGTTATTTTGTGAGTTTTAAAGACTAAGAGTTGGATAGCATTGATTCTGTTTAACTTGTGGCTGTTCGATTTAAACATTTGATTGTTTTGATTATTATCAATACTTGTAAAATATGGATCAAAGAACAAGAAAGAAAGAACAAGAAAGGGCTGCTGCTGCGGCCAGTGGGTCAACAACTATTTCTCAGGCAGCTCTTCAGGCAACTTCATCTCAAGCAACTAGGAGAACATCTGTAGATATACCCCAGAAATCACAAGACTTTATGTTACAAATGAGGGAAGAGTTCAAAAGTATGAGAGAAGATTTACGAAGTGATATAAAGGAAACAAGGAAGGAGATGAGAGAAGATATGAAACAAGAAATAGATAGACTGGGGAAGAGACTGGAAAACATGTCAATGGATGTGACAAAGCTAAAAACAGATAATAAAGAGATAAAGCAGCAAGTAAAACAAGTAGAAAAGGAAATGACAGTGGTCAAGGAGAGACAACAAGAGGATGAAGTTCAGATCACTCTACAGGAGTTGCAATATCGGGAGAGATCACTGCGTTTAAGAGGTGTTCCAGAGGCCTCTATGGAAAATTTGTTAGAGACTATAGTTCCGGCTTTGGCTGATTTCATTGACATTGACGGGGAGAAGATGGAGAGTTATATTGACAGAATTTTCAGGGTGTCCTCTAGAGTGGCGAGAGAGAGGAAACTACCCAGAGACATCATTATTATCTTTACAAGGACAATCATAAGAGATAGAGTATTTCAAAGAAGCTACAATGGACCCTTGAAAATTGAAGATAAAGACATTAGAATTTTTAAAGACATTCCTTATCAGATTTTAAAGAAAAGACAAGAATACAAACCTTTGGCAAATCTTTTGGTTAAGCTTCAAATTAGTTATCGATGGGAGAAAATTGAGGGTTTGTCATTTACATACAGACAACGGAGATATCGGATTAATTCAGTACACAAAGCAAAAGAGATGATGGAGAGACTGAAGAATGAGCTTTCAAAAAATATTTCTGAGGTGGAAAAAAATCAGGAACAGGAGCAGACTGTTAGGGAAGAGGGAAGACTGCAACTCCAACAAGAAGAAGAAGACCTTGGAGAAGGCCAGACATTGTTAGAAGAGGGAGGAGCATCGGGTGGAATCGGGGAACAGGAAGAAGGGGAATTAGAGGGAGCTCTTCAGGAGGACTAAGTCAAGTTATAAGATATAAAACATAATAAAATTGGAAAAGAAAATGGATCTGAAGATATATTCGTGGAACATTAAGGGGTTTAACTCCGAATATAAAAGAAGACAAATTTTTCATCATCTGGAGAAGCAAAATTTGGATATAATAAGTCTTCAAGAGGTTAGAATTAAAATTCAAGATCTTAAATACGTTAGAAATCCAAAATTGGGAAGCTGCTTTGCATCTGTGATCGATAAAAAGAAGAAGGGGGTGTTAATATATGTGAATTCAAAATACGAAGCGCGTTAAATTTTCCAAGATAAAAATGGTCGATATATAGGAGTTGAAGTGATTCTGAAACAAGACAAATTTTTAATAGTGGGAATATATGCACCGAATGGGACTAAAGCGGAATTTCCCCCCAAAACACAGCAACAGATATTGGAGTACTTAAATGAATCAGGAAACACAAATATTATTCTTGTGGGGGATTTTAACGGAGTCATTAATCCTTTAATCGATAGATCAAATCAGAAATTGATCCCCTGAAACAATGGCAAACTTCCTAAGAGTTTCTTCAATCTGATGGACAATTTAAATTTATATGATACTTGGAGATATAAGAATGGACAATTGGAAGAATACACATTCTATTCTGATCAACACAAATCGATGTCAAGGATAGACATCATGTTGGTATCTAAGCAATTATTGATGAAGATTACATAAATGGACATTTTACCGAATTTGTGTTCAGACCATAATCCAATACAAATTAAGATTCAGCTGAAAGACAGAGAAAGAACATGGAGAATGAACGATGAGATTTGGAATAAGGAGAACTATATAGAGAAAGCTAAAAGAGAGATAACAAATTACTTTGCTGAAAATATGGCACCTGAGTTGTCAATGAAAACTATCTGGGATGCAAGTAAAGCTGTTATGCGAGGAAACTTCATTAGATGGTCTGATGAGATCAGGAAAGAGAAGAGAAAAAAGAGGACTTAATCTTGGAGAAGATGAAAGAGATTGAGAAACAAATGAGACAGAATCCGGCTAATCATCAGATTAGATTACAGATGAAATTATATCAAGCTGAATTAAGTCAACTTAATGCAGATGAAATAGAGCAACAGATGCGGAGAACTAAATACAAATTTTTTGAACAAGCCAACAAACCTTCAAAGTTTTTAGCCTCTTTGCTGTGTAAAAGGAGGGCAAGGAATATTATATTGGAGATTGTGATTGGAAAGAAAAAAATTACAAAACAGGAGGACATAAAACAAGCTTTTTATAAATATTATCTTAAGCTGATGGGTAAGGCCCCAAAGTTGATAAATCAACAAGGAACTCAAGAATATTTGGAGAAAATGAATAAAATGAGGTTCAATGATGAGCAAAGATTGATTTTGAATAAACCTATTTCAATGATGGAAGTGGTTGAGGCCATTCGGAATTTGAAGACTGATAAGGCTCCAGGTCCAGATGGCTTTACTGATAGATATTATAAGATATTGGAACATGAGATTTCAATACCTCTACAAAGCACAATAAATGAAATTGTAAAGGAAGGAATACCAGACACTTGGAAAGAAGCGAATGTAGTATTGATTCCCAAAGAAGGCAGAGATTTGACTGATGTGAAAAATTATAGGCCAATATCACTTGTGAATGTAGACTACAAGATTTTTGCTTCAATCCTTGCTGTTAGACTCAAAAAGGTGTTGTCCGACATTATCAATGAAGATCAAAATGGGTTTCTGCGAAAAAGATCGTTGAGGAATAATATTCGAACGGTTCTAAATATAACAGAGTATTATGAAAGACATAATGAACGGAAAATGGCGATGATATTTCTTGATGCTGAGAAAGCATTTGATATGATTAACTGGCCTTTTATGATAATGACTTGTAAACAAATGTCGGCTGGAGAGAAATTTGTCTCATGGATTGAAGCAATTTATAAACAGCAACAAGCCAGACTTCTGATAAATGGTGAAAGAACACAGTTGATAGAACTGAAGAGGGGACTAGACAAGGGTGTCCATTGTCCCCTCTGCTATTTATTATGACATTGGAAATATTAAATAATGCCATTAGAGAAGTCAACGACATTAAAGGAGTTCAAATTAAGAAACACCAATACAAATTGAAAGCCTTCACAGATGATTTGGTAGTTTTTTTGGAGGACCCATGTAGAGGCATTGGAAAATTGATTAAAATAATTCAAGAGTATGGAGAGTTCTCCGGATTTAAGATAAATGTGGAAAAAAAAATTTCTTAATTAAAAATTTGAGAGAGAGAGAAGAGATGGAAATAATACAAAAAACGGGATTCAAGAGAGGACAAAAAGTTAAATATTTGGGAATTTGGATAGCCAGAAGAAATAATGAGCTATATTCAAATAATTATGAAAAAAAATGGAAGGAGATAATTAAAGATTTGGAAAGCTGGTCTAAGTTACATTTATCAATGTTGGGGAGAATTGCAGTAATCAAAATGAATGTTCTACCAAAGATGAACTTTCTGTTCCAAAACCTTCCCGTAATTTTGAATAAGAAACCTTTTCTACAGTGGAAGAGAGAAATATCCAAGTTTATATGGCAAGGGAAAAAACCCAGGATTAAATGGAACATTTTAACAGATCATAAAAATTGAGGCGGAATGGGTTTACCTGATTTTCAGGTTTACTACAAGGCCGCGGCTTTTATATGGATAAAAGACTGGATGGATCTACAAGATGCCAGAATGCTGGCATTGGAGGGAGCAGATCTGAGGATCGGCTGGCATGCCTATATGTTCTATGATAAAGCAAAAATAGATAAAGATTTCACAAACCATTACATCAGGAAATCGCTTTTGAAAGTTTGGGAAGATTACAAGTCTAGAAACATTAGGCAGCTGCCCACCTGGGTCTCCCTTCAAGAAGCTATCTTTGGTAGACGGACTGAATCTGAAAAATGGCTTCGATATGAGGACATAATTGAGAGGACAAAATCGAATAGTCTTCAGCTTAAATCAAGAGACAAGTTGGAGCAAGAAGGAACAGTTCTTAACTGGTTTCCTTACAGGCAGTTAACTGAAAGGTTTCAGATGGATTTAAAGACATATGGAATTGAAATAACGGAGAAGGTTGGAGTGATAAAACAACTTTTTGAAAACCCTCCTCATTTACTAGCCCAAATCACTCAGGAAATATTGCACCAGGAGAAGTATGAAGAAACTGTTAAAGCAGTAATGATCTCGTGGGCACAGAATATTGGTCATACAATTCAACTGGATTCTTGGGAGCAGAGTTGGAAAAGACAAACAAATTTACGGTTGCCCAGAATCTAAAAGAGAACTATTATAAAATGTTTTATAGATGGTATTTGACACCAGATAAATTACAAAAGATTTACAATTCAGGTACCAGGCTTTGTTGGAAATGTTTAAAAGAGGTGGGTACGACATATCATATGTGGTGGATTGCCCAAAGGTCAAGAAATATTGGATTGAGATACATAACAGGATTTGTGAAATAATGAAGCTACAATTTCCTATGATTCCTGAATTGTATTTGTTAAATATGACAGATTTAGTAGACGGTGTGAATATAAAGAAATATTGGAGAATATTATTATATATGATAACAACTGCATGTATTGAATATGCTAAGGTATGGAAAACACAGCAAATACCTACAATAGAACAATGGTAGGGCACCTTGATTGAAAATAAAAACGCTGACATAGTCTCTCAAAGACTGAAAGGGAAATCAGATGATGAAATTCAGAAAGAATGGCAAATTGTAGGTGATTGCTGGGTGACCTTTGATAGAAGTCTATAATTCATGGTAATATGTGGAAAAATTTCATTGTGATGATTACGGCAGATATCATGAAGCAGGAATATGGTAATGGAAATGCTATGTACTTACGTGTAAAATGGCTGGAAAATGCAGTACAATGATATAACAATGTTAAGAGATTTTGGAAATGAAGTCTAGATCAGTTTGGAAGATTCAAGAAATAATTCATGTGAAATAGCAATAATAAATGGTTGTTTTAATTGTGAAACTTTAATAAAATGATATTAAAAAAGAAAAACTACATTTTTTTCTTAGGGAATCTTAGAAATTTAATGATAATATCTCTAGTCTTGATAATATCTTGATAATATCTCTTTCTCTGATGGTGATCTGCTAGAAATCGAACAATGAGTATGTTCAATATCATCTGAGATAATCAAGACCTCTGGACATACTTCTGACAGCCATTTTATTTTGGAAAGAAAATAATATTGTTTTGCTCAGTTGACCTCAAACTCCCACAACCATAAATTACATCTGCAGCTGTAATTGTCATGCTTATCTTGTAAAACAGTAGTCATTTTCTCAGTTCTTGAGAATTTAAAAAATTATTTCCAATGTATTGTTGGAGGCCGATTTAGCAGAGTGTGTAATGCCAACTATTTTTTGCTGTCAGCACCGAGATATCTCTGCACAAGGGAGAGATGCTGTTGTGACTGCTAGTTTAATCTTACTTTTCATGGCCATGAATGTCTCCAGTGCTGGATTGTTTGACATTATGTCCATATCATCTTCTACTGTAGAAGGTTTATTTTTAGCTGCACTCATTCTTTTATGGCTGCCATTGCACTAGCTTATACTCACTTCTTTTGTTGTCCTCATGGCTGTTGCCTCCTGTTCAGGATCTTTCAAAGAAAAAAGAATCTTGACAAATCACTTTCCTGAAGATGCTCTGCTGTCCTTTTCATTCCCAGTTATGATATCCACAAAAATAATAACCAAAGATGATTTAATAACCTCAAAGTAGACAAGGAAGCCATTGAACTACTTCAAGATTTTCCATATTTTGCCTCAGTCATTAATCAACAAGGAGAGTGCAAGGAAGAAAAGAGAAGATTCAGATTTGGAAGGGCAACTGTGAAGGAACTAGACAAGATTCTGAAATGTAAAGATATATAATTGAATACTAAAATTAGGATTGTCCATGCCATTGTATTTCCAATTTCTATGTAAGGTCATGAAAGCTGGGCAATGAACAAAGCTAATAGGAAGAAAATCAACTCATTCAAAATGTGGTGCTGTTGTACTTTGGACTGTTACCGTAGTTTCTAGTCCGGACTTGTGGTATACTAGATATTATTTGATATCAACAATTTGGCCTTCTTTACCCATTCTTCTCCACGTGCTTGCGAGGCCCCTGGACAAGCACGCACACAGGCACAGACGAAAATAGCTGAACCATTCAAAACCGATCCAGGCAGGCCAGTAATAGCCAGATTGCCACGTTAGGCGACCTCCAGGCAAGTACTCTTTAAGATCACATTATGTATGCACGCTGTTTACAAAAGACTCCCTGCCCCGCACAGGCAGCTTGATGAGCTGAATACTTAACTGTGGAGCACACCGTGTTTGCATACCGTCTACTCCAGCTAATTTCCCCCAAAGTTGTGTTGTTGGTTGGTTATTTAGGTGTCCCTCCCAGGACCCCCAGAGATCAGGGTAACAGTGGAATACTCCGAAGAGTTCCAGAGATTGGTGACACAGGTACCTGACTGGTCTGAGGCTTCTAAGATAAAGTATTTCCAAGAGGAATTGAAACTGGAATTCTTGGAGTGGGCTCTGATGCAAGTCCAGCCAACCACCCTCAGAGGGTGGATGTGCTTGGCCAGGGGATGGAAATGGCAAAGCAAAAGGCCTAATTGGTTTAACAGCTGCACCAGGAAACCTCATGCCACAGTGGACTGAGATAGTGGGAGACAAACTGCCTGAGGCAAGATGATGCCGGATGGGTGGCTAGTGGCACTGGAACTTCAGTGGCTGGGGCAAGGGCCAAGAGACGGAGGGGGAACCAGATCACCCATTTATTGTTGTCAGTGGCACCACACAGTGAGAGAACAGCAATAAGGAAGCTCCCAGCATGGAACCAGGACCATAACAAAGAAGTGGCAATAGATGGAAAAAGCTGTGTGGTACTTAAGAGCAGTAAATCAGATCTGTGGTATAGGCACAATGAGACTATTTTTAATACCTGTCAAGTTAAGACAGCTGTGGGGGGTGGGAGTAGTATGGGCTTACTGGCCATCATAAGTCTCAGGGTGTACATGCCAAAATGAAATGAATGGGGTTGCAGTCAGAGAAGCTAGACACCCCTGCCAATTTTGTCCAGATGGATGGAAGTGAAATGAAAGGAGGGGTTGATGAAAAAACAGGCCTCCCAGATTTATTTGGGAGTAGAGAACCATTCCGAGACTATATACTTTGTGTTGGCTTCCGCTGCTAACTAACCAGTGGTGCTAGGACTGAACTGGATAGGTTTCCACAACCCTCATGTGAACTGGAAAGCCAGAATTGCTTCCCTCTGGGAGGGTGCCAAGGGCACACATGGGTAAACTGCCAGCTGAGCAGCTCGAGACTGTGTCAATGGGAAGCAGAGGGCAGACATGGCCACTGAACAGCTTGCGGGGGAAAGACAGATTCAATTATAGGGGGTATCCCAGTGGAATATGCAGACTTGTGGGATATGCAGTCAAAAATAAATTTGATATGCTTCCACCTAATTGGGAGACTGATGGTGTGATTGAACTGGAGGCAGGAGCCGAATTACCTAAAACAAAGTTGTATTCTCTGTCTCCCAAAGAGATGAAATTGCTGAGGAAATTCATAGACAAAATTTGCCAACAGGGTTTATTTGGCTAGCCAAATAACCCATGCTTGCCCCAGAATTTTTCCAGAAAAAGAAGGATGTGTCACTGAGATTGGTGAGGAATTTCTGAAGCTTGAATGCAGTGTGCATTTCCAGTCAGTGCCCCCTGCTTTTGATGAAAGACCTGTTGGCAACAGGTTAGATTTTCATCAAACTGGATTTGAGAAGTACGTACTACTGAGTGTGCATACGGGAGGAGAAGAAGTGGAAGACAGCATTCAATTCTCCTTTGGGGATATTTTAGCATTTGGTCATGCCCTTCAGTATGTGCGGTGCTCCTGCAGTATTCATGCAATTAATCAATGAAGTGTTACATGAACATTTGTATAAGGGTTTTTTTTTGGTGTGTCTGGATGATGTGTTCATTTATAGCCAGACTTATGAAGAGCATGTCACCTTGGTGAGGAAAGAACTGAAAAAACTGTTAGACCATTATTTGTATGTCAAATTGTCAAAATGTGAATTTCATGTTGACAAACTCAAGGGAATAGAGATAGGCCTTGCTAAGATGCAAGATATATTAGGTTGGGACCCCCCATGAGACCTGCAGACATGTCTTAGCTGATGCCTTGTCCCATTTACCTGAGCATGATGGCCAGAAAAAGAGGTGGTTGACACTGTATTTGCCTCTCAACAGTTAGGACTAGCAGTTGTCAACTGCTGTCAAGTGTAGGGGGAAGAGAAGCTGAAAGTGGTATGAGAAACCTTGTCAGAAAGCCCAGATGGGGCAATGAGAGAGGCTGACTGGGTCAAAGAACATAAAATGAAGCTCATGGAAGGGGGTGGGGTGCAAAGGAGAAAAAAATTATGTCCCTGAGAAGTTGAGAAAAAAAGATTTTACAAACACTGCCATGCTGTCAAATCAGCTGGGCATTTTGGGTTTGTCAAAATGTTGCACCTCATGAGGAGAGACTATTGGTTGCCAGTACTTAGCATGTATGTAGAAAACTATGTAAAAGGGTGTACTGTTTTGTACTTAAAATAAGCAGATAGGCAGTAAGCTGAAGAGTTTGTTACAGTTGTTACCCTGATTTCTAGGGTCCCTCAAGGGACACCTCAATGTGCTTTACACAATGGGGAATGGAAACTAGCTAGAGCACAAGCAATAGCAATGCGAGAGGCAGGGCAACCTAGCGAGATCTTTTAACCCAATTTTTACGGGGTCAGGCCGAGCCAAAAACCAAGCAAAATTGTCTAATAAAATGATTTTATTAAAAATAAAGACTTGTGTACGTTCGCACTTACGCATGCACTCACTCACACATGACCTAGCGAGAAATGTAAGAGAGGAAATTGGATAGGGGGCTTTGGAGAGTTACAGATGGGGAATACTGCACCTGGTCCTGAAGTCCGGAGGTCCAAGACAGCAGCAGCAGAGAGAGATGGGACTCAGCATGTGGAGGGCTGAGGGAATAGCTCAATGGATGGAGTGACAGTCTGCTGGGAGCTGGGAGCGATCCAGGAGTGGTCCAAAGAGCCGCTCAAAAACTAGGTCTATTTATGGGGGAAAAGATACCTGGAGGGCTAATCCTTTCCCAGGGAGAAGAATAAGTGGAGGAGCTAGAACGAAGCTCCGAAATGTTCTTTGCATGATTGAATTTTCCGGGGTTGTCAAAACCTTGGCTGTATGCAAATCGTCCTCACTTGATGGACTGTTTGTCAGGAGCGTTAATCCCGTCAAGCCGGCTTCTCAGGGCTGAGGACTCTTTGTATATTTTATATTCTACCTGGCCGGAGGTCTCCTGGGGCTATGTGACTATGAATTTACTGGCCTGACTGGGTTTTTCCTGCTTTCGGCCATTTGACCGTGCCTGCCTACATGCTTGTTCGGGGGACCTCTCAAGCACGTAGAGATATTTTTGATATTAAATTGTAGACCCCGGGATAGGGTTATCTATCACAGTAACACAATCATTGACTATCCCTTCACACCTATGGGTACCCATTAGCATGGATTTCATAACTGATTTCCATGTGAATAATCACAAGATGATTATTTGGGTAGTTATGGACTTGTTTGCTAAACAAGTACATTTTGTGCCTTGCGAAACTGTCCCAATAGCATGATAGTTGGCAAAGCTGTTTCTCCAGCACATGTAACAATTGCACAGGGTGGCTAGCAAAATAGTGTCCAATTGTGGAAGTCAATTTACAACCCTGTTTTGGAGTATTTCTAAGACTTTTGAGGGTGAAGCAAGCTATAAGCATGGCCCACCATCCAGAAATGAATGGACAGACTGAGAGAATCAACCAAATTTTGGGGCAAAACCTACAATGTTATGTGAACTATCAACAGGGCAATTGGAAAGCTCTTCTCCCCCTTGCTGAAATGGCATACAACAATGCTGTCCATGAAAGTTCTGTGCACACCTCTTTTGAAAATGTGTATGGGCAGACACTGAAACATTTTCCATCCCTCAAGTTCACACAGATTGACCAACACCTGGAGATTGAGAAGTGCAAAAAGTTAAGGCTGCTTGGCCAGCCATAATCTTGGCTTTGGACTTTGCTAAAGATGCCTAAAAAGAGTACGCCAATCAGAAAAGAGCTCAGAATTGGAACTTTAAGCTAGGGGATGTGGTGTATTTATCCACAAAGTTTTTGAAATGCCCCCAGTATTCTAAGAAATTGGCTTCTAAAGACACAGGACTGCTTCACATTATATGCTTAATGAATGATGTGACTGCTGAATTAGAGTTGCCCAAGTCTTACAGATAATTCCACCCTGCTTTGCAATCCAACCTTCTCAAGTCAGTGGCTGTGTCAGAAAAGTGGCACCTTGAACAGCCAGCCCCTCCTTCTCCAATAACAGTGGACCAGGACCAACATTTTGACATTTCTGAAATTTTGGATTCATGACAGCACAAGGGGTGACTCCAGTATTTTATTAATTGGAAACACTTGCCTTCTGCTGAATGAGAATGGGTGGATGGTTAACATGTTAGAGCCCCCTGCTTGGCTCATAAGTTTCAAGACACATATCCACATAAGCTAGGAGAAGGAGAGGGAAAACAGTCTGAAAAAGGCAGAATGTCAGGTCAGCTGTGCTCTCCCTGCCATGTTTATAGCCATACATTAGTGATTAGATGTTTTGCTGTGTAGGAAGGAAGGATGGGATGAGGTGATGGATGGGAATCTGGGAATCTGGGCATAGTTGGTTAATGATCTGTGATAAGAATGAACAGACATGGCTATGAGGTCATGCTGCTGGCAGATTGAGAAAGAACATGGGAGGAGGGGATAGTGAGACTGGGAAAAGTGTTGTTTTAAGTTACCAGCAAATGGGATAGTAGCACACCCTAATTTTGAAATGTAATGGCTTATATAGTACTGTAAATCCAATTATTCTTTAGGCCATTTTTGCCCATTCTGTCCATTCCACTTTCAACATTCTGTGGAATTCTGGGGTTTATATTTTACAGAGGCCAAAAAGTTCTCTGGCTCAGAATTCTAGATGCTCCTCTTTAAACCCTTCAAACACCAGGATTCCATAAGATGTTGAAAGTGGAATAACAGTACTATAACAGTATAGGGTGGAAATGGCCTTAGTCTTGGTAATTGCCAAGGTGTGCAGCTGTTTCCTTTGATGTTCCTGAATAAAGCTTTTAAAACCTCTAAGCTTGAACATGAAGCTATTTTGTACATCACACAAGATCTGATATCTCAAGGAACGGGTGCAGTTGACTACAAGGTTTACATGTGCAAAAGTATTCCTCGTTAGCACAGAAACCTAGGGCTTCAGGAAGAGTGTATTCTTCCTTGATCTCTTCCCTGACCTACCTTCTTAATGACCAAGAGCACCTCTGTCTTACCTGGATTAAATTCTTGTTTGTTTGCCCTCATCTAGTCCATTACTGATGACAGACATTGGTTTAGGACCAGAACAACCTCCTTGGCTTGAGGGTAGAAGGGAGTACTAGAATTGGGTGTCATCCACATGTTGATGGAACTGTGCCCGAAATGTCAAGAATAGGGATTGCGAGCCCCATTAGAGCTCCAGGAAAAGATGATGCTAACACAATAATTGTAAAGTGCAAGAGAACTTATATTTGGAGCTGTTAGAGTGGGAGAAATAGTTTTATTTTTTCTTGTTATGGTAAACAGGCTTATTAAATTCCAGACTAATAGATCACTAAAATGAAAGTCTTGACCTTAAAGCATTGACACTATCTGTGTCAGCCTCATCCAGACACCTCTCTCAGACAGAGAGCTACTCTTAGCTGGGGATCTGGCAGGGCTGTTCTACTCCTAAAATTAAGTGTGAAGTGATTGCCTCAGGTAGCTGCTTTGTTGTGGATGAGCAGTACATTTTTAGTTCTCTAACTTGTAATGCTATTTTTAATGCCAAAGAAGAGAAATATTTGTGAGATTTTCTGCCTCAGGTGTTACCACAGTTGCTAGTCCAGATTTGTGGGATATTAGATATCATTTTGATATCAATAATTTGGCCTTCTTTCCCTTTTCCTCTCCACGTGCTGCGAGGCCCCTGGACAAGCTCGCAGACAGGCACGGCCGCTAATTGCTGTAATATTCCACACAAATACAGGCAGGCCAGAAATAGCTGTCCTGCCACTTCAGGAGACCTCAAGGCAAGTACCCTATTATGTATGCATGCTACTTACAAAGAACTCCCTGCCCCGAGCAGGCAGCTTGATTAGACGAATACTCATCTGTTGAACAATCTGCGTTTGCATACTGGCTACTCTATTGACATTTTGGACTTAACCCAATCATGCTAAATTCTGACCTTTCGGAGGCTTTGTCTCCAGCCCGAAACTCATTGTTTTCCCCAAGTATGGACTAGCCTACAGCGACATTTTCCCCTATAAGAACCCCTGACTTTGACAGCTTCCTCGGATCGCTCCCGACTTCCATACTGCCTTGCTGCTGCTTTGCTTGACAAGCCTTCCCCTCAGTCCCACATACTGAGAAATTTCATTTCTCCGAACTTCTGCTGCAGACTTCCGGGGCTTCAGGACAGGTGTAGTATTACCCATACCAATGACCTCCTCTAAAAATCCCTCTATCCCACTCCAACCTTTATTTCTCTAGTTATCTCAGTGAGTGTGCTGCATACACTGACTATATTTTAATAAAAACCACAATTATTATTTCACTTCTGTTTGCTCCTTGACTCGATCTGACCCCGTAGACATCGGGTAAAAGATCTCGCTCCATTGCCCTGCCTCTCGTATTGCTAGCTTGTGCTCTTTGACTAATTTCCCCAACTTGTATAATTTGGAGGGCATTTAGGTGTCCCTCCCGGGACCCCCAGAAATCAGGGTAACACAGGTGCCAAAAGAACATGGCTGCTTGGTATTAGGTGTGGGACAAAGTTCTGTTCCCTACTTTACTTCAGGCAGCGAAATGTCTTCAGTTTGCCTGGCTGCCTCCTAGGAGCATAAGCACTCCCCACTTTGTACTCCAGTGGTGCTGTGATGCTTATTCAACACAAATGTAACCTAAACAAACCCTTACAATGTCTGCTGTACCATTCTAGTCAATATATATTAAGGTCATCGCCCGAAGTGACGCCCTCTGCAACTGTTGCAAGGTGCTCCTCACTTCTCTGAGCAGTCATTCCATGAGTTATGACTCCAATGGCTTAGCTTCCTTTGAATAAATGGCCCTTTCCTGGGTCTGGGGTCATCCCAGCATCATCCCAGCAGTGGCTTTGCTGGGATTGGAGCAGAGATGCCAGTGCTCCCCTCTGCACTGGCTCACTCGCTGCAGAAGGAAGCTTAATGAACTCGTCCCTTCCTCCCGCAGCACAGCCAGGTACTGTCCTAGGCTATGTTGGGGCAGGAAGCGCAGCCATTGTGCTTCCAGGGCCTCCACAGCTAAGTGCAGGTGTGTGGTGGGATAGTCAATGATTTGCATAAGTATCGTCATGGTCCCATCCTTCTCCCTTCCCTATGGTGGGTTGGGAGAGTGGAGCAGAAAGGGCCAAAGAGTATTGCAGTTTTAAAGTGTTCATTTCCTCCTCCATACAAAGAAATTGTACAAGTTACTGTACTCTATTACTAGAGGCAAACAGACACAACCACAAGGCAGATTGCATACACAGCTAATTCCAAGTAGAAATTTTAGCTCTTTTTTTACTTCTGTGTTTGCAAAATTCCTAACCCCAATATCACAAAAACCCTACCTCCTTCTGTGATGGATCACCTCCAAGGAATTATGTATCTTCTATCTTTATGTTCCGGAGCCAAGTCAGCAGGAGATGTTTGATACCCCATGAAATCAACTCCCAGTGGGAAAAGCAAAGTCTCACACTTTTCTGAATTGGTGGTGCCTTCTCATGAATGTGCTTGAGTTAGATAGCTCAGTCCATTGGTAACTTGACGGACCCTGCTTTAGACTGTAATACAATGCACACTTAGGAATAACTCCCATTAATACCTGGATACCTACTTCTGAGAAAATCTTGTTTACACTGAGAAAACATAGTTTACACTCATCATTTAACACACAGATATATAAATATGCTTAGAATTATACTGTTAGACTTCTTTACAAAAGAAGCCTGCCTTTTATGATCTTTCATTGATTCTCTTTCTCTCTGAATGTTTTACTGTGATTACTTTTGGTGGCTGTGTAGTTCACAGACATACATTTAGCAGAAGAAGCATCAGGGTATGATTCAATCAGATGATCATCATAACCATTGTACAGAAGGGACAGAAGAAAGGAAGGAAGGAAGGAAGGAAGGAAGGAAGGAAGGAAGGAAGGAAGGAAGGAAGGAAGGAAGGAAGGACACCAAATCTAGAAGGAAATACACAAGCATAGATCCACTGTCTGGGAAGATCCAGTGGATCTACCTGGACAGAAGATTGTTACAGGCTGTTATTAGATCCTTTCACAATTAGAAGTTCAAATGTTTCTGCGATGCACCCTCAGATACTGTGCAAGTGTCTGGGGGAAGTGAGTCCTCCTTTAAACTTGGGGAGAAAAGCCTGTATAGACATGCTGTAGCTGTGACTTCATAGTCTTCCCAAAATACCCAAGGCACAAACTCTTTGCATAGTTGAAATGAGCTCACTGGCCAATCCAATCCAGTCCTCACAGTACATAGCCAGGCTATAAGAAGCAATTCCAGACCACATGTTCTAGTTAGACTGCTGTGGTGGAAAAGTAATCAAGCTTTCAGTGCTTTGTAAGAGTCTGCATGTTAACTACCCTTTCCCGACAGAAGTTTCCAGACATATCTGACCTTCTATAGGAAATGAGCAACATTTTTTGGTGGATTGCTAATGAACAGAAAAGGAACAGTTTTCCTCCCCTTTATAGTAAAACACAGCCCATTACACAAAAATTCCAAACCAGCTGTTTAGTAAGTTCAACACAGACCAGTTTCTTTTTTTGATCAGGCTATGTCAGATGTGAAATGGTCTCCAGCTTGCTTTATTTTTCTGTGACATTTGATGACAGTCCTTCTGAGTTGCCCAATTGATTCCACACTTCCCTCTGAGGACCAAACTTTAATTGGCCTTTCACCACATGGACCAACTTTGCTGGATGATGTTGTGGAGATGCACTGATGATAGTAAAATAGGTCACAGAATAGGCTTGATAATAAGCATTACGCTGTGTTAAGACAGACTTGTAATGACCTTACCTGAACAGAGTCACTTTAACCTCTTTCCACTTACTTGGTAAACTACAAAGCCTTATGAACTCTGTAAAGGAAAAAATAACAAAGGTGCAATTATATAGTTTAGCAGATCATCGTTGTATTCTGCAGGGCATTGATAGAATTGTTAGCCATTCCTGCTGGAAACACCTTCAGGACCTCCAGAAATCCACCTGGATCCATTTCTGGGGTGAAACATCTTAACAGGCCGTCAACTCAACTACACAATGATATGTCTATGACAAAGGAAGCACATCTATTCCCTTCCCTCTGAGTGCCCCATTTAAGGCTAGTAAGCATCTAGGTGAGCACACCTACAGTCAACAGGTGCCCACAGGCATACAAGAAAGAGTGTGGGTTGAGTAGTGCAAAGGGAAAAAGGAGTCCTGAGCAGAGTCCAAAGCTGAGAACGGACCTGCCAGAAAGATTCGGTTAAAGGTGTGTATCAAAGGTCAGAGATATATGAAGCTAGAGATGGCATCCAGAATTGCATGGTAGTTTGAGAGCTGTTGTCTGCAGCAACAGAACAGCCTGTGCTCAACTGGGACAGCAGTTAAATCAACCCAGCTGGCCTCATTTAGCTCAGTGTTGTTGGACAAGGTGAAGTGTTTCTGCCTCCTTCCTCTCCTGATCTTTGGCTTCAACTGGAGCTTGTCATTTTGGCACTTATCTTCTCCTCCAGGTAGGACGTATCACATCACTGTCTTCTTGTTTAGAGCAAAGTTCAAGCATATGCTCTACAACATGAATGAGTCCAGTTAACAGGTGGGAAAGATCGATGATTATCGTGGCAGTTACCAAATCATAAGCAGCACTTGACAAGGCAATGTCTGTGAAGACACTGAAGTCACCCACATATTAATCCTTGTAGATCCCAGTGCTACCCCAGAGGTCCCATCTAGGATGGTATACCGCCAGAATTTTTATCCTGTTCCATACTTCCAATGTCAGAGAAAAGCATTCAGATCTAGCATCTGAGAAGATGGATACCACAATAAAAAATGGCAATGTTTAATGTTCTTGCCCATTGAGCTGCTTTGTCGCTGAGTAACCTGGCAGATACATTTGGTGAGGCAGTCCTCCTTTCCCTCTTGGCGTTCTTCTTTAGTAGGGCATACAGAGGCTTCGCTTTGGCGGTGAAGGACTCTATAAAATCCCTAGAAAAGTTGAACGTCCCAAGGAGTGAACGCAGGGAGTGCACGTCTGTGGGGGCTGGCAACTTCGAGATCACCTTTACCCGCTGCGCGTTGGGAGTGTGACCATCAGTGCCTAAACAAAGACCTAGCGAGAGGCAGGGTAACTTAGCAGGATCTTGCAACCCAGCGTCTATGGGGTCAGGTCAGTCAAGCAGGCAGACAAGTTAAAATAGCAAAAATGATGTTTATTAAGTACAGACAAGTATTAAAGACACCACAGTCACATAGCTAACTAAAGAATCAGAGATTGACTTGAAATAGGGATTTTTAGAGGGAAATGGGTGATATGACACCTGTCTCGTAGTCCTGGATCTTGAGAGCGAAGTTGGGGGTGCAATGAAGAAACTCGGCACAACGGAGAGGTCCAAGAGATCTGGGGTGGAGCAGTCTCTGTTACCGGAACTGAAGGGAAGGCTCACCAGGAAAATCGGCAGCAAGGCGGTCTGGAAGTTCGGAGCGATCTGAGGAGGGTCTCAGAATCAGGGGTTTTTATAGGGTGAATTGTGACTGCAGGCCATACCTTACACGGTGAGAACAATGCAATTTGGGAGTGGGACCAAGCCTTGGAAAGGTCATGATTGACTTAAAGCAGAATTAACAATAGTGTAGCCAGTATGCAAATGCGGAGCACTTAGTACAGCTTTGTCAGGTTACCTTCTCGGGGCAGGGAGCCTTTGTTAGTATCGCGCATATGCAATGACGTGTTTGCCGGAGAGATCCCTGAAGCGACGAACCCATTGTATCTGGCCTGCCTGGGTGGAGAATGGAATGTCCAGCAATTATTGACCGTGCCTGTTTACGTGCTTGTCCGGAGGCCTCGCAAACACGTGGAGTGGGGTGGCAGAGGAAAGCTGAATTGTTTGATATCAAAAGAGATATCGGGTGCTATCTCTGGGTAGGCCTGGACCGCAGTAACATATCAATGAGATGATGCTGGATGGCAGGCCATGAAGTTTCCAGATATTAGTGTTGAGAAGGTCAGCAAGTTTTTAAACAGTGGATATTTTTTTGAGAGGAATGAAGTGGGATTGCTTGGAGAAGTAATCTGTCACAACCCAGATGGCATGATAACCTTGACAGTTGGAAAGTCCCAGGAAATAATGTCCCAAAAGGTCGAGGGCACAGGCAGGGGTTGGAGAAGCCCGTATGGCTTCAAGGTAGGAGGTTTAGAGGTGTTGCACACAGCACAGTTCTTAAGTCCTGCACATATTTTATTAGTCCTGGCCAATGGAACAGTTTTCTGATGGCATGGAGTGCTTTGAGGAACCTGAAGTGTCTGGCAGGTTTGGAGTCATGATACCTTCTCAGTACTTCTGGCCTGCACTCCGAAAGTACGTATAATTTGTTTCCAACAAAAGCCATGCCATTAGTCCAAGCAACTGTAGCAGGGTGGCTTTTTAGCCAGCTATCAATGGTGTAAGCAGTTTTTATGGCTTGCTAGAAAGTGGAATTGAGCGTATAAGAGATTGAGGAGTGTGTGTGTTCTTGAGCACATGTGGTAACCTGCATTTCCAGGGTATTGGGGGTGAATAGAGTCTGCTCTTTGGGGGTGAGGAATGGCTGGGCGAGTCGTGGTCAAGGGAGTCTAGAAAGAGGGTCAGCCAATGTATTTGTTTTTCCTGGTTTAAAAACAATCTAAAAGTTAAATTGTTGAGAAAATTCAGTCCACTGCACTTGCTTTGGGGTTAATTTCCTTGTAGTCCTTAAAGTTTCCAAATTGCAGTGATTGCTCCAAACTTGGAAGGAAGATTTTGTGCCTTTTAAGAAGTGCCACTAAAGTTGTGAGAGTAAAGTGGATGGCCATGGCGTCCTTTCCCCATATTGGCCAGTTACGTTGGGATTCAGAGAACTTTTTGGGGGTGAAAGCACATGGTTTTAGGTGTCTGTTGTTGTGCAGGAGGAGCATTGCCCCCATAGCAAAATCAGAGGCATCAGTTTTTATAATAAATTCCTTTTCAGTGTTGGGGAACAGCAGAAGCAGTTCTGAGGTGAATTTGCGCTCGAATGCATCAAAAGTGGCCTGGCACTTGTTAGTCCATATAATCTTCCTCGGGAGTTTTTCATTGGGATCAGAGGATTTCTTTAAGAGATCAGTCAGTGAGAGAGCAATTGTGGCAAAACTCTTGATAGAGGTAGAAACTGGCAAAACTGAGGAACTGTTGCAGTTGTTTTCTTGTTTTCGGGGCTGGCCAATTTAAAATTGTCTCGATTTTGGAGGGATCCATGTTTAGGGTGTTGTTGCAAACCCGATATCCGAGGTAGTCAAAAATTTGAGTGTGAAATTTGCACTTCTGAGTTTCACAACAAGGTCATTGTCTATAAGTCTTTGTAACACAGTATGAACAAGTTTTGTGTGTTGTGGTAGTATGTCAGAGTAGATCAAAAATTCATCTAGATAAACAACAACACTGTTGTACAGGAATTCTTGTAAGACAGAGTTAAAGAACACCTGGAAAACTGTGGGCCCTGCTTGTAGTCCAAAAGGAAAGACAGTCCATTGGTAAGTCCCCAGGGGCGTTGAGAAGATGGTGAGCCATTCACTGTCATGTCCATTCTAATCCAGTAGAAAGCCTCTTTGAGGTCTAGTTTTGTAAAGTATTTACCTTGAACTAGTTGGCCCATTACATCTGTCATGAGTGGAATTGGGTAAGCATTAGGCAGTACTGCCTGGTTTATTAAATTGTAATTCACAATGAGCCTGGGGTGTCCTCTGTCCCATTTTTGCTGGAAGAATATTGGGCTAGCTGTTGGTGTGGAGGAAGGCTTAATAAAGTGTTCCCCTGGAGGCCTCCCACCTGAATAGGAATGGATTTGGTCCTTTCCCTGATGGGGCCTCCCGCCATGTGCAAGCCATCAATTTGTGATAAGCTGATGGCCTTCTTGAGGGGCTCAATCTCCATGGCAAGCTCTTTGGCCACTACGGGGTTCAGCAAGCTTGTAGAACATTCTGAATCAACCAATGCCTTGTACTGTCTTAACTCCCCATCTGTCCCTTGCAAAGCAACTGTAACATATACATGTTGAGTTTTGGCTGTACTTACATTCGCTGACTGATCAGGGTCCCACTCATCGCTGTCAGAGTCAGAGGTTGGCTGGGGGCTGTCCTCGCCATGGCAGACTTGAGTGGAGCTTCCACCGTCCGGGCGTTTGGTCTGTGGCTTCAGGGTGTCAGTTTTGCTGGATGTGGGCATGGTGGGAGGAATAATTGGCTTTTCCTTCATGGCCACCTTTTGGTTTTGGCAGTCACTAGCAATGTGGCCTTTCTTACCACATATGAAGCAGGTCCCTTCACACAGTCATTTTTTTCTTTCTTCGCTGCTTAGGAAGGTGGCTTTTTAGCTCCCGGGGGTCTTGCGGCCACTTTCTTGGGCTTATCTTTGTTGGGAAAGTTGGACACTTTCCAGGAGGCTTTCTACTTTGCCTGCTAGTTTCATCCATCCTAACAGGCTGGCAGGATTTCCTTGCGAAAGGCACCGATCCAGAATGGTGGGGTTCAATCCAGCCTAAAAGAACTGCTTAAGTATGTCATCTTTCCATTCTGGGACATTAGTCGCTAATTTTCTAAACTCCTGGGTGTACTCACCAACAGTTTCTTTTCCCTGGCACAGCTTCCTGAGTTGGTGTCTGGCTTGCTCTTGAATAAAAGGGTCTTCTCTCTTTGAGACGGTGCATGAACAGCTGGAGGCCTGCTGTTTCCTCAGCTCGGGAGTTTAATAAGCTGGCGACCCACTCCACTGCTTCACCTTTTAGGTACTGGCTCAGGTATCTCACTCTGGCAGCATCGTCATTGAAGCTGTTCCCGTAGTCAGCCATATAGTTGGAGGCCACATTGAGGAAATACTTAAGAGTAGATCCTTGCCCACTGTAAGTGGCTTTCATCTCTCGAAAAGGTCTCAGCCCCGCTTGAGGTGCCAGTCCCTCAGGGGGTGCAGGGGCTGTGGTGATGGGTGCTGCTGCTACGGGCACTTGCTGTTGGGCACAGCCCAGCTGAGGCATCAGGGTCTTCCAGTCAGCTAGTTGAACCCTCAGCCTGGATATCTCTCCTCGTTGTAGTTCCACTTCTTCTTTTTTGGCTAGAAGTTGCTCCATCAGGTCAGTTTCACTGATTGTAACATCCCATCATGTGGCTTGGTGGCATTGTCTGTGAGCTGTGTTGGGATACTCTCCGCAGGCCAAGGTTTGACCAGTGATCAGGATGGTCACAGGAATCACAGATCGCACCTTAGCTCACACATCCGTGGGCTGGCTGCAGTCCAGTTCAGCTCCCTCGGCTCGTTAATCACCTTGGGTCTTGGTGGCTCCACCAACTGCTCCCTCTTCCAGTGGTTCTTCTCCAGATGTTTGGTACATGTTTTAAAATTTTGCTGAGAGTCTCCTCACTCTGTCATGAACTGAATCCACACACAAATAGTACAGTGCATAAACACTATTTATTTGGAGTGAGGTACACTGTAGTGATTTTAGTGAAGAGGCTGCAGTTCAAAAGCAAATAACAGAGCTTTAGAATCCCTGCATTTCCTTCCCCTTTGCCAAGAGACCTTGGAGACCTTGAAGCTGTGAGACCCAAACAGCACTTTTCAGTACATTCCTAGCAAGTGTTTATCTAACGGTCCCTGCTACCTAATCTTCTCTGGTTACAAACAGGCTGTTACTTATGCTGGACTGTATATCCCATTACCTTAATATGGAGGGCATCCCAACACACACAGTGCTCTATCCTCCAAAAAGGGTGTCCAGGGTGTTATGAAAGAAGAGGTGATGGTCTGCTACTGCATTTATGGCTGAAAAGTCACTTTCTCCTCACTCACTTTTGATGGTGGGGGTCTTTTCCTAATAATCAGGCTGATTCATCTGAGAAAAGATTAATAGTCCTTCAGATATTTATTTCTGAAATTGTACATGGCTTCAAAAGGCTCAAATCAATACTTTTAAAATGAGCTAGAAAAAGGGTTAGGAACTGACAATAACTGTTTTAGGAGATGCGTTTGATGTTCTATGGACACTTCTGAGGATCTCTGTAATCTAGTGGCAGTATTTAGGCCACATGTAGTTTTAGTAGCTTTTGAAGCAGTGCTCTGTTGACTCTAATCCAATCCCGACTGGTTAAATAATAGAAATGCCAAGTGGTTAAATAGTTACTGGGTATATCATGTCCCCTTGTAATAGCTTCCAAGCCACAGTCTTTTAACATATGTGAGCCTAATTTGGGGAGCAGTTCACACACACATCTTTTAGCTATTTATTTGGGTTGCTGTGGCATTCATAAGGTTATTTTTCCCTAGTAGCCTAACACATTGTCCTGTGCAGATAGAAATTCCAGAGGGAAAACGAAAGGGGAGGAGGAGCAAAGCCAGTTCTCTGACTGAATTGGTGGTTGGAAAACTGGTGCTTTGGTGAGGAAACAGATGACATGAGAGAGCACAGCCACCCATCTGGATGTCATCTGGTAGTTCTGTCTCTTGCCCCAAACACATGGCTGTACAAGTTCAGAGTTTCGACTGTGTTGTTGGCAATGGGAGGAATATGTCAAGGTGGATGATAGAGAGGAAAAGAACATGCAACTATTGCTTCATCTATTATTTGGGTTCCTTATATAGACCTTCATAGAAACAGCCCATAACTCTTATGTTAAAAATTGGCCAGCATTGTTTGCCTCTTTTGATTTGATCAACCCATTCCTATTCACAGTCCTTGGTGCTTTGTTTATTCTTGTTTTCTTGGCTCTTCAGTTTGGACCATACAAGAATCTATGTATACAGTCTTCATGTATAACCAGGAGGCAGAGGGAGAAGGATAGATGGCGGGGGGGAGAAAAAGTGGGGAAATTATGATATACAACTCTGACTATTGGACCATATTCAGAGCATGGCTGGAAAATCCTCTTTGGATAGATTTAAAATGTCTAGCAGTTCTACGTGCCAGATACTCTCTCAAGGAAAAATAGATACATGGTTTGTCCAACAAAATTGCTAATGTCTTAAGCATTTGATTTGTTAGCACTTTTCCTGACCATTTCTCATGAGTACATGATCTGTAAATAAAGTTTAAAAAGCTCTCTTGAAACTGAATGGAAGAACGACACTGAGACATAAATGTCTAGAGCAGAGGCCAGTCCCATCCACTTTATCATGCATTCAGTAAAATCTCCATCCTGTTTTAGAGTCATTTTATTCTGTTAGCTGTGCTTACATGAAAGATGTGAGGTGCTTACAACTAAGTAAGTATTCCAAGGTCAATATGATCATGCCATACCAATGAGTACATTTTTACAAACACACAAAAAAACTTGGATTTTTTTTTTTTTTTTTTGTATGCATTATGTGCCACACTTATTTTTCAAGCTTATGGTCATTTTCCAAACATGTGACATTTCAATTCATGTTTTTTCTTTTAAGTTAGACTTACACCTGACAAGCAAACAGAAGGGAAATGCTTCTTATATCTGAAATGTGATGATGCAGGATGCTTTACCTAAATTCTAACCAACGTCCAAGCCAAGTAGGAAAACTGAACTTCTGCCTTCTTCTCCACAAATGATCTTCCATGTTTTCCACAGTTATTTACCCTGGAAGATTTTCAGGGAAATATTTCAGGTTATCCCATGGGAAGGGGAGGTAGCACCTATTAGGTTTGGTGAAATGGATGCTTTCAAAGTTTTTCTACACTTTCATGGACAGTGCAAGAGCTGAGGAAACTTTCTTTTAAAACTTTCAGTTACAGAATTTGGAAGTACTTCCATTTAAAATCTTCACATTGAAAGCAAGATAATTTCTGTCTACTTATTTATGTTGTTGTTGTTGTTGTTGTTGTTGTTGTTGTTGTTGTCGTCGTCGTCGTGTGCCTTCAAGTCATTTCCAACTTATAGTGACTCTAAAAGGAATCTATCATGGGGTTTCTTGGCAAGATTTGTTTAGAGAAGGTTTGCCATTCCTTTCTTCCAAGGCTGAGAGTGTGTGACTTGCCCAAGTGGCTTTCCATGGCAGAGTGGGGATTCAAACCCTGGTCCCCAGCATTGTAGGCCAGTTCTCAATCCACTAGACCATGCTGGCTCTAAAATGTTATAATTAACATTATATCCCTTTTCTATGAAAGCTAGACAAACTGTAGCATTAATTCAAATAAAAGTAATGGGAAACTTTAGGGAAGCCACTCTAAAGGAGCTCTTCTCATGGCCTCTGTATCAAACAGGGATATAACACAAACAGATAGATGGAAAATCATTTATTACTGAACACTAAGAGAACCTGAACATACTGGACCTAACTTTTCAAAAGATTGTTATGAGACTAAACATATAGCAGGCTTAATGTGATCCTTGAGGTTGATGCTTTTCTGCAAGTTTCATGAAATTAGGCTCCAGATAAGAAAATGAGTCAGAGGTCACCTGTTCATGGATTTTATCAAAGAAACCATCAAAAAGTGTGTTGCAAGGACATTATAAATAGGAGGAAAGTTATTGACTGCAGTTAAGGTTACTGCTTGGTTGCTTCATCAGTTCAGTTACCAGGGACCCCATAAACCTTGCGGCTCCCCTTCTCACAGTTTTCATTCTGTAACCCCCTTCAAATGTGCCAGAGCCCCCTAGGGGGTATATCCCCCCCCCATTGGAGTTTGTCCGCTTTATAGAGATTGGAATGTTTAATTTGGAAAGCTTTGAACACCCCACCCCACTGCTGTAATGTGGGCTTTGTTTCTTGTTTTCCAGGGGATGGAAAAGTCACATTTATAGAAGCTGGAAATTTCAATTACTCCACTTACATTTTAGGATTTTGTCCCTTTCTAAACTTAAGAAAGATTTATTTTAAATGTATGAATGAAGAAAAACAAAAGGAAACAAGATTTACCAGCAGTAAAGGGCTTACACAAAAGGTAAGACCACACTGGTGTATGAGAATGTTGCACCGGGCATGACCCTGAAAGACAGGATTAGATTTTATAAAATTAGGGGGGCCTTCTCTACCTCTTTAAATCACAGATATGGAGCAAGCAATGGTCTCTCCCTTTCCCAAACCATCCAGGGTACAGTAGAGATGGAAGTTATGAGGGAGATGACCAATGTTGACACATTCTTGGACTTCAAAAGAGCTTAAGTAACCAAAAATTTGGGAGATGCAAGACTTCTAGAGTCTCACAAGCTGTTAAGAGGAAGGTGTGGTAGGGATGACATAAGGCTCTACCATAGATAGCCTGTGTTCATTTGACTAAGTTAAGCAGCACAGCCTGCCCCTTAAGATTTAGAGCCTTTCCCCGCTACATTGTTATAGTGCTGTTATTCCACTTTCAACATCCTGTGGAATTCTGGGGTTTGTAGTTTACTGAGGCCAAAGAGCCCTCTGGCTGAGAATTCTAAAGGCCCCTCCCTAAACTGCAAACCCCAGGATTCCATAGGACGTTGAAAGTGGAATAATAGCACTAGAACAATGTGGTGCAGAAAGGCCCTTGGGCTTCAGGTTGTTATCTGACTGGGGGCCTAAAAGGCATTCCTTTAGAATATACACAAAGGCAAATGTCAATCCTTTTTCCTTTTCCTTTTCTCCTCCCTCCCTCCCTCCCTCCCTCCCTCCCTCCCTCCTTTTTTACTTTCCCTGAGGTACCATATTTGGTACCTTTACCAAATAAGGTCCATAGAAGCTCCTTAAGTGGACAAGGGAAATTAGAGTCTCTCTCTTCCTCCCCCCACAACGTATTTGCTGATCTAGTAATGCCTGTATGCAAAATTGCAACCTAGTTTCTATTCAATAATGCTGTGCACCTTTTCCTCTTGCCATATAAATGTTTAGTTTGGAAGACATTCATGTGTAGAACATTTCACAAATGAAAATTGGGACACATGTGGACAAGCAACATCAGAGTGTAGTCAGGATGGGAAAACTTATTAATGAGGAAATGTACAAAAGCTGGGAAAAGCTGCATAATTTTGCTTTTGCCTGAGCCTACAGGGAAAGGCATGTTTCTGCCCCTTCTCTCCTATCTTCCTTTGCTAAGTGATTTAACTACTTTTGTTCTTTGAAATCAAGCCCTTTCTGCACTACAGGGCACAGCGACTTCCTTTAACTGCAGCCCCAGTGGGAGGGAAAGTGTGCTAGGAATGCTCCCCTCCACACCTTGCTCGGTTACTGTAGAGGGAAGTGCTCTGGCCCCACCTCTTCCCTTCTGCAGTGCAGCCAGGCATTTGCCATTGCTGTGCTGGGGAGAGAGGCATCGTCAGGGCACTTCTGCCCTTCCACATGGCAGGAAAAGTTGGCAACATGACGTGACAGTAAGTGTAAAATGGATTTTTTTTCCATTTTACAAGTACTGTGCTCTCGCAATGCATGGGGCAAGAATGCGATGACATTGTGCAGAAGCACGATCTGTGGAATGCTGTGATCATGTTCCCATGACGGGGAAGCCACGCGGTGCGGAAAGGGCCTCAGTTACCAGCAATGGAGGTAAGTTGAAGACAAAGGGGGAAAGAAGGAGGAGGAAAAAGAAATTGGGACATTTTAAAAGCAACTGATAAAATGGAAAGACAGAGTTTTAAGCAGAACTATCCTGCCAAATCTGAATAGTTGCTCTCTGACAATGGCCATTTCTGCACTGGACTGTGATAGTGCTATTACTCTGCTTTCAACATCTTATGGAATCCTGGGGTTTGCATTTGAGGGAGGGGCCTCAAAGGCCCCAGGATTCCATAGGATGTTGAAAGTGGAATAATAGCACTATCACAGTCTAGTGTGGAAGTCAGCAATGAATGGAAAGTCATTAGCTGTTGTGATGGGGAATTTATTTAGAAAATACCTATGGATGTAACCAAGTCCTCTTTGTTGTTCAGGCAGACAAAAATATATTTCGCTGAGGACAGCTATCCAGTCAAGCATAGATGGAAGTGGATTTTTCACTCCCTTTTGACTGCTAAAAGACTGATACTTTGTTACTGGAACGATAATTTTTTCTCCATCTGTGATTCAATGGATAGAGGATCAACAAAGCTTGCAAAATTTAAAAGAATGATGTATAGATGAAATTTACAAATGGACTTATATTTGGAAATTTGGTCAGCTTTTATATAGAAACATATGACTAATATGGATATTTTCCGTCCTTTTTTGTTTTTGTTTTTCCTTCTTTTGTTATACTGGAAGATTATTGTATGTAATAGAGATCCCTTTAGAATAGAAGTAATGTTTCAGTCTTTCTTTGTATATTGTGTGCAGATATATGCACACATGCCAGTAAACAGGTCAGAGTTTGGGCTGTCTTTTTTTTTTTTTTTAAAGCAGGCACCATAAATTGATTTTCAGATGCAATCAGTGTAATTTCTATCCCCTCAAACCCCTTGTAGCCAGGGAGTCCACATTTATCATTTCTCCCTTCAAGCTCTATTTGTAACAGCTGGAGAATGTTACCAAAGAGCTAAAACATCTGCAGAAATAACCCTTTCAGTTACTTCTCTGAGAACTACGTGTAAGCATCAATCACAAGCAGAAGTCTTCAGTGCAGCAGATCTGAATCAGGCTAAGAAAGACAAAAGGTGGGTTAGCCATCAACACAATTCTTCTTTGCTACAGTTGACCTGGGGAAAAAAAAAAGAGTAAACCCTCCCTTTCTGCTTAAATAGGATTTGTTCCTCTGTTGGTTTGTTATTTTAATTATAACTGAAATCCAACAAACACCCATTGCCTCTCAATTTTGAATAATAAATTAATTATCAGAACCTCACTTGTTAGTGCCATATGGTACTACTGGGCAACAATACGCCTCCTAAAAGTAGCAGTTCTTTACATACAGTGATATTACCATACCCTTTCACCTCTAGCTGTGTACAAGTTTTTGTTGATGTAATTCAGTGGTGGGCAACCCACTGCCTGTAGCCCAATTTCAAAAGCCATTTGCTAGAGATCACTTTAGCCCTCTGGAAACCTGTCTTCCCAGTAAGCTGCTGGGCAGGGAGAATGATGAGAGGGTGAAATCGGGGGTAGGGAAGAGAAAGAGAAAAAGTGAAGAAGTGTCCAAAAGACAGAAATAAAGTCAGATCATACAGTAAGGGACCAGATACATTGTTTCCCCCTTGGCACATATTTTCTTCAAAGCTTCGTGCCTGAGCAATCAGACTTACAAATGAAGCCAGTGTCCAAAGTACATTTTGGTGATAACTTTCATAAACTCATCCAGAAGACATATGCACAACAAAGTTACTCTAGCTTTTGAAGCTCACTGCTTTCTTCATCAGAGGAAGATGGTACCTGCCTGTGACCCAACCAAAAAAGTAGCAGGGTAATCTTGTGCAACATGTAGAATGAAGCAAATTGGTACTGGGATAAACAGATATCTTTAAAGGGAATTCAGCTTCAACTGACAGGCTGACTTTATTGCCTAGTTTAGCCCAAAGACAAAATGGTAGTGGCAGAAAAAGTGAAACAGTAGAGGGCTGCCCCGACCACTTTGCTTTGCTTTGACTGAACATTCTAGTACAGAGAACAGCATCTGTGAACTTCAAAATCTAGTCCATAGAGGTTGCAGTCCCTCCCCTCTTTCTGCACACTAATCTCAACTGAATATGAAAATCTGTCAGTTTCATTTTCACTGTGTTTTTCAGAAGCATAGTTGTTCTGTGCAAGTTCTGTGCTGGATGGAAAGCTTTCACCCTACCTGGAAAGGAAACAGGATGTCCTTTGGTATATACTTTCCCCTCCAATTCAAACGTTACTGTTTTATTTCATTTATGCATTTTCCCTATTGACTGAAGTGTGTTTGGCTACATTTTTCAAATAAACATATAAGTAATCACCTGTGTAATTCACACGCTGCCACTACTACTACCACCACCACCACCACTGCTAAATATCTGACACTTGTGGTTTCCTTCCAGTTATTGGAAACTGAGAGATCCATGTGTGCTTTTATTAAAGATCTTAATACATTAAGAGGAATGGTATCAGATATGTTATTTATTACTTTCTTTTCAAAAGATTAGCATATCAACTGTCCTTGCAACGAATTATGTATTGAAAATCTGACATTCTGCCTCTTAATCTGGAAAAAAATTAATCATGCTTAATTTGGCATTGCACTTATGACAGTATTTTAGTAATAATATGGGATTTTTACTTCACTGTGGCAAATCTAGACTATATATTTTATCCATGTTTTGCAATTCTGCTTTTCCTTTGTATTCTCCTCTGTCTTAATTCTTATTTTACTAATGTATTTTATCCTGTCCTCTAATTCTTCTACATCACAATTTTCCACCTATGCACTTCAGGCATCTGAAAAAAAGGCCTGTTGACTATAAAAGTTAATTGCATGATAAAATTGTTAGTCTCTCTAGGGTAGGTCTTGTCTTTTATGATGTTGCTTTTTAAATGGTGAAGGACTTCACACACTGCATCCAACATACTTTGTTTACTTGCAACACCTTCAGTTCATTTTTAAGGGACTTGCTGACTCAATCCATTTTATAGCTCTATTGTTATTTTGGATCTTGGTAAGGGAGACTTTCTAGGCTGTCAGAAAGAACATGTGCTTGGTAATATATGCAGTGGGCTCATTGTGACAAATCTGGCTGGTTGAAAACAATTGCTCTCAGTTCTCTGTCATGCACAAAAATAATGATATCTTATTATCTATTTACTTAATTATTTAATACCTTGTCTTTCTCCAGTATGGGACCCAAAACAACTCACAGCATAGATTAAAACAAAGTATGGCTCAAAAACTATTATGATTGAAAAGGTTTAGAAAACAAAATGTCCTATTAAAACATCACAAATTTAAAATAGTCTGGAAGCATTTCGAAATGTAATCCATGAGAATAAAAGTACAGCAAACACAACCCATAAAAGGTTAATTGTGAAAAGACCATTTAACTGAAAGTTATATTTTTTTTCAAAAAATGAATTATGGACATTTTATGCAAATGAATAAATGTGTCAAAGTGAGATCTGAAAATACCCAGTCTATAGACAGAGAAATAGAGCACAGCAGAGACATTTTTCCATTTAGATCCAGCAAGCAGTATCTGTTTTCCTATATAAACAAGGAAAGCAGCAGCAGAGGCAGTTGCTGCTGTCCAAGGGACTTTTCTCTTGGGGTAACTAAACATCTCTAAAAGTGTCATGTGTGCAAAAAGGATGCTATAAACATTTACTAGGCTTATTGCATGAGAGGAGAGTGTGTTTATGAGCCTCTGTGTCTGCAGCCTGGAGGAGCTTTAAGTGCAGTTTGTGCTTTGTCTTGTGAAGGGTACGCGAAAGACAAGCTGCATTTCTCCCTTGTAGCTTTCTGTGGAAAACATTGTAGATGCTGCTTTTTCACCCAAAAGCTTTTTAGATCCACAAAACTGTCTCTGCCTTTATACTCCAGTTCAGTTTTGAGATCTTGACTTCAATGACAGGTTCAGCCAGACAGAGCTTGGAGGCAGCCAGTCATACCACACCATCAGTGTTGCCATCTTCTTGTTACCCTGATTTCTGGAGGTCCTGTGGAGGACCCATCATTGTGCTCAGTATAATGGAGGAATGGGAATTAGCCAGAGCACACACTATAGAAGACAAGAGGCAGGGTAACCTAGCGAGATCTTAAAGCCCAACTTTTCCAGGGTCAAGCCAAACCAAAAACCACACCAAATTGTTAAAGAAATGATTTTTATTTTTATTTTAATTAAAAATAAGTCACTGCACATGTTCACACTTATGCACTCACTCACACAAGAGCTAAAAAGAAATAAAAGTGAGAAAATTGATAGGGGGTTTATAGAGGGTTGGATTTGGGAGATACTGCACCTGGTCCTGGAGTCCAGAAGTCTGAGATGGCAGCGGAGAGCAAGGAAATGGATCTCAGCACATGGAGGGCTGAGGGGAACACTCAGAAAATGGAGTGAGGGCAAGCAAGGAGGAAACCAGGAGCGATTCAAGGAACCACTCAAAATCAGGGGTTTTTATAGCGGAAAATGTACCTTGGGGGCTAATCCTTTCCTGGGGAGAACAATGGCTTGAGGAGCTAAGACAAAGCTCCAAAATGTGCATGATTTGGAGCACAAAGCTCCGAAATGTCAGAGTGCTTAATTTGATTAGATTTGCCGGGGTTTGTCAAAAGCCTCGGCAGTATGGAAATTGCCCTCACTTGACAGACAGAATGTCAGGAGCGCTAATCTTGTCAAGCTATCATCTCGGGGCAGAGGATCTTTTGTGTGCTTTAGCTGTTTGCATGTCTGGAGGGCTCCTGGGGCTACGTGACAGATTAAGTCACTGGCCAGACTGGATTTTTCCAAGTATCGGCCATATGGCCGCGCCTGCTTACATGCTCTTCCGGGGGACCCTGTCAGACACATGGAGTGATTTTTAATATCAGACATGTGACGATCTTATAAAATATTGGAATTAATAGATTGTAAACCCTGGGAGAGGGCCAAACGACCGCAGTAACATTCTTATATATTTGTATCATATAATCGTAGATCTGAAAGGGGCCACAAGGGCTGTCTATTCCAAGCTCTTGCCATGCAGAAACACACCACAAAAGTACTCCTGTAACATGACCATTTGATCTGTATATCAAGATCTACAAGGAAGGAGAGGCCATCCGCTCCCTGGCCAATCTATTCCTCTTTCTGAATCACACTTTCAGTCAAGAAATTCTTCCTAATGTTTCAATGGAGTCTCTTTTCTTACAATTTGAGTCCATTGGTTTGTGCTGTAGTCTCTGGAGCAGCAGAAAACCAACTTGCTCCATCTTCTAAATGACACAGTGGTTTCCTCTCAGCAGTGGGACAAAAATGAAAACAAATGCACACACAGAAAAAACATGTAAAAGTTAAAATAAGATTACACTATAAAGAGAATTAAAACCAGTTTCAAAATGTATCTATTAAAAAGCAAGAAATGAAAACCTTTTCCTTATAAACAGCATTGCAAGTAATAACTACTTGCAATTAATGCTTTTCTCTCTCAATAAATAAGATACATTGCATTGTTGTTATTATTGTGTGCCTTCAAGTTGTTTCTAACTAAAGGGACCCTATCATGTTTTTTTTGTTGTTGCTGAGAGTATGTGATGTCTTGCAGTTTTAATTTAATGAAAGACAATTAATTCCTTTTGCTGTGTAAGTGAAACATTTACCGTGTAACTGTGCCTTTGTATACTACAATTGTAATTTTTTATAGATGTAAGGGTGTGGTCTTATTAAGTTGGACAGAAAAAATACTGCGTGGATCAAGTGCACTGTGACCTCTGCTGTCCACAGGACACTGGCTTGTAGCATTCAGATTTTTTTTAAAAAATAGCTTAAATTAATTGTTTATTTTCCTTTCTCAGAAGTAATTAAGTGTTACTTTATAATGACTGAAACAATAAGAGCAAGTAATTACTGGGGGTGATTTCAACTATGACTATAAACAACTAATTGTAAAATAAATTTCCTGGACTGAAATAACAAGAAAATACACAGAGATTTCTTGGTGAATGGTTTGCAGTTGAGAAATCTGATGGTTTCCTGATGGAATTCATGAGGCATGGTTTCTTAAAGGTGAAATACTGAAATCAAAACAGAATGCAACTCCAATTAGGAAGAAAAGTGGGGGGTGTTAAAGAAAGGGGGGTGTATGTACAAAGAATTCTTGATGACCTGAAAGAGACATGTATAAGACATGGAAGAAAGGGGAATCCCAAAATTTGAAAACAAATAAATAGCCAAAACTTGTAGGGGTAAACTAAGAAAATCAAAATCTTGTCATTGACAGGGTGAACTAAGTCCAGAGAAGGGTGACCAAAATAATCAGAGATCTGGAAACCAACCCTTAGGAGCAACAAATTATGTTGCTGAGTACCTTTAAGTATCTTTAGTTCAGAGAAGAAAAGATTGAGAGGTGATATGATAGAAATATTTAAATAATTGAAAGAATATAATACACAACATGGGATGAGCTTATTTTCTGCTCCTCTAGTAAACAGAACACAAGCCAATGGATACAAATTACGGAAAGAAGAGTCTGCCTAAACAGTAGAATGCATTTCTTTACTGCAAGGGCTGTTCAACAGGCTGCCTTGGAGGGTGATGAACTTTAAAGGTTTCTTTAAAGGTTTTAAAGCAGAAGTTGGATGGCAGTTTCCCAGGAGTGCTTTAATAGTGCATTCCTGCCTGGCAGAGAGCTGGAGTAGATGGCCCTTGTGGTCACTTCCTTTTCTATTCTTCTATTTGTCTAATCTGGAAGTGTTTAAAATTGTTTCTATTGTATGCTGATTTGATATTACACAATAAAGGGTGAGATATAAATATTTTAGTAAAGAAATAAATAGACCTAAAGAACATGTCCTCCAAAATGATTACAGTTAGAGATAATTACTCTAGGAATTAATTTTCTTTCATATCAAGAAAAATTGCAAAGGAAACACATCCAGAACACGTTGACAGTTAGTGACCCTTTATTACCAGTTGTGGCTGAATGAAGCAGGCCAGTTGTACCTTCTTTCATCAGTCTTTGATTATGTCAGAAGTGGCATGAAGACATCTTGACAGGGTGTCTTTTACAGGCTTCTGGGACTGTGTTTGTTTGTTTGTTCATTTGTTTGTTTTCTCTGGCCATGTGCTCTCCCTGAGTACATGGACTAACTGACTAGCTAGGGGGAGAAGCTAGCAGGTTTTAGTCCTAGCTGACTTGCTGAGGAGCTAGGGGGAGGAGCTAGCAGCTCTTTATATTTGTTCCCAGAGGCGTGAACCTTTGGTGTGTACACTTTCACTACCAAAGCTTAGCAAGAGTTAATTGCTTCTTCCTTGAAGCTGTCTTGAGTCACTCTACCTGTCCACAACATCTAGGTAGGATTGGCATCTTGAGGGAGTAACTATAAGCACTATAGAATTGCTCCCTATCTCTTGATAGGATGACAATAAGAACTGTCAAACAGGGGAGTCGACGTAGATTTTACCAGGTCACTTTGAAGGCAAAGCCCAGTTTTACCTTTTCCAATTTGACTATCTAGACTATCAAGTATGGAGGGTGAGGGAGCTACTGCGATAATCTGTCACAGCTGTGGCATGTTTCTTTTCCTGCCACAAGATGTTGTTGGGTACACCTGCAGCAAATGCAAGCTGGTCACCCTCTTGGAGGAGAAGGTTCAACAGCTGGAGGAATGCGTTTCGAATCTTTGCATTATTAGGGAGGGAGAGGATTTCTTGGATAGGGCTGAGAGGACCTTTTTGAAGATGGATTGTGTGGAGGAGCTGGTGGACGAGAAAGTTGGTTCATGAAACTGGGAAACAGACACTTGGAGGAATGTGACACGCAGAAGTAGAAAGGCAAGGTGCCATACGGAGACTCTCAAGCTACAGAATCACTTTCAAGTTCTCGACCTTGTTAATGATGAAGTGGAACAGCAGGAAGAGGTAATGGAATGTCACAGAGAGAAAATTCAACATCAGCAACAGGAACCCCAAAACCAGCAGAATGAAATCGAACAGCAGCAGCACCAACAGTCTCAGCATGAACAGAAGGTTCAGATAGCCATGACAGAATCTGCTCAAGTAACCTCGGACAAGCCTCAGAGGAGATGAGTTCTAGTGGTTGGGGATTCCTTGCTGAGAGGAACGTAACCGACCATTTGCAACCTGCAGAGGATCAATTGTGAGGTGTGCTGTCTCCCTGGGGCCAAAATCAATGATGTAATGGAGATACTAACAAGACTGGTTGAGCCCACTGACCATAATCTCCTCCTATTGGTTCATGTCAGAACCAATAGCACTGCGAGGCGCAGCTTTCACCACATCATGAAGAGTTACAAATTTATGGGTAGGAAGCTGAAGGACCTTCATGCACAGGTTGTCATTTTGTTTCTCCTCCCTGTGGAAGACATGACCCATGAAGGGAAAGAAAAATAGTGGAGATCAACAACTGGCTCCAAAGATGGTGCTGCCTGGAGCGATTCGGGTTTTTGGATCACGGTCTCCATTTCCATGAAGATGTTCTTCTGGCTAGGGATGGCCTGTACCTCACAACCATCGGCAGGAATATTTTTGCTAACAAACTTGAAAAATGGATCAGGAGATCTTTAAACTGAGTTTGACTGGGGAGGGAGACAGTATTATTCTGGGCAAGGATTCAGTGAGTGCTGCAAAAAATAGCCCAAATGATACAGATAGGGCAGGCCAAGTAGAACTAGAGACAAACAGGGAGAGGGAAAGTAACTTTAGTACAGGATTTCCAGGAAGGGCACATAGTCTCAAATGTCTCTACACTAACACACAGAGCATGGGAAATAAGCAAGATGAACTCCAACTCCAAATACAACAAAATAAATATGATTTAGTAGGCATTACTGGAACCTGGTGGGATGAGTCCCATGATTGGAATATAGTAATAGGGGGGTATAACCTATTTTGCAGAAATAGACCAAACAAGAAAGGAGAACGAATAGCCTCATGTCAAGGATGTTTTCACCTGTGAAGAGATCCATGACTTAAATCTGGGAAACCAAGTCGAGAGCATGTGGGTAAGAATTACGGGAGTGAGAAACAATAGGGATGTGATTGTGGAGAGTTGTTACAGGCCTCCGGACCAGCCTGAGGACTTGGATGAGGTCTTCCTGGAGCAGATGACCATACATTCAAAAAGGAGAGATACAGTGTTAATGGGAGATTTCAATTATCCTGATATTTGTTGGCAGTCAAACTCTGCCAAGACTGCAAGGTCCAACAGGTTCCTCGCTTGCCTTGCAGACAATTTCATAGTCCAGAAGGTGGAAGAGGCAACAAGGGGATCGGCTATTTTGGATCTGATCCTGACCAACAAGGATGACCTAGTTGATGAGGTGGTGGGAACCTTAGGAGGGAGTGACCATGCTCTTTTGGAGTTTGCCATTAAGTGGGAAGGAGAAGCCAACTGTAGCCAGATATGAATCCTAAACTTTAAGAAAGCTGATTTCTGTAGACTTAGGGAGTTACTTGCTGAAATCCTGTTTTCAAGAATACGAAAAGAGAAAGGAGTTCTTGACAGATGGGAGTTTCTTAGAAGTGAGATACTGAAGGCACAATTGAAAACTGTGCCAATAAGGAGGAAAAATGGCAGGTGTCTAAAGAAACCAGAATGGTTGACTAAAGAGCTCTCAGCTGAGCTATGTGTTAAAAGAAACATGTTTGAAATGATGTTTGAAAGAAACATGTCAAACTGAGGAGAGGAGGGAAGGAAACTCTTGGGGGATAAACTTTGTATATGAAGTGGATGAAGAAGTTAGTGAAGTGAAACAAGAAAATGACGACGAGCATGTGTCGAGGGAGAAGAGGGGTGAGAGACAGAAAGTAAAGTGACCAGATGCAAAAGAGTTGTAAAAAAATGTTTTGAGAGTGAGTTGTGATTTGGGATTTTGGAACCATCAGATGGGACTGTGGAAATTTGAAGGTACACTTTGTAAATATAGGTAAATAGTTGGGTGCCTCTTTAGCGACGGACAAGGAGGGAAGGGTGTCAGAAGATATAGTGCTATGCAGATCCTTTGTCCTTTTATGAACATTTTTGAAGTTGGCCAGGGTAGAAGGCAGTGGACTAATATGAACAATAAATGAGCTATATTGAATGAATTGGCTAGCATGAATTAAAATGGGACTAACTTCCAGAAGAGAAGTGAAGAAAGATTCTACTGTTTGAATTGTAAATAAATCAGCATTTAAGGGTCTGTGGATTATAATAATGGATTAGCTTCTTGAAGAGAAGTGAAGATTTGGAGAGAGACCTGCTTTAAAACTTAATGAATTATTGTTGAAAGGAATGAATTTTGATGGATATTGTGATTTTATTACAAGACTCTGTTTCTTATGAGATCTTTGAAACTAACTGATCTGTGACTAAAATAAGAGAATAACTTCTGGAAGAGAGGTGGAAATAAATAAATTGTCAAAGTAAAGGTTTACAAAATGAAATGATTTTTTGCTGATGTATTATTACTTTGAGCAACTTAGAATAAAGAAAGAGAACAATGAGATGTGAAAACCAAGTGGATTAGCTTCTTGAAGAGAAGTAAAGCTGGGAAAGAAATTGATCTGGGGGGTGTTGATTAAAGGAACTTAGACTGAACTGAGATTGAACAACAATTGATGATCATTGATATTTGATACTTATTGATATTGATACTGATACTGACATATTGGTATTTGATATTTGGGATATAACCCTATTTGATTTATTCATATATTGATTGATTTATTGATATTGATATTGATTACTGATATTTGGTATTTACTGATATTGCTACTGACACTGACATACTGGTAGTTGACATTTGGGATATAGACCTATTTGATTCACTGATATATTGATACATTGATTGATTTATTGGTATATGAGATTGATATATTTACTGTATTTTAAAATTATCTAAAGTTTGAGAATGAGGAATATTAAGTGTGGTCTAAGGGTTATGGCAACAGGCCAAAAAAAGACAGTACAACAGCAACTCTACCCTATAATATTGGAAAGACGAGCTTCAACAGGATCTAAGACAATGGAGACAATGAAACTTTTAGAAGAATTCCAGAAGATGAAATCAGAAATGATGGAAGAACTAAAAGCGAGAAGAACAGAGATAAAAACTACAAGAACAGAAAGCAAGCAGGATATAAGAGGGAAGTAGAGAATCTGAATAAGAATCTACAGAAACTTGCAACAGATATAAAAACAATAGATAAAAAAATTGAAGAAGTCTGAGAAAAAAAACAGAAATTTGAAGATCTGGTAGAAAACATGAAAAAGGAGCAGAAAAAAGATAAAGAGACTATAGTAAGGCTTGAAATGTGACAACGGAATAAAAGTTTGAGATTAAGGGGTCTAGAGGAGCAGAAAAATGAAAATTTACACTAAAGAGTTATGGCTATCTTAGCTCCATTTATAGGCCAGAGAAGAAGGAGATTTGATTTGGAGACTGACAAAACATTCAGGACTGAATCTTCAATTGCAAAGAGAAAAGGCCTTCCATGAGATGTTATGGTTTATTTCACCAGAGAGAAAAACAAGGACTTAATTGTGGAGCAAAAGTTACAAAGAGAAATTGATAGTGAATGATGAGGAAATTAAATTTTTTAAAGACATACCACCAAGTGTACTGAGACAGAGAAGAGAATATTTATCTTTGACAAGGAGTCTCCAGAGGATGGATATAAGATATAGATGGGAATTACCTGAGGGAATCTCCTTCTTCTATGAAAATAAGAAAGTAGAGATAACCTCAGCGAAAGAAGCACAAGACTTTCAAGACAAATACCTTAAGACAGATAAGACAACAAAGAAAGATACAAAGAAGAAACCAGAACATCAATCAAGAACAGCAACACCAGTTGAAGATTCCAGTCAAGCATCAGAAGAAGAGTTACAGATGGTAGAAACAGAAGAAAAGAAGAAAAAAAGGGAAGTAGATAAAGAAAATGAAGTTAATATCTTGGAATGTACCTGGAATAAACTCACAGACAAAAAGAAGACAAATCTTCCATTATCTAGAGAGAATAAAAGCCCAAATCATTGTCTTACAAAGATGAACCAAGAAAAATATTTGAGAATAAATTAGGAGCATGCTTTACATCTTTATATACAAAGAAAAAAAGGGAAATAGCTATCTATGTAAAAAAAGAGATCCAACTTAAAGAAATTTTTAAAGATAAAGAGGGGAGAATATTTGGAATAGAGATTCAAAAGAATGGGGAAAAAAATTATGTTAGTAGGAATTTATGTCCCAAATGAGAACAAAGCAGAATTTTATAAAAAAAACTCTGGGATAACCTACAAACATATGAATATGAAGAATAGATATTGATAGGAGATTGGTATGGAGTTCAAGATGTAAAACTTGATAGAACAATTGAAAAAGGCAAAGAGCAAAAAGAAAAGAGAGGTAAGCTACCTAAAAGCTTTTTTGAATTATGTGAAGATTTGGCTGTAACTGATGTTTGGAGATATAACCATCTGAATATTAAAGATTCCACCTTTTTCTCAGATCCGCATCAAACTTGGTCCCGCATTGATATGATCTTACTTTCTAATAATCTGTTAGCAGAAGTAAAAGAAACGGAAATTTTACCTAAAGTGATATCGGATCACCACTCAGTGATGCTACAAATGAGAGACAAAACTAAACAGTTTCAATGGTGACTAAATGATGGCTTACTGAATGATGAAAGAATCATCAATAAAGCAAAGAAACATTGGATTTATATTTTAAAGAAATATAAGACAGGAGATGTAGATGAAAATGGTTTGGGATGCATCAAAAGCCATTATGAGAAGAATTTTTATTCAACAGCGACAGATACAAAACAAAATAAGAGAGGAAAAGCAGCAGATTTTACTGAAGAAACTTCAAGAAAAAGAATCTAAAAGAAACCTGGCCAACGAATCTATACAATTGATATCAAAAAAATACAGAAAGAAATTGCAGTACTGCAGAGAAATTGCAGAGAAGAAATAGAGAAAAAATTGAAATATATGAAACAAGTAGAATTTGAGCAAGCAAATAAAATTGGAAAGTGGCTGGCTTATTGGATAAAAAAGAAGAAAGACAGAAATCTGATTATAGAAATAAGAGAAGGGAAGAAATTGGTTATTCAATATGATAAAATTAAACAGATATTTGAGAAATATTTCAGGAATTTATTTCAAGAAAACAAATCTCCTCACCAACAAGAGAGAGATATAGCAAGATATTTAAAGAAAACAAAATTATGGAGAATATCGGATGAAGCCCAGAAACAATTGAATTAGCCTATTACGTGCAAAGAGTTGGAAGAAGTAATCAAAGATTTGCAAGTGGATAAAGCTCCAGGACCAGATGGATTTACAGCATTATATTATAAGAGATTTTCAAAAGAATTAATAAAACCATTACAAGCTACGATAACGAAGATAAAGGAAGAGGGAAAACCAGAAACATGGGGAGTATCTAATATTGTAGTGATACCCAAAGAAGGGAAAGACAAAAGAGAGTTGAAGAATTACAGACCAATTTCTTTACTAAATGTGGACTACAAAATTTTCATGACAGTGTTGGCAAGATGATTAAACACTGCAAGAACATTGCAAGAAAAATTACAAAAAGAACAGACAGGGTTTTTACCGGGCAGGAATATGAAAGACAATGTAACAATAATTCTAGATGCAATAGAATATTATGATAAGAGCCCAGGAAAAAAATCAGCAATGATTTTTCTGGACACAGAGAAAGCATTTGATAATATATATTGGAAAATTTTGCAGTGGATATTAAGAGAAAGTGACTTTGGAGAAGTATTTTGTAAATGGATTGAAAAGATTTGTCAAGATCAAATGACAAAATTGGTGATTAATGGAAATACAACACGAAAATTTGACATATCAAAAGGAGTAAGACAAGGATGTCCATTATTACTATTACTATTTATTGTGACATTAGATGTTCTGATGATGAAGATAAAAGAGGAGCATGAGATAAAAGGCTTGGAGATAAAGAGAAAAGAAATAAAACTGAGAGCCTTTGCAGATGATGTAATCAATTTTTTTGGAAGAGCCACAAGACTCAACACAAAAATTGCAAGAGTGCCTTATAGAATTTGGAATGGTAGCTGGATATAGAATAAATAAAGAAAAGACAATGATGTTGACCATTAATATGTTGAAAAAAGAACAAATCGAACTTGAGAAAACAACAGGTTTCCAATCCTCTAATAAGATAAAATATTTAGGAATCTATGTAACAAAGAAGAACCAAGAACTGTTTCAAAACAATTATGAAATGGTTTGGAAAGAAATGAAAAGAGAAATGGAAAAATGGAGCAAACTGAATTTATCTTTCTTGGGGAGGATAAATGCTTTTAAAATGACATTATTGTTGAAAATGATGTTCCTTTTCCAAAATTTGCCAATAATAGGGAATGGAAAAATATTTAAAGATTGGGAAAAAGAAATTTCAAAATTTATATGGCTAGGTAAGAGGCCAAGAATAAGATTTAGAACATTACAGGATACTAAAGAAAGAGGAGGATTGGATTTGCCATCCTTGAAATAATATTATCAAGCATGTTGTTTAGAATGGATTCAAATCTGGAAATCAGTACAGAAATCATCAACAAAAGACTTGGAAGGACATGAGAACAGATTTGGATGGCACGGTTATTTGTGTTATAATAAAATAGTGGCAAACAAAGAATTTAATAACCATTGCATCCGAAAAACATTATTAAAAGTGTGGCAACAACTACACCAAGATTTTACACAAACCTCCTGACTTGGACATCACCACAAGAAGCTTTCAAAATTTCTTCAATGAAAGAAGGTAAACTGCTTACATATCAAGATATATTTATTTGGGAAGGAAATAAACCGAATGACATGAAATGAACTGGTTTCTGTGAAGACAAGTGAAAGAAAGATATAAAGTGGATTCAAAACTATTTGGATTTGAGAGGAAGGAAAATGAATTGGAGGTATTAATGAAAAAGAATCAAAAGAAAATCATATGTAGTGGACTTGTAAAAAGGCAAAAAAAATTTGGAAAGAAATACATGATGGAATTCAAAAAAATATTTAAGTTGAATTTTGAAATGATACTTGAATTATATTTATTGAATATATTAAAATTAAAGTCAGAAATTAGAAAGCATTAAAAATAGATTTAATTACAGCAGCTTGATTAACATATGCTCAATATTGGAAACAAGATATTAAAATAAATTTAAATGAATGGAAAATAAGGGTAATGGATATGTTAGAGATGGAGAAATTGACAAATGCCTTAAAGAAAAAAATCTATTCAACAATTTGATAGAGAATGGAGAGAAATAAAAGAATGGCTTCAATTGTAAAGATATTGATTATAATGGTATGATATAGTAAAACTGTATTGATATGGTTAAATGGTATTGTTTAATTGTTATGGAGATTGTATTGCTTGTCTCAGCTGGGTGAAACCAGAGAAGAAAATTTGCTACGGGAGTGGGGAGGGGAAGGGTAACATTTGAAGATATGCACCCGTTTTATTTTATTTTTTTGGAAATTTTAATAATTTTTTTTAAAAAGAAAGCTGATTTCCGTAAGCTTAGGGAGTTAATTGCTGAAATCCCATGGTCAAGAATACTAAAAGAGAAAGGAGTTCATGATGGATGGGAGTTTGTTAAAAGTGAGATACTGAAGGCACAATTGAAAACTGTGCCAACAAGGAGAAAAAATGGCAGGTATCTAAAGAAACCAGAATGGTTGACTAAAGAGCTCTCAGCTGAGCTATGTGTTAAAAGAAACATGTACAGGAAATGGAAGAACAATGAAACCCACCAAAGAGGAATTCAAGCAAATAACCAGGATATGTAGAGAGAAGGTCAGAAAAGCTAAAGTGCAGAATGAACTCAGGCTTGCCAAAGATGTTAAAAACAATAAAAAGGGCTTTTAAAAGATATGTCTGCAGCAAAAGGAAAAACAATGAAATGATAGGGTCACAGCATGGAGAAGATGGCCAATTACTAACAGGGGGAAGAGAGAAGGCAGAACTACACAACACCTTCTTTGCCTGAGTTTTCTCCCAAAACGATAGAAGTACTCAGCCTGGGGGGTGGGGAGCAGGTGAGGAAGGGGGGGAAATGCAGCACAGAATAAATAGAGAAGTAGTACAGGAATATCTGGCTAAACTAGATGAATTCAAGTCTCCAGGGCCAGATGAATTACATCCAAGGATATTAAAAGAACTGGCAGAAGTCATTTCTCAACCACTCGCAATAATCTTTGGGAACTCTTGGAGAACAGAAGAAGTCCCAGCAGACTGGAGGAGGGCAAATGTCATCCCTATCTTCAAGAAAGGGAAAAAATAGGGCTCAAATAATTATTGCCTGGTCACCCTGACATCAATACCAGGAAAGATCCTGGAGGATATCATTAAACAATCAGTTTGCACTTATTTAGAAAGCAATGCCATAATCATTAAAAGTCAACACTGATTTTTCAGAAATAAATCATGCCAGACTAATCTTATCTCTTTTTATGATAGAGTTTCAAGCTTGATGGATGAAGGGAATGCTGTAGACGTAGCATATCTTGACTTCAGTAAGACCTTTGACAAACTTCCCCATGACATTCTTGCAAAGAAGCTAGTGAAATGCAGGCTGGACAGGGCTAGTTAGTTGGATTTGTAATTGGTTGACCGACCGAACCCAAAGGGTGATCACGAATGGCTGCTTTTCATCCTGGAGAGGAATGACTAGTGGGGTGCCACAGAGTTCTGTCCCAGGCCCAGTGCTATTCAACATCTTCATCAATGACTAGGATGAAGGAGTAGAGGGCATGCTGATCAAATTTGCAGAGGACACTAAATTGGTAGGGGTTGCTGATACCCCAGAGGACAGGATCAGATTTCAAAATGACCTTGACAGATTGGAGAGCTGGGCCAGAGCTAACAAAATGAACTTCAACAGAGAGAAATGTAAGATCCTACATTTAGGCAGAAAAAATGGAATGCAGAAATATAGGATGGGGAATGTGTGGCTGAATAGCAGTATCTGTGAAAGGGATCTAGGAGTTTTGGTAGACCACAAGTGGAACATGAGTCAGCACTGTGATGTGGTAGCCAAGAAAGCCAATGCGAATCTTGGTTCCATCAATAGGAGTATGGTGTCTAGATTGAGGGAGGTAATGGTACCACTCTATTTTGCTTTGGTTAGGCCTGATTTGGAATACTGTGTCCGGTTATTGGGACCTCAATTCAAGAAGGATATCGACAAGCTGGAACATGTCCAGAGGAGGGCAACCAAAATGGTGAAGGTTCTGGAATCCATGTCCTATGAGGAACAGCTTAGGGAGCTGGGTATGTTTAGTCTGCAGAAGAAAAGGTTAAGAGGGGACATGATAACCATGTTTAAATATTGTTCTCTGGGCTTGTTCTCTGCTGCTCCAGAGACTAGGGCCCTTTTCACACCTTACCTTTTCACGGAGGGGGGGCGACAGTTGCGCGAGAAGCCTTCGGAGGAAGGCTTTCGTGTCCCTGCTGCTTGGGCTCCGCAGCAGGTTCCTGGTTGCGCAAGCACCCCGCCCACGCCCCACCCCTTCCTACCGCAGCACAGCCTGGGAGTTGTAGGCTAGCGCTGAGGCAGGAAGCGTGACTGGCATGGCTCAGGAGGCTGTGCACAGCAGGTAAGTGTGCTCCATGACCCTGAGTATTGCACAACCACACGGCATTTTTGGCTTGGAGCCGAAAATAAGAAAATCCATAAGCGGTTCGCGTCACGCTCTTAAGCGTCGCGTAAATATGAGTGCGTCATGCAGACCGCTCCTCACATTTACGTGATGCTCAAGGGGACCTTTCGCTTAAGGAATGCCGTGTGAAAAGGGCACAGGACAAGGAGCAATGGATTCAAGCTGCAGGAAAGGAGATTCCACCAGAACCTCAGGACGAACTTCCTGACAGCCAGAGCTGTCCGGCACTGGAATCTGCTACCTGGGAGTGTGATGGAGTCTCCTTCCTTAAAGGTTTTTAAGCAGAGGCTGGATGGGAATGCTTTAATGTGTGTTCCTGCATAGCAGGGAGTTGGACTCGATGGCCCCTGGGGTCTCTTCCTACTCTATGATTCTATGATTCTATGTAATTAATCTTTAAGATGCCATATAACCCTTTATGTGTGTTCTGAAAAAGTCTTTCTAGCCATCTGGACTTGTTCTCTACTATGTATAGCCAGCCAGGATCCAAAATAGTGGGGAAACCAGCTCCTCTTTTCTACCCACACAATGTATGACACCAAACTGTTTTGCTTAGCTACAAAGATTTGCTTAGTGCTAAATCAGTGGTTCTCAACCTTCCTAGTGCCGCGACCCCTTAATACAGTTCCTCATGTTGTGGTGACCCCCAACCATAAAATCATTTTCGTTATTTATTTATTTATTTGTTAGTTAGTTAGTTAGTTATTTCTAACATCAAATACATTGGAAATACTGCCCTAAATCACTGCTCTGGATAGACTTCTAATGCCTAAAAACTGGTAACCCTCCCCCTTTTTTCAGGTCAGGCGCTTTCAGGTCAACCCCCCCCCAAAAAAAAACCCCAAAAAACAAAACCAACCAAGGAGCCTCGGGGGCTCTTGCTACAAAAACGGAAGCCCTTGGCTGACGCCCCCTGCTCCTTTCCTGACTGAGTTCTCAGTCTTGGAGGGACCAATCTCCCCCGTCAGATGGCAGATCTGCTGCAGGAAAGTTTCCCCCTTTGCCTGCCGGACCAAAGGCGACAGCCACACCAACAACTCCCACGGAGTGGCGTGCCCAGAATGAATGGGCGACCGGGTGATCGCCGCTTCTGCAGCCACTCTGTTCGCCGGCATGAATGAACGTGAGGTGAAGAGGGTGAGGGGACGGGGTCTTACCTCCCAGACGTCCCGCTGCAGCGCCATAAACCCTGAATGGGAAGCCCTCTGTGTGTATGTGTGTGTGTGTATGTGGTGCGGGCGTGAACGTCCCAGCAGCGCCTGGCTGCTCACTCGCCCCGGCAAGCAACTCTGACTCTGCAAGCAGGCATGAAGGGGAAAGGGAACACTGAAGGGGAGGCCCTCCGTGTGTGTGTGTGTGTGTGTGTGTGTGTGTAGTGCAGGCGCGAGTGTCCAAGCAGTGCCTGGCTGAGCACGCCTCTCCCCTCCCGCCAGTGCGGGGTCTCCTCTCTTCACCTCTGCCTTAACGCTCCGGCTCCAGCTCTCTCCTCTTGGTGTCCTCACCTCCGCCTTAACATTCAGGCTCCAGCTCTCTCCTCCCGCTCTCCGCACCTCCGGCTCCACCTCAGGATCCTCCAGTGCTTTCCCACCAGGCAGGGAAAGATGGGGAAATGCCCAGCATGCCTCCTCTCCCCTCCTCCCAGCGCAGGGGTCTCAGAAGCACTGCTCCCATTGGCTGTGAGGCCACCTTCTTTTAAAAGGGGGGGCAGGATTGAGGAGCAGCGACCCCTGTGAAATGGTCGTTCGACCCCCAAAGGGGTCCCGACCCCCAGGTTGAGAACCACTGTGCTAAATCAAAGAATCTTCTGTAGTGATACACCTTGTCATTCTATTGGTTGTAAACAGAATTTACTTGGCTATGGGAAACAGATTTGACACCTGATGTCTGAAAAAAAAATCACATTGACAGGGTTGCAAAATGGAAATTATGACTTTTTTTTTACAACCCTTATTCCTGTAGGCAATGTTGGGGGTAATATTTGGCATGTAAAAAGATTTTTCTTAGGAAGACTATACTATACTGTAAATTTGTCATTTTAATTTTTGAGATAAATTTACAGTTCTTGCTCTTCTCTTACAGTAATAGCAAAGCATAAACCAGAAATGTTCCCCATCTATAAAAGGAGTAATCTTTGTGTTGATATCTATGGTGAAAGGACTGATAAAAGAGACTCATTGAGCACAATTAGGATGGCTGCTGCTCTGGCCTAGTATCAGCATACGACACACTGTCTGCTTGCCTCACTTTCCATTTGTTACCTGTCACTCTAATCAACCCCAGGCAGCTGAGTCTCAGAGAAATCTCTTAAATTTCACACAGTGGCCTTGATGTAGCATTGCTCTGTGGTATTGTGAAGAATTTAAATAGAGGCCCCAAATTCTTGCAGAGTGTTTTTGCTTCCTCTTGTTGCAGCTGAGGCCCATTACTTTCCTCCGAGCAAGGATCTGTAGGAAAGGGTTTGTGGGCAGCAGAATGGGGTTGCTGCTTTGCTAAGATGGCAGCAAATGTCTCACTCTCAATACCATTGCTCTGAGGGATAAATTGACTACGGAAACCCCAGGATCACCCTTGCTGCAGCCACTCATACAATAGTCAAAACAATTTTAAAAGTTTTGAGAGCAAGGAGGAGAAGGTGGTAAAAAGGGGGTCCATCCATATAGCTCAAAGGCTTGTGCCAGCCCTAACAGGTGAATATGCTATCCTGTGTTAAGCTGCAGGCACAGGCTCCGGGAGAGACTGCCAGAATGGCACTCTGCCTTAACAACCTCCCAACAAAGGCATAACTACCTTCACCCAGTCATGTCTAAGTTTTCAAAAATGAAAAAAAAAAGTACATCATGTAACATTGCTTTAGGAACTGAAAATATGGCCATGGAGATGCACTACATATATGTGACAATGTCTGGAACATTGCCTTGTTCTAGGTCCTTTAACTACCTTACTCAGAGTGTAGTCATTTCTTAGCTAAATAGCTAGAACTGCACTGAGGGGGTCAAGTGACTTTGGCAAATAGTGAAGATCTGAGGGTTGCTGGGTTCTGTGGCAGGTTTCACACATTGCCTCCTCCTCTATCTACTCAAGAACTAAAATAATTAGGATACATAGTTCATCCTCACATATAAAGCTAGCGGTAATGTTTATGTTTCTAAGTACAAAGATGGGCACAGTATTTTCTATGAAAGGTTAGCTCCAGAGCTTGGAAATACTGTTATATAAACTGATACATGGGTCTTAGCTTTTTTTTTAAAAAACAAAGTAATTATATATTTGTTTTCCATGAGTAATGAATATTTATTAGTAATGTGTTGCTAGCATGTTACTTTTTAAGTTTTTAAAATCACTTTAAAATGTCAGTATATATATATGCTAAAATGCACTATCAAATCTACAAAACGACCTCACAAAACATTTTGAAGTAATGAGTAAACATAATGAATTATACTAAATATGTTAGTCACTATGTTATTTTTAAAGCAACATTATTGCCTATAACCCATTCATCTGTAACTCAAGGGGAAGAAGACAAACAAACAAACAAACAAACAAATAGTTTCCAAGTTGAAATTCTGCACCAGAGTTCTGAGCTGGACCACACAGTAGAAAACTTATTAAGAGATAAAAAGGGAGGACGGCAAAAGTGGTTGGTCAAGGGTCGGCTTTGAATGAGATTGTTTGCTATTTCAGTGTGGTTTTCAGGCCTTTTAAAAAATTGAGCTGTACTTCCCATTACTCTGATTTCTGGGGGTCCCGTGAGGAACACCTAAGTGCGCTCCAAATTATACAAGTTGGGGAAATTAGCAAAGAGCACAAGTTAGCAATACGAGAGACAGGGCAACAGAGCGAGATCTTTCACCCAATGTCTATGGCGTCAGGCTGAGTGAAGGAGCAAACAGAAGTGAAATAATAATAATAATTGTTTTTATTAAAGTACAATCAAACAGTGTATGCAGCTCACTCACTGAGATAACTAGAGAAATAAAGGTTGGAGTGGGATAGAGAGATTTTAAGAGGAGTTGTTGGTTTGGGTAATACTACACCTGTCCTGAAGCCCTGGTAGTCTGCAGCAGAAGTTCGGAGGTATAGAGTTCTCAGTATGTGGGACTGAGGGGAAGGCTCGCCAAGCAAAGAGGTAGCAAGGCGGGATGGAAGTCGAGAGTGATCCAAAGAAGCTCTCAAAGTCAGGGGTTTTTATAGGGGAAAATGTCGCCATAGGCTAGTCCGTACTTTGGGAAAACAATGAGTTTCAGGCTGGAGACAAAGCCTCTGATAGGTCAGAATTTAGCATGATTGAGTTAAGTCTGAACTGACAATAGAGTAGACAGTATGCAAACGCAGAGTGCTTGACAGATGAAGATTCATCTAATCAAGCTGCCTGCTTGGGGCAGGGAGTTCTTTGTAAGTAGCGTTCATACATAATAGAGTACTTGCCTTTGAGGGCTCCTGAAGCAGCGGGATGGCTACTTCTGGCCTGCCTGTATTTGTTTGGAATATTACAGCGATTAGCAGCCGTGCCTGTCTGCGAGCTTGTCCGGGGACCTCACAGCATGTGGAGAGGAATAGGTAAAGAAGGCCAAATTATTGATATCAAAGTGATATCTAATATCCCAGAAGTCTGGGCTAGAAACTGTGGTAACACTACTGTGCTGCATATGTTAAAAATATCTCATAAGAATAGTAGCATGTTGTTGCTGCTGTGTCTTTAAGTCATTTCTGACGTACAGCAACCCTAAGGCAACCCTATTATGTGATTTTTCTGGGGCTGAGAGTGCATGATGTACTCAAGGTCACTCCGTGGGCTTCCATGGCCAAGCAGGAAATCAAACCCTGGCTCCAGGATCATAGTCCAATGCTCAGACTGCTAAGCACGCTGTCTCTATGGTATCATGTTACTTCTTTTTATTATATTTATTATGTTAAACTTAATAAAAGCACTATTAGGAAGGAATCATCTATACTCAGTAATATCAGGATCTAACTATATATTTGAATTCCTAAACTTACTTCATAGTGCATTTTGATCTCATTGCATACCTAAGGCCCTTACTGCACCACAGAACCATCGCAGCATGGGGATACATTGCTGTCAGTCTGTGACGCATGCCATTGCATGCCATTGTGGCAGTCCTGCTGCTGCTGCAGTCCCAGACATCATGATAATGCCGTATACTGTTACTGGAAAAAATCTGATGATGACCTCCCTTTGTGCAACAATCCCATTGGCTGTGGTCTTGTGGGAAGGGTAAAAGCACTATCAAGCACTGTCTTCCACAATACAGCCCAGGAATCATAGAATCATAGAAATGTAGAGTTTGAAGAGACCACACGGGCCATCCAGTCCAACCCCCTGCCATGCAGGAACACCCTCAAAGCACTCCTGACAGATGGCCATCTAGCCTCTGCTTAAAAACCTTCAAAGAAGGAGACTCCACTACATTCCGAGGCAGCATATTCCACTGCCGGACAGCCCTGACTGTCAGGAAGTTCTTCCTGAGTTTCAGGTGGAATCTCCTTTCCTGCAGCTTGAATCCATTGCTCCTTGTCCTGGTCTCTGGAGCAGCAGAAAACAAGCCCTCTCCTTCCTCTACATGGCAGTACAGCGGCCAGCTGTACTATGAAAGGAAGGAGTGTGTCCTGAACACTACCCATCTGCTGGCAGGTGAACGGTGTGGTGGGGAGCGTTCAGATTCCGATCCCTTCCTGGCAATGGCATTGCTGGGATCATGATGGGATGATGCGGGATCATAGCATAGTGTAGTAAGGGCCTCTGACTTCCAGATCTATTTAACAAATGCATCATTAAGGAATTCTCATTGTGCATCATTATGTATCAGTGTATAAACTGAGGAAATAAAAATACTAACATGTATGAAACTTGGAAGTATGAAATTTACTCTCTCTTTGAGATAAAAAATAGACTCATGAATTTTTAGATTGCTGACAGCCTTTCCATGCTCTCTTGCATTTTATTTGTTGAGAAACAGCTGCAGAAATTAATTGCTCATGAACATCCTTCCAGAAATCATACATGACACCCAGATGTGTTCCATCTCAACCCTCGTGTCATTTTTATGTCCAACACTGGGTACCACTGATGAGCAGCAACCATAAAAAAATGGCTGGCTCTGGTAGGGATTCAGCTGTACTGATAGCTTGACCAGGAACTGAACTAGTTGTAACACAAGTTTTCACCACTCCATGTCTCATGCTTCCCTCTTTTGGGTTCACATCCTGAGGTTCTCAACCTTTGGTTTGCCAGAAGTTTTGGACTTCTGCTCCCAGAATTCATCATCATTGGCCATGCTGGTAGAATGTTCTGAAAGTGATGTACAAAATAGTTGGATGATCAGAGGCTGAGAACCACTACATTGGGACATGAATTAATAATGAGAATAACAAAGCAAATATACAAGATAACATGTTGTACTGAAGAATTTCCATGTTCACTCAAGTTCAGAAATGTCAGGAGCACAGCTTTAAAAGATATGCCATTTACATAGGTGTTATGCCCTTGATACAGCACCCTGTATTATTATTAGTTCCAGGGTCAGTGCAACCTTGGAGCTGGATGGATATTAGTGGCAGAATGGTGAATTTAAATCCTATATTTGTCTGCTCACAGAAGTACACTTGTGGGTCTGGATCCAGTTGATGGATTACTCCTGTTCGTTAATCTCAAACAGTTTTATCTTCTCTTCCTAGATATGCCTAGAACCACAATAGGATGTTCTTCTTTTTTACCTCTACCCCTATACTCTGTATCACTCAAAGCTCTGCCTCTGATAGGAGGTGCTGAAGATGCACAGGGATGTCTCCTTTGAGATTAGCCAACAGGCTTCTCCTATTAACACAAGGATCCAGCTGGATCCCTGCCAAATGTCCTAATATTCCATAACACAAGAAGTCAACAGAAGGCCCAAGAGCACCCCTTCTTTAACATTATTTAACATGTCAACATGTTATGTTCCATAGAATATATCCTAGAACTAAGGGGATGGAGGTAACCCTCTGTGTTACAAGGGTTTGTGGTGGAAACCAAGTTCTTCAACTCCATCATCTTCCAGAGGTGGGCTGAAAACCATCTTTTCCCCCATAGGCTTACAAGACATTGTTAAATTTGTAAAGAACATGCTTTAATATGCACTAATATGCGTTATTGGGGACAGAGATGGCATGTGGGTCTGTTCCAGGATCTGGTTTTCATATTTATCTCCTGGCTGTGTGGCCTATTGGTGATGATTATTGAGTATTTCAGGTTGAGTGTGTTTGTGAGGTTATCTGTAAGCAAGACCATACAAGGACTGTTTCTAGGTGGAACCACTGGCCATTATTATAGGAATAAACAGCTGATGCTTTTGCCTATTTTCCTTCACCCTCTTCCTCAATAACATGTACTATAATATAAACATGTAACATGGGCCGTTTCTGCACGGGGCAAGGGAATCGCCCCACGCTGCTACTTACCGGATCTTCTGGCGGTCCGGTCTGGTCGGGTCCGGAGTGAGGAGGAGCACTGTGTGGTTGTCGCTCTGCACTGCTCTGGCATCCAAAATGGCGGCTTCTGGTTGGTCGTGGGTCTCGAGCAACCGGTGAAGCTCGCCAGCCTAAAGCCCACCCTCGGCAGATCTCAGGCTCGCATTTGTGCAAACCTGCAAATCTGCACAAGGGAGCAGGCTCGCAGTGGCATGCTACGTGCTTTTGAAAGACCGGAAAAATCAGGTCTTTCAAAAGCACGCTGGAGGACCACCTGGTGTCATTCCGGAGCAGACTGAGGTACGGATCTATGGTAAGTAGTCCCAACCCAGTCCGCAGACGTCCTCCGTGGAGGATGCACTGCACCGTTTTAAATACCCCGTGTGGAAATGGCCATGGCATCACACTGCTGTTCTTTTCCATTTCCCACTCATAGTTCTGTGGAGAACTATGGAGACCAGGGTAGGTAGCTTCCAGTGGTAGGGTCCAGTTTACACAATCTAAGATCTAGCAGCAATAATTCTGAATTGAAAATGATTTATAAGCAGGATCAAAAGCAGTCCAAGGAGGAGATATTATATCTGGAGCCAGGTGACTATGGAAGGTGCTGGCATGGAATAAATTCAGTTTGCAGATTCCAGTGGTCTTCTTTGCTCAATATTGAGACTTATAAACCTGAGCCCCCAGACTTCAGATAAAGGCATTTAGGCAGAAGCCCTCCCACATGAAGAGACCTGGCTCACAAGGAGATTTGTGTTCCTGGAAAGTCTTTCATCATAGATGAACAGTCTTTCAAAAATGAGCTTACAAACACCAAAACAATATTCTCTTGAGTTTAGCCCCACATCATGCCCAGAGGGATCTTCAGTATTCATATTTCATGCTTTACCTCTCATTCTGTCTTTTTTGTTTACAGACTGCTGCAATCAGATTCACAACCTGTGTCCTAAATGTACTATGTGGCTATGGGGCATCTAAGGACAGATCTAACCCCATCCTCCAGCTGTCTAAAAACTTGTGGGTGTTCTTCTAACATATGATTAGTAATACCCTAGACATTTGGGTTTTGTGGCTTAAACTTACTTTCCTTTATTATTGTGGGATAATTTTATGTTTTCAGTTAGTTATGCAATCATATAATAACATGATCATGGACCAACTCAGAACAACTTTGTCAGCATTTATTCCAAATGCAGGTAGAATGGATAAGATCTGACTTGTATGCGCATCATAAAAATAGGTAAACTTTTGGGTTAAATCCCCAAATTACATCCCTGTCAGATATTACAGTTCTTCAAAATAATGCATATTAGTGCATATTAAAGCATGTTCTGACACAGGAGTAGTTTCTGAATAAAAGTTTAGCAAAACTGTATTCTTGAATGCTGGTAAGAAAATTAGAAAGGATCTTCCCATGGATTAAAGCAAATGGGCAAATAGTACAGAAGGGAATACAGAAGGAATTTTCTATCTGTGGTCTCTGGAAATGGTGAGGAGGTATTGCTACAGAGGTAATTAGTGGTGACTCCTTCATCAAGGCAAATGAGACACCACTCAGGATACCTCCAGCTGTTACCCTGTATATTGGGGGTCCCGGGAGGGGCATCCAAATTACCAAATAAAGACACAAGTCAGGGGAATTTAACTCGAGCACTCTCTCAGCTAAACGAGAGGCAGGGTAACTTTAGCAAGGATCTTTACCCCAATGTATACAGTGTCAGGTCAGAGAGTGGCTAGACAAGATTTTAAAGTAACAAATAATATTTTATTAAGAACAAGCAACACGAAAGACACGACAAATACTAACTAACTTAGAAGTTGAAATGGAGAGCTGTAGGGAAGGGCCATACGACACCTGGTCTCGTAGTCCTGGAGAGAAAGACGGGGTTCTGGGAGAGAAAGCTCAACGGGGTTTGCTGAGGGGAGTTCCTTCAGACTACCGGCGGCAAGGTGGGATGGAAGTCCAAAGTAGTCTGAAGATGCCACAAAAGTGGGGACCTTTTATAGGGTGGATTTTACCTACAGGCTATGTTATGCTCAGTGAGAACAAAGGAAAATTGGAGTTGGACAAAGGAGCTGGAAAAGGTCAAATTTTGCATGATGGGTTTAGCTCTTAAGACAATAGCGTGGCCAGTTCGTTAATAGCCTGACATAAAGAAATGGCTTGGCTCTTAGCTGCATGGCTTTGTGTAGATCCGAGCCGAGTAGAGCCGGTTTGTGGGGAGGTTTTTCCCTAAAGCAACGGAGAGGCTTAAATTGCCTGCCTGAATGGGGTTTTGGTATGTACAACCATTAATGGCCTCACCCGTACGCGCTTGTCCAGGGGACCTCTGCAAACACGTGGAATAGGGTGGCAGAGAGAGGTCAATCCAAGGCCAAATTGTTTGATATCAAAAGGATATCTAGTGCTCTCACCAGACATATCATAACCGTGATAACACAGCCAGCCCACTCAGATATCAGTTCTGCTTGTCTTATTCCTTATAACCATTCCATGGGACAGCATTGGCTGTGAGCACCACCCTTAGTCTCTTAGTGCATGCCCCTTTTTCAAGCTATATTTGCAATTACTCATTCTCTTCTTGGCCTGTTATGCCCTTAAACAGAACTCATAGATTTTCCTAAGTGTTTTAATATATCATCACCCATAATGAGGGGAAACACTAGGGTCATTTCCACACTAGACTGTTATAATGCTATTATTCCACTTTCAATGTCCTATGAAATCATTTGCTTTAAAAGCATGCTTTGTATTTCACAGATGTGGAGAAATGCCAGTTCTGGTTCTCAAGTAGATGAAAAACAGGTTTGTAGTTGCAGACAGCCAGACTAGTGTAGTGGTTTAGGCACTGAACTACAACCCAAGACACCAGGATTAAATTTGCCATTCAGCTGTGGGAACTCACTGGGTAACCCTGAGCACATTACATACTCTTAGACCCAGAAAACCCCATGAATCTTAGGATTGTAGTAAATTGGAAACAACTTGAAGGCAGACAACAACAAGTAAGTTGTAGCTTGGAACCAGAGAAAAGCAGCTGAATTGCACCAGGGTCTCGAAAGTGAAGCTTCATAGTTGGCCAGACTGATTATCTCATAATTTTTGTAACAGGGTTTATTTGCAGGCAACTATTATGAAGTGAGAAGGCTGACTTAAAACACATGGGCATTTACTTGCTAAGTGCAGAGATTTATGTAACAATACTGGAGTAGTTGTCACGCCCTTCTACAGAAATGTGGACCTATTAGGATGTTCCTCCCCTTGGGACTAATGAAAACTGAGCAGTTCCTGAGGCTTATTTGGAAACTGATGTCCTAGTTGCTTCTGTGGTATACAGCATGACTCGGGCAGTGGACCTGAAGACCTCTAGGTACCGTCTCCCACAAACACAAGGAACAGTTCAGTAGGACTGAGCCTGTCCTACTACAGCAGTGGCAGAGAAGCAACACTTCTTCCCTGCCATGTGTATCAGCAGGGTGCCCTCCAGTAGCATTTATCTAAATGGTTTGGCTTCTTTTACAACACGGCCCAAAGACTGATGTAGAAGAACACACAAAGGCATGCTCCAACATGTTTGCCAAGCACACACAAACGACTTCTGTCTGCTCCAACATGAATGTTATGGGTTTTGAAGTTCTGCCAACCACTGTGTCCAGAGCTCCAATCTGGTCCTATTTAATGGGATAAATGTCAGTTTCAGTTTCATCCCAAAGATTTGGACAAGGTGCTTTGGAGGAGTATGGTTGCAGCCCCCTACCTCATTAATATCCCCTCAGAATGTGCTGCTTCTTTATCACACAGTGCTGTTCCCAGAGTCCTCTCTGACTACAGATGTGTTACTTCGGTGGAGAAACCCTATCCCGGGGGTCTACAATTTTAATATTAAAATATGATTCTGTGTGCCAGAGAGGTCCCCTGAAGGGGCATGTAGGCAGCAATGGATGAAAGACTGAAAACCAGGTCAGACCAGTAAAATCCCCAGTCATGTAGCCCTAAGAGAAGATGTGTAAACCCACAATAAACAAAGGGTGCACAGCCCCAGGAAACCGACTTGAGGGGATTAGCATATCTGCCCCAAGTTGAGCAAATATTCCATCAGGCAAGGACCATTTACATGAAGTCACACCACAAAACATAGCCAAAGATCCTGAGACTTTGGCAACACCTTGCAATCTCATCATGTAAAGGAAATTACCATGGTGGAGCTTTGTTATCACTCCAACACCCATTGTTCTCCCCAGGAAAGGATTAGTCCTCCAGATACTTTCCCCCTACAAATAGTCCCTATTTTTGAGTGGTTCCTCTGTCCGTTGGGTGATCCCCTCAGCGCATCTTCATGCTGAGACTCACTTCTCCTCTGCCTTCTTGGACCCAGGACTTCAGGACAAAGGTGCAGTATCACCTCAGTTACACCCCTTCAATATTCCCCTATGCAGTTTCCTCTCTTTTGCTTCTTAATAGGTCTTGAGTGAGTGTGTGAGTGATTGCATTGCTGTGTGAGATTTTCATTCAATCATTTATTGGACATTTTTGTTTTGTTTTTGGCTTGGCCTGACACTGTAAAAACTGGGTAAAAAGACCCTGCTAGGTTACCCTGCCTCTCGCATTGTTATTGCTTGTGCTCTGGCTAGTTTTCATTCCCCATCATGTGGAGCACATTGAGGTGTCCCACAAGGGACCCCAGAAATCAGGGTAACAGATGCAAAGCAGTTGGCAGCTGGGCTAATGAGCTGTGGCCAGGACATCATTTGATTTTATTACTTAGAGGGGAAAAAATGAAAAGTGTTTCAACTCCACTTTGTAGTTGTAAGTAATAACCTGACCAAAGTTTGTCCTTTCCACTAATGTTTCAATTTTAAAATCCTGAAAAAAGAAGTTGGGCCATTTTTGGCTCAGCCTTGCCTATTTCATGGGGAAGAGATTGGCAGAATCATTGAAGAATAGAGATGTCTTTAGGAAAAAGCAGCAAATATCCAGGTACCCAGAGAATTGTACCACCTGCCTGTAAACCTCCAGTTACTCCTGCAATAAGACATTCCACAATCCATTTCAATCTCGTTTCAGATCTAGTTTTGGTAATGAAACTGCTTTGGACATTTTGCTAGATAATTATTGCTGGAAGAAAAGAAAAGCAGAGTATAACCTGTTAAATGTCCTGGATCAGTGGTTCTCAACCTGTGGGTCGCGACCCTTTGGGGGGGTTGAACTGTATGTATGTATGTATGTATGTATGTAAATATGTATTTCTGATGGTCTTAGGCTCCCTTCCCTCCTCAGTGGTGGTGTGCAAGCGCGAGCCACACACTCGTGTCCTCCTGCCCCCTTTGAAGTACCTTGCTAAAGAAAATTTTCTTGGCATTGAGCGAGAGTGAGTTGGAAGGGCAATCTCCGAGGCTCAAACAAAGCTAAAAACATCTAGTATAAGGAAGTCTGAGAAGGCAAGAATTAAAGAAAAGGTGAAAGGAAAATTACCTGGTAATGCAGTTAAGTCTGTTAAGGGCGGGGAAGGGCTCCCAACCGCTCCTTTAACTTTCGGTCGCCATGTTCAAAAGAGGTGTTCAGAAAGCAAGGGAGGGGGCTATGAGAGGAAAGAACTCTCCTGACCAATCCAAGTTCACCAGCAACACAACCAATCACACTCAAGCATGCAAGCAGCCTCTGCCAGGAGAAATGGCAGCCTCTCAGTCAACAGTTCCTTGCCCTTCGGTATGAGCGAATACAGTAGCGCAGGGCAATTTAGCATTGTGTATGGTATCATTATTCACTAGGAGTCAAACTGCAATGCCTAGGGAACATAAAGAAGTAAGATTTGAACCTCCTATATCCTCAGTGTCTTCCCAGGGGAATGTGTCTGAGAGGTTTTTCGCATGTTACGCGTTTGCGCGGCTGGGGGGGGCGTCTTGAGTGAGAAGCCTCATCCGAAATGCTGCTGCTTCCCCACTCCTTCATCCCGCAGGTCGCTTCCTGGTGGCGCGATTGTCGCACTCGCGCCCCGCCTCTTCTTTCTGCAGTGCAGTCTGGGAGCTGTAGGCTGCAGTGGGGGAAGGAAGCGCGACCGCCCCAGCTCGCTGATGCACTGCACGCAGGTAAATGCGCGAGGGCACTGCGAGCATTTGGCTTAGAGCCGAAAATAAGAAAATGCGCGTGTGCCCCACTTTAGGCTCCTGAGCGTTGCGTGAGTGGGAGTGCGTCATACGGACCAATGCTCCCATTCATGCGATACTCAAGGGGTGCTCGCGCAAAAAAAAAAACTGTGTGAGAAAAGGGTCCCAGTGTACTAGGGAGGTGATAAAACAAATGATTGCTGAAGAAATAGAGGTGCATGTTAATAGGCAAACAATATTAGTGAAATGATTTTACAAAATACATAACAAGTTTAAAAAATGTATTGCAAGTTGGACAATTCATTGAATTTGAATGTAATGACATTATTAAGCAGTCAACAAACTACTTCAATGAACCCTTCATTTTCACATGATTTTCCTGATGATACAAAAGTTATTCAAGCTGAATCAAATGATGCTGGTGTGTGTTTACCAAAAAAGTCTACCTGTAGATCCAAAGTGACTAGAGTTGAGGAATCTGCTTTGTCACACTCTGAACAAATCAACACAGAATCTCAAAGTGATGAGGAACCAGATTTGGCAGATACTCATGGTATAATGACTCTAAATCAGATGGTTCTATTTCCAATGAGGAGGATGCAGAAGATGATAATAAAGTGAGATGATTTTCCTCAGATTCTTTTAAAAATTTGCTGAAAAAGGTGTTGGTAACTCTGGGACTGGACAGTCTGGAGAGTGCCACTTCAGATATTGATAAAAACAAGAATGTTGCATCAATTGTAAAGAATAAGCCTACAAAATCTAGTGTTATTCTCATGCCAGATTTATTTTTGGATTTAATTCAGTCTGAATGCAGTGAAACCAAATCTTCAAACTTTATATCATTTATGGTAGACCTGCGAGAAGGCAAAAATATTCTGGATGCAAGTACATAATAAGAAAATAAAAATATTAAAAATTGAGTTTACGATGCAGCCTGAAATATACTTGTTGAACATATATGATGGAAAAAGATTGTTAAGAAAAAGATCCCAAAGAAAGTTATTAACATACATGATTATAGTGGCTAGGATGACCTACACGAGTAAATGGAAGCAGGAGGAAACACCGGAGATACAAGATTGGTTAATTAAAGTATATGATTTAATTGAAATGGACAAATTAACAATATTGTCCAAAAATACTATGAAACAATTCAAAGAAGATTGGGAGCCAATCTTATCTATATTTGAAGAGAACTGGGGAAAATTAGCAAAAAAAGGAATAGAAGAATAAAGGTGAATAAACAAAATAAATTAAAAGAGAAAGGCAAAGGCAAACTTGCACATAATAAGGAGCTCCTAACTCTGTATGTGTGTGTGAGAGAGAGACAAAGAGTTTGCATATGAAACTCATATTCTGCCTCAGTCAGGGTCCACTTTCACAAAAGCAGATGTCCTACTCTCTTCTCAAGGGAATCCATGGGATCCATTGGGAATCCACTGATGGATGCTTTCTGTGCTTAAAAAAAAGGGGGAGGGTTACCAGTTTTTAGGCATTAGAAGTCTATCCAGAGCAGTGATTTAGGGCAGTGTTTCCAATCTATTTGATGTTGGAAATAACTAACTAAGAAAGAAAGAAAGAAAGAAAGAAAGAAAGAAAGAAAGATACATGATTTTATGGTTGGGGTCACCACAACATGAGAAACTGTATTAAGGGGTTGCGGTATTAGGAAGGTTGAGAACCACTGTCCTGGATCTTTCAGTGGCTTTTGATATTATCAGCCAAGAAATCCTGCTGGGTAGGGTTGGGAATTAGGGCCACTTTTGGTTCAATTTCTGTTTTGAGGGCCAGTACTGCCTGGCCTTGTGGCATTTTGCTACATGATTTCCCAGGATTCCATCTTGCCAGCCTGCTTTTAACCATGAATAAGCATTTTAAAAAAGGTTCTAAGAATCACGGAGTTGGAAGTGCTAGCTAGTTTTATTTTGTTACATATTTTTAAAAAAATAAAAGAAGTTCTGGGGTGGGGGACACAATAAGGGATGGTTGACAAAATACATAAAACACTTAAAATCACACATGTATCACAGCAAAGAAGAGGCAGTGGAAAAGTCAACTCCTGAAGCTCTGGACATATTTTACAAACATAATGACATAATGAGCATATTTATTGTACCTGTCAAATAAACTACATACTAAACTTGACTCAGTTTTTGAAATTAGAACTGAAGAAAGTCTACCTGGTCTGTGATAGATCTACTTCACTAATTTCAACACTGTCAGAAAAATTAAATGTCTGCTCACACCTATAACAGAGTTGGTTATTGCTTTCTCTTGTGAAGAAAACTTCTTCTTACTGAGTTCCTTCCATTAATTGCTCTACCCAGATCTTAGATACATTCCTTTTGGATACATTCTTTCCTCCCAGTATCCCCCAGCACCCTGTTGGCTGAAGGGGACTCTGGGAGTTGTAGTCCAAAAAAGGGAACTTGTTCATGTTAGCACCTCTCTTTTGAGGGTGCTCAGAGATATTTCTGTTTAATTTGAATCATAGGCCCTTTTTGCACGCAGTTTCTTATGCGAGAGGGCCGCTTGAGCATCGCATAAACGGGAGGAGTGGTCCATACGGTGCACTCCCATTTACGTGACGCTCAAGAGCCTAAAGCGGGCTGCGCATGCACCTTTTCATTTTCGGCTTCAAGCTGAAAATGCTGCATGGTCGTGTAAGGCTCCCGGGGCCCTCATGCACTTACCTGCCCTGCGGTGCGTCGGACGGGCGGGCCGGTCGCGCTTCCTCCCCCAGCACAGCCTACAGCTCCCAGGCTGCACTGCAGAAGGAAGAGGTGGGGCGCTTGTGCAATGGTCGCGCGGCCAGGAAGCCAAGCTGCAGGAGAATGGAGGAGCAAAGCAAGTGCCTTGTGCAAGAGACTGCTTGCGCGAACGGCACCCCCCACCTCCGCAAGCAGGTAACATGCAGAAAGGGTAATAGACTCCTCTAAATGCTCAATAGTTCCAGGAAATGTTGGGGCATTTTCTTTTCTTGTAATAGTTATTTCTACTCCAGCATCCAATCATCCCCTAAATATACTGGCTTCGGACCCTGGTTTGTTGCTGACTGTAGTGCAACCCTCAGGCCCTTTCCTCAGCTTACTAGATCCTGGTCTTGTCCCATGAGGATCCCAGTAGAGCCTCTCCTGGGAGAGGAGTGTGACAGTAGCACTCACCTCTGCACCATTTGCCTGCAGGAATGAAGGAAGTGTAATGGTGCTGCCTCTTATTTCCTCAGTGCAGCCAAGCACTGTTCCAGGCTGTGCTTTGAGGACCTCTGCACCTAAGATAAGTGCGGGTTGGTGGCAGGATGGTAATGTGGTCACCAGTCATTAATGGGTAAAACCTGTCAGTAATTTACTGCACGATCACACCACCTGGGGATGGGAGAACAATGGAACTGCAATGATATCATGCATAAGCATTATCTGGGTCCTGTCCTTCTCCTGTCCCCAATGCGAGACAACAATGTCCTGCAGAAAGGGCCATAATCTGCACATTTCTCTTCCACCAGCTTTTTTTCTTCTTGAGATGTTGTTGAGGTGTGGTATGGGACTGGTTTCTCACCTTCCCCTCCATGAACTCAAGAATTTTCTTCATATGCTTCTCACCCATTATCTCCATTTCTCATCTCAGCCAGGTTCATCACAAACAATGCAAGTCATTTGTTAATGTCTTATGTCTCCCAGAACTAAAATCCCTTTTCATCCCCACCATACAGTACATCTCACCTTAATACACATTTCCCCACTCCCCACATGCAATCACATGGCATAGAGAGAACACGACATAACAAGCCCTCACACAATAAATGGCATGTTTCTTCCTTGGGTTTCCTCCTGCAATTCTTTTAATCAGCCAATTTTAATAGGAATTGGAGCCCTTGGCTCCCTATGAGCTCCCAGCTATTTGGGCATGGTTGTTGTTAGAGTTGTCATGATGCTTATCTTTAAAGCAGTATGTACTAGGGTGTGAGCTAGTACAGCACCCACAGGTGCTGCACTTTTGATTGAAATGGCAGTATTTATGTTTACTAGAACTGTAATTCCAGCAGACCTGTCCACCTTTTTATTTTACCTGGGCCAGGCCTTATGTTTGTTTGCTTGTACTGGCTATTGTGTCTAAGGCCCTTTTCGCACCGTACCTAGTTGCGGCAGTGGGGAGCGGCGGTCGCGCGAGCAGCCACTCACGTGAGCAGCTCAAGACAGCCCTTCTTCCTCCCGCATCGCTTCCTGTTAGCGCGACCATCGCGCTAGCGCCCCGCTCCTTCCTTCCACAGCGCAGTCTGGGAGTTGTAGGCTGCACTGGGGGAAGGAAGCGCGACTGGGCCAGCTTGCCGACACACCGCACACAAGTAAGTGTGCGAGGGCGCCACGAGCATTGCGCGAGCATGGAGTATTTTTGGCTTAAAGCTGAAAATCAAAAAATGCACGTGCGCCCCACTTTAGCCTCGTGAGCATTGCGCGAGCGGGAGTGCGTCGTACAGAGCGACACTCCCATTCGTGCGACGCTCAAGGGGCGCTCGCGCAAGAAAAAAAGCATGCGAAAAGGGCCTAAAAAACCCATTGCTCTAATTATTGTTGGGAGAGGCCCAAATGCCTAGCATCATGTCAGACCAAATTTCTTCCTACTTCTAGTTTTGGGGTGGGATGGTTCAATAGGAACTGTCATTAGAATTACTCATGAAAATGAAACCAGCCTGAGCCTTTAAAACCCATATGTGGCCTCAGTACAATTCATTGATATTTCTTTAGTGTTCCTGAGTACAAGTACAAGTGTTCGTCAGTACAAGGACTGAGTATTGTAGATTACACCTTTACATATGGTCCAATCACCCAGCCAAACTCCTTGAGCAAATGCAGCAGACCCCATCCTTTACCAGCACCCTTGATTCCAGTTGTCTGGAGTGCAACAGGAATGTGTCCATGTTTTCACTCTTTTATTTCTTCTTCTTTGTTAAAGGGAGAAGATGTCCTGTGTTTTAGGAGTGACCACCCCTTGAGGTCCTGCTGCCCCATTGGGATAAATTCTGAACTGTGGGGGGGGAAGTGAGGCAATAGAGTGACCTACACTAACTGTTGTAGGAACCAGTGTGTTCGCTATCGTAGTTTAATAAATGGTAGCTGGGGTTGTGACCAAACCTTGTGCTATGTGTAAGACTATAACACCAGCATCCTGTGTCTGGCTTTTAAATGTGGTCATTGTATTTTCCATCTAAGCAACTGAGCTAATATGAGGTCCATGCTCCTAGATATGTTGTTCATCATTGTCATCACAGTGACCAGCTCAGTGTGGATATGGTTAGAGCTGCAGGCTTAGCTTGCTTCTGTCTTGTGCTTGACATTACTTTTGTATTTAACTGGTCAGTAAAAGAATATCATGGCTAAAATGGAATGCAGATATAAGCAACACATGAGATACACTGTCGTAAGAGCCTAGGGGCCCACTCACATTGCACTATACAGTGTCAAGCACGTAAATGTAATAAAGCTTGCTGTGGAAACCTGGACATTTAGTTTAGAGAGGGGCATTCAGATTTCTGAGCAGAGAGCTCCAATGTCTCATGAGACCTCATGCCCCAGGACTTCATAGGATAGAATAAGGGCAGTTAAAGTGGAACAATAGTGCTATAATTTGCTAGTGTGAATGGGTGTTAGATGTTGAGCAGTAGAAGCTTTATTAAGTTTACATGCTTGGTACTGATGCTGCTGCACCCAGTCTGATAGGGAACCTAAAATTATAGCACAGTTTTAGCTAGATGCATTAGGTTGACTTCCAGTTGATCTTCTACTAGTCTCAACAAATATAATTCAGTTTCAATTAACCTTCAAAATTTTATTCACTAGAGAATATATTTGATTCCAGAATTTTCTGGCTTTTTCATAAGTCTACCACATATACTAAAAGATCCCACTTGTTGCTTGTTGTGTGTTGGCTACTCTTTTACTCTCAAGAGAACACACAGGGTTTTCCCACTGTATTTAATGAGGTATGTGAGGCATAATGTACAACTGTGTCTGAAGGTAATATTCTACAATAAAAGATTAGTTAAATAGTAACACACACTCTTATGCATGTACAATTCCCATTGGTGGATTCTCAGGATTTTCCCCTTTCCCAAACTTCTAGTGGTTTCCGTGAGACTTTGTTTATTTCCAAATTTTGATCTTGCCAATCCTCCCAAACGTTCTCAGGTCTCCTCCTAATGCATCTCTGGGGTTATATCTATCTCTGTGTATTTATCTTAATGCTGACTCGATGCCCCTGGGGCCAGTGTCTCTCAATCTTGTCTCCTTGATTCCCTTTCACTTTGACCTTTTGACATTGCTCACATTTACAACATATATGCATTTTGACCTGTTTTCTAGAGTCAAATACCAATGCTACATCATATTGTAGAACTCTTCTTCATCTCTATTTTTAACAAAAAATGTATTCATCTTACCAATTAATTGTTCATCATCTAAACACAAGTGTTTCTCCAAGTCTGATTTAGTCAACTCAAAATCATTCCATTTTTATCCATTTTAAACCTTTCAATTATTTGCCTATAAGAAAGCCATTGAAAACTATAACCTTGAAACATTAATTTTTAAATTGATTTAATTCTATACTGTTCTTGGTCAAATTCCAGAAGATCTTGATAACTTGCTCATCTTACTTTAGCTGTTGTCTCCTTCCTATAAAAAGCCTTTTGTGATGACACATGATCTTTGTACCTTAACAAAGCATATCTCCTGCAATGATTGTTAAAATCTGCACTCACTTTGGCTTTATCATAGCACAAACATGCCATCCAATCCTCAATTCATGCCCTTCTAAATCCAACAATCTCTTGTTCATTAGCATAATCCATTTCTTCAACCAAACCAAACAGCCTGCAGAAAAATACAATTTAAAATTTGATGGTTAGCATCTTGTAAAAGTTTGTATTTAGGTTTCTTCCCTTGTCATGTAAATTTCCATAAGCCACAAAGCTGTTGCTCAAATAACACACTGTTGTTCAAGTGGGAGGAGGAGAAGGATATAAAAGATTTTATACTAGGCTTGGGAGAAATGTGTGGTTTTTTTTAAACTCAATTTTGTAATATTTCATTTAATTGGTTGTTGCTTTCATGGTAGTGCACTCTGTGTTTTCATTGTTTTGTAAAAAATATTTTTGTAAGTAAGCAACATTATTAATGACCTATCTGCCAGTGTTAAGCCCCTCCCACATAGTGTCTCTACAAGTTAGGGTTATGTTGTGGAACTGAAGATTTATATGAGAAGCTGTTTCTATTTTGCCCAGCTAGGGAAATATCAGGGGACAAAAAACTTTTGTCAAAGCAATGTTCACCCTAATGCTACATATGGGCCTCACATCTCTCATTTATTTCTTCTCAAACTTCTGTGGGACAACATTATATTCTGGAAAAGCACTCTGGAAAAGTAAATAAAGTAAAATATTCTATTAAACACATCTTTCATCATATTTAATAATGTTTAATATTTAAAGAGAATCAAAATGTAAAACACATTATATTCTCAAGAGAATTCAAAAGTTTAGTCAATTACATTGCTATGGCAAGTTTAAATAAATGACTAATGAAACTCAGCTGGTTTACACCAGCTCTTATTATGTATGATTTTACATCAACACAGTCAGAGAAGTTTGTATTCCTATTTTAATGAGATACAAGTGCACCAGTGTTAATCCAAATCTTTTGAATTAACTCTTCATTCTCAAATAGAACAAGACTGCAGAATTGAAAAGGACATTAATTTAAGACCATAAGAGAAACCCTACTTGATCAAATGCCAAACTAGGTCAACATTGTGCAGTCATAGCCAATCAGAAGCTAATGGAAAGCCCTGAAGAAGAGCATGAGTACAAGAGTACCTTTTCACTTGTGTTCCTCAACATCTGATAGAATCATAGACTCATAGAGTTGGAAGAGACCACAAGAGCATCCAGTCCAACCCCCAACTCCCAACAGATGGCCATCCTGCCTCTACTTAAAAACCCCCAAAGGAGACTCCACCACACTCCTAGGCAGCAGATTCCACTGCTGGACAGCTCTGACCATCAGGAAGTTCTTCCTGAGGTTGCTCCTTGTCCTAGTCTCTGGAGCAGCAGAGAACAAGCCTGCTCCCTCCTCGACATGACATCCCTTCAAATATTTAAACATGGCTATCATGTCCCCTCTTAACCTTCTCTTCTGCAGACTAAACATACCCAGCTCCCTAAGTCGCTCCTCAGAGGGCAATAGCTTCTAGATCCTTTACCATTTTGGTCACCGTCTTCTGGACACAGTCTAGCTTGTCAATATCCTTCTTGAATTGAGGTGCTCAGAACTGGACACAGTATTCCAAATCAGAATAGAGTGGTACCATTACCTCCCTTGATCTAGACACCATACTCCTATTGATGCAACCAAGAATTGCATTTGCTTTCTTGGCTGCTACATCACACTACTGACTCATGTTCAGTTTGTGGTCTACCAAGACTCCTAGATCCCTTTCACATGTAGTGTTATCGAGCCATGCGTCTCCCATCCTATGTTTGTGCATTCCATTTTTTCTGCCTAAGTGTAGGATCTTACATTTGTCTCTGTTGAAGTTCATTTTGTTAGCTTTGGCCCAGCTCTCCAATATATTAAAGTTGTTTTGAATTTTGATCCTGTCCTCTAGCATATTAGCAATCTCTCCCAATTTAGTGTGATCTGCAAATTTGATCAGCATTCCCTCTATCCCATCATCCAAGTCACTGATGAAGATATTAAATAGCAGTGGGCTAAGAACAGAACCCTGTGGCACCCTACTTATCACTTCTCTCCTAAAAGGATAGAAGTAATCAACCTGAGGGATGGGGAGCAGGTGAGAAAGGGGGGAAAATGCAGCACAGAATAAGTAGAGAAATAGTACAGGAATATCTGGCTAAACTGGATGAATTCAAGTCTCCAGAGCCAGATGAATTACATCCAAGGATATTAAAAGAACTGGCTGAAGTCATTTATGAACTACTTGCGATAATCTTTGAGAACTCTTGGAGAAAAGGAGAAATGCCAGCAGACTGGAGGAGGGCAAATGTTGCCTCCATCTTCAAGAAGGGGAAAAAAGAGGACCCAAATAATTAACATTTTTAGTTCTGTGTTATTCTTCCTTTCAACTCACAATCTGGTCCACAGTGTTAAACATTAATGTGGGCTCATTAAAGATAAGTTGAAATGCTGGAAAGGCAGCACAGAATGCAAACATTATTTTAATACGAACCTGCTTTCTCTTGCATTTTATTTTTTAAATAGTCTTTCTGAATCTAAAAGAAATCTCTGCCTCGGAGTGTAGTGGAGTCTCCTTCCTTGGAGGTTTTTAAGCAGAGGCTTGATGGCCATCTGTCGGGATTGCTTTGAGGGTGTTCCTGCATGGCAGGGAGTTGGACTGGATGGCCTGTGTGGTCTCTTCCAACTCTAGATTTCTATGATTCTATGATTCTATGATTCTATGAAATCTGCAGATGTTTGGAAATTCTGAAATGACACTCAACATCATATGTATTGGCTAATTTCAATAGGTTACTGATACTCGTAGCATAAAGGGGACCATGTTGTAAGTACCTGCCATAGAGGTGTTAAAGATGAGGAGTTCCTCAGAAAGAAAGAAATGGCAATCCCTACTTTGCACCACAAATGGTTGCAAATGCAGGGATGCAAAGCCAGAAGTATAAGAGATGAGCATTCAAAGTTTTGTGGGTGAATATGCTAGTTTTGTCTTTTCCCACATGTAATCTCCAGTGCTTTCCATCTGGGATATGAAGAAATTTGCCAACTTTGATAAATTATCAAAATGGAACTGAAACAAAATTCACACTCAGCACACCTGTCCTTGGGGGAAAAAGTAACAGAAACTCTGTAATATTGTTCAGCATTGTTATGCCTTGGACCTCAAATGTAGGTTGTGGGGTGATCTGGGAGAGCATGGTATAACATTCTGCAACCTAGCTTATTATTTCACCTTTATTATTTATGGGGGAGTGTGTGTGTGTGTGGGGGGGGGTTGGGTGTGGTAGGGTAGCCTATAGTAGCTTTGTAACTGCTGTGAATATGAGAATTCATAGATGGGTCTGTGGTTGATTTTGATTCTGAGCCTTAATTCACAATATCCCTAAAGTTACTGTGAAATTCAATTTATTTGAATTTAATGCTGTTTACAATATCTCTTCAAAACACATACTAGGTCACAAGCTGAAGTCTCATCCATTAATAAGCGTGCTGATAGACTATGTATATACAAATGCACTCACACACATATTAAGTAAGAAAAACACAAACTGGAAACAGCAGGGCATCTGTCTTCACTGCTACCTTTTTTGCTCTCTGTGGGATATCTGAGGCCAATTACACATGTAGTAAAATCCCACATCCATTGATTTCTACAATGCAAATTTATAGATATTGTAACAGTTATAATTTTAAACTACAACTTCTAGGATCCACCTAAATTGAAGGATCAGCATATGTTCTATCAAGTGCTTTTTATATTAAAGAATATGTCAAATAGATACATAGCACATTACTGTAATTCCCCTTTTATTTTGGCAAGACTTGCTTTTATTTAAATAGGGGGGACAATGTTAGAGAAAGATGAGGTAGTGCCCTTGTTGTCTAAGGGCTGACAAAAGCTAGCTCTGCAGAAGAATAAGTCTTTCTCCACAACCTCTGTAGCAAGAAAGTCTGCTTCCCATGGAGGGTTTCCAATTTAAACTATTGTGTTAACTTACTGTGCAAAGGACAGGTTTCTTGTCCAAAGCAAGTATTCATACTTTGGACTTAAGTTGCTCTTGACTTCTTCAGATGGCAGCCTCAGAAAAATAAATCTTACACTGTAAAATCCCCTGGAAAGAGCAAGTTTTCAGAGTATTATGTAAACCTCAAGAGTATTCAAACCATTGCCTTGACAAACACTACACAAAAGGGAAAAGAAAGCCAGTGCTCCTCAGTTTGTCTTCTTCTTGGGAAATAAATACATTGTGATCTGGGGAATTTCCAAACACCTGCATCTTAGCACATGCAAACCTAACGTATTATATTTAGCAAGATCTTAATTACGTTTTTTCCACAGAACCATGAAATGGCCTGCAAATCCTTTACATGAGTGGGCATGCTTTTTTTGGGAATCACTCAGTCCACAGAGTTAGTGTGATCACTTTTTCCAGCTCCTTTTGTCTTGACTGAACAAGTCCATACTGATGGAGACTGCATACAGGGAGAAGAGATCCTGATTAAGGAACAAAGACACCAATGACTTGGGGAAATAAACACTTTATTATAGGAACTCCATTCTCAGATAGGAAAGCTACTCAGGGTGCTAATCTAATCTAGCTTCGTTCTAAGGAAGATCTGAAAGAGAGAGCCTGGCAGGAAGATAAGAGGTGGAGAAAACATCCCTGAGAATATTAATTTATGTCACAAAGGGATCAGGATAGGTAGACAAGAAGACAGGACACTTTGGGTCACTCCGACTACCTGGCCCTGTTACTACTGCCCACTTTGAGGTATTCTTGGCTCTTCAGTATTAAGTGTTGCTGCCTTTCTAACACATAGAAGTCCTGTGTGCTAATTCTTGGTGTTATTCAGAGATCTAACATCTTTTCTGAGGGTAACTTGTCTAGAACTCCCAAGTATCACATCTTTTCTCTGGAAATCACCTCATTTCCACAGTTCTAGTGATGATTTTTGCAGCCAAACTGTTGCATTCCAGTAATTTTCCTGTGTTCTTCTTGTCTTTTTAAGAGGGCTGGTCTGTGGTGGTGCCTTGTTCCCCCCAACAGAATTGCAGCACTCTTTGCTTTTCTCTTGTGGATTGTTAGGGTGGGCTGTTGGTAAACATGGCTGGAGGAGTGGTCTATCAAACTGTGGGTAAATCTCTAAGGTGTGTCATGGCAGGGGTTGGACTACATGGCCCTTGTGGTTTCTTCAAGCCCCATGATTCTATGATTCTGTTCTAAGATTCTGTGTGTGTTGTCAGAGTGTTCTCCCTTTCAGCATTTGTTTGCCCTGCAATTCAAAGTAGCACTCTCATTTCTTCCCCCATTTTATGATGATGTGGTATCTCAGTTAGATGTTCATATATAAGCCTTTGCAGGTGCTCTCTCTTTCTTAGATCATTAAATAAAGCAAAAGAAAACTGTATGAAGGGGAACAATGGGGGATACACTGAAAATCCCTATCTGCTCTATCACATCTCCTTTCCTCAGAAGTTTGCTCTACTGAGAGGGATTTTCTTCTGCTCATGGAGGCTCCCTGCTGAAGAGTCCTCAGAAAACCAAACAGGTGATTGTATATGGGGATGACCAATACAGAAATCAAATAAACTACATGACTGGAAACAGAAAATGGAGAAGTTCCATCTTTCCTGCAAAAATAAGACCAAGAAGAAGAAGAATGAGGAGGAGTCCAACCACTACCATCAACACCATAGTAGTAGTATGCTAAGGAAGTACAATAAACCAACCTTCATTCACAAATACAACCTAAAGAACATTCTTGTAGAATTTAAAGACCATGAAAATAACAGCTTTGTACTACTAAGCCTAACTGACAGAGAACCAGAAGCACTCTAGACTGAAGTTAGGGACATTGTGAGAGAAGAATACAAAAATACAATATTTACAGCCAAGAAGGAAGGAAACCCTCAGTGGATGACTGATGGATAAGGATAGGTGAGAAGCAGAAGTTAAAAAAATTGAAAGAAATAGGGTCAGAATCTTGAACGCAACTGCTCAGTAACTTTTGCATAGGAACAAAGAGAACTATTATACTAATCAATGCAGAGAAATAAAAGAAAACAACCAGAAAGGTAAAAAAAGATCCCTGTTACCCTGATTTCTGGGGTCCCTTGGGGGACACCTCAATGTGCTCCAAATAATGGGGAATGGGAATTAGCAGAGCACAAGCTAAGCAATGCAAGAGGCAGGGCAACCTAGCGAGATCTTGAACCCAATGTCTACGGGATCAGGCTGAGTCAATGAGCAAACAGAAGTAAATAATAATTGTTTTCTTTATTTTTGATAAACACAGTCAAAACGTATGTATGCAAACACTCACACAGACCTATTGAAAGAAAGGTAGGAGTTGGATAGAGGGCTTTAAGAGGGTTTTTTGCATGGGAAATACTACACCTGTCCTGAAGTCTGGGTAGTCTGAAGAAAAGTCAGTAGAAGTGGAGATTCTCAGCATGAGGAGCTGAGGGGAAGGCTCGGCAAATGGAGCAACAGCAAGGCAGGATGGAAGCCAGGAGCGATCCCTAGAGACATTCAAAATCAGGGGATCTTATAGGGGAAAATGTGCCTGTAGGCTAGTCCATTCCCGGGGATAACAATGGGTTTTGGGCTGGAGACAAAGCTTCTGAAAGGTCAGTATTTTGCATGATTGAATTATGACAGCGTTGTCAATAGAGTAGACGGTATGCAAACACGGAGTGCTTGACAGTTGAGTATTCAGCTCATTAAGCTGCCTGCTCGGGGCAGGGAGTCTTTTGTAAAGAGCATGCATACATAATGTGATCTTAAAGAGTACTTGCCTGGAGGTCTCCTAAAGCTGCAGTCCGGCTATTACTGGCCTGCCTGGATCAGTTTTGAATGGTTCAGCTATTTTCGGCCGTGCCTGTGTGCGTGCTTGTCTGGGGGCCTCGCAAGCACATGGAGAGTAGTGGGTAGTGAAGGCCAAATTCTTGACATCAAATGATATCTAATATGCCACAAGATCAGACTAGAAACTACAGTAACTTCCCTTCCACAAGATCTAAAAAATTGAAGGGAAAATTAAACTGATTGGTTGGCATGACAGTAGCTGTTTCAAGTTACAGAAACAGAATCCACTGGCATTTTCACAAAAATCTGCCCATAAATATCATCATCATCATCATCATCATCATCATCATCACCACCACCACCACCACCGTCATCATCCCTTTCTCCTATAACTTGGCAGTCAAGCAGCCTACAATTTTAGAAAAATAGCATTAAAATGGAATTAAATATTCACAGTATTAAAATGATCTAAACCTACACTTAAAAAAGATAAAATGCAATTAAAAGGATACAAAGCAATAAAAATATGGAAAACAAAATAGTGGCCCACAGACTGAAAATGCTCAATAGGCGTTCCAGTCCTCATGAAAGGGGACACGAGGGATTGCAGTAACCACAGGACCATTGCCTTAGTCTCTTGTTCAAGCAGAGTGATGCCTGGAATTTTACAGTGTATGACAGAAGAACTGCCAGATATCAAAAGTGGCTTTAGACAATGAAGAGGCACTAGGCATCATATTGCATATTTTGGAACCTGGGCAGTGGAGAAAGCTCACAGGAAGAGAATCAACTCATTTTGAAATGAGATACCGGAGAAGGGTTCTACAGATGCACCCCCCCAAAAAAAAGACAAATAAATCAAGACTGAACTTGATGTATTTCCCAGTTCTGGCAAAACAAAAATAGTCCAACAGTTAACAAGTTGAGTAAGGAAGATGCAGGAAATGTCTTTAATGTTTCAATTTATTTACTGTTTTACAAAATAGAACTTAATAATCAACAGAATAATAAGTTTATTGAATGTTGGATCTTATTCTGAAGTTCTGAAGTGGAAACTCTAATAAGTTTAAGTTTTCTTATGTTACATTGTTCAATCAAATGTGGTTACAGAGCCCTCATGAGCCCTCAATGCTTAATATGGAGAAGATCTAACTTTCAGATGCTTGGTAGATGTTACAGTGGGTCTTACATATCACCCACATTCCCATCCTGACTTATACCCTATAAACAGAGCTGAAAACTTTTGCCTCGATTGTCATGCCCGGCCTTGGAGACTGTGGCAGCGAGGAGGAGGATTCTGACTCCGAGACAGAGGCTTCCCCAGAGGCTGAAGTGTCCCCAGAAGCTGGTCCAGAGGGAGATAATACACAACAATAACAACAACAAGGGCCTGAGCCAGGGGAACAAATAGAGGAAGACATAGCTGACACAACTACCTTGCAGCAGAGACGCCATGAAAGGGAGGGCTTGTGTCGCTCAGCCCATTTAAGTAGTAAGTGAGCCCTAAAGAGGGAACACCTGTGGCAACAGCAGCCATAGATAAAAGAGGGCTCCAGCTGGCCTTTCCTCCCAGGGTCAGCAACTGGTATTTTTGGCTCTGAAACCCTGTACTGTACTCTTGTATCTGGTTGTCTTGGGACTTCACCTGTTTGGACTACGGTTTGGATTTGCCCCTTCGGATTTGTTTGCTCAAGGCTTCCTTTCTGTTTGGACATTCTTTGGCTCTCGCCTCGTAAGTAGGAGCTGTGCTACTTGAGATCTACTGCCTGCTCGCTACGGACACAACATCGATCTTGAATCTGTCCTACCTGTATGCATGTTTGGACCATGCTACATGCCTAGAAGAAAAGGATAAGATGTTATCATACCACACACTCTCACTCAATGACATGACTGGCAACAAACATTATTTAATTGGTACCAAATAGAAATCATACATTTATGGCTGAAAACTATGCTGGCAAAGAGGGCTGGCTGAACAAAAGTAGGTCAGGAGGGACCTTGAGACATGGCCAGGTCATATGAGAATTAGTCAAAGAAGATGGTCCTCTCAATAGCCCAATCCTAGAAGACAACAGCCACTGAATCTCCCATACAAAGCAAGAATGGGCCAATGCTCTATAACCTCCTTCCTGCTGAACTTCCCCCCCACTTTGTTCCCTCACCTGCCCAGACATTAAGAAACTATCATGATTTCCATCAGTGCTTTGTCGCCTAAAGCTAAGACTATTAGCCAGCTCTGGCTCACTTTGTTTGCTCTGCCAGAGAGCTATCAGCACCTTCCCCTCCAAGACAGAAAAACGATATTTAAACCTGACTCCAAGCCAGACAATCTGTAGTACACAGGACATAGGTTGTCACTTTGCTCCTCAGATTCCTGTCTTGTGCTACCGTGAGACCCATAATCTGAGCCACATTGCTTTGTTTCTTCTTTTCAGAATAGGTGAATATCATGCACTTTGTCCTAACTCCTCACTGTCAAATTTCCCCTCTTTTCCTTGTATGGTTGTGAAACTGCTTGAATCTTGCTTGTGCTTGTGATTTTCACCCAATAAAACATTCTTTTAACTTCCACTTGGTGTCCCTGCATTAGTACCAGTACACAGGTGAAAAGATCTTGCAAGTTATCACCTTCCTGCAGACCTCCTTTTAAAGCTAATAATTCCCCACCATTCCATGGATGCACTGGCATCATGGATGGACCTGTGAGTCACCAACCTTTTGGGGTAACAAAGGTAATGCTTAGTCTGTCTCCCCTTGAGATATACACTGCTAGCCTTCAGACACAGCAACAAAGTTCAGATGATCCAGAAACTTTATTGAGGATCTCATAGCAAAGCAATTACATACACGACAACATTGCCAAGACTAAAAAGGCAGGCACATTTGCAGTACTTTATAAGCAGCAGGTGATAAGTTCAATTTTGCCTATGAAGGTATTCCACTCATTGCTATACACATTACCTCATCACATCAACTGTTTGTTGCTATGACAACCCTTTGGCCTTGATTTTATGCCCAGACACCAAACACCTGCTTTATCTCTCAAATGAAACTAAAATATCTTTTTTTCCCCTGGTGGGCTCCTCCCACAGATATTCCTAGTGTCTACAGCTACCTGAAACCAGCAAAGCTAAATGCAAAAGAAAAGCTTATTGCAAAAGCATTAATATGAAGTGCATATAAAAAAGCAATAAGAAATCCAAGCAGTTCCTTCATATCTCATAATCATTGCAACAATCCCTAGGAAAGCAGGACAGAGTTCATCATATTGTGACAGGCCATTATATGGCCAAAATATAGATGGATCCTGTTCTATTATATATACATGATGATCAGAAAGCAACTAGATTTCACATGCATTATTTTCAGAAGCATAAAATGCAACCATCGAGAAGCTGTTTTGTAGAATTCACAACAATTTACAGAGATAAAGCAGAATACAAACAAACTCATAGGTTTGAATATCCCAACAGCATGCATCAGAATTCCTTCATTTACCTTTTTGAATAAGATGGCTTTGGGGGCACTTGAACAGTTTTTGACAAAACAAGTTAGCACTACATCTTTGTATCCTATTCATTCTACATTCCAAGCTTTGCAGAACACCTTACAAGGTTTTCCATGGCAGGATAGCAAAGCAAAGCAAAGCAAAGCTGTCCTGACACCTCTTAACCAAATGAGAGTTTACTGACAATATTCTGCCTTTTAAGTAAACAACAACAACAACAACAACTAATCAATCCCTTTAGGTCTCATCCAGTAGTGGGGCTCTTTCACATTACTGGACTATAGTACTATAGTCCTATAATTTCATAGAAACATAGAGATGTAGAATTGGAAGAGACCACACAGGCCATCAAGTCCAACCCCCAGCCATGCAGGAACACCCTCAAAGCACTCCTGACAGATGAAGAAGGAGACTCCACTACACTCCGTGGCAGCGCATTCCACTGCCGGACAGCCCTGACTGTCAGGAAGTTCTTCCTGAGGTTTAGGTGGAATCTCCTTTCCTGCAGCTTGAATCCATTGCTCCAGCAGAATCCAGCAGAAAACAAGCCCTCTCCGTCCTCTACTTGGCATCCCTTCAAATATTTAAACATGGCTATCATGTCCCCCCTTAACCTTCTCTTCTGCAGACTAAACATACCCAGCTCTCTAAGTCTATCCTCATAGGGCATGGCTTCCAGGCCTCTCACCATCCAGCTTGACCATGTCCTTCTTGAATTGGGGTGCCCAGAACTGGACACAGTATTCAAGATGGGATCTAACCAAAGCAGAGTAGAGTGGTACCAGTACCTCCCTCGATCTAGACACCATAGTCCTATTGATGCAGCCGAGAATTGCATTGGCTTTCTTGGCCGCCACATCACACTGCTGACTCAGGTTCAGCTTGTGATCTATGAAGACTCCTAGATCCCTTTCACATGTCCTGCTATCCAGCCATGTGTCCCCCATCCTATATTTCTGCATTCCATTTTTTCTACCTAAGTGTAGGACCTTACATTTCTCTCTGTTGAATTTCATTTTGTTAGCCTTGGCCCAGCTCTCCAATCTATCCAGGTCATTTTGAATTTTGATCCTGTCCTCTGGCGTATTAGCAACCCCTCCCAATTTGGTGTCATCTGCAAATTTGATGAGCATGCCCTCTATTCCTTCATCCAAGTCGTTGATAAAAATATCAAACAGTACTGGGCCCAGGACAGAACCCTGTAGCACTCCACTAGTCACTTCTCTCCAGGATGAAAAGCAGTCATTCGTGATCACCCTTTGGGTTCGGTTGGTCAACCAATTACAAACCCAATTAACAGTAGCCCTGTCCAGCCTGCATTTTACTAGCTTCTTTGCAAGAATGTCATGGGGAATTTTGTCGAAGGCCTTACTGAAATCGAGATATGCTACATCCACAGCATTCCCTTCATCTATCAAGCTAGTAACTGTATCATAAAAAGAGATAAGATTAGTCTGGCATGACTTATTTTTGAGAAATCCATGTTGACTTCTCGTGATTACGGTGTTGCTTTCTAAGTGATTAGAAACTGACTGCTTAATGATCTGCTCCAGGATGTTTCCGGGTACTGATGTCAGGCTGACTGGGCGATAATTAATTGGGTCCTCCTTTTTTCCCTTCTTGAAGATGGGGATAACATTTGCCCTCTTCCAGTCTTCTGGAACTTCTCCTGTCCTCCGAGATTTCTCAAAGATTATAGCAAGCGGTTCCGAAATGATCTCTGCTAGTTCTTTTAATATCCTAGGATGTAATTCATCTGGCCCTGGAGACTTGAATTCATCCAGTGTGGCCAGGTATTCCTGTACCTCCTCTCTACCTATTATGTGTCTCTTTTCCCCTGCTTCTTCACCTGCTCCCCAACTGTCAGGTTGAGTGCTTGTATCCTTCTGGAAGAAAACTGAGGCAAAGAAGGTGTTAAGTAGTTCTGCCTTTTTTCTTCCCCCTGTTAGGAATTCGCCATCTTCTCTGGGCAGCGACCCTATCGTCTCCTCCTTTTTCCTTTTGCTGTGGACATATTTAAAAAAGCCCTTTTTATTGTTTTTAATGTCTCTGGCCAGCCTAAGTTCGTTCTGTGCTTTAGCCTTTCTGACCTCCTCCCTACATCTCCTGGCTACTTGCTTAAATTCTTCTTCGATGTTTTCCCCTTCTTCCATTTCCTATACATGTTTCTCTTAACACTTAGCTCAGCTGAGCGTTCTTTAGTCAACCATTCTGGTTTCTTCAGATGCCTTCCATTTTTCCTCTGAATGGCACAGTTTTGGACTGTGTCTTCAGTATCTCCCTTTAAGGAACTCCCATGCTTCCTGAACTCCTTTCCCTTTCACTACTCTTGACCACGGAATTTCAGCCAGCAGCTCCTTAAGTTTACAGAAGTCCGCTTTTTTAAAATCTATGATGAGTGTCTGGCTACACTTATCTTCTCTTTCCCACTCAATGCCAACTTCCAATAGGGCATGGTCACTCTCCCCTAAAGATCCAACCACTTCTACCTCATTGACAAGGTCATCCCTGTTGGTCAGGATCAGATCTAGAATATTTGATCCCCTTGTCGCCTCTTCCACCTTCTGGACCATCATATTGTCTGCAATATTGTCTGCTACTTGCTGGACCTTGCTGTCTTGGCAGAATTTGACTGCCTACATATATCTGGGTAATTGAAATCTATTATTACTGTATCTCTCCTCTTTGAATTTGCAGTCATTTGGTTGAGGAAGGCATCATCAAAGTCCTCAGTCTGGGTTGGAGGTCTGTAGTAAACCTCCACCAGAATATCCATATTGTTTCTCACTCCCTTAATTCTTACCCAGATGCTCTCAACCTGGCTTTCTGGGTTTAAGTCCTGGATCTCTTCACAGGTGAAAACATCCTTGACATACAAGGCTACTCCTCCTCCTTTCTTGTTTGGTCTATTTTTACAAAATAGGCTATACCCCTCTATTCCTATATTCCAATCATGAGACTCATCCCACCAAGTCTCAGTGATGCCTATCAAATCGTATTTATTTTGTTGTACTAGGAGTTCAAGTTCATCTTGCTTGTTTCCCATACTCGGTGCATTAGTGTAGAGACACTTAAGTCCCCGGGCCCTTCCTGCAAGTCCTGTACTATAGTTTCTACTCCTCCAGCCATTGGCCGCTTGTACTACTTGTCCAATATCATTTGGGCCTTTCCCTCTGCACTCACTGAGTCCTTGCCCTGAATAATATTGTCTCCCTCCCCAGCGGAACCTAGTTTAAAGACCTGTTAATCCTCCTTGTGAGACTGTTTGAAAAACGTTCCTGCCAAGTTTTGTGAAGTGCAGCCCATCCCTTGCCAGAAGCCCACGTGCATGGAAATTCAGGCCATTTTCCAAAACCCCAAACCATTTCTGGGGGCACCATGTGCAGAACCAGTTGTTGACCTCTGCTATTTCCCTTTCCCTATGTGCACCATATCCTTGAACAGGGAGGAGAGACGAAATGACCACCTGCGCACCAAGGTCCTTAAGCTTTGTCCCCATAAGCTCGTAGTCCTTTGTGATATGGTAAAAGCTGCTCCTTGCAATGTCATTGGTTCTGACATGAACCAAAATGAGGGGCTTATGGTCAGTGGGCTTGACCAGCCTGGTTAGTCTCTCTGTTATGTGGTTGATCTTGGCCCCAGGAAGACAGCAGACCTCTCAATTGAGCTTGTCTGGTTTGCAAATTGCCGGTTCGGTTCCTCTGAGCAAGGAGTCCCCAACAACCAGAACTCACCTCTTCTGAGGCTTGTCCAAGGCTCCTTGATGAGCATGTTCTTCTAGGACTGCCTGGGCATTCTGTTTAGGCTGGGAGCGTTGATCTATTTCCTGTTGCCAAAGTTGGATTCCTTCTTGTTGACATTCTGTTCCCTCCTCCTGGTGCTCCTCATAGTTTGTAAGGCTAAGAACTTTGAAGTGATTGTGTAGGTTGAGAGTCTCTGTTACCTTCCTGGACCTTCTGCTCCTCCATGTGACATTCCTCCAAGCCTCTGTTTCCTGGTACAGTGTGCTGACTTCTTGATCTGGCAGCTCAACAAGCTGGGTACTCATTTTACTGACCTGCAGAAGGATGGAAGGCTGAGTCAACTTGGAGCCAGGAAGGATCGAATTCACAACCTTGTGGCTATAGTACCAGCATTCAATCACTGTGCGACCAGGGCTCTTCTGGGTCTTGACCCTCCCAAACCCCCAAACCTCCCAAACCTCCCAAGCAACATGAAATACATAAAACAACAAACAGTAATGGAATCGCAGGTGGCATGCTATATAAGGCAAGGCATCGTGACATGTAAGAAATCAGAGAAAAATGTAAACATATCCATCAACCTCCTCTTGATAAGTCTGGTGATGTTACACTGGACCTAGTTTATCACAGTACTTATTACGAAAGTCCTTGGAGCAGCTTTGGAGCCCTGACATGATGGTAATCAATCCACTCAGATTCTCACATAGGAAAGTCTTTCCATTGAGCTAAATATTGGAGATGGCCCTTGTGCTGTCTAGATTCCAGGATTGGCTTATTTTTGAAATGTTGCTGGTCATCAATCATTGCAGGGGGTGGAGCAGGCTTCCTAGTCTGCCCAGCATCTGGCTTTGCTGTAAGCTTTAGGAAGCTGGAATGAAAAATAGGATGCATGAGTCAATAGGTCTCATAGAACTCCAGTTCAACAGTTACAGAATTTATTATACTTTTTATAGTAAAAGACTTCACATGTTTTGGACCTAACTTTTTTTTACAGCTGTTGACACTTCAAGAATTTAGTTGATAGGTATACCATATCCCTCACCTTAGCCCTCCTTTTATCAGTCTACTTTTTGTAAGAGTGTTTAGTGTGTTCCAAGGCATTTACAATCCCAGGCCACATGGTTTTAACTCTCTTAGCCCACTTGACCAGAGGCATGGGGTTCCCTTCCTTCACCAATAGGGTTGGCAAAAGCTCAAGATCTTGTCCATACATCCCGTAAAATGGGGAGTGGCCTGTGTTCACATGGACAAAGATGTTGTATCCCACTTTGGCAAAGGTTAACAGTTTGATTTAATTGTCCTTCTGGAAGTTAACATACCTTGAGAAAGAGAAAGTAAGAAAGAGAAAAGAGTAAGAGAAAGGATTTCATGACGGATGGGAGTTTCTTTGGAGGTTTTTAAGCAGAGGCTGGATGGCCATCTGTTGGGAATGCTTTAATATGTGTTCCTGCATAGCGGGGAGTTGGACTGGATGGCCCCTGTGGTCTATTCCAACTCTATGATTCGATATTCTACTTGATGATAGAGAACCACTCTCCTTGGCTGTCCTGAGAGGGCTGAGAGCATAGCAATTGCTCTTTGCATTATGAATCTATGAATCCATGTGGTGGCCCTTATAGCCTTTTTCAGTGTCTTGTGCATCAATGAGTGGGTATGTTTGTCAAAGGTTGTCAGGTCTGGCAAAGCATTGGAATCTAGGGACTCCACACTGGGTAATCAATTTATTATGTTGTACATTCAGTCACCCAAGACTGTCATGTAATGCCATGTAGTGCTTTGATGTTTGGAAAAGGCCAGACAATGGTGGATCAACCAGGATGGGAGCTACAATTTGGGTCCATATTCCTGATGACCAGTCTCTGTGCCTGCTCCAAGCTCTCAGTGATCATGTTCAAGTTAGAGAAGACTGTTCAGGGCTCTCATTTTGCCATGCTGATGGTTCACCTTTGGTGAAATATCAGTTCTGGTCCATCACCCCTAAGGCTCTATCCTCCTTAGGACTAAAAGGGGCTAAATTTGGGATACAATCATTTAGAATAGGGACAGCTTATGCCGTTTCAGTGCTGGGTTTCAGTGGTCATGACATAAGGACGATTGGGTGCTGGAGGTCTTCCACTTGTCAGCATTATATCAGATCTTTGTAATACTAATGTGTTCATTGCTCTTGCTATCTTTTCCAGATTCAAAACTGTGGCTGGTGAGGCATCATCTCCTGATCTGCAGCCCTAGCTTTGTCTATTGAGCAGTGCATCAGGCTTGGAACAGAAAGTTCAAATCTCACTTGAGACTGGGCAATAAGATTGTAGCTGAATGGCTGGGAAAGAGGAGGATTTGGTGGCATAGCCTGTTGCCATTGATTTTTGGAGAGTGCTGTGTGCCTCTGTCCTGTTCAAGCAATTAAGGACATGGGGGTGATCCAGTCTTTGTGTCCAAATGCAGCTATTGTATAGTCTGCCATCATGTCCAGGCAAGTATGGCCCAGGAGGGTTGTTACTTCCGATATGGCACTGTAGGTGGGGACCCCCAGATATCATTTTGATATCACCCAATTTGGCCTTAGCTGGACTGGCTTTCAGTCACCACACTCCACGTGTTTGCGAGGTTCTCTGGACAAGTACGGACAGAGTGCGGCTGCTAATGGTTTTGCATTCCAGATACCATTGAGGCCAGCAACTCCAGCCTCGCTCGTAGCTTCAGGGAACTTCCAGCCGCAAACTCCACAATAGCTGCATGGCTCTCAGCCAAGCCACTCTTTATGTTGGGCCATCAATGTCCCGGCCACGCTATTGTCATCAAGAGCAAATCCGATCATGTTAAACTTGATCTTTCCAAATCCTTTGTCTAGTGCCAAAACTCCTTTTGTTCTCCCCTGGTTTGCCATAGCCGGTAGGCACAAACTGCCCTATAAAAACCCCACGTTTCCAAACGGTCTTGGGACTACTTTGGACTTCCATCCTGCCTTGCTGCCGGTTGTCTAAGGAGCTCCCCTCAGCAAACCATTCTGAGCTTTCTTCCCCGGAACCCTACTTCTCTCCAGGACTACAAGACCAGGTGTCGTATTGCCTTCCCAAACAAATCTCCGTTTCTATTTCCAAGTTAGTTAATTTATGTCTTGTCTTTCGTGCTTCTTGTCTTTAATAAAATATTGTTTGTTACTTTGAAACCTTGTCTAGCTGCTCTCTGACCCGCCGCTGTATACATGGGGTTAAAGATCTTGCTAAAGTTACCCTGCCTCTCGCTTAACCAAGAGAGTGCTCCAGCCAATTTTCCCCATCTTGTATTTTAATTGGCAATCTGGGCGCCCCTCCCGGGACCCCCCAAAACACAGGGTAACAGGGTGACCCCATCATATTGATACAGCCCAACAATGAGTCAATAGAGAGATTTGTAGAGTCATGGCCAAGGATTTGAGCCATTATATACCACACCCCAAATTATTTTCCTGTTGCCCAAGCTGTATAAGGGCAAATGGGGCTCATCTTTCGGAAGAGGGTATCCAGATATTTGTGGGGGATCTCCAGGAATGGATAAGGGTCCTTTTGGCCAGCCGGGTAGAGAATAGAGGCTAAAAGGATGTTTGCCCGATATCCATGGGAGGCAGTGGGGTGAGAATAGTAAGAAACCTATGGCACCCTTCTAGTGAAGGATAGACATAAGGATGATTGGGACAATCTGGATCTGCCCCTATGTGTCATGAGACCCAAGGGATGGGGAAGAAGCCTCTCCTTGGGCCTGGCCTGAGGGTTTGCCTTCACTTTAAGTGATGCATTTGGGGGTTGGATCCTTGGCTGGGTTGGCCTTTCAGTAATGGGTTGTTACCATTACTGGTTATTGTTACAGCAACCCAGCTTATGGGTTATCCTTGGGACCCTGATGTTTCACCCAGGGGAAGCTAGGGAGGTGGTCTGGGAGAGACAGCCTGGTCCAGCTGCTAACACACTTGGTTGTCCCCCTTCTTTTGCACTTCCCAGGAGATAAAGCATAGATAAGAATAGTTTAATAAGGTGTCCCATATTCCGTTCTAACTTTCTGTGCATGTACTCATTATTTCATGGCCTGGTCATCAACAAGTCCTTTTCTCCACTCCCACTGCAGTGAGGATGGATATCTGCACTGTTTTGTCTGGAGATAATACATGGGATTTCCAGTGCTCTTCCAGGTCATGCCCCCTCTCCGTTTTCTCAGTTTCCCCCCTCCCACTCAAGCAATTAACCTCCCTTTCCTCTTGCTCCCAGCACAGGGAAAGTGCTGTTGTTTTCACTACATGCTGGGAGCAATGGAGAGGGAAAGTTAAAACAGTGGGTCAGAGGTACAGCAGGAAACAACACTTCAACCATGGAGTGTTCCTTTCCTGCCATTTAGTAAGGCCACAGCTCTGAAATTGTGGAATTAACTAAAAGGTTATAGTTACAATAAGATAGTCATACCTTTGTTACTAGAAAAGGGGTTTGCTTACAACTTACTTGTTGTTTGCTGATCCTAACAAGTTATTTCAAAATTCTGGCTGAGGTCTATTTTTATTTATAATCTTCTAACCAGCTTGCTAATGGTTCTAGTAGTTCTTTTCTTTGTACAAATAAGTGTATGTAAACACATATTTTTAGTAAGGAATGGTACAGTTCTTAATTCTTAGGAAAGGAAGGCAGATGTTGGAAGGCAGATGTTATGGTTTATGTTGTAGCATATAACACATATTGATGCAATTATGTACTTCATACTCTATGCCAGGGCTTTCCAAATGGTGTGCGGTGACATGTTAGTGTGTCACCTGAAGTGCGTAGGTGTGTTGCCTACAATCTTGGAAATGTATGTAATTATTTATAGGTCATATATTTTTAAAAATATATGAAAGGTTTTCATGAGATATGTTGTGTCCCCATACATTTTGTTATTACAATTTATATATGTGTCTGTATCTCTTATAAGGGATTAGTTTAACCTTCAGTTTGCTAGTAAAACTGAATTACCGTGTTGTGAAACGATGCACGTCTAAAATGTATGTCACCCACATGAAAAGTTTGGAAAGCTCTGTTCTATGCCATAGTACCATTCCTTGCTTCTTAACTGTTCACACTCACAGTTTTCCTGATACCTGATCATTTCATAAGTTTGTTATTTTAGTGGCTATCAAAAGTGCAATTGTTTCAGTGCAAGATTAATGCAGGTTTATAAATCCCTGTCCCATAAAAAGGGAGAAACAAGCATGAAAACAATCACCTTGGGGAGAAGGCTTAAACTTCCCCATTCCATAATTGTAATTTGGGTTACACCCCTTTGTCAGGTGCTGTAGGCTATATTTCAGAGGAAGGAGCTGGCCAAATCACCTTTGAAGATTCCTTGCCCAAGCAAACTCTATGAAAGTCATGGGGTCTCTATTAATCAACAGGTGACTTGAAAGCATATAGACACATAAGGTACCTTTCACTCTACACAGTTATAGCGCTATGATTCACTGTAGCTTCTGTGGTGATAGCCTCTGGAATTTTGGGATTTGGAGTTGAGGAAGGGGCATTTAGAATTCTCATCCAGGGAGCTTGTCTGGTTGTTGTTTTGTGCCTTCAAATTGTTTCTTACTTAAGGTGAACTTATCATGGGTTTTTCTGGGGCTGAGAGTGTGTGATGCACACAAGATCACCCAGTGGGGTTCCACGGTCAGGAAGAGAATTGAACCCTGGTCTCCAGAGTTGCAGTCTAACACTCAAACCATTACACCATGCTGGCTCTCCAGCTCCTCTGGTACTTCTGATCAACCTATGAATCCCAGAATTCCATAGGATTCAAACATTACATTTACAAAGGGAGTCATAGTTCTATAACTGTCTAGTACCAAAGAGCCTTTTGTAAAAAAAGAAAGCAGCCTAACTGCACACTACAGATTATGTAATGTACCTCAAAACATGTCATGTACTGGCTAGCTTTGAGTTCAGAGAATAAGCTTAGAGAGCTCAAAAGCTTTATTCAGAACAGCGAAGAAAAACATTAGCGCACCTTGGCAGTGCCAAGATGTTACCACGGTTCTGTCATGCCTGGTGATAGCACTAGATATCTCTTGATATCAAACTATTTGGCCTTCACTTAACCGTTCTCTGCCACCCTGCTCCACGTGTTTGCAAGGGCCACTGGACAAGCACGTAAACAGGTGCGGCCGTTAATGGTTGGACATTCCAATCTCCATTTAGGCAGGCAGATTAATGCCTCTCTGTTGCTTCAGGGACCACTTCTTGTAGACACACCTTGCTTAAGGACGACTTTACACAAAGACGCTCTGCCAAGAGCAGGCACTTTCTTTGTGCTGAGCCATTTGCATACTGGCTATACTATTGTCATCCAGTGCTAAGCTCATCATGTAAAACCTGACCTTTTCCAACGCTTTTGTCCCGCTCAAAATTTCCTTTGTTCTCACCGAGCATGGCATGGCCTGTAGGCACAATCCACCCTATAAAAAGTCCCCAATTCTGAGCCCTCCTCGAAACACTCCGGACTGCTATCCTGCCTTGCTGTTGGTTTGTCCCGAGTTGCCCCCTCAGCGAGCCACACTAAGCTTCCTTCCCTGCAACCTCCACTTCTCTCCAGGACTATGAGAAAAAGTGTCATATCACCCATTTTCCCCAAAAACTCTTATTTCTAATTTCTAGTTAGCTGTGCGCATGTGGTGTCTTATTTGTTGTTTGTCCTTTAATAAAACTATTATTTTTACTATTTTAAACCTTGTCTAACTGCTCTACTGACCTGACGCTGTATACATAGGGTTAAAAGATCCCAGCTAAAGTTACCCTGCCTCTCGCCAACTTAAAAGAGTGCTCAAGTTAATTTCCCCATCTTGTGTTTTTATTTGGTTATTTGGGTGTACCTCCCGGGACCCCCATAATACAGGGTAACAAAGATAAAGAACTATTGAAATGGGAGTGCTTTATAAGATATAACATTTCAAATTAGCATTCATTAGAATTCTATGTGACAGTTAAAGCAACTCTTTTCCACAGACTCTTTTACCTTCCATTTTCTCATTCATCCTCCTAACTGTATGACCTCACAGCTGTGTCTGTTTATCATTATCAGAGATTGTCACAATAACATTGCCTCTTTCCCAAGCACACTGTTTATCCCCAATCCTGTCATCACTTCACAACACAATAAAGTCCATCAACACAAAGTGGCTACTATAAGCATGGCAGGAAGAGCAAAGCTGACTGACAAAAAGAAATGGTAAAATGTCTTTAATTCTCTTTCAGGAAGGTGGATGTTAACTGTACAATCTACCAGGAAAAGGCAGAATGCAGCCATCCAGGTCTTCGGGGTAGGCAGGCTGGTGAGAGCCAGTGAATTGATGCAGGATCTGAAGCTCAAGGACCTCTGTAGAAGTTACAATAAACCATGTACAAACATTCCTTCTCTAGTTTATGTACACTTTGGAGTGAAAAGGGTGTATGCTACAGTTAAAGGAGTGGGACATAGGAGGTGTACTATAGAAAACCATATGTGTGTTACCGCAGTTTCTAGCCTGGACTTGAGGGATATTAGATGTCACTTTGATATCAATAATTTGGCCTTCTTTACCTATTCCTCTCCACGTGCTGCGAGGTCCCCCGGACAAGCTCGCAGACAGGCATGGCCGCTAATCGCTGTAATATTCCAAATAATACAGGCTGGCCAGAAATAGCCGTCCCGCCACTTCAGGAGACCTCAAAGGTATGCACGCTACTTACAAAGAACTCCCTGCCCTGAGCAGGTAGCTTGATTAGACGAATCCTCATCTGTCGAGCACTCTGCGTTTGCATACTATCTACTCTATTGTCAATTCGGACTTAACTCAATCATGCTAAATTCTGACCTTTCGGAGGCTTTGTCTCCAGCCTGAAACTCATTGTTTTCCCCAAGTACGGACTAGCCTACGGCCACATTTTCCCCTATAAAAGACCCTGACTTTGAGAGCTTCTTCGGATCGCTCCCGACTTCCATCTCACCTTGCTGCCACTTTGCTTGGCGAGCCTTCCTCTCAGTCCCACGTACTGAGACTTCATTTCTCCGAACTTCTGCTGCAGACCACCTGGGCTTCAGGACAGGTGTAGTATTCCCAAACCAACAACTTCTCTACAAATCCCTCTATCCCACTCCAACCTTTATTTCTCTAGTTATCTGAGTGAGTGTGCTGCATACACCATTTGATTGTATTTTAATAAAGACCACAATTATTATTTCACTTCTGTTTGCTCCTTGACTCAGCCTGATCCTGTAGACATTGGGTGAAAGATCTCGCTCTGTTGCCCTGCCTCTCGTATTGCTAGCTTGTGCTCTGTGCTAATTTCCCCAACTTATATAATTGAGAGCGCGTTTAGGTGTCCTTCCCGGGACCCCCAGAAAACAGGGTAACATGTGCATAGATGGATCATTGGTTAAGGGCTTGCTTTGGCTACACTTGCACCCAAATGAAGTGTGGGATCCTGAAAGGAAAGAGTGGAAGGTACCACTAACAATTATGTTTGGGGGAGAGAGTAGACATGATGAAATACTTCTGCCAGATTAAAAAACACTACAAAGAAAAAAAATCAAAAAACAAAACCCAAGCCAAATGCACCAGAAAGCATAACTATTTTTTTCCACCACAGAACTTCTATTTGTAGGAAACTTTTCACAAACACCAATGTTAAAATGTGATCCTCCACCTGTATTTGAAATGGTATAGTCCATCTAGCTAATTTATGACTCTCTCAACACTGTTCTGTATGCATTCTGCTACATGTACGCATCAGACATTTTTTAAACTGCTGAGCAGGCAATTTGGTTTGCCAAATAGACAGAGAAGGCCTAGTTTTGCCAAATGGAAAATCCACACAAATACGAGAGCTTCTATATTTAGTAAAGATACAGAAGCCCAAGAAATCAAATCTGGCAAAACCAGTGCTTCTGCTGTATTTTATCTTTCATTTCCTTAGTGCTCTTGGAAGCAAATTTAGAATTGTTTGATTTTTTTTTATTGTTGTTAGTAGTTGAAGTTCTCGAATTTAATTAAGAATGGAAACTTTGGAATTTGTTTCTTAAAGCATATTTAGCTGCAAATGGATTGTTACAAAACTCAAAATGAAACTCTTATTTTCAAAAGACTGTGTGGGGAAAGGCATTATTTTTATTCAAAATGAACTGAATCAGATGGTGGAGGTTATGGATTTTATCCCAGCACCTCCTTTTTTTCTCTGATTTAAGCACTGGTATTCCACTGTGTTTATGTAAGCTTTTTGATAGTTGACTTGCTCTTCACCAATTTGTTTCTCTTTACTGGGGGAAAAAAGATTTTGAGGAGGTCTTAGCTTAATTAAACTAGGAATAGCTAGAATGACTGAATGTTGGGAATGGCACAAGCCTATGGACCTCTATTATGGATTGATTTATTAAATGCTTGGCCTATGCTATGGGTTCACAACAATTTCATTAGTGAGAGAATTGAGAAAGCTGCTTTTTCCACATTGTGTTCTGAATGCATGTGTCTGCTCTGTTTATGCCTCCATGATACAATCCCACTCCTCTGACTTCCAACCAATAACCCATTTGCTTCATACACAGAAAGAGTTTAACAGGGGATAAAATGGGAAATGGGTAAAGCAAAAGTCTAGGGATGGCTAAATTGCTTTATTTTCACTTTGCGCTCACATCTGTTTAGTCTTTTACCTTGTGAAATCATAGAGCTCAAATGGATTATGCTCTTTTTCCTGCACTAGACCCACTCACAATGACATCATATTGTGGTGATCATGGTACTGTGGGGAAAGATCATAGTCACACAGCGCCTTCACATGTGTTCTGCTGTCTTTTCAATGGCACCTGCAGTGTGCATTGCTGTGTAATCATGCTTGCTATTCCTGTTGAGGCTACAAACTTCTGCCTCTCCCAGTTCCTGGATCCCAGAGCATCCCTAGACCAACTGTCTCAAAGGTCACATTGGATGTATTTGTGCATAGGGACTGAAGAAGGGAACTGGTTTTTACACACCTTAGGAATGCTGTGTCCATTTTTCCTTCCAATGGAGCTCTCTGTACTAGTATTTGGAGCACTAGAGGGGCATCATGAGTAATTCACGATAAAAATTTCAAAGAAATTGAGGAAAAAAGGGTACGATGACTAAAACAAAATAAAATGTCTTCAAATAAAGCTTCCTTACAACATATACAACAAATATTTTTGGTCTCTAAACTCCATCATTCTTAGCCAGCATGGCTAATAGTCAGTGGGATTATGAAATTAGGTTTCCCATCCCTGTTCTAAAAGGAATGCCTCTGTTCCAGTCTATATTTATGTTTACAGTACATGTTGATTTGGCCAGGGGTTGTAGAGTATCCACTTTAGGATGAATAATTAGTAAGCAATGAGGATGAAAATGGTTCTGATTACCCAAATACAGATTCAGTGGAAATAGTCTCTGGTTGTACGGCAAAACTTGATAGCATTAAAAGAAGAGTAAGGATCACAGTGGAAAATATATATAGCAGAGACATGGAGAGAGAGATTGTTAGTTAGTTAGAGATTGTTGGTTGTTTTTGTGTTAATGCCTCTGAGCCACAATGGGAAGCTAGAGCTCATGGTTTTAAAGGAGAACATAGATATAGTGGGCATAATGGCAATGTAGAGAAGTGGTGGGATACCATCATTTCTGATTATCCACTGTGCAGAAAAGACAGAGATCAGCAAGGTGACAGTGCTATTGTTTTGCATGTCTGTGATAATGGGGCTTCCCATTATCTAGACTTAGCTAAAAGGGGGACACTTCCCTCTTCAGGTAAACCAAGGGTTAATAAGGTGTTGGGATTAGATTACATTTTAGTGTGTGGTCAACATCATAGGTCATGTGGGTCAGCATCATAGGTCATGTGGGTCAGCATCACAGGCCACAGGGTGAGAACTGACCAATCAAAAGGTAAGAACTGAGCATCTTCAGGATGCTTCCAGATGCTTCCAAGGAGAAGTTATAAAACTTCTTGCGAGGCCATGTGGCTGAGAGAGATAACAAAGGGATAACAAAGGAACAACAAAGGAACTGCCAGTAGCAGGCTGCAGGTCATAGGCCTCGCCTCCTGTCCCCTTCCTTTTAAAACATCTAAGCCTGAGAACCATCTGTGAGTACTAGACTAAAGTAGTTAGTCGCGTTAGGGACTTTTCTGTTATTTTGGAGGCTGGCTGATCTAAAGAATGTATCTGTGCTTTTATATCTGTTCTTTTGTAACTGCTTGTAACTAAGCGTGCCTGGGAGGAGGAAGCTTCCCATGTGTGGTAATTTGCCTTGTTTATTTGCATATCTTTAATAAATACTTTCTGTAAAAGACCCTGTTTCTCTCCTTCCCACGCCAAGCTAGGTAGACTGGGGAAAAGGAAGATCCTTAAGCTTAGGGATGTACATGGTTGGACAGGGTCCCACTGTACTGTTCAAGTGTCCAGATAATTCATAATTCAGTGGGTGGTGGCAGCGAAGATGAATTAACAGCTAAAATTCATAACAGGCTGGAATATACATCCCAGAGCGCATGGGGGTACTTTCCAGCTTCACATGGTGGCAGCGGTGGGATGTGACATTTCCAGTTTCACAATGTCAAAGAGGGCATTTTGTAAAACAGCTTAGAAACATTAAAAGGGATTGTTTTTTCTGCATAATTGCTGTGGGTCACAATGACAACTTCTAAAGCTAATTTAGTGCTGGATACATACCATCAACCCTCCCATCTGAAAATCATGCAGAAAATAAAAGCAGGAAGACATCCAAAGAAGAAAGCATTCTTGGAAAGGATGACTTTTGTAAAATAAGCAAACGGATAAATAAGAAGTTGAAAAGCAGAAAACAGTGTAACATCTCCAAAATGCTTGTGTATAACTGTGTATTAAAAGCAATAGCTAAGCTGGAAGCCATATTCCATATCAGTAAAGGTATCACAGAGTTCAAAAGATCATCAGCTTGGTTAAAGCAAGGTCAAAAAGCTACTAGAGAATAGATTCTTATCAATAGAACTAAGATGTATAAAAATATCTGCAATAATTTGGTTGAAAGACTGGATGATATTACAAAAGACAGAGACTTTTAACTTTGGAAGGATTTGATTTAAGATTTGATTGACATGTTTTCTTTTGGTATGATAAAATCAGAGTGAACGTAAATTTCAATAACCATTTTATGGAGCTTGCTTATTGAGAGTATGGTTGAAATATAAAAATAGAATTTGTCCTAAAGTTCCTTTATGGCTTTCACCACATGAAACTCTTTTTATAAGAAAAATAAATTCTATTGACAACTGAATAACTTACACTGACTTAATTAAAGTTTTCAGGACAAAAGTCTATATGAAGTCTGATAATAAATTGAAAGTGGAAGGGAGAAATATAATTTGGTTTGCCTATAGATAACTATTTGAGAGATTCAAAATGGAGAATGGGTCATGTGACATCAATAGAGAGAAAACAGACTTTGAAAATCAATTATGTAGTAATAATAAACAGTTAATAGCTAAAATGTATAAAATACTGTTGAAATTTGAATTAGAAGAGGAACAAGTAAAAGACCGCATGATCAAATGGGCACAAAATATATGCCATACGATTCAGATGGATCAATGAGAGAACCTTTGGAAGAAAGATTTGAAATTTACTTTACATTATGATTTAAAAGAGAATTTTTATAAAATGATGTATAGATGATATTTATCCCTGGAAAAAATCTCATTGATGTATAAAGGTTCCTCAAATAGATGCTGGAAATGTAATCAAACTAAGGAACTTTTTTTCATATGTGGTGGACTTATGAGAAAGCTAAAAAATATCGGCAGATGATACATCAGGTGATGTAAAAAGTTTTAAAAATTAGATACATTTGACTTGAGAATTGTTTTTATTAGGAATGGTAGATGATAAATCACTAGAGACTGTGTGGCAGTTATTCAATGCATTACAGCAGCAGCAAGACTTGTATATGCTAAGTACTAGAAGAATAATACAATGCCATCCCAAGAAGAGTGGGTTTTGAAACTTTTAGCTATTGCAGAAATGGATAAATTGATAACACTAATAAGAGATAAATGTATTAATAAACTTAAGAAGCACTGGGCGAGGATTGAGTTATTTTTGTCATGTACTGAAGGCAGACAAGCTGTACTTGGGTTTGATTGAAAACTGAATTTAGAATATTTTACTAGAACTGTATATCCTTGTTTATCTTTTCTTTTACTTATTGCATAGATTTGAAAATGTATCTATATATCTGTATTATTGATTCTAAAGTATCTGAGTAAATATAATAAGAAAAGAGTGATAATCTGAGGCAGTAAAACCTTCAGAAGTTAACAACAACCATTATCCAGGGAGTGGGAAGTTCACTTTAAAGTGTTTGATGTTTAGGTATTTGTTTTTTTATTAGATAGATTTTGTAGGGTGTTTTTTTTTCTTTTTTAATGTTTCTGTTCTGTAAATGTCTGAATGTTCAATAATGTATTGTTCTTTTTTTCTTTTTCTTTATACTGTTTTATTTTGTATGATGTGTATTTGTCTCTTTTGTAATTTTAATAAAAAATATTATAAAAAAAGATGGATAGAAATCATTCTTTAAATACACCAAAATCAGAAAATTGGATAAGAAACCAATTGGGTAGTTAGATGAGAAGAGAGTTAGAGGAAAAGTGCTAAATGAAGACAGCAGAGAAGGTGAACAAATTATCTGTTTCTCTCTCCAGTGATATTATCCTCTAACAAAAATATGCAACATGTAGCCAAGGTTGTCCTCTGTGACAAAGTACTGGAGAGACAGCCACTGTAATACAGAGCCATCAACGATCTGAAATATGGGTGTCCACTTAGCTTGATGCTTGTTCTTGACAAATTTGTAGATGGATAATGAAATATAAAATCATCAAGCACATAGAAGAACAAATTTAATACAAAAAAGAAAGACATGACTTTCTTGTGCTAATAGAATCCAATCTCACTTTCTTGAGTCCTTTCAGATGATCAGTAAACCTATGGATGGGGGTGAGCCAACAAGTTTTAATGAAAGTTTTAATGAAATTGGTCATCAAAGACTCCTAAAAAACTTAGTCATGGAATCAGAAGAGATGTTGTCTTCTAGACTGGAAACAGTAAAGAAACAAAAGCAGTGAGTAGTGGAAATGCAACCAGTTGTTGAAATAGAAAGAGTGCTCAGGCGGGAGTGGGAGGTCCCACAATGTTTTATTTTGGGGTGGGTGCCTTTCAACTTTGGTTCAAGTTGGCTGATGACACCAAATTATAGTGAGTGTCAGGATGCATAGCCCCTGTCATAATGCACCTGCTAGGTGTGTATTAGAATATATAAAATAGTCAGCTTAGGGAAATGCTAGAGTTAGTTAGAACACCACAAAATACCCAATGATAATTGTTAATTACAACAATGTATCTCTTTGAAGCTTGCTTGTGTATTCCACAGTATCAAATGGCTAATTGCTGCAATGTACCTGTGCCTGTGTTGCCTGCAGCTCCTGGAGCCAGTGATCACTTCTGGGACAGAGGACTGAGAGGTCATGGCTAGAAACAGGAGAGGGTGGCAGTCACAGTTGGTGAAGAAAAGAGTCTGCTGGATCAAGGCATGGAGGGAGTTATTGTATGTGAAACTAGCCAACAGCAGCAACTCCAACCAGTTGTCTTCATGAAACAATGAAGGTATTGTTCCAACATGGTGTTAGTCCACTGACTGTCTGTCTGTCTGTCTGTCTGTCTGTCTGTCTGTCTGTCTGTCTGTCTGTAGATGTTAGGCAGATGACAGATGCAGCTCGATGTTGAATTGTTGAAGCAGAATGTACCAGAACTGAGCAGTGAACTGAGACCCCTGTTCTGAGGTTATTTCCTTGGGGAGACAGTGAAACCAGAAGATCTCTTGGATCAACAGGCAGACGATATCCTTAGCAACAGGCATCTCCAAACTTAAGATGAAATGAGTCGTCTTAGATAATAGACATACCACCACCAGCACCGTGGTATGACCAGCCAACTGGGGAAGTTTGTTACCCTGTTCTCTGGGGGTCCCGAGAGGGGCACCCAAATAACCAGAACACAAACACAATTCTGGGGAGAATTAGCTGGAGCACTCACTAAAGCTAGCGAGAGGCAGGGTAACTTAGCAGGGATCTTGTAACCCAGTGTCTATGGGGTCAGGTCAGTCAAGCAGTCAGACAGGTTTAAAATAGTAAAAATGATATCTTTATTAAAGGACAGACAACAGAAAAGACACCACAAATGCACAGCTAACTTAGAAATTAGAAATAAGAGTTTTGGGGGGAAATGGGTGATATGACACCTTTTCTCGTAGTCCTGAAGAACTTGAAGATGGCAGGGAAGAAAGCTCAGCATGGTTTGCTGAGGGGAGCTTGTCAGACAAAGTGACAGCAAGGCGGGATGGAAGTCCAGAGTGATCCGAGCGATCCACAGTGGTCTCGAATCGGGAAGTTTTTATAGGGTGAATTGTGCCTACAGGCCATGCCATACTCGGTGAGAACAATGTGAGTTTGGAGTGGGACAAAAGCTTTGGCAAAGGTCAAATTTAACATGATGGGCTTAGCACAGGTTTAACAATAGTATAACCAGTATGCAAATAGCTCGGCATTGTCAGACTGTTGGCTTGAGGCCGGGCATCTTTTGTTTAGAGTTGCACTTAAGCAAGAGGTGTTTGCAGGGAGGTCCCTGAAGCAGCAGAGTGGCTTTGTTTTGCCTGCCTAGGTGGAGAATGGAATGTCCAACACTTACCGGCTGCACCTGTGTACGTGCTTGTCCGGAGGCCTCGCAAACACGTGGAGCGGGCTGGCAGAGGAAGGCCAAATGATTTGATATCAAAAGAGATGTCTAGTGCTATCACTGGGTAGGCCCGAACCATAGTAACAAGGTCTGCCATGAAACCAGTCACTGAGGCCTCGGAAGGGTAGGTAAGGGACGTAGCAAACCAGTAGGTTTTCCTGGATGGTCTAGAGCATGGTGACTTGCTGGTCTTTAGTACAGTAACAGGTGGGACAGGTTGTGATGTAGTGTTCCAAGTCCGCCTGTACTTGATGCCAGAAATCCCGGGTCAGTAGGTGTAAACATTTGTACAGCTTGAAGTACCCTGCAGGTTGGCTGTCACTGCAAGACCTCCTCCCTACATGGTTCTGCAGGCATGTAGAGGCATCCCCTATGATACCGGAGCTCCTTCTGGTGGTATAAGGGGAGGGTGCTCTCTCATGAGTGTGAACCTTTACCACTGGATCCTGCTGCTGGTGCTCTCAGATTTGGTCCAGCAAAGTGAATGACACATGAGTGGCTGCAAAGTGTTCTGGCAGGGGGGATGGACGAAAGAGCTTTTCCTTCTGGTGTTGAAGCATACTCAGATTTCCAAGAGAGAGCCTGCTGGTTCTGGGAGCATGGAACATATGACAGCAGAAATTGAACCTGGCAAAGGACAGGAACCATCACTTTTGCTACTGGTTTAGTTTCTAGGCCATCCACAAGTATTCCAAGTTGCAAAGGTTCTTGTGCACCTCCACAGGGTGGGCAGCCCCTTTTAACAGATGCCTCCAGACCTCAAAAGCTTTCTTGATGGCCAAGAACATTTTCTCCCAGATAGTATAAATCCTCTCTGGTGTAGTCAACCAGCTGCAGTAGAAGGCACATGGTTGGAGGTGTGACCTTGTTGATGCAGGCTGGAGGAGCACTGCCCTGATGATGGCATCTGAAGCATCTACCTCCACCACAAAGGGGGTTTGGTGATTTGGATACTGCAGGATGGGCTTAGCTGTGAACTGCTGGGCTACAGGAGTGCACTGGAATGGAGTCTTTCCGCACATAATGTCAGTGATGGAAGTGACCAGGGTTCACAACATTAGGGATGAACTGCTGGTACAAGTTTGTAAAGCACTGAACCTCCTTTCTATTCCAATGAAGTTTCCAGGATGTGACTGCCTTGATCTTGGCTCTGTCCATCTCTGTCCTCTTGGATGATATACAATACTCTAGAAAGTCTACTACCAAGAGGTTCAAAGCACATTTTTCCAGCTTGGTATAGCTGGTGCTTTCAGAGGTGCTGGAGGACAGCCCTGATGGGGGTATCATGAGCCTTCTGGTTTAGGGAGTAAATGAGAAAGTCATCTAGAAAAATAACAAAGCAGTCTAAAGTAGTCCTGGAAGACATTGCTGACTAAGTGCTGGAGGATCATGAGGGTGTTGCAGAGTCCAAAAGGCATCACCATGTATTCATAGTGCCCATACAGGGTCTGGAAGGCAGTCTTCCATTTGTCTTCAACCTGGATCTGAACTTGGTGAACACCTTGGCATTGTACAACCTCTCCAGCAGCTCTGGGATCAAGGGCAAGGGGTAGTGGTTGTGAATGGTTATCTGGTTCAGGGCTCTGTAACCATTGCACACTCTTAGACCTCCATCCTTCTTGCTGACAAATACCACCTGGGCCCCAGCAGTGGAGGTTGAGGGCTTAACAAAGCAACAGCTCAAGTTTTGTTCCAAGAAGTCCCACAGAATGGCCAACTCTGGCTCCAACAATGAATAACAGGTGACCTGCTTGAATTGTTGCCTCTGGGACCAGGTCAATGGCACAGTCATAAGGCTAGTGTAAAGGCAGCTGGTCTGCCTCCTTCTTGTCAAAAACATTTGCAAAGTGCTAGTATTTGGCTGGTAGTACTACTAAAGTCTATGCAGAGTCAGACTTTGAGTTGGCATGCACACACTCCAGTCAACAGTGCTCTTGACTGTACTGTAATGCAAAGAACACATCGCCTTGTGACCAGGAGATGTGAGAGTTATTCTGGGCCAGCCAAGGCATTCCCTGGACCACAGAGAAGAGGGGGCACAGTCACCAAATAGAACTGTGCCTGTTCCAAATGGTCCTGGATCTCCAAAGTTACCAGGGAAGTCTGGTGAATCACTGGTCTAGAATGCAAGAGTCAACCATCAATAGTCTTGACTGGCTGAGGCACCTGCACTCGCTGCACTGGAATGTGGTGCTGGGTGGCAGAAGCAAGGTCCATAAAGTTGTTAGAAACCCCTGAATCTATCATGGCTCCAATTTGAAAAGCCTGGCCTTGGTTGTCCCATAAAGTGGTGTACATTAGCAGAGCAGGGGGCTCACTAAGAGTCCAAGGCAGACTCAGACCCCTCTCTCCCAGGCACAGGAGCCCATTCAAGTCTGGGAGAGCCTGTTTCCCACTTGGGGGGCACTCATTTGGCTGCTGTGCCGGAAAATAGATTCACCAGAAAAGCTACCTTTGTGTAGTCATCAGGGAAATCCTCAGGCTGGAGACTGATGTACAGTTGGCAATGAACCAGGAATGCCTTAAACTGGTCGGAAGTGCCTGTAAATTTCCCTGGCAAAGAGACAGGGCACTTGCACCTGGGAGGAGTTGGGGAGTCAACTGCTGCCAGAGCTTATTGAGTTGAGCCTACAGAGGTGTTGAGAGCTGTGCTACTTGGCTAATGAGAACTTGATTGTGTTGCTGCAATTCTTCCATGGCTGTAGCAGCTATAAATTAAAGGTTTCTTTCAATCTGTCGTGCGCCAGCAGTCAACCAAAGCCTGCAGCTGCCTAATTAAGGCCTCTTATCAGCAGCTATGCGCAAAGTTAGCGAATTACCGGTTGTTGGTTTGCAGTTTGAGTTCACAGTAAATCCAGAGTGACAGTCCACTGGCAAAGTCCATACACAAGATGAACGTCATGGTTTCTAGGAGCATGAGGAAGGAATCTGAATGTAAGCCAGGTTGCTCCCACCAATAGGAATCATTGACTGCATCAGTTTCCTTCCATTCTGGTCCCTCTTTATATAGGCTTAGAGTCTTCTACAGCTGTTTGCCTGATTAATAAGTCCTTATTATATAAATGCTCTGAGACTCCTGGACTCTCCCTTTTCCACCCACACTGGCTACTGTTAAGCATTGTCACTCTCAGGTTTCTGTGCTATGGCTGTTGGGAAGGGTCCTGTCGGGGTCCTGGGATGGGTGCATGACATGAGGCACCAACAGCTGGAGACAGTAAAGCAGACAGGCTGCTTTGTTTACTTCTAGTAATTAAACATCAGCATATAATAATGTAATTGACCTAAACTCTCCCCAGGTTAAGGAAAGGTCCTCCTAGCTGGACACAGGGTTTCATTGCGTCAAGGCAGACCTCTGCTGCATGATAGTGTTGGTTGTATCACTTGTGTTGTGGCAAGAGGATCAGCAACTGATTTGTTGCTGATATGTTCAGCAACTGAAGTACGTATATGAACATGCCCATGTATTTTTTAATACTTTTTATTACTAAGTTAATAAAAAATAAAAAATACATGAGTTTTACAATATATTGTAGCTCATTCAGTGTCATAATATCTTCCTCTCATCCTTACTAAAGTACATTATTATTAATAAGTATATCTTAAATGTATTACTCTATAAAAAGGAAACCTCATGAATGTTTGTTCCTGTGTAATCATATCTATCAAGTCCATAAATATGCTTATTAACATCTTATCTATCAAATTTAATATACCTCAAAATATTTTCTATTTTACTAAGTCCTGAAATCAATAATACTTCTTTCTTCGCATTTTTTTAATTACATTTTTGTTACCTCACTTTTTTTCCGACATAGCCATTCCTCCTCAAATTCAGTAGGTATGTGTGTCAACTAGTTTTATATTCTTTATTTTTGAAGAAATTGACTCAAGGGAGCCAGTCCTTGTCTATTTTTTTGTCTATCTGACCTTTAAGTCTTTGTGATAGAATGTCTGAACATGCCCATGCATTTTGAGTCTCACTTCTGAGCAATGATAATACCTTGGCACAGAATACTAGAATTTTCAAAGTCAAATGACACAGTTGTTAAGAAAGAGTCCACACTAAGACAGATTCCCTCTTGGTTGGTTGGCTTTATCTAAATTTCCAAAGAGCCTTTCAAAAAGCCCCCAAACTTCCACATGACAAAGAGTCGTGTAAGTCACAAAATAGGGAAAGATTGTGTGCTTTTGCATTTTTAGAGACTGGAGTATGCAATGTAATTGGCATCATCTGGCTAACCAAAACACTTAATCCCTTCTTTTTGTTAAAACAGATCATTCACATAGAATCATGGTGTTTCAAATAAGACATTTGAGGGCAGAAGAAAATCCATGTTCTTTTCCAACCAGCTGGGTCGTGCGCCTATTTAGCATAAATTACAGGTTTTAGTGATACACTGTGATATATATGCATATATTGCATAAAAAGGAGAAAAATGCAGACGAGGAAGTCCATGTATAAATCTTCATATAAAGAGATGAATTTCTGCACAGTTTCTGGAACCCCAGATGAGTTCATTTATCAGCCTATCTATTTAAATTATATGCTGAACATATATAAAGCAGAATTAGATTGGAGGAAGGAACATCAACGATCCAAGATATGGATATGACACCATACCACTAGCAGAAAGCAGCAAACACTTGGAATGATTACTGAAGAAAGTCAAGGCAGAAAGCGCAAAGGCACGTTTACAGCTGAACATTAAGAAAACAGAAATAATGGCCACAGATGATTTATATAACCTCAAAGTAGACAATGAAGACATTTCTCTGTATTCTCTCCTAACAGTAGCCTCATGTCTTGAGTATAGGTTATACATCTGGACAATCAAATATTATGGCACACCCATTTCATTAAGAGCAATCCGTAGTTTCTTATGATCAATAAAATTAAAGGCTTTGCTATAATCTGTAAATCACAAACTGATTTTCGTTTGAAATTCTTTGGTGTGCTCCATTGTCCAATGTATGTTTGCAATATGATCTCTAGTGTCTCTTCCCTGGACATATGGCATTTCTTGCTCATATATGATAGAAGTCTTTGATGTAGAAATTTCAGCAAACCTTTGCTTGCATGGGAAATTAATACAATGGCCCTGTGGTCACTGCAATCTCTAGTATCCCTTGTCTTGGGCACTGGAAAATATATTGCATGTTTTCAATCTGTGGGCTATTCTTTTGTTTTCCATATTTGTTGACAGATTTTGGTTACGACTAGCATAGATTCTGTCTCTTTAGATTGGAGCATTTATACTGGTATGCCACCTGTTCCTAGTGATCTATTTCTCTCAAGTGCTCTGAGTGCAGCTTTCACTACAATTTCTAAAATTGGTGGTTTGTCTTCATATGACTCTTCCTTGAATGAATCTCTCAGCCATGCCTCTCTTTTATATAGTTATTTCTGTGCACTGTTTCCAGCATCTTTTTATTTCTATTTGGTCATATAATGTGTTCTCCTGCTGGTCATAGAACATCCCCATTCTTGGTTTAAATTTTTCTTTGATTTCTTAGATCTTGTAGAAGAGGTCTCTTTTTCTTCCTTTTTTGTTATCATCTTCTATTTCTGTGCATTTGATTGTTATAGTAATTCTCTTTTTTCATTTATTTATTGATTTTAAATTCAATACCATCATGAAACTTACAATATAATAAAACATTTCACATCACAATATTTTTCTATAACAATTCCCCCTTCACCCTCCTTCAATCCGCACCAATTACCCAAAATGTGGAATATTTTATCAATATTTTCTCTGACATCTTTGTACTTCCTTTGACATTTTCAATCCAGAGCCCCCAATTATCCTACCAGTTTGTTTTAATTATTTGCCCATTATATTTTCCTTTACTTTCCCTTAAAAAACCAAGTAAGAGAGATTCTGCTACATAATGCATCCAATTTTTTTTATCCTCACATTGTTTATTTTTCCATCCCAGTACTATTAACACATGTACCACTCTTAAAAAAATATGATCACACAATCTTCTGATTTACTCAATCCCAATTTTCTTAGATGCAAACTTAAGTGAATCTCTTTATTAAATTGGAGGTTTCTCCCCATTGTTTTATTTATCTCTTAAATAATTTCTAACCAAAAATTTTCTAGATGGTGATAACCCCGTCACATATGAATATATGTGCCTTTATGTTCACACTCGTGCCAACAATTTATTTATCACTGAAATCTGATGTGGAGTTTTGTAACATTTACTAATTAACTTTAGTTGCTGTTCTCTAATCTTTATATTTTTGAGTTTATTTATCTGTGAGATCCAAAGTGTTATTTCTTCTGTATTTATCCTCAGATCTTTCTCCCATGTTCCAACCAAACTTTTCTTTATTCCATATTGTGCCACCAAAAGAAGCTTATATATCATACTTATTAACTCTTTTTCTCCTTTAATCCTCCTTTTCAAAATTTCCTCAGATTGTAGCAGGTTATCACCTATTTATTTTATTTCTTGTAAACCTCTCCCTATTGCCATTAAATGCACCCAATATTTCTTGCCAAATAACTGGATTAGTTTTTCAATCCCAATCAGTTTCCCTGTTTCTTCAAATAGATCACCTATAATTCTATATCCCTTATCTTTTGTTTCCTTAATTGTTCTTCCTAACTCATGATTTCCACTTTTATTTGATCATTGTATCAGATACCACTTTAAATTTTTCTATTTTTAGACCATTTATTCCATGCATATAGCTTAGATTGAAAGGGGCCCATCTTCACATCCAAATTCTTCTTACTTACTGGTTTCATTTGAAATATAGATATATAATTCATATTATTTACATACTTTTAAATTCTAACCCATCTTCCCCCCCTGCATATTCAAAATCTAGTGTTTTAACAATCTGAGAAGCCTCAGAATACAGTTCTAAAGATAGGACTCCCCAGCCTCCTTTCTCTTGATATAAGTAGAATAATGTTTTGAATATTTTAGGCATTTCCCCCTTGTAGTCCAATCCTTAATACTCATATCCCATTTTCTAATCACCCTTAAAGGGATTACTTGTGGAATTGTTTGAAAAAGATACAATAATTTTGGGAGCAACATCATTTTAAAAACTCTTATTTTGGTAAGTATATTCCATTTTTATGAGACCACTTAGATATATGATTAGATATTTTTTCCCAAACCTGATTATAATTACCTTGTATCATGTTATTGACATTAGTCATTATGTATACTCCCAAATACTTCATTTTCTTAACTCTTAATTTTAATTCTGTCATACTCTGTATTCTCTTTTGTTCCTGCCATTTGGCTTTATACTAATTCTCTTTGTCTCTGTGCACAAGTTGTTGAATGTCCCTGGCTTCTGACCAGAATTCTTCTGGCTCCTGATTAATGGGGCTTAATAATGCAAATTTATTTTTCATATTATCTTTAAATTCTACAGCTATGTTCTTCAAGCTGCATTTCGGCATGATGGTTGCTTTAGTGTTCTTCTTTACCTTTAGTTTTAGGCCCTTTCCGCAGCTTACCTTATTCTGGAGACATCTGGTGTGGGTCCTGGTGTTGTCTCTGCTGGGAGGGGAGCACAACAGGGACACTCCCTCCATACTGGCTGCCTCCGTGAATGGAAGAAGCACGATGGCACCACCTCTTCCTTTCACAGTGCAGCTGAGTACTGTCCAAGGTTGTGTTGGGCAGGAAGTGCAGCCATTGGACAGGAAGTGCAGCCAGGTAGGTGCAGGCAGGCAGCAGGATGGTGGCACGATCACCGGTCATTGATGGGGAAAACCTGTCAGTGATTTGTGGTGCAATCGCACCACCTGGGGACAGGAGAAGGATGGGACCTGGACAACATCCTGCAAAAGTGTCATCCAAGTCCTGTCCTTCTCCTGTCCCCAATGAGGGATGATGGTGCTCTGCAGAAAGGGCCTTACTGTTAGGAGTTTGTGATCTGTGCCACAATTTGCTACATGTCCTTTTTTTTTTTTTTTTTTGGCAGAGAAAATTCTCTATCTTCTGTTTCTAATTATGTAGTTTATTTGGTTTTGGTTATTTGGCCATCAGATGATGTCCATGCGTACAGTTGTTTCTTGGGTTTCTTTAAGAATATATTTGCGACGAACAAACTGTTGGCCTTGCAAAATTCAGTCAATCAGCCTTCTGCTTCATTTCTTGATCCTAGACCAAATTTGCCTACAGTCTTGGATTCTGCTCTGTTCCCCAGTTTTGCATTCCAGTCACTTATGATTAACAAGAAATCCTGTTTTGGTGTGTGATCAATTTCTTCCTGGATTCATGCATAGACTCTTTCAAGTACTTCTTCATCTGCCTCTGTAGTTGGAACATAAACTTGGATTACGGTTATATTGCTGGCTTTTCCCTAAAGTCTTATTGCTATGATTTGGTCAGATTTTGCATTGTATCCTTTGATTGCTTTTGCTATATCTCCTCTCATTATAATTGTCACCCCACTTCTTACATTTTCATTTCCTAAGTAAAATACTGTGTAATTATCTAACTTAAAATGTTCCATTTCTGTCCACTTTTGCAATATTTATATTATTATTTATATTATATTATTGCAATTATATATTGCAGAATTCCATTTCTTGTTTTGTTAATTCTAGCTTTCCCTGATTCATACTTCTCACATTCCATGTTCCTATAATATGTGATGTGCAGCTTTGGACTTCTTTCACCTCTGGGCATTTCAACAGCTGAACGTCCTTTTGGCTTGAGTCCAGTTGTGTCATTAACCACAGGACAACTCTTTATTGTTCTCTGCTTTTCTTCAGTAGCTTGTCAAGCATCATCTGACATGGGATCTCATCTTCTGGCACTATCTCTTATTTCATTTTAGACTGTCTCATCATAGAGTTTTCATGTTGAAAGACACTGAAAAGGGGCTTACTGTGCCTCCTTCTGTGCAATACTAACAAGTGTCAGCTATGATGCCACTGCTGTTGTCTCGAACAGATCTTCTGCCAATATTATGCCCACTGCTGCTGCTGTCTATTAACTGTTTAGCACATTTAGTCTGGCTCCTCAGCAAAAGCCTTTCCAAAATGGGAGACCCAGTCAGGAGCACTCCTGATGTCAGCATAGTCCCTTGTTTCACAAGAGTACGCAACCCCACCACCATAGAAAGGTAGTGCCATGGTGGTATTTTCCATTAATTGGGTCTATATACTACTGCATGTGCTGGCGACATGGGTGGGGCATAGTAAACAAACCACTCCCTTTCTTTAATAAATGCATATGAGTGTTCTTAGTGCTATAGTTTTAAGAAAGGATTTTGACTATTTTAAAGATGTAGCTCATTAGAATTATTTGTCCTAAGTCATAGTCAGTGTCTGCAGCCAAAGAAAAGGCATAGTGCAAAAGTCTCTCTGTGTTAATCATCTTTTCCTTTCCCTTCCTTTCTGGTTCCTTTTGTTGGCCTGTTTGCAAGTTTCCATCTTAACCCGTTTTAGGAACGTGTAATTGACATATGAGGGTTCGGGTTTGGCTGCCTTTTAGAGTAAGCTCTCCCAAGGTGGAACACTGCAAAATGTAAAACCCCAAAATACAGTAAAATGATGATAAAAACAAGGTTAGCAATAAATTATCACAATTAGTGTGCAGTTAAATTTATCTAAAGGTCAGAAGCTGCTCGGAGAGAATTTTCTTTACCTTTACTATACAGTTATGCTACTTAATTAACAGTCAGAATTCAGATCTTATGCACTTTATTTTTTTACATTCCTTTAAGTCAATGTGAAGTACATTTTTTCTTCATCGTTGCTCAAAACACAGAAAGTCTGTGTCCTAGTCCCTTCCCCAAAGGTATTTCTGGCTTTTCCCCTGAGATCTGGAGAGTATTTACATAATTAAAAAGGCATCAGAAGCCCTTTTCCAGTAAAACATCCTGTGAAGTTGAGGCCTGTGTTGGAAAGAAAGAAGGAAAGAAAGAAAAAAAGAAAGAAAGAAAGAAAGAAAGAAAGAAAGAAAGAAAGAAAGAAAGGAAATATGACCTCAGATTTAATAAAGTTTCAGTAAGGAGTATGTGAATTCCTCTCTCATTTTGTTTGGGGCCCAGTTTGTTGGTTTGGATTGGTCCCTCATTTTAGTTTAGCTTCATTTGATTTAGATTGATTCCGACTTGATATTTCCTGATTTCAACTTGAATCTTTAAAATTTAGAAAGCTGAATCTTCACATCTATCATTGATTGCCATTTGATTTTTGCACACATATATGAAATTTGGAGAAATGTTATACTCTTCAGAGAGAGTTTACCTTGCCAAACTGCTGACAGGTATATTCACAGGATTTTATACCGAGTATGCGTGTGTCTACATGCCTTCAAGTCACCTATCAAGTTATGGTGACTCCGTTAATTTTATGCAAAGAATACTCAGAGGTGGTTTTGCCAGTTCCTTCTTCTGAAATATAGTCTATAGAACCTGGTTGTTGTTGATGGTCTACCATCCAAGTATTAACCAGGGCTGATCCTGCTTAGCTTCCAAGATCAGATGGGATCTGATGCCTTTAGCATACTTAGGGATCAGGGTTTTGTATTAGCCATCTATAAAGTTTGCTTTAAAATGTTTAAAGTGTGCTTGTATATGTTCTGCTTTTACGCACTATAGTAGTGTTTGTGGTGAATGTGTGCTGCTGTGTGCTATGCCTTTCTGTCTATGTGTGCATGATTGACAAATAAACTCTACGGCCAGAAGAGAAAAAGTAACAGCAAATCTTAATTGAACTTATAACTATAGTGTGCTGAGAATTTAATATATCTCAGGCGTGAATCCAGATTTTTCCAGGGAAGGGAGAGGAAAAATAGTTGGAGAGACAGGGAGTGAATGAGAGAAGAAAGTTGATGAGTGTAACTAGGAGAATCGAGTGTAGAAGTAGAATGAAGTTGAGATTGAGAAATAAAGGGGTAGTGAAGGTGGGAGATTACAAGACAAATGTAGTCAGCACTGGGGAGGAGGGAGAATGAGAAAAAAGAGGAAGTGGGGAACTAGGAAAAAGAAGAGTACATCTAGGAAAAGGAAGAAGGAAGAGAAGAAGAACAAGAGAGAGATAACAACAGATGGCTTAGGAAGAACCCTGGGGCACCCCACTAGTCACTTCTCTCCAGGATGAAGAGGAACCTGTGGTGAATGTTACCCTGACTTCTGGGGGTCCCTCGGGGGACACCGTGATTTGCTCCAATATGCAAAGGTTGGGGAAATTAGCGGAGCACTGGCTGTAGCCAAACGAGGGGCAGGGTAACTGAGCAGGATCTTTCACCCAATTTTTACAGGGCCAGACCAAGCGAAAAGCCAGACAAATGTACTAATAAATGGTTTTTACTAATAAATGTGTTCTCATGCACCAACACATGCACTCACTCACACACACAAGGCCTACTGAGAAAGGAAAGAGGTGAAAATGGATAGGGGATTCAGCAGAGAAAGTGTAAAGGTGGTGATACTGCACCTAACCTGAAGTCTTCAGTCCAGGAAGTGGTGAGAAGGATGGAGCTCAGGGAAGAGAGGCAGCTGAAGGGATCACTTGACTAACAGAGTGCTGGTCTGCTAGAGTGGCGGGGAGTTCTCTGAAGAGACCCTCAAAAACTGGGACTACTTACAGGGCAGAATATACCTCGAGGACAGGCCGCCTCCCGGGAAGAACAATGGCCAAAATAGAAGGAGAAATGCCGCACAATAGCAACTTGGTAATTTGCGTGATTGGTTTATGCAGATAGATCTTGCAATGTAGAGTTTACTAATGTTGGAGCTGCTCAACCTGGGGAAAACCCAATAATCCCCCCAAGTTGGCTACTCATGGCTGAGGACCCTTTGTCCATGCAGACGTGTTTAGCCTGAGGTCTCCTAGAGCAGCGGTTCTCAACCTGTGGGTTGTGACCCCTTTGGGGGTCGAACGACCTTTTCACAGGGGTCACCTAAGACTATCGGAAAATACGTATTTCTGATGGTCTTAGGCTCCATTCCCTCCTCAGTGGTGGTGCACAAGTGTGAGCCACACGCTCGCGTCCTCCTGCCCTCTGTTCAGAAGGGACTGAAATCGCTCCCCTTCTCCGCTACTGGGAGAACCTCTCGTCTGACGGGCCCCTCCTCGCCACGGCCCCTGCCCCACTTGCCACGGAGGGGGGCACTGTGTAAGGGCTGGGGGGGCCACAAGGTGGCGCTTTTCCAGGGGGGCGAGCTGCGCCCAGTGCAAAAGACAAAGGCGCTGGGATTCCTCACCCCCCCCCCGGCCAGGGTCGACACTCTGGAAACTTTTCCACACTGCCCCCCCAGCAGAAATGAGAGTGAAGCAGAAGCAGAGCCTGGGGAGTTCTCAGAGTTTTTTCCCGGGGGAGACGTGCGGCTCCTCTTTCCCTCCCAGCCCGCCCCCCCTTCCTGGCCAGCAAGGCGGCCTTTGCTGGGGGGGGGGAGGCATTATAAATAATAAAATAATTTTATGGTTGGGATCACCACAACATGAGGAACTGTATTAAAGGGTCATGGCATTAGGAAGGTTGAGAACCACTGTCCTAGAGGAACGTGACTGGGGATTTTCCTGGTTTGACCTAGTTTTGGTAGTTTGACCTCTTTGTCTACATACCCACTCGGGCAACCTTTCTGGTATAGTGGGCATATTTGAGATCAAATTTATATTCCCTGGGATGGGGTCTGTCATCGAGGTAACCTGAACCCTCTTTGAATTCAGTCCATCAACCAGTTACCAATCCACACAACAGTAGTATTATCAAAGTAATTTTGAAGCCTAACATTCTAAGCTATGGCTACAGCCTTATGAGGTAGCTAGTGATACTTCATCAGCAGTCATTTCTGAACTTTAATATGCTGGTTATGCCACAACTGGCAGGTAGAAGGGTTGGAAGAGAAGGGACACCAGTGCAATAGATTGGGGGTAGCAAGGGTTTGGAATGGGGATGGGAGTAGGTTGCTGAGGAAAGCTTACCAGTTTTGGGCAATGGGGGGGTTGGTGGTTGGTGGCTCCCACTCATTCTAACAAACTGGTGGTGACTGGCTCTATGCTGAGCCAAGGGGAAGTCTGAGCCTAGAGGTAATTAAATAAAGTGTGGGCAAATGGATCAGCAATTAGGTACTGGTCTCTCCTCTCTATCATATACTGTTGGATTGCTTTGTTAATAATTGTAGTGGCCTGTTTCACTTCAAACAGTGTGAAACAAGAATGGGAAGAAAATGCAGTTGGGATTTGGAGAAATGCAATGCTATTGAGTGTGACAGATTTTCACATTTTTAATCTATGGGAAAAATACATCAGGAAGGAAAAGACAAGAGGGTCTTGTGTGCACCTTAACTTTGGAATGCCATTTTGGAGGAAATATGATTTGTGCTGATCTTCTTTCATTTTCAGTATCTAACCATAAATACCTTCTTCTTCTCCTTCGTTTTCGTCTCCTTCTTGGCCAGACGTTTTAAATTTTTATTTTCTTAACCAACAGATTTGTTTGTTGGCTGAATAATTTTTATATTACTATGTGACTGTATTATTGTTATATGGTTTGTTGTTTTTTTTAGCTGTCCTTTTATAATGACATTTAAACTAACTGGAGATCCCTAATGAATGAAGGAAAATCGCTACCATTTTAAGATAGATAGATAGATAGATAGATAGATAGATAGATAGATAGATAGATAGATAGACAGACAGATAGACAAATAAATAAATAAATAAATAAATAGAGAGATAGATAGATAAGCAAGCAAGCAAGAAAGCACAACTCAATTAGACAATGATATATAACATACTGCCTCCTCTTCCACTGTCTCAGCCCTACTAAGGATTCATTTTGTGGGGTAGGGTAGGTTCTGACCTTACTTTCTTGTAATGTCTATGAAAGACTCTATGAATTTCTGAAATCCCCATGCAAGCCGAGAAAATGTTCTACTAGCTTAATATGCTACTTCCTTCCTAGAAATGTTGCTAGCAGATGACCAATTCCTGGCTGCCTCTTTCATAATTCCATGCTGCCTTTACAAATGAGAGACTGGAAGGGCTTCACACTGTCCTGAAGTGTATCATACATCACAGAGCACGTGCACACAAATGGAATGGGAGAGAGAGAGAAAGACTGAGAGGGAGAGAGAAATATTCAGATCCTCATTCTTGTCCAGTCTCTAACTCCATTGAACATTTGCCATTGTATTTGCCATTGTATGGCTTGATCACCCTTGACATGTCCCCGTGGCAAGGATGAGTAAACACTCGTCTGTATGTTTTTTAGTGTGAGTGCATCCACTGTTTCAAATGCTAAATGTACACAGTCTCAAACATGGTACAGGAGTGATAAAGAAGAAGGAATAGGAGACACCAGCAGATAGAAATAGCCTCCAGACATCAATGTTCTCTTGGAGAGATCTCCCTGAGTTACTAGGAACAAGATTTTCCGTAGAAATGTGTCAGCCTTTGGATTCTTAGGGGAAAAAAAAACCCCTAATGTTTGGCAGGCATAGAAAAGTACTATGGGAAAATGCAACAAACAGATGTTAAACCTATACACATAAGGCATTGTGGAAAATCTTACAATATTTTGAGTTTACAAAGAAATTTATATTTTAAAGAAAGAATAAATTAATTGGCCTGGAATACTTATACAGTTGATTGACTGATCAATCAATTGCATTCATCAATGAGTATATATTCCTGCAGATTTGTTACTTTTATTGTCAATACCCTTTTCTTTTTCATTCATTTTAATAAATAGATTGTGCTGAGGTAAAAAGAGAGGCAAATGAAAGACAAACCAGAAAATTCCTACAAAGAACTCCTTCTTTCCTAGTGATGTTTTGTATAACCTTTAGTGTGATCCCAGAATGACACTCCTTTCTCTGCAAACAATATACACAATATAAACAATATACAGTATTTTGGAACTGATCATTGTTCAACCTATTCTGTGTTTTTTCAATGTGGACTTGAATGTTGCCCAGCACATAAAAATTCAGGAAATAACATTATGGTTGCAGTACAGGGGTTGTGGCAGCAGCCATAGAATCTGGCCCTTTCTGCAACTTACCTTTTCTCAGCGCTAGGGTTCGGGGATTGCGCGAGCAGCTTCCAGCTAGAGGCTCTCTCATCCCCATTGCTTCAGCTCCGCAGCTGCTGGCAGCTTGTGCGAGAGTCCCTCCTCTTCTTCCTGCAGTGCAGCTTGGGAGTTTCCCAGGCTGTGCTGGGGCAGGAAGTGCAAGCACTGTACCTCCAGAGCTCCACACGCATGGCAAGTGTGTGCGGGGCCCCAGAGTGATGCGTGATTGCACACCATTTTCAGCTTAAAGCCGAAAATGAAAAAGTGCACGAGTGACTCCTGCCAGACCCTGGAGCATCACGTGATTGTGAGTGCATTGTGTGGACCGCTACTCACATTCGCACAACACTCGAGGGGCCCTCGAGTTGGAGGGGGCTGCAAAGGCCATCTAGTCCAACACCCTGCTTCACAAGAGTATACAAGTAAGGCACTCTAGAGAAATGGGCATCCAACCTGTGTTTAAAAAATTTCCCAGGCAATATCATTCAGTCTCTTACAGCTTTCACAGTCAAGAAGTTCTTTGTAATGTTTTAATGGGGTCTCTTTTCTCATAGTTTGAATCAAATGGCTTGTCTTCTGTTCCCTGGAGTAGCAGAAAACAAGCTTGCTCCATTTTCAACATGGCATCTCTCTAGATATTTAAGGGACCTGGATATTAAATTATATAAAGACACGCTGAAGAAGGTGGTTGTTCTGCAGAAGAAGTGAGTAATGGGCAGTATGAGAGCCATCTTTAAATATCTGTCACAAAACAATGGAATAGAAGTCTCTGTTGCTCCAGAGAGTGGGCATTACAGGAATGTTAGGAAGTACTTCCTGCTGGCATGAATTGCTTGACATGTGAACGGACGGCCTTAGAAAGTGATGGCCTCTCCTTATACAGAGGGTTTTAATTAAGAGGGGGCTTAATTAAATGGCACCTCCCAAGGAAGCTATGGCAGTAGATTTTTTGCCTCTGCCTTAAGGTCCCATCCAGCTCCGTGATGCCATGAAACATGAGACTATTGTTCATTACACTCCTGAACAGTAGAAAGAAGGTATCTAAAAACGCCCAGTTTGAGAACTTCATACAACAAGAGAGACCGTGGTTGTGTGACACAACTGCCTGAATTCTGCTGGTTGTTCCAAGCAGAATAGGCCCATTGAATCAGTAGAATTTTCTTATGTGTTGACTCACAAGAAAACATTTTATTCAATAGGTCTGCTCTAAGTGGGACTAAACAATAGGATTCAGGACATTATCTCTTAACACTTTAATAGAAGGAAGCCATTTTGGTCCAGTTAGAGAGACTTTTTATCTGTGGATTATCCATAATGAATACCAGCTTGCAAGGAGGATGATCACCAGTGGGCTTTATTACACCAGCCTGTTGTCTTGCAGCAATTGCATTATTTAAGGACATGAAAAACATACTGATTGTGATGTACAGGCTAGCTCTGAGTTCAAAGAATCAGGTGTAGAGGTTTCAAAAGCTTTATTCAGAACATCAAAGAAACAACAGGATACCTTGGCAATTACCAAGACTCACAGAACAATGGCTCGCAGTACTATATAAGCCAATACATTTCTAAATTAGCATGTGCTGCTATCCCATTTGTTAACAAATCCAAACAACCCTTTAACTGGGCTTTGCCTTCCCCAACCATTTTCTCACCTAGCCTGCCACATCTGTTTGTTCTTACCACAAACCGTTACCATAACATCCTGGGATTCTCAGTTTGTCCCTTCACCATCTCAAACCATCTTTTCCTCCCACCTACCCAGCAAAACACTAAATCCTACGGCATAGCTTATTGCCTAAAACATGGCAGGGAGAGAGCAGCTGACCTGACAGACTGTCCCTCCCCATCCTGGCTTATTTGAATACATATCATGAAACTTGCAAATTAAGCTGGAAGCTCTAACATCCATATACATTCACTAGAAGACAATGTTTCCAATTAACAAAATATTGGAACCACCTTTTGTGTTGTCATGAATCCAAAATCTAAGAAATATCAAAACATTGGTCCTTCTCCACAGGGTTGGCCATTCAGGATGTCATTTGACTAACATCACCACTAGTTTGAGTAGGCTGAAATGAGAAACAGGGTAAATTTGTCTGGGAGACTTGGGCAGTCACATCATTCACTGAGTGTATAATGAGAAATGGTCCAATGTATTTAGGCCCCAATTTCTTAGAAATCTGTGGGCCTTTCAAAAACTTTGTGATAAATATATCAAGTTCTCTGACTTGAAGTTCCAATTTTGAGCACTTTTCTGATTGAGGTACTTTTTGTAGGTATCTTTAGTATAGTCCAAAGTCAGGATTATGGTCAGCCAAACAGCCTTAACTTTTTGTGCCGAAGCAGCCACCAGTACTTTGATGGACAGCATTATTGTATACCATAGTAACACAGAGGAAAAGAGACTCGTGACTGTCCTGTTGAAATGTTAATATAACACCATAGATATTGTTCCAAAATTTTATTGATTCTCTCAGTCTGTCTATCCATTTCTGGATGATGGACCATGCTCATAGCTTGCTCTACCCCGAACAATCTCAAAAATGCCTTACAAAACTGAGACATGAATTGACTTCTACAATTGGATACTATTTTGAAATTGATATATATGTTGAATAAATAGCTTTGCTAACTGGCCTGCTGTGAAGATGGTTTTGGCAAGGCACAAAATGTGCTTGTTTAGAAAATAAGTCTGTAATCTCGTAAACGAAAGTCTTTTGATTACTCACAAGAAAATCAGTTATGAAGTCTATGCTCTTTTTAGCTCATCAAACACCTTTTGACATTCCAGGCCGCAGATGAGCTTAGAGCTCGGTTTTGGCTTATTCTGGCTGTCTCCTTTCTTCGTCCTTTTTTTCTCTTGGTTATTAACAAGTCAAGGGCAGTGCTACTTGGGTAATATTGAGAATGAATATAGAAGATATACAGAAGTTATATAGAAGTTGGCAAGTCTCAGTAGGTTTTGCAAGTGCTTGTGGATATTTGAGGGAGTATCCCAGCCTAACGCATCCTGCACCTTGGCAAGGTCCATCTCTATAACCTTGTTTGATAAGCGGTACAAATAATCTATTTTATCAGCATAAAATCCACAGTTTGACAACTTGATATACAAATGATTGTCTAACAGTTTTTTTCAGTACTTTTTCCCATTAATGTTACATGCTCTTCATAGATCTGGCTATAAATCAACACATCAACTAGATACACCAAAATCCTTTCATGCAGGTGCTTGTGTAACACTTCAATGGTCAATTATATAAATACTCCAGGTGTGCCACTCAAGCCAAAAGGCAGGTTCAAGTACTTAAAAGCCCCCAAAGGAGAATTGAACACTGTCTTCTGCTCATCCCCTCTCATATATGCCTTCAGTAGTATGCATCTTTCAAAACAAGTTTGGTGAAAATTCAACCTGTTACCAGTTGTGACAACAGGTATTCCATTAAAGGCATGGGGTACTGATGGACACCTCATTCAAGCCTTGGAAATCCATCACCAGTCTTAGTGATCCATCTTTCTTTCCAACACAGGGGCTGCCATGGATGATCTGGCCAACCAAATAAACTCTTGCTTTAAGTTTTTATGGATAAATTCCTGAGCATTTCCATCTCTTTGGGAGACAACTTTGGCCCTTTCTGCATGTGTGTGTGTGGGGGGGAAACACCTGAAAATGCCCGAAAACAGAGCTTACCAGCGGCTGGGCGAGTCCGTCGCCACGAGGAGCAGCGCGAGTTCTCTGCTCTGCAGTCCTCTGACGTCCCAAATGGCGGCTTCCAGTTGGTGGAAGCTCTCCACCAACTGGAGAAGCTCGCCAGCTGGAAGCCCACCCCCGGCAGATCTGCAGGCATGCACTTACGTGCGCTTGTAAATCTGCTTCGGAGCCGGGCAACGGAGTGGCAGTGGGTTGCGCGCTCCGTGCTTTTTAAAAACCTTTAAAAAGAGGTTTTTAAAAAACACGCCAAGCGACCTGTTCCGGTTGCTCCTGTGTGGATTGAGGTGTGGAACTACAAAAAGTAGTCCACCCCTGTCCACTCTATGGTGCAGAAGACCTCCGTTGGAGGTCGCTCTGCACCATTTTAAAATACTAATGTGGAAATGGCCTTTGTTTCAGGTAATTTGACTCCTGGTGCTGTTACTCTTACGTTTCCTGAATAAAGCTTTTGCTACCATCTCAGATTACTCTCTGGCACTGGAGTTAACCTGTACATGACAGAAACTATGGGTTATAAATAATGTACACATCAGTTTCTAGGCCAGCTACACAGCCATTGGTACACTGCCCTACCTATTCACCACCCAATACCCATGTAATTTTGAATACTAGACAGCCGCAGTGGAAGAGTGTTGCTTTGATCAGTGATTTTCTTCTAGAGGAGTGTGACTGTTCTCTCTGCTGCACCACCAGCAATAGAATTGATCAGGTTATGGTGGGGGGAGGAAGTATTTTCTGTTGATGTGAGTGAGAGAGGATTAGGTCTTGAATCTTTCCTATGAATACCTTATGACTGCATTTTCCATTTATTCCTGGCTATGAAGTAGAGCTGTAGAGTCCAGCTCATTGCAGTGGTAGTGTGTGGTTCCTATTCAGTGAGGTGGTGAACCACACTGGGTTTTAGTCCAGACTTTAAAGGAGCTATCCAAGATGGTGCAGAACCCTAGGGTTTAGAGTTCAACATCTTGGATTAAATTAAGTTAAATTGAATTCTACACTAACATGGCAACCACAGGATTATAAGAAGATGGACAAACCAGGCCACTTCAGTTTTCTGATCAATGATGTATTGTTTCCTTTATGCTGCAGACAGGAATATGTAAGCATCCAATATTGAGACTTACATGATAATGGACATTGCTTATTTTAAAGCCTAACTTTTGCTTTTTATGTTAAAAAATCATGGGGTAATAGAAAATGATAAGACAGATGACTTGGCAAAGGGCTTTAGAATATCCTGGGACTCTTCCAGAGCCCACGAGAACTGACAGAATCTTTCCATTGGCTTCAGTGGCCTCTGGATAGAGACCCCTGTAATTATAATAGCAACTGACAGATCCAAGCCTGCTGTAGCCACAAAATTTTGTCTCTGTTTCCCATATTATTTAATGCCATTAAACAGTTTCTAAAAATGCTTGCTTTCAACAACAAAGAACCTTTCCATTGCTGAATGTAACAGAAATCGAGATTGCTTTTTGTTTCCTAGATGTGAACTCCTTAAGTCCCAGGAATCAACTTTGAATGGCAGAATCCCTTTGCAAGATAAAGGACCAGATCACACTTTACTGAAGTGAGCTCCTTCTCATTGGAAGGGCTCAGTGATCTTCTTCTAGGGAAGAGTTGCTGTTCTCCTCACTGTACACCTTCTGGTGACTGCTGTTTTCTTCCCTCAAGTCGTTAGTACTTTATTAGTGGTCCCCTAGCTGTTTCATACAGATGGAGAAAGACAGCCAGGTTTCAGTTTATCCATTCTTGTCTGAAGCAGCACAGAAAGTTATATATAGCTTTCTTATATATAGTTCATGGGGAAATATTTAAGTACTCTCACCCCTGTCAGTTCCCTGTTCCTTTATCATTCTGTGATAGGATCGAATACATGCATTCAGTTTAGGGAGGGGTGTTACTACGGTTATGATATGTCTGGTGAGCACTAGATATCCTTTTGATATCAAATAATTTGGCCTTTGCTTGACCTTTCTCTGCCACCCTACTCCACGTGTTTGCAGAGGTCCACCGGACGAGCACGTATTAGGTGCAACCTTTAATGGTTTACATTCCAAACCTCATTTAGGTAGGCAACCTAAGCCTCTCTGATGCTTCAGGGAAAAACCCTCTTGCAAACTGGCCTTGCTGAGTGCAAATCTATACAAAGATGCACTGCCGAGCACCGAGCCATTCCTTTATGTTGGGCCATCAGCATACTGGTCATACTATTGTCATCCAGTGCTAAGCTCATCTTGCAAAATCTGACCTTTTCCAGCTTCTTTGTCCAGCTCCAAATTCCTTTTGTTCTCACCAAGCATGGCATGGCCTGTAGGTAAAATCCACCCTATAAAAAGTCCCCTTTTCTGAGCCCTCCTCGGAACACTCCGGACTGCTATCCTGCCTTGCTGTCGGTTTGTCCAGCGAGTCGCCCCCTTCAGCGAACCACGCTGAGCTTTCTTCCCCTCCACCTTCTCTTCTCTCCAGGACTACGAGACCAGGTGTCGTATTACCCATTCCCCAAAGCTCTCTATTTCTGTTTCTCAGTTAGCTAGTGTATGTCGTGTCTTTTGTGTTGTTTGTCCTCAATAAATATTATTTGTTACCTTAAACTTGTCTAGCCACTCTCTGACCTGATGCTGTATACATAGGATAAAAGATCCTAGCTAAAGTTACCCTGCCTCTCGTTAGCTTAAGAGAGTGCTCGAGCTTAATTTCCCCATCTTGTGTTGTTATTTGATTATTTGGGCGCCCCTCCCGGTACTCCCAACATACAGGGTAACAGGGGCATTTAGAATTCTCAGCCAGAGAGCTCTTTGGCCTCAGTAAATTACAAACCTCAAAATTCCACAGGATATTGAAAGTGGAATAATAGCACTATGACAGTGTCATGTGGAAAGGTCTATAGTTTCTGGAACGGTAAAGAACAAGCTTGCACCATCTTCCATATGTCATCATTTTGAATATTAAACATGGCTATCTTGTTACCTCTTAACTTTTTCTTCTTCAGGCTAAACACAACTAGCTCCCTAGGCTTCAGGAGACCTCAAGGGCATGTACTCTATTATGCATGCACACTACTTACAAAGAACTCCCTGCCCCAAGCAAGAGGCTTGATTAGGAGAATCCTCATCTGTCACTCTACATTTGCATATTGTCTACTCCTTTGTCAATTCAGACTTAACTCAATCATGCTAAATTCTGACCTTTCGGAGGCTTTGTCTCCAGTCCAAAACTCATTGTTTTCCCCAAGTACGGACTAGCCTGTGGCTACATTTTCCCCTATATAAACCCCTGACTTTGAGAGCTTCCTTGGATCGCCCCTGACTTCCATCCAGCCTTGCTGCCACATTGCTTGGCGAGCCTTCCCCTCAGTCCCTCAGTCCCACGTACTGAGACTCCATATCTCCGAACTTCTGCTGCAGACTTCAGGACAGGTGTAGTATCACCCAAACCAAGAACTCCTCTAAAAATCTCTCTATCCCACTCCAACCTTTATTTCTTTAGTTCTCTGTGTGAGTGTGCTGCATACACTGTTTGACTGTATTGTAATAAAAACCACAATTATTATTTCACTTCTGTTTGCTCCTTGACTTGGCCTGACCCCGTAGACATTGGGTAAAAGATTCCACTTCATTGCCCTGCCTCTCACATTGCTAGCTTGTGCTCTTGGCTAATTTCCCCAACTTATATAATTGAGAGTGCATTTAGGTGTCCCTCCTGGGACCCCCGGAACACAGGGTAACAGAGTGGTGGAGAATGCGGGCAGCCCCTGTACCCCTAATTTGAGTAGGAGTCACGAACCTTCTCAAATCAGGCTGGTATAGATGTAGGGAACGGCCAGTCAAGTCGCCAGAGCTTCTGTTTGGCAGGAACATGTGTTTGTGTGTGTGTGAACTCTGTGTGTTTGAGCTCCAGCAGCTATTCTATCTGGGCCGGAAATGTGCTCCTTTTTCCTGCTTGGTTTGTGTATGTCAGCTGCCCCGGCACAGCCGATAGCAAGGGGTGTGCACAAGCTGTCCTGGGAATCACATCCCTAACTTGGGGTCTATCGTGGGCTGGGATCTGAGCGTTAGGATGTTAGGAACAGTCCACATGCATCCAACACATTAGTGGCAAGGCAGAATAGCACTTAAGGAAGAAATTCCCCCCTCCAGAGTAGAATACGAGTGCGTCCCATTCATTAGTGAGTTGTACTACGGGTGCGTCCCATTTGTTGTAGTTCTAAAAGTGCAGGTGCATCCTGGCTGTTTAAAATTGCGGGTGCGTCCTGACTGCTAGCATACTAGGTGCGGGTGGTGATTCCTGACCTAGGCCAGGGTTTCAGGAAGTTTAGCCCGAGGTGGAGAAGGGCCCCCTCACCCGAAAAACTGTTAGGGATGGTTCAGTTTTGGTTCCTTGCCCCTTTTTCCCCGCTACTTGGCCAGACGGCACTGTAAGTTCCACTGGGTTCTTTCTTCCCTTCAGTGGCAGGCAGAGTACTCCTGAAGGTTTCCCTGGAGTCTAGGTGACTGTCCACATCCATGAACCGTTTCCTTGTCCTTTTGTCCCTAAGCTGTCGAGGTGGAAGGCCAGGCTTAGGTGTACAAAAGTGAAACTTGATAGGCAGGCTGGAGTTAGGTTCTGTTCCCTCTTCACTCACGAAGTTATGCAATGTTCTTCTCCCTAGAATCCCCCAGGGGTCTCAGCGATCCTACCCTTCCCTCCAGGTCCTGGTCCTTTTGGTTTGGTAGTTTGTAGTGTAAGAATGGCTGAGAGCAGCAAAGTTGTAGTTAAGAACCTAATGCTAGAGAAGGAGATCTGAAGCAAGATAGAGAAATGGGTCCTCGGTAAAGGGAAATGCCCCTGGAAGGAGTCTAGCTTCCAGACAGCAGATCCCTTTGCCATGCTAAGGGAGGCGTACGCTCAGGCGTGCCAGTCAAAGAACCCATTCGGGCTGTCAAAGGATGCTTTAGCCGCCTGGGGACTTTGGCTGACCACCAGAGATGCCTCAAAAGCCCTGGCTGAGACCATAGACAAGGTTAGCAAGCTAGAGAAAGAGAATGCCCGGCTTCATGCTGAGATGGAGGCCCTGCACGTGGACAAGGTAATGTTTGCGTCTATCGCACAGGCCACTTCACAGAAACTGAGTGCTGCCACTCTGCAGGCTCAGACATGGGAGGAGAAGGCTCATGCCTTAGAGGCTGAGCTTGCTCACACCAGGTCTGCAGCCAAGTTTATGGTGAGCCAAGTGAAAGAACAGCATGTGGCTGTCAGTCATGAAGCCTGCCATAAACAAATTGAGGTGCTGGAGAGTCAGCTCCACACCCTCAGAGCTTTGATCTTCGTGGTGTGCCCTGAGCTCCTCCCCTCGTTTGCACGTGAGGAGCCGCTGCCAGAGGATGCTTTTGCCACCCTTCCCCACAACCCAGACTGGAGCGACCACAGGGTCCCTGTCCAACCAGTAGAGACCCGTTCAATGACAAAGAGAATAGCTCCCACAGGAGAGGGCAGTGCAGATAGGACTGAGGTTCGAGAGACCCAAGAGATTGACACTAGGGTCCCCTGGAGAGCCACCAAGGCCAAGGCCATAGCCAACCAGCTTGGTCCCTTGAACAAGTCCACTGGGATCATGTGGCTGAACACGGTGATACACTCTCACCCAACAGCCAACGGCCAGGATTTGATCCAGCTGGCTTGGTTATGCATGTCACCATCCGAGTTCTCCACCCTTGAATCAACCATGGTGGGTCGAGGCTTAGTGAGACTTGAAGCCCATGACTGGATGAAGGAGGTGATCAGGAATCTTTGGCCAGGACAGAGTGCCAGTGTGTTGTACGTTATGGAGCAACAGGGTCTTTGAGAGAACCCTGAGGCTTACGTAGTGCACAAACAGCTGCTGGCTGTGTTAGCTGAGAAGGTCCCCCTAGCTCCCTTAGGGTACAACTTCAATCATGTAGAATTCAAGACTCTCCTTTACGGCGGTCTGAATCATGAGATGAAGATGGCCCTGGGACTAATGGACCCTGCCACACAACCTCCGGCAGGTCGCTGACCTGCTGCATGAGGCTGGTTCCCTGAAACCTCCTCTCAAGACCCATAGGAGAGAAGCCGGGAATTGGGAGCTCATTCAGTAGGTAACATACTCCAATTATGGACCCCATTACCAGAACAGAAGACGGCCCCGAACTCTGTTCCAAAAGGGAATTGGAATTCGCGCCCTCCACCCAAACAGGACAACAGGCAGTGGCAAGCTAGGGATTCCCGAAGTCAGCCTAGCAAGGCAGGGAATTCCTCCCAGCTGCCCTCTGCCCCAAAACAGTCCTCAGACTCGAGCTCTCCCAGGAAGACGTCTGGCAGGTACGATCCCACAGCTCAAACATACTCCTTGGATAGAGTAAGAATCTGGGGCATACTTAGGAAGTTTGGACTGGACATGAGCCAGTTTGACAAGCGGCCCACTTCTGAACTGATAGAAGCTTTGGAGAAGCAGCTTCAGTCGGGAGGTAAACAGCTGGTCAGTGCCGTGACCAATGGCTCTCCTCCGGCTGGACACTATCCTAGCCTGGACCTGCATGAATAGGGGTGCCCCTGGTCCAAGAAACTTCCCTGTAATGTTGTGGCTAAGCTGAAGTCAGACGAGTGGGGAAAGTTCTGGGTGAAGGCAGGCACTGGGACCGAGAGGGACAAGACTCTTGCCACCCTGCTTGTAGACTCCGGCATGGCACTGAATGTGCTGCACCCTAAACTTGTGAGACACGGTGAGCCCACCCCTGAGAAAGTCCAGTTGTCTGGATATGGTGGGGGGACACCTAGCAAAGACATGGAAAAACATTCCAATGGCCATAGATACATTCCATTTTAAACTGTGGGCTTGTGAGAACCGTGGGGAAGATGAAAGCCTTTTAGGCATCGGATTCCTCCGGGGAAGAAAGCTTACAGTGGATTATGCGAACGGGTTTTTATGGCAATTGGACCAAGGACCCTTAGAGATCTCCGCAGTACACCACTGTGCTGCCATCAAAGCCCCTGCTCCTGTGCAAAGTGTTGCTAGTGACCCGTGGGTACAGGCTTTTCCTGAAGTATGGATTCGAGACAAAATTGAGTGTGGCAAAGTGAAAGGTGCTTGTGTGTTAATCGAGGGCAAGGATCCCCCGCCACAAAAGCAGTACAAGTATCCTGCAGAGGCACAGGAGGGTATAGGAAAGATGATTGAAAGTCTTGTCCAGTGGAATGTCGTCACTCCTATGCAATCCATCTGTAATGTGCCCTTGTGGCCAGTGCTTAAAGACGATGGTAAAACGTGGCGAATGATGGTGGACTTTCAGGCACCAGTCGTGGCCAAATACAATGAGATCTTGTCTGCGATTGCAGCTGGGGCCAAGTATTACAGCGTGTTGGATTTGGCTAATGCCTTTCATTCCATACTGCTGCATGAGACATGCTGGTATAAATTTGCCTTCACATTTCAGGGACAGCAGTATGTGTTCAAGCACACGCCCCAAGGTTTCCACTCGAGCCCTAGCATCTGCCACGTGCATGTGATCATAATGTGGACTAGGCTTCAGCCAGCCTCACGAGCCCATGTTTTGTCCTACATGGATGACATCCTCATCCATTCTGATTTGGAAGAGAAAACCAGGAACATCACCCACGAAGTACTGGCCATCCTGAGGGACACTGATTTTAAGAACAGTAGGGAGAAAGCACAGTTGGTGACCACGGAGGTCAAATACCTAGGACTCTGCCTAGGCACAGAAGGGCACATGCCAGATGCCCAAAGGATTGAGGTAATTTCCAAATTACCTGCCCCTATGGACGTGCATTCACTCTGCTCGCTCCTGGGAACCTTCAGTTTCTCCAGGGATTTTATTGAGTCTTTCGCCTCCAAGGCAAAGCCTCTATATACCCTGTTGAAGAAGAATGCCCAGTGGGAATGGGGAGATGCACAGCAACAGGCATTCGCCCAGCTTAAGGAAGATCTGATGAAAGCGCCAGCTTTGGCGTACCCAAACATTTTCAAACCGTTCCTTATACAACTAGCCACCTTGGATAGGAGTATAGGAGGAGTTCTGTTGCAGCAATTGAACAGCACTCAGCATGTTAAAGCGTATGCCTCCCGCAATTTGAGCCCCCATGAGACCAAATTTACACCTTGCGAGAAAACATGCCTCGCATTGATCTGGGCTCTAACACACTGGGGATTTATGATCGGAGGCACCAATGTGATTGTCCAGACCCCCCCCCCACACCCCTTAAGTACATTCTGTCCAGAAAAGTCCAGAATGGCCAGGTGTCCAATGCCAGGATAGCCAAATGGACTGTTTCCTTGGTGTCACATGGGGTGGATTTTCAAAAGCAGCCACAAGATCCACCGGCTCCCTATGGTCTAGTTGTGACCGGAGCCATGCATGAGTGTCCTTTACCACCAATGATTAAGAGCAATTGGCTGGTTGAGTGGGGAGCTTCTCTCAAAGAGGCTCAATTGCAAGGCTTTGTTTGTTGGGTTTGTGATGGTTCCTCCATGCACATGGACGGTAGCCCACGGACAGGCTTTGGAGCGATCTGAGTCACAGATTCCTTCACCCTACAGGGGAAAGCCAGGCTCCACTCCAGCCAAGTGGCGGAAGTAGAAGCTCTGAAGGCTATGTTAGAGCACGAACCGCTTGACTGCCCGTTAGCCATCTACACTGACTCAGATTGGACTGTAAAGGCAGCCAGTATGTGGCTTCCAATCTGGATCCAAAATGACTTGAAAACTACAGATGGGAAACTCATCGTCCTTCTGGATAAATGGGTTAGGATTGCTGCCCAAATTGAGGAAAGGACTGCCCCTACATGGGTTACTCATGTCCGAGGGCACCAAAAGAAGGGTAGGGCTTCTTGTATTTCGAACAACTGAGCTGATGCTCTTGCTAGGGATGCTGCTTTGCAGGACAATGGGGCGCTTATTGACGCCATCACCGTCAACCCAAAGCAGCTGCTGCTCCCTACAATGTTTGACTTGGGCACCCTTCAGAAGGGTGACCCTGAAATTGCTGAGCTGGCCAGAAATGGCTCTGACAAGTCTGGCCACTTCAAAATAGAACAGATTGATGATGTGTTCTGGGCAATCGACGCCAGTGGCCAGCGCCATTGGATTGTGCCCAAAGACCTGAGAGGTGACATAATCCAGTTTGTCCATGAACAGGGATACCGCAGATGCGGCATCACCCTAGATCGAGTGAGGGAAACTGGTTGGTGGCCCCAGATGAAGCAAGATGTTAACCAATCTTGTGCCATGGTCAATGCCGACCCCACCAGACCCAAAGCTTTCATCCAGCACCAACGGATTGAGGGTTCATGGACCTGAATCCAAGTTGACTTCATAGGCCCTTTGCCTCCCACACCTAGGGGGAACAAGTACTGTTTGACAGTAATTGATCCCTTTAGCAAATGGGTTGAGGCTTTTCCTTGTAGAGACCATACAGCCAGCACAGCTGCATGGCTGCTGTTCAACAATGTCTGGGCTTGCTGGGGCATGTCACATGACCTGGACTCAGACCTTGGAGTCTATTTTACTGGGGAGGTGACCCGAGAGTTGTGTAAGGCACTAGGTATACTCCAGCGATTCCACATTGCGCATCACCGGCAAAGCTCCGGGCAGATTGAACGTACCAATCATTCCCTGAAGGAAGCACTCCGGAAGGTTGTGTGCTCCTCAGGAAAGGATTGGGACACCAAGCTGCCCATCATCTTGATGGCATTCAGAGGCACTGTGGCATTGCATGGTTTTACACCACACATGGTTATGACAGGGTGTAAAATGATGCTGCCCGAGGCTTTCTGGATTGACACTAGCATTCTGTTGGATTTGGAGCCCATTGTTACCCTGTTTTCTGGGAGGTCCCAGGTGAGACACCTAAATGTGCTCTAAATTATAAATTGGGGAAATTAGCCAAGAGCACAAGCTAGCAATGCGAGAGGCAGGGCAATGGAGCGGAATCTTTTACTCTATGTTTATGGGGTCAGGCCAAGTCAAGGAGCAAACAGAAGTGAAATAATAATTGTGGTTTTTATTACAATACAGTCAAACAGTGTATGCAGCACACTCACACAGAGAACTAAAGAAATAAAGGTTGGAGTGGGATAGAGCAATTTTTAGAGGAGTTGTTGGTTTGGGAATAGCACACCTGTCCTGAAGCCCAGGTAGTCTGCAGCAGAAGTTCGGAGATATGGAGTCTCAGTACGTGGGACTGAGGGACTGAGGGGAAGGCTCGCCAAGCAATGCGGCAGCAAGGCTGGATGGAAGTCGGGGGCGATCCAAGGAAGCTGTCAAAGTCAAGGGTTCTTATAGGGGAAAATGTAGCCACAGGCTATTCCATACTTGGGGAAAAACAATGAGTTTTGGGCTGGAGACAAAGCCTCCGAAAGGTCAGAATTTAGCATGATTGAGTTAAGTCTGAATTGACAAAGGAGTAGACAGTATGCAGACACAGAGTGCTTGACAGATGAGGATTCTCCTAATCAAGCCTCCTGCTTGGGACAGGGAGTTCTTTGTAAGTAGTGTTCATACATAATAGAGTACATGCCTTTGAGGTCTCCTGAAGTGGCGGGACGGCTATTTCTGGCCAGCCTGTATTGTTTGGAATATTACAGCGATTAGTGGCTGTGCCTGTCTGCGAGCTTGTCTGGGGGACCTTGCAGACACGTGGAGAGGGATGGTAGAAGAAAGCCAAATTATTGATATCAAAGTGATATCTAATATCCCACAAATCCAGGCTAGCAACTGCAGTAACACAAGTCATTTATAAAGATGTATAAATTGTCACAAAGATGTTGAATAGCACTGAGCCCAGGACAGAATCCTGTGGCACCCCACTAGTCATTTGTCTCCAGGATGTAGAGGAGCCATTGAGTTCAGTCAGTCAAGCAATTACAAATCAGAGAGAGAGAGAGAGAGAACATTAGTGTGGCACAATTTATTTTTAAGAAATCCATATTGACTTTTAGTGATCATAGCATTATTTTCTAAGTACATATAGATTGTCTGTTTAATGATCTGCTAGTATTTGCTAGTATTGATGTCAGGCTGACTGGGCAGTAGTTGTTGTCCTCCTTTTTCCCCTGTTACCATAGTTTCTAGCCCAGACTTGTGGGATATTAGATATCATTTGATATCAGTAATTTGGCCTTCTAAACCCCTTCCTCTCTACGTGCTTGTGAGGCCTCCGGACAAGCATGCACACAGGCACGGCTGACAATAGCTGAAACATTCCAAACAAATACAGGGAGGCCAGTAATAGCCAGACTGCCGCTTTAGGAGACCTCAAGGCAAGTACCACATTATGTATGCATGTATACTTACAAAGGACCTCTGCCCAGAGCAGGCAGCTTGACGAGACAAATACTCAACTGTCAAGCACTCCGCGTTTACATACTGGCTACTCTATTGACTACTCTGTCACAGCTCAATCATGTAAATTACTGACCTTTCGGAGGTTTTGTCTCCAGCCCGAAACTCATTGTTATCCCCGGGAACGGACTAGCCTACAGCCACATTTTCCCCTATAAGACCCCCTGACTTTGGGCGGTTCTTCGGATTGCTCTTGGCTTCCATCCCGCCTTGCTGTTGCTTTGTTCAGCGAGCCTTCCTCTCAGCTCCTCGTTCTGAGAATCCTCACTTCCATGAACTTCTTCTTCAGACTACCCAGGCTTCAGGACAGGTGTAGTATTTCCCATAAAAAACCTCTTCTTAAAAATCCCTCTATCCAGCTCCAACCTTCATTTCTATAGATCTCTGTGTAAGTGTGTTGCATACACATGTTTGACTGTATATCAATAAAAACAACAATTATTATTTACTTCTGTTTGCTCCTTGACTCGGCCTGACCCTGTAGACATTGGGTAAAAGATCTTGCTATGTTGCTCTGCCTCTCATAGTGCTAGCTTGTGCTCTTTGCTAATTCCCAGCTTTATAATAATTGGAGTGCAATTATGTGTCCCTCTCGGGACCCCCAGAAATCAGGGTAACACCCCCTTTTTGAAGATGGGGACAATATTTACTCTCCTTCAATGAAACATGAAATGGATCCACTGGTCATTCTGATGTTCATGTGAAAACCTGATTACAGTTGTCATTTTACCATGTGAAAAGGCCCTTTCTGAGATCATTCTTAGGTGCAGGAAGTGCCGTTTTCAGCTGCTAGACTGATAATTTAACAAGGAGGCATAAAGATGAACCATTCCCAAATTTTTCTATGATGTCTTTGACTAGAACTGTGCCAACCATCAGCTCACTATCTGCTGTGGAAATACTCAGTTCCACATCCTATGAATTTGGTCCAAGTATGGTTATTGTACTACTAATTGGACAGTTCTTGAAATTTATAATCTGCTTATTATTTTGAAAAACTGCATAGTGTAATCCCATCAAAGTGCCTGAAAAGTTTGCAAGATGAATTGCCTGACAGCAGATTTTTACAATTGTTTTGCAGTGATGAAGATACACATTAATTCTTCCAGTCACTTGTTGCTGATAGAAATATCTATGGTTTTGCTGTACTATGTGATCATTTTCACAGAATACAAAACAAAGGGATTTCCTTTTCTCATTTCAGTAGGCATTTGCTTTAAGTCACATAACGGTCTTTTGCAGTCTCTTTTCTCTCCCTTCTTGGAAAGTGAACCCTTTCTATTTATTTCAAGTCAAAAAAGAGGCCCATTTTGCTCCTGGTTTGTATATACATGCTGGTTGCTTGAACATTGTTAATAGAGCTCACAGTAACATTAGCCAGAGGTTCTTCAAAAGCAGATTGATGTCACTGCTTACGGAAAGGACAGATAACAAATGGGGTTGTGGGGGTGGTGGGGGAATGTCAGTGAAATTCTCTAGATTAGATAGAATTGATGTAAAGTGGTCACAGTTAACACATTGATTAGTATAACCCTGAGGCATTTGGAACCTCCTTTCCAGGAAGAAGTTTAAGATAACACAAAGCTATCCTATTTCATATTGTGCTCCCTGTAGTCTAATCCAATGCTACTACTTTTACTTGTCCATGCAACAAAGCAACATTTACCACATTTTGTTTGTTTGTGCATTTTACAGAAATTTGCAAAGTCCGACCTAAAAACATGCAAAACATTTTCGAAATTAACAGCAACAATAAAAACAACAAATTCAGCATTTTGCAGCAAGATGTGTTCTTTCTCTCTCTTTCTCTCTGTGTGTTTGTTTTCTTGACTGCCAAGTGAGGATGAACTCAATCAAGATTTCAACTCCTGAATGGAATGCCCTATTGACAAGAATGTTGGGGCTCAGTCCATCCTATTGCATCTAGGGGAGAATGACTTAGGCCATTTCTGCAATACTGTTATAGTGTTGATATTCCACTTTCAACATCCTGTGGAATTCAGGAGTTTGTAGTTCACTGAGGCCAAAGAGCTCTCTGGCTGAAAAGTCTAAAGCCCCCTCCCCCAAAATGCAAACCTCAGGATTCCACAGGATGTTGACAATGGAATAATAGCTCTATAACAGTGTAATGTGAAAATGGCCTTTGCTATGACATTGAAACTACTGTCCAAAGTCATCAAGAACTTCCATAGTGTACTGAAACTGTCTGGGGGACATGCGTCAAGATTCTGTGTGGTGAATCACCTTCAAGGAGAGCATGGCAGGATGCAAGGCATGTTGTGGTTACCAACACTGCATGACAATGGCAGGACAATAAGCCCATCTGGGACTCTGGGGGTGAGAGAATTCATTTCATTCACAATACTCACATATCATTCATAGTGCTCACCTGTTCCATTTGGGTAGTCATCAGTACCTGCAAACTTCATTTTGCAAGCTTCATATACTTCTGTGTCAGACCAAAGGGTGAGCAAAACAAAGCTGACTCTGATGGTGGGTATGAAATGGGAAGGGAATGGGGATCATATTTAATTAAACCACAGGTTAATTGAGTTGAGACTCATAGTGAATTAACCTGTGTGGTTTGACAGGGCTCACACGCAAATTCTGGGCAACTTCTGGCCTGACTCAACCATGCTGAAACAATCAGTACAAATTAATTATGTCATGCCAGGGTAAGAGATGGAGGTATGAGCCAAATGTCTGAGGAAAAAAAGTGATCTGGACACCAGACCTTTCCACTGGACAGCCTGTTGAATAGGCTGAGTCTGTAGCTTGCCAAATTCTTCCTCCTCTTCATTTGTTTTAGAATGCCTGTAAAATAAATGTAATTCTGCCCAAGTTTAAACCCAAAGGCTGGGATCTGCCTCCTCTTTCTCCATAAGCACAACATTCAGATGAGGACACAGCTTCACTAATCAAGGCTTTCCTCTTGGGAAAAAGTTACATAGTGAACTGATAGAGTTCCTGCTGGAATATAATATTTGCATGAGACTCCTGAATACAATATGTTTTTTAATCAGGCCTTCTTTTTCTATTGACCCCTCAAAAGGTGCTTCTTTTCCACTATCTAATAACAGCTTGATTTTCTTGTTAGCAAAGGTATTCTAGAAAAACGCTGAAAAAACAAACTTTTATGATGCATTAGAAGTTGAGAGGAGACCAGAGTGATACAAACATTTTTGGCAAATCAATTTTTGCCTGCCATGATCTAATTCCAAAGAAACTCTGCTAGAAAGGTGGTAGAGGAAACCTATGCTAAGACAGCAGAACGGCTATGCTTTTTGTTCTATTTAAAAGTCCAAGATTTTGGAACTTGGCAGTCTGAATAGACTAATTTGTACAAATTATAGGAGGTACTGTATTGTCCAGCTGCCAATTTAGGACTTCTTTTCAATCTAGCTACACAATATACCTCTGAGCCACAGAAATCTACTCATGTCTCTCTGTTCTTCATCTTCTCCACTAATATTTTCTAGCCCTTTATAGAGCCCCAGGTTTGAAATAGGACAGGGATTTTTGTTGCATGAAGTAGTTCTGTTCAGAGAGAATATTCCATTGATCATAATGCAGTTTAATAAGTTTCAGGCTTGTTGTTTGGGCAACTGTCACTTCTCAAACAGCAATTTAAAAAAAAAACTTTTTAAGGATTCTAGGTCTACATTGTTAAATGGCAGTTGTTTCCATATTCTTGTCAAACTCAGCAGTATACAGAGTATGCAGGGTCCTCTGAGAGTGATGTGATCATTTGTTGGATGTGAGAAATCAAGCTACAAGAATTTCACCATATTTTACATTTATTTACAGACAAAAGGCATACGTTATTTAAAAATCTAAAGTTGCCTTCTAGATGTGTATTGTCCTTAGAGAAATCTTTGGAACCCTTTCCAACTTAGCAGCATAATCTCTACTCTTGCTTGAAATGTGGGGACAACATCTAAACAACTCCAAATAAGATTCAATTTATTCTGAAGAGAGTTAATAATGTTATGAAGCAATTGAGAATGTATCTTATTGTTTTGGTTTGTTGCCTTAAGACTCCTCGAAAGAAAGGAGAAGGAAAATATTTCTGTTACCCTGTATGTTGGGGGTCCTGGGAGGGGCGCCCAAATTACCAAATAAAAACACAAGATGGGGGAAATTAGACTCGAGCACTCTCTCAAGCTAACGAGAGGCAGGGTAACTTTAGCTGGGATCTTTAACCCTATGTCTACAGCGTCAGGTCAGAGAGCGGTTAGACAGTTTGTAAAGTAACAAATAATAGTTTTATTGAGAACAAACAACACAAAAGACACGACATACACTAACTAACTGAGAAATAGAAATGGAGAGTTTCGGGGGAATGGGTAATATGACACCTTTTCTCGTAGTCCTGGAGAGAACGGAGGGTTGCAGGGAAGAAAGCTCAGTGTGGTTCGCTGAGGGGGCAACTCGCTGGACAAACCAACAGCAAGGCAGGATAGCAGTCTGGAGTGTTCCAAGAAGGGAGGCAGACTCAGTTATTGGGAACTGAGGGGAAAACTTCACTGGACAGAGTGGCAGCAAGGCTAGATGGAAGTCCAGGGTGATCTGAGCAGTCCGAGCAAGTGATCCAAGGGGCACTCCGAATAAGGGGGTCTTTATAGGGTGAATTGTGCCTACAGACCATGCCATGCTCGGTGAGAACAAAGGAAATTTGTAGCGGGACAAAGGCATTGGAAAAGGTCAGGTTTTACATGATGAGCTTAACGCTGGATGACAATAGTATGGCCAGTATGCAAATGGCCCAAAATAAAGGAGTGGCTTGGCACTCGGCCAGGCGTCTTTGAGCAAGGCGGGTTTGCAAGAAGGAATGGTCCCTGAAGCCCTTTCCCCAACACACCTTTTCACAGAGCTGGAGTGCGGGGATTGCATGAGCAGCAGTTCCTTCAGCTCCGCAGCTGCTGCCTGCTTGCGTGAGAACCCTGCCTTCTTCTTCCGCAGTGCAGCCATGCTGCAGAAGGAAGAGGAGGACCTAAAATGTACAAAAGGTGCTGCTTACACTGCAGCTGGGTCAGCATGCCTGCAGGCTTTGGATAATTACTAAAAACAAGTTTATTCTTCACCAGTCTCAAGTTCCAGTGCATAGTTCTAGAATCGTCCTGATCATCCAAAGTTGTGCTGCCATTGAAAGGGTTAATTTCTTGCTCTTACTGCTAGAGTCTTTCCTGAGGATATCTTCCTGAGGGTCTCTGGTATTAAACTCTTCACACTTCTTTAGAGAGATGGAGAAGAGATCACAGGAGTTGTTGGTTAGCATCTTCATCATCTTCTCAGGCTGTAGTTTATTTTCACCCACATTCTTTGCTTCCTCTATTTTCATCCACATTCTTTGCTTCCTCTGCCTCCTTTGTGTTCTCCTTCATCAGATTAAAAAGTTTCTGATAGTTCATCTTCTTATACGTCTGTGTTAACTTTGATCTCTTAATATTTTTACTCTTTTTTACTCTGTTTATCTTAGGTTGATGGAGCTTCTGTTTCTTTAAGGTTTTTTTAGTCTTTTTAGTCATTGTGAAGGAAGAGGAGTAAGTCAAATCGTCCACTTAAGAGAGAGCCCTAGAATCACTTATGGTCTCCACCTTTACTAAAACTTCAGCAATCATAGTTAGTAACTGTTACACTCAGAGAGGAAGGACTTAATTACATCTAGATCCTTAGAAATATTAGTGATGTATCCTATAAACTCTTTTAAGTTCTCTTTCTCCTCCACCTTCCCCTTCTCTTTGTCCTCTTGCTCCTTCTCCTTCACCTCATCCCTGTGTGACATTATGTGCCACTGCATAGGGTCTTCTATTTCTTTATTCATAGAATTGCTCAGAAGTTTTGTGTTTTCTTGTATTGCTGGTAAGTTAATTTTTTCAGCATATATAATTTCCATTTCTAGGTCTACTAGTCTCTCTTGTCTCTGTTTGAATTTCAAGTAGGATCTGGTTTTGATCCAAGGACCAATCTAAGACAATTTCTTGGGGATATTTACGCTATTTCTGCACTAGCCTGTTATAGTGCTATTATTCCACTTTCAACATCTTATGGAATCCTGAGGTTTGCGGTTTAGGGAGGGGCATCTTTGGCCTCAGTAAACTACAAACTCCAGAATTCCACAGGATGTTGAAAGTGGAATAATAGCACTTTAACAGTGTAGTGAGGAAATGGCCATAGTCTCTACTGCTGCTGTAGTCTGTGTGACTGGGCTAAAAAAGCCTGGGAGTACTGTTTGTTTCTTTTTAGTAGGGAGAGACATAGTAGAGGATAGAGGGATACCCAGCTTTCTGTAACCCTGTCTTGTGTAAACCATAACAGTCTGTTGAAGCAGCTGCTTAAACAGAAACCTCTTGCTGTGTATTAGTTTCCCTCTTTCCCTTCTCTCCTCTGAGCAAACATACAAAGTACGCCACCTGGGCTTTCTTGTGTGACTTCTTTTCTTTCTTTCTCTCAGAAGACCATGTCTACTCCAAATAGGGTTATAAATTTAAATATTTCCCAGTAATATTAATTATTCAAAAAAGTGACGGTCACTGCAATAACATTGGAGCAGCTGGAGATAGTGAAAAATTTACTTATATCATATTTCATTTTCTACCATCTCTTCCTCCAGTGAGTTACTTGATTAAGAAGCCATTCCCTCCAAGGCCAAAATCCAGAAGAAAGCACACTGAATTCGTTGTAAGTTTCCAGGTAGTAAAATAGTGTAATCTCCTGCAGATAAGTTGTATCCTTTTGAGGGAGTGAAATAGAGAAACAGTATAAACAAACTCCAGTGCTTGAGAGAGCTTGAAGGGAGCACGGCAGCTTATTGGAAAACTGGAAGTCACCTCCTCATTTCAAAGTTCCACCTAAACATTAGGAAAAACTTCCCTAATTTCCCTTTTTTTTTTAATGTGGTTTATTTTATTTACAAAATAGTTTAATCATTAATTATACTTTATTTTGCAAATAAAAAACATTATTATACCATTATTATAACTTTACTTTGAAAGTGAGGCACTAAAAACCTATCTGCGGCCTGAAGAAGTTTAGCCTATTTAATTTCAGCCCTTACCTACTGCTAAGTTGTGCAAGTCTGTGCTACACGATAGAGAAAGTGACTGCCTGCATTCGCACAGGCTGCCAAGCAAGCAAACAAGCAAATAAATAAATAAATAAATGCATTGAATGTACTTCATTTGGTTAACATCACAAACCATGAAAGTGAGTTGGTTTTGTAAATCTGGAAGCTGAGACTGAAACACTATCAGAACTATCGAGGACGAAAAGTGTCATCTGCTTAAATTCCAAGGCCTTTAGTTAACTGGGTTGGTAAGTGAGGTAAAGAGAAATATATCCTTTTAGTGTGTCTTAAAAGCCAAAGGGAATTAAAAAATGGAGTTAGTGTCAAACTTGCCTTGTTTACTTCAGCTTGCATTGTTCCCTGCAATTTACATTTTTTCCTTTTGCAGCCTCATATTCAGACTGTCTGAAATCAATATCACTCTTTTCATTGGACTTAGTGGAAGTTGGACAGGGCTTCTTCTCTCATAAGTAAAGACATTTGTTCTTACAGCAATGAAACCATGAAACAGAATTTACATGACAGAAAAATCTAGCCATTCCATCTCCATCCCCATCTCCAGCTCCATCCCTGTACAATTTTGTCTATCTCTTATTACTTATTACTAGTAACAGTAATCATTTAAACTGAGTCTTAGGCCCTTTTAGCACAGCATTTTCCATGCGAAAGGCCCCCTCAAGTGTCGTGTGAATGTGAGGAGTGGTCCACACGATGCACTCACAATTGCATGACACTTCAGGGTTTGGCAGGCACCGCTCATGTGCTTTTTCATTTTCAGCTTTAAGCTGAAAATGATGCACGATCGCGCATTGCTCTGGGGCCCCGTGTGCACTTGCTGTGAGTGCGGAGCTCCGGAGGTGCAGCGCTCATGCTTCCTGCCCCAGCACAGCCTGGGAAACTCCCAGGCTGCATTGTGGAAGGAAGAGGTAGTGCTCTCGTGGGAGCAGCCAGCAGCTGCTGAGCCGAAGCAATGGGGACTCAAGAGCCTCTCGCTGGAGGCTGCCCGCTCGATCCCTGCACCCCAGCACCAAGAAAAGGTGAGTTGTGGAAAGGGCCTTATTCTGCATTTATTTTCTCTATACAGAAGGAGGAAATACTTTGGTCTAGCCTTTAATCAGTTTGTTAATAATATGACACCACTACCACCACCAAAGTAGAAATAGTTTTGTTCCAGGGCTTTGTTTTTATTTTTTTTGAGTGTGGACTGTCGTATTCTCCTTTTATCAAAGATTGGATTAAATGGAAACAAAATTCTTGGCCCTCCAACCATTTTAGCATTTCCAGATTTCAAAAATGTGCATATGTCTTCCTAAACATGGTGGGGCATGCTTCCAAGAAAGATACATGCTTATTAATAGCCTGCAGGTTATTTTTGTTAGTCTGTTACATATAGGGGCTTTCTGCACTATAATGTTACAGTGCTATTGTTCCACTTTCAACATCCTATGGAATCCTGGGGTTTGCAGTTTAGGGAGGGGCCTTTAGAATTCTCATCCAGGGAGCTCTCTGGCCTCAGTAAACTACAAACCCCAGAACTCCACAGTATGTTGAAAGTGGAATAGGAGCACTATAACAGTGTAGGGTGAAAATGACCTTTCTTTTCTTTTTTAAAAATTCCTCATTTCCTTTCTCTTTTTCCTTTTCCTCCTCCAGCAGGTCCTGGTTAAATGTCTTCCCTTTCCTTTCTCCCTATCTCATCCTCTTTTTCCTCCCTACTCCAGCCCGAAACCTATATGCATCTTCTCCGTTATCCTCACTCTTCTCTTCCCTTCTTCTCCTTCTTCCCTTCTCCTCCAGAACTCCTGGTTAATAATCTTCTTCTCTTTCCCCACTCCCACTCTTCATCTCCCCACACTCATCTCTTTCTCTATCCCCCCTACCATTTTCTTGTTCCCTTTCACTTCCCACTTTTCCTGGCTTTTCCTTGTCTTCTCCTTTCTTCCCCATCACTCTGTTTATGACTCTAATTCTCTTTCTCCTCCCATCCTCAGTCCTTCTAGTAATAGCCTTCATCTTCCGTCTCCCCCCACCTCTGTTTCTCCAGTGCTTTCTCCTTGGTCTCTCTCTCTCTCCCTCACCATTAAAACCTTGAAACAACAATTGAGATATGCTAGGTTCACAGCATTTTAAAGCTGTTAGTCTCATTAATCTCAGGCACATTTGTTTGTCACCACAACCACCATTCTCTCCTCCCCAAGATTGGAGATTATTTGCATCATTATTATGATTATGATTATTTTGTGTGTTATGAATCCACAACCTGACTGTTAAAAAAAAATGTGGCTGGGGGGGGGAGGCATTGATTGTAGAAGCAGTCCATTAAAAGCTGAATTTTGGGGTGGGGAGAATTTACTTGGAAAGCTTTGTCTGATTGGACTACAACTCTCATGTGCTCTTAAAAACAGTGCCTGCAAGGATATTAAAAATACAGGTAGGAAAATTTGAAGCGGGGGTTCCGTTCAATGCAGAACTTGGAAAACTTAATTTCCAACTAGGGAAATATTTTCTCTTTTGTTAGCTTAGTTTTCTTTTTAATTGGAATGACATATTTTAAGCAACTGTGACTAATGCTTAATGTATCATGCTTAATGGCTTCACCAGAGCCCACTTCCTTCTTTAACATCACCAGGGGCCTTCCCTACATCTGGGATTTTGGCTCTGAAACCTCAGGGCCTGGGATGCTTCTGACATGGCAACCTATCAAATTGTTCTTTAGGGAAGGGGCCTGCTTGTTATTTGTAATCAATCTGCATGGCCCTCAGAAACCACTTGCATCTACTTTGACTTCTGTAGTTACCTCAAACAGCACACAAGCATCTACAGTTATTTCTAGGCAAAGAAAGCTGCATGTTGTTGTTTGTAATAAATGATCCAGAACTTTTCAGGACTCTGGAGTGTCCAATTCAAAACAAACAATGACAACTTAATTTTTTAAAATTGTTTTTTTCCAAAACTGGGATGTGTGTGTGTGTGTGCGCATGTGTGTGGGACAGGGAAGGAGACAATTGCTCTATCATAACAATTCTTGTTACGATTCATCATTACATGATACAGTAGGTCCCCTATATCTACACGACCGGTATATGCAATTTCACTTATACACGTTGAAACATGGCCTGAAAATATTTTGTTCCCATCTCCTTTTTTGACCACATGTTGTCATTAAGTCTTACGTTTTTATCAGTTTATCTGCCTTTGGACTGCAAGTAATGGCTACAAAGCCTTCTTTCACTTAGATTCTAAAATTCTATCCAGTTTCAGAGCTTCCTCTCCAAGCTGCATACCTGTCCCAATACCTACATCATTCATCTTACTTAAAAAACAAGCAAACAAACACACTTGTTATTATCCATGGTAAGTCTGGGAACATATCTCCCAGGATACTGGGAACCTTCTATACATTATAATAAATTCATTTGTTTGTAGAAATGGATATATTGGTGTTACACACACTTGAAACAAACAAATGCACACACACAGGTAGTGGTCTACCTTGCAGGGAGTTCCTTTAAATGTTTATGTGATGCACTTTCAACAGTAAAATATTACATGAGAAGTAAAACATTATGTAAGTGTTAAATATGATAATAAATACAGTTAAGATATGTTCCCCTTTTATGCTGGTTCATCCTGAAGTCCTTTTGCAAAAGCATTTCAGCCATATTAAAGTAAGAAGAAGACTTGGTTTCCAACTGTTCAGCAGGAAATTTCAGCATTTTATTTTGAACTCTAGTTCTTCTTGGATAGAGACAGAAAACCACAGGCCAAATTGCTGTTGTCTTCCATGACTCACTAATTCATTTTCCTTGTATTGATAAAAACAACTCACACAGGAAATAACAATAGCATATGATGATGAAACCATTATTTGGTTCAGATGAAATCATTCAGTAATTTCAAGCCTCTACCATGAAATTTGGAAGGCTTTGTGGTTGTTCTCCTTCATCCCACCACCCTTCCCCTCCCCCCCCAAAGTGTACCTCTCTGTTCAGGAATCCAGTAGATACTGATGACTCAGTGACTGCATCCCTGAGAGGCAGACGGTGGTGTTCACAACATCTCATTTAGTTATGTACTTAAAGTAGTTATCTAATACCATAGAGAGGCAGAAGAACTTCTGAAAGAGGTCTGAAACCAGTTTCCTACTAATGCTTGCTTGTTGGACCTGGCTGGGCCCCCACAGCTACCGTTACTGGCCAGTACACCTCTCCAGACTTGATATAGTTTAATTGGTGAAATATAAGTTAATTGGCAAAATAAATTAATTGGCATTGGCATAAAATGGACTCTGAAGTGACTGGAAGGTCGAGCTGGGCAGAAGAAAAGTCTGACTGAATACATATGCTGCAAAGTAGGTTAGAAGATCCCCTCTAGACATAGCAAAAGTCATTGTCAGGCAGATTACTGGGTAACTCCAGAGATAATAGGCTTAAGATGAAGTTGTAACATTTCTGACACCACACAAGGGAAGTTCCCACCTGATTGTTTCAGCCCTTCTTTCTTACACCTGGACGTTTCCTTGCATTATTTCCTCACCTGTTCACAATGACAGAACTATTATGACAGCCATTAACTCTTTGTCACCTAAGATCATTAACTTCATCTGGACCCCATTGTCCATATTGCAACTCCCACTGTTTGCTTGGCCAGAGAGCCATTCACACCCATGCCCTCCAGCAATTTCTTTTTGCCTTTCTGGGAAGGGTGAAACTCTGCCCCTTCCTCTCTTCTCTTTCTGCTGAGTTAATTGAGTGCAAACTATTTTTGCAGTTTGAACTGAGTTTGCAGTGATCAAAGTAATCTGAAGAAAAAGGGCAAAAGTAGAAGGAGGAGAGAGAAACTTGGACATTTTAAAAGCAGTTGAAAAGGTGAGACAACAGAGGACTGTCTCTGCCAAATAGGGACAGCTGGGGGATATGTCATTAGGAATGTTATATATTTCCAATGTATATAATCCTAGTTAAAAAACAATAGGTAACCTGATTTTAAAAATGACACACAAACATAAAGGCTGGCACCCTGTCAATCAGTGATGTATGAAGGGCTAAGTCCTATGTCACTAAATTTTTCAGTCATTGCAGAAGCTGGAATTCTCTCCAAAATCCTACTTTTTAAGCTACTGCATTCCCACCCCCAGCCCACAACATGGCCATTTAGTGGCTGGTGGAGAGTGGGTGGTGGTGATGAAGAAGTGTCTGTCTATTCTCCTAAAGCTGAATGAGCAGCACTAAAAAAAAAATGATGCTGTGTGTTTGATGCTATAGGAAAATAGTTGAATGGTTTTCTATTGCTGCCCTGCTGTCTGTATCATGGAATGTTCCGGGACCCTCCTGGGAATGGGGAGCATTTTCACATGTCTGCTTTCCTTGGGCCTGTTGTCATGCCCTGGATAGCTTGTAATCCACAATCTCCGCTCTGAGGTAGTGTTTATTTGTAGCAAAGCAAGCAACACGGCACACTTCTTTCAAAGTTGTTGACTCTAGAGCATACATGGATTTCACAGGATTTATATCTTTACATAGACATTTAGGTGCACAAAGCTGTGATTGGAGAGGATCATAAATTTAACATCATCACACATCCTTAGACATTTTCCAGACTCACAGTTGTTTACCCATCTTTCCTCCTTGAGACAAGAACATACTTCCTTCATCTTATCTCTGGACACTTCAAGTTCTCATATTCTCTGGAATACACAAGCAAGCTTCAAACACATACATTGTTGCAGCCAAAATTCCAAGTAGATACTTTGTAGCATTCTAACTAACTCTAGCATTCCCCTAAGCTGGCTACCTTACATATTCCAATACATATCCAGCAGATACATTATGACAGGGTCTATGCATCCTGACACATGTTTAGGCCCATGAAAAGCCTATTGAGCAACTTCCTGGTTCAATACCTGTTTTAGAGAAGGCCTTCTTGGGTCCAAAATACCCTAGGGAGAACAAAAAAGTGGTGAAAATCCTCTCTCATTTCCTGGGGGGCGGGGTCCATGGAGATTACAAAAATAGCTGTGGGGGGGGGTCATAGACAACCCACTGACCATACTTTGCTCATAACTGATGTAAAAATGGGTTGGAAGGATTGAGGGGGGAGATGGAACACAGTTTTGTCTGGTGGAATTTCATGCTACATCTTCCTGCTCCAGGATTTGTTAAATATAAGGATGCAGGAGACCTGTCTCATATTCAGGCTGACAGCCTAAACCCTGAATTAAAAGCCATGTTACCAAGAGAGAATCTACCAAGCAGTCACCATATATGTACACTCAATCTGGTTTAAGTAGCATTTTTTCAGACTTTTTGTTTCAGAATCTCACAACGGGTATGTTGTCTTACTTTACTTCCACACAAAAACTCATGCCTTTGAAGGGTGCTCCTGCACAGCCTTCAGGGTAGAAGAACAGTTCTGGTGGCCCAGAGTGCTATGCAAATGCATTGGAGATTGCGGGGGCAATGCACTAAGTAGCTGCACTGTTTAGTCCCCTGGATTGAGCCCTTGGGGCAGGTCTAAGAGAGGGAGTACCCTCTCTGGCGTATTTCCTGGCTATAAAAGAAGACTTCTCATGCAGCTTCAGGTAGAGGGGGTTGAGGAAGAAGACTGCACCAAAATAGAGAGCCAGGAAGACAATGATATAAAGCCAGAAGAAGATGCTGTGTCAAGCCAGCAGAGATCAATGGACACAGATTCCCAGTGGCATGATTGTCATGCTTCCCAATAAAGTTTTTTTTTGGGGGGAGGCAGGTTCTGAAGTTTCCCCACTCCCCAGAGGCTCGTCATGTTTGTGTTACTAATCAAATCCATTAACATTTATGGATTTCATAGGACTAGATCTACTCTCCCTGCTAATCTCATGAGAGTGGGAGATGGGGCTGGATTAGGGAGTGATCAGGAATCCTCTTGCTGCAATGCTTATGATACAAGTAACATTATCATGTAGGAGAGGACTGCCTTGATGCCTTGAGGTCCTTCTCCTAGGAGAGGGATCCTTTCCTAGGCTGATGAGTGCTTAGGTCAATTACCCCAGTGTTATATGTGCTGACCATCAGAAGAAGTGAGCTTAATGGTCAATGGAAATTGTTTGCAGGTAGCAGGGGACCCTTGGATGGATAGATAGATGGATAGATAGATAGACAGCCCAAATTGTTTATATATATTTTTTCACAATCACAGTCTCTCACAGAACTCCTAATGACATCTTGTTTCCAGGTTTCCAAGGAACCCTGTCTGAGACACACTGGTCTATTGGTTCCAACAAACTGGAAAGCATGAGAGGCTGACAGTTCCATGCACTGAGGAGGAATAGGTGCTGACCAGGTGTACCTTTGTGAGTGCATAAGATTATCAAAATAAAATATCTGAAGTTACCTCCAAACTGATTTGGGTCTCTCTTGTGGGCTTGTAGAGGTTTCTGTCACAATATGTAAAGGGTTAATCTTACTTGATGCTGCTCTGCTTCTTCTGACCTTTCCCTTTAAGCTCAAGGTGTAGACTGAGATAAGGCTACGCAGCTGTATGTTAAATGTTTAAGTTGTAATTTATGTGTTTGACTGAGGCACATGTAGAGTACCTAATAATGTACAGCTGTGTGGAGTGTATATAAGCTGTTTGGAAAAGCACTCTTTCTCTTGCCTGTGCTGGTTTGTATGTTACTCTGCTGTTTTTATTGTTTAACTTTATGATGGGCTTTTGCTAAATGCCTTAATTTGTTACCCGCAATAAACCTTTTGTATTTTTCCTTATTGCGGTCTGAAGTGGCTGTTTTTTCCTCTAGGCTGTAGTTTATGCCAGAGGTTCTTTGGAGGTCCTTGTTTATTTAAACAAGTACCCCAGTTTTCAGGCTCGTTAGGCAGGCAGCCAACAGTTTCTATGCTGGAAAACCAGAAATTATTTCCTTCTGACAGTTCATGATCTGAACTACCATTGTATTTTTTTAAAATGTGCTATCTTTTAAGATATTTTCTTGGAATGTATCACAAAAATGTTTCATTTAACACTTCTGTAAAGGGCATTTTGTTTCTGTCTGAAAACAAATGTTTAGTCTTCACTCAGTTTAATAACTATGTGACTGATTAAAATGACTGCAGTCACCACATGAAGCTGTTTACCCACTTTGTGGTGAAGCCTGTTGTATGGAACACTTTGAACCATAAGTAGATTAGCTGAAATCATATACTTAAGTGCCAAGCTTGATATGCATCACCATAATAATGTTACTTTTATATCATACATTTCTAATTCGGTGAATCTTCTGATTGGGAAAGTATTACTGCGTTATTTCCTCATTCATACCCTCTAACTGTCTTGGTTTGGTAGGGACTGCCTAAATTAATCCTCTGCCATCCTATTTTAACTGCTTTTAAAATGTCTTAGGCCACTTCTGCTTGGTGTACCCAACCGACTGTGGGGAATGGGAGAAGGATGGGGCCAGGACAACGCTTATGCACAATGTCATCCTGGTCCTGTCTTTCTCCTGTCCCTAGGTGGTGTGATTTGCCACAAATCATTGATGGATTTTTCCTATCAATGACTGGCGATTGTGTCGCTCTCCTCACCCCCACATTCACACTTACTTTGTCTGTGGATGCCCTGGAAGTGTAATGGCTGCAGTTCCTGCCCCAGTATACCCTGGGACAGTACTTGGCTGCATTACAGCAGGGAGAGGTGCATTGTGGTTCCTGGTTCCCAGAGGCTCCATCATGCTCCCCTCCTGGGACAGCCACTACTACCATCATCACTGGACACTGCCATAACAAAGGTATGCTGTGGAAAGGACCTTAGTTTTTCTCTTCTTCCACTTTCTCCTTTTGCCCTCAGCTTACTTCAAAGTAGTTTGCATTCAATTAATTTGGGGGGGGGAGAAGAGGGTGAGAGGGGATGGAGTCTTGCCCTTCCCAGTAGGCTCAGACAAAATCAAACTTCTTCAGCCTCTTCTAACTTTTGTGTTCTTCCTCATCTTGATCACATCTGATGTTGCTTGGCCACACATCTCCCGATTTTCAGTTATGAAATGTTTGAGGGTATGCTCCTTTGGATGTTATGGCCCTGTGTCTGAACAGAACTATATTTTATGAGCTCTTTCAAACCCCAAGAGGGGAAGAACCACTCTCCAACCCATGCCTTGGACTATGAACTGTGCCATGATTTGCCTGGATCATGATTTGCCTGAACTCTTCCCTATTGTTTCTATTGAAGGAGCACTACACAATTAAACTTCATCATTTCTTTGAATTCTGACTGTTGCTGCATTTTGCACTTTGAAACTCCAGCTGCTGAAGTAGAATCTGCATATTGCTGTATATCTTCTATGTGTTTGTTGTTACAAAGTCTTTCCTTTGTTTTCTTTCTTTCCCTGTTTACCAACTTAATTGGTGATATTTTTGCTAAATTGACCAGCTGTCTAGCTGACAAGACTAATGGAGGTAAACTAGCTCTTACCCTGACCCTCTTTCCTAAGCTTATTCCTAACTACTCCATATCACATCGTCCTGAATTCACCAAATTGGAGGTGCGCAGCAACTTTCCCAGAGAAAAATGAAATCTCATGGTGACCCCCACAAAGGTTTCATTGGGGGGAACACCTCCCAAAAGTGATACGGTTTAATTGGCAAAATATTATTTAATTGTTAACTACATTAATTGGCATTGATATAAAATGGAACTTGAGGTGACTGGAAGGGCAAGCGGGGCAGAGGAAAATTACTGACTGAAAATGTATAATTGCAAGAAAGGTCAGCCAACACTTTCTCTAGGTGTAGTTGAAGTTATTGTCCGACAATTTACCAAGCAACTCCAGAGATAATAGGTTTAAGCTGAAGCTGGAACATCTCTGAGTGTACAATGGTCAAAACAGAAGTTCTCACCAAACAGTGATTGTTTCAATTTTGTTCCCTCACGCCTCGATGTTTGCCTGCTTTTGTCCCCCAAATCCCTCCACAATACAGAGCTATTACAATAGCCATTGCTCCTTTGTCACCTAAACACCAAGGCCATTAATTCTGTCCAGACTCTATTGTCTGTGTTGCAACTCCCATTGTCCACTTAGTGGGAAGAGCCATTCACACCCATACCTGTAGGGTAGTTTTGGTGTATAGTTTTGAGTGACTCAGTGCAGCCTTGCTGAACACCATGCTGTTGCTCTGATTCCTGAACAAGAACTGTCCTTAGATGCAGACCTAAGCCATATTGCTGCTTTCCTCACTGCTTTTCAGAGAAATTGGATGCGGAGAAAGCATTCGATAATGTAAATTGGAACTTCATGACAGAAGTATTAAATAAGATGAAAATTGGTTAGACGTTTTCAAATTGGATCAATCTAATATACAATCAACAATTGGCAAGCTTACTAATAAATGGCAAGAAAACAAAGAAACTAGAAATTAAGAAAGGGACAAGGCAGGGATGCCCACTTTCCCCAACCCCATTTTTCTTATAGTAATAGAGATTTTGAATAACCAAATATGGCAGGACCCCCAAATAAGGTATTCAGAGATGAATTGTATATAAATTAAGTGGGCTACTGTGGAAATATGTATATATGTATGTATCATTAAAATTGTGGCCACCCCAATTAACTGACAACCTGGCGCCCAGCCTTTGTCCCAGTGCAACTAGTATGGCTATAAATCTCCAATTGTGTCTGATACAATGGAAATTGCTCTTTGGGGTATGTTCTATTCAAGAAAGGGCTTTCAGTACACCCAATTTGTGGTGAAGCCTGGCATATGGAACACAGTGAACCATCAATAGGACTATTAGAACCACTTAATCAACATATTATATTCATATGGGTACTTAGAATCTGTGCAGATAAATGTAAAAAGCATCTATGATATTTCAGCCTAATCCTGTGTTGCAGGAATTCTTGAAAATAACTATCTTTTGTGTCAAATGAGCATTACTCCTAAGCATTACTCCTGTTCAGGGTTACCACATTCCAGTTCTCCAAATGTGTACAGTGTAATTTGCATATAAGCTATATTGCTTTTCTGATGTTATGTTTCATCCTTTGCACCATTTTTGCAGCAAGCATTGTCCTGAAAGAACTAGTATAGGGTACTAGTTATGGTACTGAATTTGGAACAGGTGAGGGAGGTTACTACCTCTCAACAACATCAAACATGCAAGGTTGTTATTATAGTAAATGGGGTGGGGAAAAGCCATTTACATTGCTGCTGCTGCTGATTATGATGTCTTGTCACTCCACAGGGCTTACAGTTGTCAAGGTCAGAGACCTGGGTGGCGAGCCAGCCCAGAGAAGGGAGTGTGAGAGCCAGCAAAGTCCAGCCAGGAGGAGACAAGCAAGCACTTTACACAAGGGAGTTCATTTACCAGAGCGTCAAGCAAAAGCTGTAGTCTGAGTTCCAAAAGCCAAGGGTCAAGAGATCAATTCAAGGTAGCAGGAACCGGGTTCTGGGAGCAAGGAACAGGCAAGAGGAGGGCTTGAAAGAAGTTTGCCACAAGCAAAGGAAAGCTTCCAGGCAGGCAGTTATATAGCCCAAGACACAAGTGTGGCTAGTCACTGCTTCTTGAACTTAATCGAGGAAGCCTTCCTTTGCTCCGCTCTCTTGAGTCTCTGCCTTGTTTGTGGACTGATTGGCACGGGATCCAAACAATCTTCAGAATCGGATCTCTGTTGCCCTAAAGGAGCAGGCAGAAGAACGTCCAAGCCTGCTTGGTCCATGGCAGCAGGGGGAGCTTTTGAGCTGCAGGACTCATATCCAGCCAGAGCCACAGGGACCAACAGCTGCTGCTCATCAGCAGCAGCTCTGACAGGGGCTTCAGTTATCACACAGTGGCATTCTCATCAAAACTCTTTTTTTTTTTTTTGAACTGGGGGGATATGGAGATATAAGAACATAGAGAACGACTGCAAGAAGTCTTAGAAATGAACATTATATTTACATTTGTTCTACCCTTAGAGGGTGATTTAAGTTAAAAAAGAATATTGGAACTCTGGAGGGAGGGGAGCATAAGTGCCAAGTTTGTTGGTGTGTGATAACTGTGCATGGCTTTGATGCCTCTCTACAGTAGGCATGAGCTACCACTAGGCAATGAGATTTTTTGTGATGTGCCTCCAAACCATCTCTATTCTGAGTCAAAAAGCAAATATTTGTTCCATTTTTCTCCCCAAAACCTCCTGTTGCAGAATGAAAAAAGAGTGTACATTTCCAGACTTTGTGCCTCTCTGCTGCCTTTGTTTTTTAATTGTGCAATATTGTGATTATGTGACTGTTTGGGAAATGTTTCTGTTCATGAAAGCCAGGTTGCTTTGACCCAGAATAAATAAGGAGAATAAATAAAAGCTGAAACAGAAAGATAAAAAACATGTTGGAAATCTCTACAAATTTCCTTAGAGAGCTAATGCATTGTTGCTGGTGCTAGTTGTGCCAGTTTGATAATTTTAGAGTTAGATCTAAATGACTTTAAGGCCTCCAGTTGTGGTAAGAATATGAAGAAAACAGGCATCAGGTTTTTGTTGTTCCTTAGGCAACCAGATGCAATTGGCCCCTTCTTTGGCACTTCACTTCAGATCCCACATCCCATGAAGCTCAGTGGTCATGTTGGGCTAGTTTATCTTTTTCTTGAGTTAACATACTTCCCGCTGTGACAATAAAATATGAAAACCTTTAATTCTTCAGATGTAGTACAGGATGAACATATGCAAAATATGTTGTATATCCCCCCCACCCTCATATGATTCTGGAATACACTGTCCTGAATCTAATTGCTTGCCATATTTGCTGTGCTCCGTGACATAATCGATAATGTAACTCATCCATGATAATGAATGCTTATTGATTATACTAGTTAAAACATTGTTGTAGTACGTTTTCATTTTGGTGTAACATAACGCTTGGATGAACATCATGTATTACAGGCCACCCTCTACATGTTAGATGTTTAATAAAGTCTGAATGATTACTGTAAGTGTGTATTCAGCCAGGCTGTCAAGACATGCCTCTATTTACTTAAAAGTGATAACAATCAACAAATGATTTATTATGGTATGAGCTTTAGAGTACCCATGCTAGAACCAGGTGTAACAATGTATGGTATATCAAAGTAAAGAGTCGAAGCATCTCATCCTAGTGAAGAGGGTTCAATAAGAACAGGTTGAGAGAAGCTGGCTCCAAGGAATCTGGTCAGCATTAAGATAGATACACAAAGAACTGAGATAGAGATAACACCAGAGATGCATTAGGAAGTTACCTGAGAAAGTTTGGGAAGACTGTCAAGATCAAAGTATGGAAATAAACAAAGTCTCATGAGAACCATGGAAGTTTGGGAAAGGGGGAAGAGGAAGACCCTGAGAATCCACCAAGGGGGATTCTGCATGAGTAAGAGTGTGTATTACTATTTAGCCAAGTGTGTATTGTAGAATGTTAACTTCAGCAACAGTTGTATACTATGCCTCATATAACTCATTTAATACATTGGGAAAACACTGTGGGTTTTCTTGAGCGTAAAAGAGTAGCTAGCACATGACATTGCTAGTCCCAGGTAAAGTAGACTCATTGAATCAATTGTTTTGACTTAACACGTACATAAATCCTGTTGATACAATTCATCCTCTCTAGTTAGGGACTACTAATAGGATTCAGGCCATTAAGTGAGTGGATCCAAAGAACTGTACAACTGAGAGTAAAAGCCACTGAATTCAATGGGACTAGTTGTGAATAAAAATGCCATGCTGTCATGCATGTTCATTCAGTGACAGTGTACTCACAATGATACAGAATGTCTCTTAAAATCATCTCACTGTATCCCCCACTTCCCTTCCCCTGCTTTACACACACATACACTCACTCACACACATACATGATACTAAGTAAAGTAACTGACAGAATTCCAATTAGCATAGAGAAGAGCATTTCAGAAGGAGTTAATATGTCATGTTCTGGAGCTTCTAAAGAAATAGATATCATTGTTTTCCAGACTTGCCAATGTTTTTGATGCTCTCTGCTCCTGTGCCTTTGAGCAGCATCCTAAGATATAATAACTAAGTTTTGTTTTGTTTTGTGTTATTAAAAAGGAGGGATCAGATGGGTAAAAATGTATTTCGAATTTTTTCAGGATTCTTCGGGCACTGAAACCAGATCAGTTACAAAAGATGGCAACACTGGAAACTGTGTGTTGTATTTTTCAAGATGACAGCTTGGATGGAAAGATGGAAACCATGGGAAGAAATACAGCAGCTCTGAAGTACCTTTGTAAATGATGACAGAGACACCCCCATTATAGTCCCTGAGAGAGGTGCACATCGTGAATTACTACTCAAACACTTCTCTTGTCAAAGTACACGAACTAACTGCCGCTTGGATTCAGTGGATATGAGAGTCATTTCACATGAAATAATCAGGTGGCAACACTTGCCCTGGAATGCTCCATTTTAAGCTGTGTGTGGCCATTTCTGTACTAGACTGTTGTACTGCTATTCTTCCACTTTCAATATCCTATGGAATCCTGGGGTTTACAGTTTAGGGAAGGGCCTTGAGGCCCCTCCTTAAAGTGCAAACCCCAGGATTCCATAGGATGTTGAAAGTGGAATAACAGCACTACAACAGTCTAGTGTGGAAATGTCCTGTGTGTGTGAGTGAGAGAAGAGAGAGAGAATTCTTCATAAGGCACAAAATTCAGGGCATAAAGAAAAAAGCAAAATATCAAAAAACAAAACAAAAACTCTATCTGGATATTACCACTGGTTTGCAGCCCTCCTGCTGTCAAAGATGTAAGACTCAGTGAAGAAGAGAGATGTAAAGGCAATTACCGTAGTTTACACCAAACTGTGTTGTTTTCTGTGTAGGAATATTTGGTATCTATAATAAGCAAAGTGCAGCAAGGCTAGTGCAATATGAGCTTCTGGTAGAAATGGGCATAATTACTCAGGAGGCTTTTGCAAGGTTAAAAAAGAAAAATCTTATGTTTATTGTCTCAGGAAATCCATCTAAGGATAGATAAGGAAATAGGCAAAAGATGACCTAAACTTGCTTGGAAGAGCCCCCAAAAGCCGACTCTCATGTGTTTTGTAAGCTAGTATCCATTAGTGGAGTTAGAGTCTCATGGATGTTCCTTCCCAGACAAAGGGAACAAGGAGACTGACTAACTTCTTGAGACAGGCGGAAGTGATGTCTACAGGCAAGAAAGAAGCAAAAGAATTTGCGTACATACATCAAAGAAAGATGCGGAGAGGTGAAAACAGGGCAGGCATTATCTAGACTCCTCTCTCCCACAAATCATTTTATATAAGCATTGATGCCTCTTTGCTTCCAGCATCTTGGGCTGCACAATTGATGCCTCTTTTCTGTCTCTAGAGACAAAAGGGCTGGCTGCAACCCAGAGATCTGCCCATTGCCTTGCTCAAAACAATACTGGAACTATCTTAAAGCTGTAGCTGGGTCTAACATCATGCACACTGTGTGCAGTTCCAAATCCCATCCACCCTAGGGCAAGCTGCAATGGCCATTTAGTGACTGGGATGGAGTGCTGCCTGGATTGGGATGGCAGAGTAAGAGGTGGGAGGTCCCCAGGTGGCAACTGGCTGCAGGAGGCTTTTGAATATGTTCAAAAAAGGGCATTGGATTACATGTCTGTATGTAACCAATAGAATTCTTAGCACTGGAAAAGCTGAGGATTAAACTGAAATGGTGCACTGAAAACTAAATTGGTGGCATTACCTAGTGGTTGGAGGAAGATGAAACCCTTAGTGAAGTACAATCCTCCTTACATGGAGGAAGCCCTTCTTGTTTTTAGAGTGAGGCATTGAAAGCTGCAGAGTTCATATTCTGACACAATATTTTCATTCTAACCGAACTTGGAGGGGGAATGGAGGGAATGAAGGCAAGCAATCAAACAACCACCATTTCTCTCTGGAAAAGCAGCTATGGGTAAAAACAGAGTGGTGATTTTAAAAGGAGTCATGCCATGATTTTTCCTTGTCAATGAAAACTCATTGGCATGGTTCACTTCATAGAGAGGCAGACCAGAACGTAGAACACCCTGTCATTTTTCTAGGTCTTATTATTAATCCTTCCTTCACGCATGAAGCACATTTGTTGCTTTTTAAATGATGTAGATATTACTGATTATAAAATATTAATCCTTCAGGCTTTAGAATAACCAAGTTGAAAATATTAAAGAAGGAACAGCCTAGTTGGAAAGAAGCTCTGCAGACCAAGAAAAGGAGGTTTATGTCCTGATGGTTCTAAGTTAATAGTAAACCTACACAGTCAGCTTTTTCCATTTCTTGTTGAACCACTCCAACAACTTGTAAAATCAACTATTCCAGAGCTCACAGATGAGAGAAAAATGCACATATGTATACAAAGAAGCAGAGCTGTTATCAAATCAAACTGACTTTGCCATGTTTAAAAAGTTTATCATGTTGTCTTCAAGTTTCCAAGTGGTACAAGATACTGGAATGATGATTTCTGTGCTCTTAATTTTTTTCATGTCAGTTCTCATAGTTTCCTTTAGACATGTTTCCACCTAGGTATACTTATTAAACAGTACAACATGTATTTGTGGTGCTATGTAGGGGGGGGAAAGGTTGTTACCATCCAAATGACACACATGTTAGTTATTCTGCATTCTGCACACTAGCTTGCTTCCTACAAAGTTGGATGAAATAAACATTTCTGGCTGACTTTATATAAGAGAGAACCCAAGCTTTCCAGTAACTGCCCACAGCAATGGAGAAATAAAAGTGTTTGTTTTTAGTCAAATAGCAATATCCCACTTCCAACATGATAGTTAATGCCACGATGGCATTGCTGTTTCCAGAGCTTCAACATGCTGCCAGATGTGTATGGAAGAAAATGCACACTTTATGTCCACATCCACACTGAGCAGGCTGCTTTCTTTCTATAATCGCCTTTCTAGCTAGTAGAACTTAACAAGAAAGTTTAGCCAAAATGAGCTTGAAATACAAAGAGAATGACCAGCAGTACATTTATATGCTTAATGCTACAGCTGTAGTAACGTAAGTCAAAAACCTGTCTCTTCTCATTTAGGAAAATAAAAACCCTAAATGAGGAAGCATTTCATGCAAGGAAAAATACAATATAATTGGCTGAAGCTGGAATTTAGAAGAATTGATTATTAAATCTCTTGAAAGCAGTAAATGAGAATTCTTGAACCCTACTTAGGAATGGTTCCACAGAAAGAAGTTGGTTTTGCTGTCAAATCCTTAACTTAAAAATAAAAAAAATAGAATGGGAATGCTGATATTAAAGTTCCCATTCTATTTTTTTTATTTTTTTTTTACATTAAAGATCTGACAGCAAAACCAACTTCTTTCTGTGACATTCTTGCTAACTTTCCAGTGGCCTAAGCTTAGTCTGTGACAACTTTTTTCCTACTACCGGAAGTGCTTCCTTTTTCTTAGTTTTATATTTACATCTCTCCAGTGTCCTTTGATTTAGGTTTTGAAAGAAAGTGGGAAAAGGTATATGGAAAGAAGGGAATGAGGACAATATGTGTCAGCCTATGGAAACAATATTTGAAGCAGGGATACTGAAAATGATAAGTAAACAAAACACAGAGATGAGACCCCAAAGTGGGACAAGCAGCACAGTATCTTTTTTCCTGCTGGGTGTTCAAAAGGTTTGTGCAAATGAATGGGGTTCTGTTTTATTTTTTGTTGTGGTCTTTCCATGGAGATTGTGGAAGTTCACACATTTACTGTATATTAAATAATTTCCACTAGTGAAAGCATCTTTTGATTTTCTAATTTTCCAAACAAAGCCTCGCTGTATTCATATTCTGAATATGGCCCTCTGTGCGTAAGAAGGAATTGCTGGAGTGGAAAAGGGAAACTCAAGTTACAACAATGTTTAACGACTGTAAGCACTCTTTCAAGTCTTGAGGCACGTTGAGACAGGCAGCTGGAGATCTCCCTTGGGGTCCTGTCCCAGCTGCTGGTCTCAGTGTGCCCCGTCACTCAAAAAGTGTTGCAGTCATCATTTCCCTGTGCTCCTCTCTCAAGTCCCTGTGAAACCTTGTGGTTGGGGCACTTTACTGATTTCCCTCCAGTTCCTAGCCCTTGGAAGCCTGTCGCTATCACACTGCCTTCCAGTAGTAAGCATGCTTCATCCTTCCTTCAGGGTGAATAATACTGTCCAGAATCAGGTTTACAAAATAACTAACAGGATAACTTTAATAACAGACAGAATGAATGCTTTTAGGGTTAAGAACCCCAAAGTTATGAGAGTGTAGGTCTGGCTTACAATTTTGTAACTATTGAACAGGATGCCAGACAGTTTTTTTATTGACATCTCTAATTTCATTCACTATCTCTGGTGACCTGAAACCACATCAGAGTCAGTTTGGGGGAAAAAGTGTTTTCTCTGCGGTCCTCAAGGTTTCTAGCAGGGGTGACTTTTGCCCTTTAAAGTTAATTCCTCCTGAGATAAACCAAACTTTTTTCTTCTTCTTTCAGCTACCTCTGTTTTCCTAAGATTGTTTCTCAACTATTTGCAGTTCTAAATAAGCATTGTTATCTTTGCATAAAGATGAGGGTGAACGTAGGGGCAAATGGCTGAAATTGTTTCTGTCTCAAGACTAACAGACTTACATCAGTGGGCCCAGTGCAGAATAGCCTCCTTGTGGATTTATACCCAAAGAGGATACCATTTGGAATGGGTTCTCCACCTTGGGCACTGGAATGCTCTTATTGCATAAGTGCTTGTATAGGCCTCATATAATTTTTTTTCCCTGTCAGTTGCTTCAGTTAGCGTCTTAACGATGTAATTGTCCATGTATTATGGACAATTCATGTTTGCCTTTGCAAACATGAACCTCTCTTTTAAACCCTATTGTTAATCTCCCTTAAAACTAGAGCCATTGATTCAATTGGATTTACCTACACATTGACTCACCATTCAACAATTGTTTCAAAGTGGTGGCCAGTTAGGACAAAGCAACAGGCTCCCAGCCATCCCTGATTTTCATGGAAACAGTAGAGAACTAACCATGTATTTGCTGGGTAACCCAGAAATCAGTGAGGATAATGTTCAGATCATTTAACAAAAGAAATAATTCTGTCTAAATCTTTACACGCTTGACTGTGAGTAAGGACTTGTTCCCACTAGAAGCCAAGATGACTAAACTGAGGCTATCAAATTTAGATATATGCAACAATATGGGTTATTGGGAGAAAGCCAGCTTGACAGCAAATAACAGCAATGTTACATGCAATAGAATCTGATAGTATAGGTTTTCTTGTACAGTCAGTCCTCCATAATTACTAGTTAGAGGCACAAATATAAAAATGTGTGTGGAGAGGAAGACTGAGACATGGTGGGGAAAATGGACACCCAGGATCCAAACCAGGTCAAGGAAAGGAGATGGGAAGGGGATGGTTTGCCATGGCAGCTCTGTTACTTCTGGTATGGCATCTTGGGTGAGGACCCCCAGATATCATTTTGATATCAAACAATTCGGCCTTAGCTGGACTGACTTGCAGTTACCACACTCCATGTGTTTGCGAGGTCCTCCGGACAAGCACGGACATGAGTGTGGCCACTAATGGTTTTACATTCCAGACTTTATTGAGGCCAGCAGCCTAAACTCCGCTCCCAGCTTCAGGGAACTTCCAGCCGCAAACTTCACAATAGCTGCACGGCTCTCAGCCGAGCTACTCTTTTATGTTGGGCCATCAACATCCCAGCCACGCTATTGTCTTCAAACGCAAATCCAATCATGTTAAACTTGACCTTTCCAAATCCTTTCTCCAGCACCAAAACTCCTTTTGTTCTCACCTGGCTTGCCATAGCTGAGAGGCACAAACTCCCCTATAAAAACCCCTCACTTTCAAACAGTCTTTGGATCACTTTAGACTGCCATCCCGCCTTGCTGCCGGTTGTCTAAGGGACTCCCCTCAGCTTCCCACACTGAGCTTCCTTCCCCTGGAACCCCTCTTCTCTCCAGGACTATGAGACAGGTCGTATTGCCTTTCCCAAACAAACCTCCATTTCTATTTCTCAGCTAGTTAGTTTATGTCTTGTCTTTCGTGTTTCTTGCCTTTAATAAAATATAGTTTGTTGCTTTAAAACCTTGTCTAGGTGCTCTCTGACCTGCCGCTGTATACATTGGGTTTAAAGATCTCGTTAAGTTACCCTGCCTCTCGCTAGCCAAGAGAGTGCGCCAGCTAATTTCCTCCAATTTGGTATTTTAATTGGCGATCTGGGCACCCCTTCTGGGACCCCCCCCCCAAAATACAGGGTAACAGCCCTATATTTCTTTTCCATCTATCTCCATCCTTGGGTGTGGAGGGCATTAGGAGAGGGTTCATAGTGCTGAGAAATTGGGCTGCAAGCTGTCCTTAGCTGGCCAGGCATCAGATGGTGGAGGAAGAGGAGGACCAGAGGCAGATTTTTAAAGGGCTACATGGCCTGACCAGAGCCTCCAAGAGGAACGATTCACCTGGGAGATAAATGCTTGAGGTAAGGGCAGGGGTTGGAGAAACTTGCAAACAATCAAATCCATGAGAGTTAAACCTGTAAATGTGGAGGGCTGACTGTACTGTTCCATAAACAAATGAGGATTGCTTGTCCACTGCCCACACAAACATCTCTGTGTATGGAAAAATACACAGTGGCCCTTTTTGCACGGTATTTCCAATGCGAAAGGGCCTCTTGAGCATCGCGCACATGTGAGGAACAGTCCACATGATGCACTCACATTTGTGTGACACTCAAGGGCCTGACACAGACTGTGCATGCATTTTTTCATTTTCATCTTGAAGCCGAAAATGCTGCTTGGTCGCACATTGCTTCGGGGCCCCGAGCACACTTACCTTGCATGCAGAGCCTCGGGAGCCAAGCCAGTCGTGCTTCCTGTCTCAGTGCAGCCTGGGAAGGTCCAGGCTGCACTGTGAAAGGAAGAGGCGGGGCTCTCGCTTGAGCAGGAAGCTCGTGTGGAGCTGAAAAAACAGGGAAGCGAGAGTCTCTCTCTGGAGGCTGCTTGTGCGAGCACCACACCCCAGCGCTGAAAATGGGTGAGTTGCGGAAAGGGTCAGTATCAGATAGATGGCAGGTTTGAACTCCACAATAAAGACTATAAGAAATCATTTAAAAATGTAAAAAAAACAACCCTGCACCCACCTCTGCAAATTCTTACAGGGGTTCTATAAGTATTTGATAGTAATACTGAACTGGTGGAAATGACAGGACAGTTCATCCTCCCTGTCCCCACTGTTTTCTCAAACAAAACAAGACCTTCTTCACCTTGGGCAAGGAGGAAGGATGCAGCAGAGAATTCAGTGAAGAAGGGCATCTCAATTGTGATCATGATTATTCAAGCAGCTGTGTGTATCAGTGCTCTTCACTCCATTCCAATTTGGTTTCCTGTTATCAAGCCACTGTTTTGTATGTCTTACTCATGAGTTAGCTTACAGCAGGCAGGGAACTTCCTGGGAGAACATTCAGACATGTACGTGTGTGCGCGCGTGCATGTGCTCTCAAAAACTGTTCCTGAATCCACTCATAAAGCAACACAATATTGCATGCTTATAGACTGTGAATGGTATTCCAAGAAAAATAAGTGAGACTCTGTATATCCAGTTTTTTTTCTTAAATAAGAAACTTTCTCCGAAGACTGAGGAATTGTTTGACCATTGCATTATTACACAGTCAACAACTGGTATTTTAAGGATGACAAAGGAGCAACAGAACAATAGTTTTTAGCCATCTGTGTATGTGACAACCATTTGTTCTGGTAAGGAATGGATTTTATTATCTCTTTACTTGTAGATTTAATATTACTATTGGAAGATGAATGGACTCAGCCATTGAAAAACGTGGAATGTCAGGACCAACCTAAATGTTAATTGAACAGAGGAAGTGAATGTGCATAGTTTTGTTATGCAACTAGGAGCTATGGGGAAGCAGGCAGAACACTTGTTAACTACCATCAAATCATTTACAACTTATGCCAACCCTATGAATCAAGAGATCCCATCCTCAGCCGCCCTGCTCAGGCCTTGCAGATTCAGGGACATGCCTTCCTGGATTGAGTCTATCAATCAGTAATGTGGCCTTCCTGGTTTCCTACTCCTTCCACCTTTCCAAGCATTCTTGTCTTTTCTAGTGAGTTGTGTCTTCTCATGATGTGTCCAAAGTGCAACAATCTCTATTTAGTCATCTTGACTTCAGGCTTGATTTGCTCTAGGATGCATTTATTGGTCTTTCTAGTAGTCTATGGTATCCACAGAACTCCAGCACCATAGTTCAAATGAGTTGGTTTTCTTTCTATCAGCTTTCTTCTCTGTCCAGCTTTCACAACCATACATTGAAACTGGAAATATGATGGCATAATCTTGTTACCCTGATTTCTGGGGTCCCTTGGGGAACACCTCAATGTGCTCCAAATAATGGGGAATGGGAATTAGCCAGAGCACAAGCTGTAGCACTACCAGAGGCAGGGTAACCTAGCGAAATCTTTAAACCCAATTTTTACGGGGTCAGGCCAAGCCAAAAACCAAGCAAAATTGTTTAATAAAATGATTTTATTGAGGGGAATTCACTAATACACGCACAGAAGATACACACAATCACACATTCACACAAGAGCTAGCTGAAAGAGACAGGGAGGAAAAATATAGAGAGGCTGAAGGATTTGCGGGAATTTATAATTATCAGTCCAGAAGAGTAGTGAAGAGCAGAAATGTATTTTGGCTTAGGTAGGACTTAAGGACAGTTCTCATTCAGGAGCCACATGGGCAGAGTGACGGGTAGATCTTCAAGAGACTGCACTGGGCCTCCTCAAAGCAGGGGTATTTGTACCCTGAAAACGGCTTGTGGCTGTGAAGGTTCCAGATGCAAGACAAAGGGAACCTGTTGTGGACAATGAGTCTTTCGCCTGTTGATGGGCTTAGTGCTTTGATTGACAAAGGCATGATGAATGTTGTAATAGCTGTCTATTGGGGATGCTGTGGGGACAGATGAAAGAATCCAGGTGTACAAGGGATGGATATCTGTCAATCAGTGTCCTTGTGGACTCCTCACAGTTGGATTCCCTGGAAAATTCCAGCTTCTATTTAAGCCTATTATCCACAGGAATGATGTGTATTTGACTGACAAATGACTCAGTCTTACCTGGAGGAATTTTGGAGTTGACCTATGCTTCTCACATTTACGGTCAAATTCTTTCCTTCGCTCAGTTTGACCTCTCTTGTCACCTTTCAGGCTTGAATTTGATATCAGAGCCAATAAAATGTGTTGCCAATTACATATGAAGCCAATTATGTATGGTGCCCATCCAAACCATACTGATATTGGGGACCCCCAAAGCGGGGCCTTACAGTCTGTCATAATTTCAGTGCTCAATGATATATCTTGACACTTCCCAATCTTGTCTAGTTCATTTGTAGCTGCCCTTCCAAGTCTTAATCTTCTGATTTCTTGACTGCAATCTCCATTCTGATTAATGATTGAGCCAAGGAATGGAAAATCTTTGAACAGTTCAATCTCTTCATGTCTCCTTCAAAGTTATATAAATCTATTAAGCTGTTAAACTTAAACTGTTGATGTTCCTTCCTCCAGATTTCACTCCTCCTATCTCAAAGCCTAATCCAGGATTGTGTATGTGTTCAGCATACTCAATCTATTTTTAATTGTATTTTTAATTGTTCTTAATTGTACTTTTAATTGCATTTTAACTGTACTTTAATTGTACTTCTAATCATGATATATTTTAATCATAATATGTTTGTGTTAATCATTATATGTTTTAGTGTATTTTAGTTATGATTTTTTAGTTCTATATTTTCTACCCCTCCTCAAGCCTTGGGGAGAGGCAGGTAATAAATAACTGTTACTGCAGTTCCTAAGCCGCACTTGGGGTAACATTAGATATCACTTTGATATCAATAATTTGGCTCTCTTCTACCATCCCTCCCCACATGTCTGCGAGATCCCCCAGACAAGCTCGTAGAGAGGCACGGCCACTAAGTGCTGTAATATTCCAAACAATACAGGCTGGCCAGAAATAGCCGTCCCGCCACTTCAGGAGACCTCAAAGGCATGGGGAGGGGCATTTAGAATTCTCAGCCAGAGTGCTCTTTGCCCTCAATAAACTACAAACCCCAGAATTCCACAGGATGTTGAAAGTGGAATAATAGCACTGTAGCAATGTAGTATGGAAAAGCCCTAAAGGATTGGAATTTATATCGAGCATTTCCAATCTGTGGGCCATTCTTTTGTTTTTTATATTTGTTGTCAGATTTTAATTAGAACTAGAGTAGATTCTGCCTCTGTAGCTTCAGGCAGCTCTACTTTCTCTGCATTGAGTATTACAGTATTTCTTCTTGTACTTGCACACAAGTTATTGAACAGTTGCACTCAAGGTTCTTATCCTATTTCTGTCACCTTTTGCTTTTGCTTCAAATCTGTCCTTAACTGAACTGCTTGAAGACCTTTATATTCAGTGGGGCTTTTCTTTCTTTCTGGCTGCAAATAGTGTCTTTTTGCATTCTTCCATCAAATTGTCCCTGGCTTTAGACCAGAGTTCTTCTGCCTTCTAGTCAATTAGGCTTAATTATACAAATCTAAAAGAATGTTCCTCAGACTATATTTTGTCACAATGGTTGATGTGGTGTTCTTCTTTAGTTTTACTCTGACTTTTGGTATTAGCCGTTCATGGTTTGTTCCCCAATCCTGGTCTTGTTTTTGGATTGAGAATAGAGGTTCACCATTTTTTGATTCCAATTATGTAGTCTATTTGATTTCTATATTGGCCATCAGGTGATGCCCATGTACAGTTGTCTTTTTGTTTGCTTGAAAAATGTGTTTGTGATGATCAAACTATTGTCCTTGCAAAATTCAGTCAGTTATTTTGCTGCTTCATTTTTTGATCCTAGGCCAAATTTTCCTACAATCATTGATTCTCTTCTGTTTTCTTCTTTTGCATTTCTATTACCTATGATTAACAAGAAGTCCTGTTTTGGTACATGGTCAATTTCCTCCTTGAATCGGTCATAGAATCTTTCAATTTCTTCTTCTTCTATAACCCTAAGGAAGGGGAAGCTAAGCTCAAGGTCCTAGTGTTCCTGTTAACTGTGTTCACACATGTTAACTGCATTCACACACATCTACTTTGAACTCAAGTGACCAGTCTAAATTAGAAGAAGTTAAGACATTAGACTGAAGATAGCAATGTGCTTCTTAGCAGAACAGTGAAAATGAAACCCAAGCCATTTAAATGATGCGTCTGTCAGAGTGAACAAGTCTCTCCAATTAGTAAATGGCAATGATTTTTGAGTTGAAAGCAGCCTGGAAAGAACATAAGTCTGTTAAATGTAATTAGGAAAGCAATTCACCTCTCTCTCTCTTCCTCTCCTTCTCCCGCCTGCCCTCCTTCCCTCCCTTCCCCCCTCTCTGTGTGTGTGTCTGAGAGAGAGGGAGAGGGAGACGGGTGTTTCTTTCTACACTTTGCTATTTGGGAAGGGAATGTGCCAACCTGGGTTTGTGTGTGGATGGTGATTTGAATGACAAGCACATTAACCTACGGACTCCTTTTCACTCAATCTGATCATGTAAAAGCAGAGTGCTCTGCTGTAGGAAAACCAGAAAATTAGGGCATATGCAATTTTCACTCCTGCTTTTCAGCCACAGCACTGACTTAGTGAATCAATCCGTTGCTTCCCTGCCTCCATCTTTTGTGATTAAATATAGCAGCAGAAGCAAAAGCAGAAGTCAGGTACATATAGAAAACAGTTTTGATTTACTGTACTTGTTATGCACTTTACTATGTGATTCAAAGTACCGATTGTTATATTTATAAGCCTATATGGTCTGGAACCTCAAGATGTGCCAGGGAGCAATTTTCCACCCTGTAAGTAGCATAGAATCCTGTCCTTTGATCTTATTTTGAGACCCTGCCGTCTGTGCCGGTATCAGACATTGCCTTAGGAGCAACAAAGAGCAGTGCCATGAGGAGCCTGTTACATGGTGGCCTTGTGTAATTGTGTAAACCTAGGCCCTTTTTGCATGCGCCCTTTGAGCGTCGTGTAAATGGGAGCGGCGGTCCATACAACGCACTCCCATTTACACGACACTCACGAGCTTAAAGCGGGCTGCGCACGGATTTTTTTATTTTTGGCTCTAAGCCGAAAATGCTGCGCAGTCACGCAATGCTCCCAGGGCCCACTCACACTTACCTGACCTGCGGTACGTTGTCCCAAGCGCGTCAGTCGTGCTTCCTGCCCCAGCACAGCCTACAGCTCTCAGGCTGCACTGCGGAAGGAAGGGGCGGGGCAGTCGTGCGACCAGGAAGCCAGCTGCGAGATGAAGGAGCAGCTTAGAGAGTGCCTCATGCAAGAACCTGCTTGCGCAAATGGCACCCCCCACCTCCGCGATAAGGTAATGTGTGGAAAAGGCCCTTGTGTAGTTAAGTAAAAGGAAAGAGGAGGTGTTCTCTTTCTAGCGTCTTCTGTATCCTTCTTTCTACTTCTGTGATGATTTGGGATAGGTTAGGAGAAGGCAGGCAAATGGAGGAGGTTTCCTTTATTCCAAGTCAAGAACTCCCTATCCGGGAAGGTTAGGTTGGCCCCATCTCTTTTAAGCTTCCTGCCAGCAGCCAAAAGAGCATGGCATTCAGTGTTTGAAACTGCTGTTTTAACTTTTTCAAAACTGGATTCTAGAACTGTTTTTAGACTGCTTTTAGGGGTTTTTGTAGAGTATTTTATTTTAATGTGTTTTAAAATATATTTATCTTTGTATTGTTTGAATTAAAAATGGTTTTTTATTTGTTTAGCCTCTCAGGAGCCCTTGTGAGCTGAAAGGCGATATAGAAATAATTTAAAGAAAAACTGAGAGAAAGAGAACTGGCAAACTACCAATGTGTTATGATTCACAGCATTTAGCTTTCTTGTATCATTTGATTAAAAATGGTAGCTGTTATGTGGCTATGGGTGGAGTGGGGCTGAGCCAAATTCATGACATTTTATGTTGAAGATGATGCAAATCTCCTGCATGCCACAAGCCCAATTCCCCCCCTCCTCCCTTCTTTTTTAACAGATCACAGAAGGCCAAATAACATGAATAACAGCATGCCTAATTTGGCTATCAATTTCTATTATAGCTCACTTGGCAAGGAGGTTCACTAGGTATTTTCATTGCTGCTATTTTGTGGAAACCATGTCTTGAATGTTTTTGGACACATTGTTGATTCATTTTGTGCCTGGTTTATTTGGTTTCACAATTTTTGGCTTAGAGGTTTCTATGTAATACTTTTACTGTATCTGTGCATATTTGTTATGGCCAGTTCATTACCTAGTGGCCTGTTCCTCTCACAACTATCTTCTAAGTTGGCTGGTCTTCACAGTCCACCTTCAGGATCACACTCAAAGCCTTGCCAGCCTGGTAGGATCTTCCTGAAATTATACTTCATTTACATAGACTTTGAGAAACCAGAGTCACTTTCAGGAAGCAGTGTAGCAGGACTTTGTAGAGCCAGTATTTAAATACATTAAAACTATATTCTTGATGCTGCCTTCTGCATTTGATGACTAGGAGTCAAAGACTACTTGACGTGTGTCCACATTCTTTTGATCCCATATGGTGAATTTATTCCTAGAAAGAGCAGAGAAGTGCTCCATCCATCATCTGATTGGAGACAACTTCTTGGCCTTTCAGTTCTGCAGAACTAGTCTCTTGGCAGTAACAGCTACTTGCAAAATCAGTTTCCCTGATAGTCAAGTGTAAGAGTTCACACAAGTGAGAAGTCAGACAACAAAGGAGTGATTGTTGCAAAGAACGACAATGCCTTCAGTGTCAATAATACTATATAAGATTGGGACCAAAGAAGGCATGCCTAAATCAGGGTGACCATGGACAGGATCCTATTGGTGACATATGGTGGAGTAACCCTTGTACAAGGGAACAAGGACTGCACTTTATTCACTGATTAGCCATATTGATTGCAAGCACAGTCTATGGTCAGATGATGATGTGGGCACAGTCTGACTGCCCTGGCACATCCAGGGAAGAAGCAACAGCTTGTGCACCCCAACCACAAAGATAAGTATGCTGGTGGGGATTTACACTCCACAGGTGTTCCTGTTCTACTGTGACAGAACAGGTCTAGAACAGAAACGATATCTGTCTCTTTGTCGTCTTCTGGGTTTGATAAAAGGTTCTTAACATATAGAAAACAGTTTATAGGAATAATTTTTTCATGAATATTGAAATAATCTTCCCAAGCACCATCAGTTATGGGAAAACACCCTCCTAATCACCCACAGCTTCATTTTAATGGCTTTTTAAAATGCTTGACATGTTATGAAAAGACAACAATAAAACTGGTGCAGCATTACACCCCAACTTACAAAGGCATGCAAACATTCTGGTACCATTTTCAGTTGGGCTCTGGTTATAACAGATAACAAATTTAAACTTCCAGTAATGATCCTCATAAACAGTTGTCTCTATCCTGCATGTTTCATAGATGAGTGTGAGGGAGCAGGCCTTCTTTGCACATACGTTATGGCTTTGTGTGTAAAGTCTCACCAGGACACAGAAGCCCACCCATGCTTCTAAACTGGTCTAAACCCTACTGAATTTTTTTGGCTCTTCTGATAAACGTTTCCATCTGGAGTTGTCAGCTCTTAGGTTAGTTGCCAATGACTGGTGCTGGACTGTGAGCTAGTGCTTTTGAAGTTGCAAATACAATATCATACATCATAATTACAATATATAGAGAGTAGTCCCTCCACATTCACGAGGGTTCAGGGCACAGAACCCTTGTTGAAGTGGAAAAACTGTGAATAACTTCCCCTCTCCACTATTCCCCTCTGGAGCTCCCATCCCTTTGCCTTTGGCCACAGTGTTGGTGGTGGCAGGGAGAAAAAAGTCAACCAAAAAGCCTTACTGATATTTTCCCCTCAGATAGAGAAGAGGGGAGTTTTGGAATTCTAATTACTTCTGACAGCCATCTTGAAAATAGAGGGGTAGGAGCAAAGAGAGCACCGGACCAATCAACAGCCAATACATAGTAGAATGTGCAGCTACATGGCAGAGAGACCACACCTTCAGCAATGAGAGGGGGGATTTGCTCACCCAAAACGGAAAAAAAGAGTCCATTTTAAAGACAAGCCTAGCAAGTTTGGGGTGACGAATGCAAGGAATGAGAGAAGGAAAATGGAGGGGATGCAAACATATGCCTAACAAATAATCAAATTTTCAAATTTCCAAGTGTCAAACTCACAAATGTGGAGGAAGGATTGTGTATGTGCGTATATATCTATATTTATATATGTATAAGTGTGTGTGTGTGTGTGTGTGTATATATATATATATATATAGAGAGAGAGAGAGAGATGTAGAGAGAGAGAGACAGAGACAGAGACAGAAAACAAAAAAAGGCAAAGAACAAACAATACTACATAACAATACATAAAACTACAAATACATAATAGTAATAATATGATGATAATACAATGCAAATAAAATAAAAAAATACATAACAAAACTACAAACATCTAACAAAAGCTACAATGAACAAAAAACAGACTACAAATAACTAAAAATTGTTTCCTGCCCTTATTGCAAACAGATCTTAGTAAATACTTGTACTTAACTATTAAATCATTCCTATAAAATTTAAGATGACTTTATCATTGATAGTATTTATAATCTTATCCCGATACACAAAAGATGGTTCATCTACTTAATAAAAAAATAATAAAAAATAATAATGATCAATAATGCACAATTACTGCTATTCTCTTGAGTTAAATTGCTTCTAAAAAATGGTATCATACCTTTATAGTCTAAATATCGACATCATAATATTCAAACCAAAAATAGCAACAAAGTAGAATCATCTAATATTTTTGTATAACACTTCTCATGTAGTAGTAAAAAGAATGAGTCAGAGCTTAAGAATATAAACAAATACAAAAAACTGTTGTCACCAATTCACCCTCATTTTTCTTTATGTAGTTAACCAAACATTTCTTTCCAGAAGAAAATTCATCTTTCTCACCCTTTAACCAGTATATAAGATTTTCAGTTTCAACTGTTCTCAACAATCTATTAAACCATTCTTTCATTGATGGTATTTCCAACTTTTCCTGATACTTTGCACATACTAGTTTTGCTGCCAGTAACATATGTTGCACCAGTTTCTGTTGTTTCTTATCAATGGTTGTATTCTAGTAGATATAATAAATTTATAATATAAATTCCTAGTAAATATAATTCAGGATTCTTAGATATTTGAGCTTTCAGGATCTTTTGCATCACATTCTGTATCTTAAGCAAAAATTGTTTAACTTTTTCACAAGTCCACCACATATGGCACAAAGATCCAACCTGATCTTGGCATTTCCAGCATTTATTCTTCTTATCTTTATATATCTTTGCAAATCTCTCTGGCATCAAATACTGGTGGTACATCCTTTTATAATAATTTTCTTGAAGATCATAGGAAAGTATATTTTTAACATCCTTTGTCCATATTTTTTCTCATTGATTCATACATATGAGAGATATCAGTGGATCCTGGTGGAAACTCATTTGCTTCATCACCTCCTTCTGCGAGAGGAACAAACCTGTTAGACAGTGGAATTTCTGCTTCTGGAGAACTGGACAAGGGAGGCTGCTGAACAGTAAATCATTCACTTTACACTGTTTGAAGTGAGGTATGTTATTCAAATTTTGTAGTGATAAAGCTCTTTTCCTTCTCATAGTCATATTAATGGTGGAGGAGAAAGCTGTTTAGGAAAATCCTCACACATTGAGAAATTACGAAGTGCTCAGTGAAGTCGAAGGCTTTCACGGCTGGAATCCATAGGTTTTTTTGTGGGTTTTCCATGTTTTGAGGCCATGTTCTATTAGTATTTTCTCCTGATGTTTTGCCTGCATCTGTGGCTGGCATCTTCAGAGGATATGGTGGCATGGAAGTGAAACAGAGTATATATACTTGTGTAGTCCCCTGAATGGGAGGGAGCAATTTGCATGTGTTACAGTTGGCCTATTGTTAAATGGGATATCCCCCAGGGTTGTATTGTTAGTCAAGGGATATATATATAACAGTACATTAAGTACATTAGCAGCTCATTGTGTTGTTCCCTGTAGAGGGACCTCCAGGGTCTGGAGAATGATGCCCACAGCTGCAAAGTATGTGGTATACTCCAGCAGAAGTTAGAGGATCCCTTCTGTCCTTTGCTGAACATATCATTTGTTGAATTTTCTTGGTTGGTCTGTACACTGGGACTTGTTACTGCAGTTGCTAGCCCGGATTTGTGGGATATTAGATATCACTTTGATATCAATAATTTGGCCTTCTTTACCTATTCCTCTGCACGTGCTGCAATGTCCCTCGGACAAGCTCGTAGACAGGCACAGCCACTAATCACTGTAATATTCCAAACAATACAGGCTGGCCAGAAATAGCATCCCGCCGCTTTCAGGAGACCTCAAAGGCAAGTACTCTAGTATGTATGCATGCTACTTACAAAGAACTCCCTGCCCCGAGCAGGCAGCTTGGTTAGGAGAATCCTCATCTGTCAAGCACTCTGCGTTTGCATACTGTCTACTCCTTTGTCAATTCAGACCTAACTCAATCATGCTAAATTCTGACCTTTCAAAGGCTTTGTCTCCAGCCCAAAACTCATTGTTCTCCCCAAGTAAAGACTAACCTGTGGCTACATTTTCCCCTATAAAACCCCCTGACTTTGTGAGCTTCCTTGGATCGCTTCCGACTTCCATCCAGCCTTGCTGCTGCTTTGCTTGGCAAGCCTTCCCCTCAATCCCACGTACTAAGACTCCATATCTCCGAACTTCTGCTGCAGACTATCCGGGCTTCAGGACAGGTGTAGTATCACCCAAACCAACAACTCCTCTAAAAATCCCTCTATCCCATTCCAACCATTATTTCTTTAGTTATCTGTACGAGTGTGTTGCATACACTGTTTGATTGTATTTTAATAAAAACAATTATTATTATTTCACTTCTGTTTGCTCCTTGACTTGGCCTGACCCCGTAGACATTGGGTAAAAGATCTCGTTCCATTGCCCTGCCTCTCGTATTGCTAGCTTGTGCTCTGTGCTAATTTCTCCAACTTATATAATTGAGAGCACATTTAGGTGTTCCTTCCAGGACCTCCAGAAAACATGGTAACAGACTACAAAACGCAGCATCCAAACACAAATGAGAGAACACAAAAGACACTGCAGACTAATCCAGCCAGAAAAATCAGTGGTAGCAGAATATGTTATAAACCAACCTGGACACATAATGCTTTTCGAAAGCACAGAAATTCTGGATCATTCTGACGACTACTATGTCAGACTACACAGAGAGGCCATCAAAATCCATAAACACATGAACAATTTCAACAGGAAAGAAGAAACTCAGAAAGTAAACAAGATTGGCCAGTATTGAAGAACACTAAAATCAAGACTCAAAAACATGCCAATGAACACCACCCAGACCCTGGTGGTCCCTCTACAGGGAACTACACAATGGGCTGCTAATGCACCTAATGCATTGTTATGCATATTCCCTGACTAACAATACAACCCTGGGGGATATCTCATTTTACAATAGGCCAACTGTAACACATGCAAATTGCTCCCTCCCATTCAGGGGACTACACAAGTATATATACTCTGTTTCACTTCCATGCCACCATATCCTCTGAAGATGCCAGCCACAGATACAGGTGAAAGGTCAGGAGAAAATACTAGTAGAACATGGCCTCAAAACCCAGAAAACCTACAACAACCTATGCTCAGTATTTGTTATTAAATTAGTTCCCTTATCAAGAAGCAGCAACTTATGACCTTGAGCCATCCAAATGTTGCATTTGTAGTTAAAACAGAGATATTCAGTGACACAGTAGCACTACAAAAACAGCAGATAAGGAGTGTGAAAGGCAGTAAAAACAATAATAAAACAATAAAATAATAAAACTATTGGGCTAAAAACAGTTGGGCTGGAAAAGAGAAATAACTCATTAGCTGGAGAGGCTCAAGCAAAACTTCTGCCTCCAACACCATCTTATCTTCCAGTCATCTGAAAGCAGAATAGATACATATGATGTACCCAAAATTTCTTGCTCAGCTGATTATCTATTCTTTAACTTTTTCATCTTCCATGTCTAATTTCAATAATTTTTTTTACATTTGAGCAGTTAAATGGTCATCATCAGTACATAATATTAATTCTAAATTCAATTTGTTCTTCTTTCTATCTTCTTTAAATCTTACATACGGTTGTCTATATGAAAGCCATTGCATATTATTAACTTCTTCTTGCAATTGTTGTAGTGATTTCATCAAGAGTCTTCATCTCTTCTTTCTTATAGATTGTAGTATGTAAACCAATATTGATCAACTCCCATCTGTGTTCTGTAAAAAAAGTCTTGTGGAGAAATCCAAAAAGTTGTCTTGGAATACAATTTCATTTTATATTTATTCCAGAGTTTCAATAGGGCACATCTAATACTATGGTTATAAAAAGCAACATTAACTTTAACTTTATCATACTATAAGTAGAAGTGCCACCCAAATCTTAAATCATGTTCTTCTAAGTTCAGTAGTTTGTTATCTTTTGACATAATCCTTTTTTAAATCCAAGTCTTACATGAGGCTGCAAAATAAATTTTAAGATTTGGTAATCCAAGTCCTACCCATTCTTTTGAATATTGTAAAATCTTTGTATTTCACTCTGGGTTTCTTGCCTTCCTAAACAAATTTTAGCAAATATTTTTGCCATTGTTTGAATGGTGTTCCTTTGGTCAAAACTGGAACCATTTGAAAAAGAAATATCATCCTTGGAAGAACATTCTTCTTTATTATTGAAATTCTCTCCAATTTCTGCCATTTATCTAAATCTTTCTTAATCTCATTCCAGGTCTTCACATAATTACTTTCAAATAATTGTCTTGAATTTCCCATTAGATAAACACACAAATACTTCAATTTTTTTTTCCAATTTCAAAACTTGTTTTTAACTGTAATTCAATCTTTTCTCAAGTACTAATATTCTTACCTTTCTTATACATAATATTGTACAATTCAGATGTTCATCATGTTGGGTCTGTATGGACCGTAAAATAAAGTTTGCATATTTTTAGTTAAATTTTTTGTCTTTTCCTTATTTATCTTCAAACCAGCTAAGGTTCCAAATTGTTTTATTCTTTCTTGCAACTTCAATGTCAATTCCAGTGGATTTTCCAACATAATCACTAAATCATTAGCAAAAGCACTTATTTTAAATTAGGCTTTTCTAATTTTAACTCCAGTTAACTCCTCATCTTGCCTGATTGCTCTGTTCAGAACCTCCATTGCTAAAATAAACAAAAGAGGAGATGAGGACATCTTTGTCTTGTCCTTTTAAAAATTCCAAGTGATTTAGAATGTCTCCTTTCACTACTATTTTTGCAAGTTGATTAGAGTATGTTGATCTGATCCAACTTAAGACATTAGAGCTGAAGTTCATTCAGTCAATGATTTTTAAAATAAATTGCTAGTTCAGGTTATCAAACACTTTTTCTGCATCTAAAAAGATTGATGCACCTTGCTTTTCATTATGATTTTCAAAATAATCTATATTATTCAATATGATTCTGATATTTTTTTTCATTTGTCTTCTAGGTAAAAATCCACCTCACTCTTCATTTACGTATATCTTTTATATATTCTTCATTCTTTCAACTAAGATCAAAGAGAAAATCTTGTAGTCATCTAGTAAAGAAATTGTTCTGTAACTCTTAGGTAAAGTTACGTCTTGCCCTTCTTTTGGAATCAAAGTAATATTAGCTTGTTTCCATGAATCTGGAATTAATCTCGCAGTTAATGCATCATTCATTAGTATTAATAGAGGTAAAGCGGTTCTTCCTTCAAAGTTTTTTAGCAGGGAGCACCAAATCCATCTGGGTCTGGAGTCTTCCCTAATTCCAGTTTTTGAATGTCCTGCCCAACTTCCCCTAGCGTTATCTTCTGATTAATCTATTTTTCCCCTCTTCTGTCAGTTTAGGTAGGTGTTGTCTTTCAAATATTCTTCAGACTTCGATGCCAAAAAGAGAATGGAACATTCTGCCACATGTGGTGGTCTTGTTCAAAAGTTAAGAAATACTGGACTAAAATCCATAATGTAATATCAGAAATCTTTCAACTTAATTTTCAAATATCACCCAAACTGTATCTTTTGAATATGACTGTGAACATGACATGAGATTCACCAGAAGTAAGAGTCTTACTTGCAAAAACTTGGAAAAGAAATGACATTCTAAAGACAGAAGAGTGACAGAAAATTAATAGAAGTGAAAGATTTAGACTACTTGTCTGTCTAAATTAAAAAAAATTGATGAGAAGTTCAAGGAGGAATAGGAAACTTTTTAAAACTATCTATGGGAAAAACACAAAGATTCATTACTTCTGGTCTGAGAGACTAGAAACTTAACCAACAAGACTTCAAAATATCTATATATAAAAGTATATAGATCAGAAATGTGTTTAATTAAATTTAAAGAAAAACAAAAGGTTAGACAGAAAACAAACAAATGCACAGTAAAAGGTAGGAAAAAATATAATTGTAAATATGTTAGGAAGTGGAAGTAACCTTACACTTCTCTATCTGACTAAGGGACAACAGGAAGTCAAAAATTATAAACTTACTTAAAAGAGATGGGAATATTAGATTGGAATAAGAAAGTAGAGATAATATATGCAGCTTGTACTTGTACATATACTACCTATGTGTATATGTGCTGGTTTCTTTTCCTCTTTTGTTTTGGAATCTGCAGTGATGGATTGTAACATGACTTAATTTTATTCCTGATTGTTTTGTGTATAAAAAATAAGAATTAAAAAAAAACCACCCTTCATTTGTCTATATTTTTCACTGACTATAACTTTGAAAAATACTCATGGAAAATCCTTTGTAAGTTTTTACCCTTAGTACATTTTTTATCACCTTCTCATGCTTTCAAAATAATTATTTTCTGTCAGACTTTTTTTTTTTTAGTCTATAGGCTAGCCATCATTCTGGCTTATTTGCATACTCAAAATCATTCTGTTTCAAAAACTTCAACTTCTTTTCTATCTCTTCCATTGTCAGCATTGTTAATATATCTCTCAACAGTCTCAGTTTCTTTGAGATTCCTTCATCTTCTGGGAATTTCTTTAGTAAGTCTTATTTTATTTTAATTTCTTTAAAAAATGTTTATATTTTCTGTTTTCTTTTATATTCTGTATTTGTTTGAATGAAGTATCCTCTCATATATGCTTAACTTGCCTCCTAAAATGACCTTTATTTATATTCCTTTCAAAAATTTCTCTAATCTCACTCTTTGTCCTAGACATTATTCTTCTTTAGTCTTCAAAGATTTTTTTAGTTTCCATCTGAATTCTTTACTTGTCTTTCTAAGCTGCATTATCACAAGATTATGATCAGAAAAGATATTCGGCAGTATTTCAACTTTGTAAATCTTTTCAATCCAAGTTTTAGAAACCCATATCATATCTATGGATATATCTCATCTCCATATATCTATAATTCCTAAATTATCCATCATTTCAAAAAATCCCTTTGGCAATCAGCCTTGCCATTTTTTGATCACCTTTGAGGAAGATCTATCCACTTGTGGAGACACTACCCCATTCTAATCGTCCATTAAACACCAATTATGATAGGACAGTTCAGTTAACATAACATTCAATTCTTGAATTAACATTCCCGTCTGTAAAACTGGAACATAAACCCCTGTTACCCTGTTTACTGGGGGTTCCAGGAGAGACATCTAAATAACCAAACAACAACACAATTTGGGGAAAATTAGCTTAGAGCACTGCTGGCAAAACGAGAGGCAGGGTAATGCAGCAGGATCTTGTAACCCAATGTTTACGGGGTCAGGCCAAATCAAGAAGCAAACCGTGTTGGGAATTAATGAAATGATCTTTATTAAATACAGGCACACAATGTAAGCAACACACGCACACAAGTAACTATAGAAAATAAAGGTTGGAGTGGTATAGAGGAATTTTGAGAGCGATTGTTGAATTGGGTGATACGGAACCTGTTCCTGGAGTCTGGAAAGAAGATAGAGAGCGATGCTGGGGTGTGATGTAGCTCAGCATGTGGAACTGAGGGGAAGCTCACCAGGCAAAGCGGCAGCAAGACGGTCTGGAACTCGGGAGCGATTCCAGGTTGAGCAGTCTCATTTACTGGAACTGAGGGGAAAGCTCGCCAAGCAAAGCAGCGGCAAGGCTGGATGGAACTCAGGAGTGATCTGAGAAAGGTCTCAGAATCAAGGGTTTTTATAGATTTTTATAGGGAGAAATGGGACTGCAGGCTATGCTTGGGGAAAACAATGTGATTTAGGAGCGGGACAAAGCTTTGGAAAGGTCAGAATTTAGCATGATTGAGTTAAGTCCGAATTGACAAAGAGGTAGCCTGTATGCAAATACAGAGTGCTTGGCAGTTGAGTCTTCAGCTTGCCAAGTTGCCTTCTCGGGGCAGGGAGTCCTTTGTAAACAGCGTGCATACATAATGAAGGTGTTTGCAGCAAGGTCTCCTAAAGCAAGGATCTGGCTATTTCTGGCCTGCCTGGGTGGAGAATGGAATGTCCAGCAATTAGTGGTCACGCCTAGTCTGTGCTTGTTCGGGGGCCTCACAAACACGTGGAAAGGGGTGGTAGAAGAGAGCCAAATTATTGATATCGAAATGATATCTAGGGGTATCTCCAAGTATGCCTAGTAACTGCAGTAACACCCCCACCACCGAGATTTTCTCCCCATTTACAGTAATTTCTACTCCCACAAGTCTACCTTCATCATCAACAAGTCAATTTTGGATACAAAGTTGTTTTAATGTATAAAATTTATAACATATAAAACAACCCCATTTTTCTTGATTGTCCAGTAGAAATAAATTCTTCACCTATTCCCTCCCCCCCCCCCGAATCAACAGTTTTTGGTCTGTCCTATGAATATGAGTCTCTTGTAAATAAATATCATCCAAGGCCAGTTTATTAAGATAGTGCAAAATATTTTTCTTCTTCTGGGGCATATTTGCCCCATTTATATTCAAAGTCAAACATTTGTAATCCATTTTAGGTTTCAAGTGAGAAGAGGTTCATCTTAGTTTTGTGCCTTTCAGTATTATGTGTGTGTGTGTGTGGTGGTGGTTGGGGGACCAGAATTGGCACTCAGAATTACAAAGTAGCAAAATCCTTTTAAAGTTGATAAAAAAACAACCCATACAGTACACTTGAACAAAATCAAAACAATATATTTCAATATAATAAAAATAGTAGTGCAGTTCTAAAATTGAAGAGTAAAAATACAAAAATAAAAATACATGATCAGACAAAAGCAAGAGAAAAAATGGAAAAAGGAAAAAAAAACCCTCAATAAGTATTTTCTGAAGTCCAAAATCTTATAGCCAGAAAAATAAATAAAAAGGAAATTTAAAATCAGAAAATAAATATAAATAAAAAATAAAAAATAAAAATCAGATTAAATCCATCAAAGTCCAAAATCTATCAAAGTCTATAATCCAGTAGGGTGCAAATATAATTAATAAGTAAACAGGTCCATTTGACATGCAGTAGAATAAAATTCCATATGCAGTAAAATAAAATCCAAGCAATATAATCCAAGCAATATAAAAAGGCACTGTCTCTTTAAAATTTCAGCTCATGAGAAGGCATAGTAGTTTAAGGTAAAGATCCAAGCTGCTGCTGACAGGAACTTCTTGTATTTCTTTTAATATGAAAATTAGTAGAATAGGCAGTATATTTACCCAAGAAGTTCATCTTGAGTAGTGTAATGCCCATGTGGGGGGAAGACAGTTTCTCACCTTCTTCCAGCTCCACCAAAACTTGCAATTGTCTCCTTAGCTCAGGACTCTGCTATGTCCATTCTGTTCCTGAGTGGACTCCATAGATTCCCGATCACAATTGATCCAGAGATCTTAAGGCTCGCTGTAGATCAGGGAGCCCTGATGAAACTTCAGGGTTTGCGATCTAGCGTACAATCACTAGATCGCATCTTCCATTATCGTGACCAGAAATCAGAAACCATACATACACTATAAAAAGGAACACACAAAGATGTTCACACAGAGATCCTTCTTTTGATTAAGTCCATATGCTAGGGTTCTTTTCTGTGTTTACAATGGAAGCTGCAGGGCGGCAGCAGGTTCTAGTGTTGTAAGCATGGACATCTGGTATTTCCAGTTCTGCGTATCTTTGTTGTAGAATGTGGATCATCACTGTGCTTGCATGCAAGCAATGCAATGTTCCTGTGGTTGCTGCAGTCCCTGGTGTCCCCTGTCTTTGGAACTGAGATGTATATTGAACATTTCTAATCTGTGAGCCATTCTTTTATTTTCCATATTTGTTGACAGATTTTAGTTAGAACTAGAGTAGATTCTATCTCTGCAGCTTGAAGAATTTCTATGTATGCAATCTGTTCCTGATGATTTATTTCTTCCAAGTGCAGCTTCCATTTCACTCTCTGGAGGTTCATCATCCAATGGTTCTTCCTTGAATGAATCTGTCATCCTTTTTTCTCTTTTATATAATTCTTCAATGTAATGTTTCCAGTGTCTTTTTATTTCTTCTTCATCATTCAGTGTGTTCCCCTGCTGATCATAGAGCATTACCACTCTTCCTTAAAATTTGCCTGTGATTTCTTAGATCTTCTGGAAGATGTCTCATGGTCTTCCTTTTTTGTTGTCATCTTTTATTTCTCTGCATTGATTGTTATAGTACTTGTATTTGCCCTTTTAGCAGCCATAAACCCCATGCCATGTTATGGTTTAATTGACATACATTGAAATTTATATAAAATATATATTCTACCTTGATATGTCTGGATGGCCCTGCTGAATAAGAGGAGAGCTGGCTGAATACATGCATCATGAAATCTAAGGTCAAGAAGAGCTCTCCTAGGTACAGCCAGGTCATAGTCGGGAAATTACCAGAAACCTGCAGAGATAATAGGCTTTTTTGGCACATTTAGTCCGGCTCCTCAGCAAAAGCCTATTTGAAATGGGAGACCCTTCCAACAACACTGCTGCCATAAGCATAGCCTCTTGCCTTACAGGAGCGTACAATCGCATCACCATGGAAAGATAGTGCCTTAATGATGGCATTATTCTATATGATAGGACATTACAATAGTGACTACTGTTGCTTTGCCATTATGACTGTTCTTCACTTCCCTAACAAACATTGTATATAATGCCCTTATTCTGTATTATATGGCATTATATAAGGGAGGCAAAGCAACTGTGGCAACAGCAAAGCAGTAAGAGTAACAGTTGCCATTGATAGCAGACTATATTTGCAATCTTTCTGAAACTAACTGTAATGATTTCTGGATAGCAGATGATTAAACTGTGCAAGTAAGCAACAGATACTTGAAAACAGTTGAATTAGACATGGAAAATTCCATCTGGTCATTTTTGTGCAGGATCTGTCACCTGTTTTTAGCATTTATCTTTTTTTATGATTCCAGAGTTGTAAATTTGCAGGGTTTCTCCCAGATTTCCTGTGAATGCTACTATGAAATCATGGATTTTTTCTCCAGTTATGGTGTTAATAAGAGAAATTTAAGGGGAAAGAAAAAAGATAGCCTGAAGTCCTATTTTGAAACTGTATTCACAGTTGCTATATAGGGCTGGAGTAACTGTCTCATTTGGTACTTTAGGAAGCCATGTTTTACAAACTGCTCCTCGGTAATTAGCCATTAAAGCCACCATGAGTGTGCTCCGGAAACAAGTGTGTTGTATTGATACTATGTAGTCGGCATAAGTTCATTTGTATCTTTGTAACAGGTAACAGGATCCACATGAAATAAACTGAGATACTGGTGCTACAGTTTACATATCTCTAATCTTCTCAAAACCACTGAGTGTAATGACCAACAAATATGCAAACACGAAGAATATGCAAAAGGAAAGTTAAACAAATCCCACCATGGAAGATTTTAGGACTATAATGACCCAGTGGCTGAAATATCCTGTACTTAGATTTGGTTGCTTAAACTTACTTATTAAATCTTTCTGTGGCACATTTGTGGGTTTACACACTATGTCTGTCTGTTTGTTTGTTTGTTTGTTTGTTTGTTAAGCTAGCTATTTAGTTAGTGGTGCAGTGAAAATTTTCCCCCTCTCAAAGTCTGTTTCCCTCTCCAGAACCATATGTCCCTCTTCCCATTAGGTATCTATCAAATGCTTAGCTTCTACACTAGAAGCCTACTAGCCCTGTATGATACACCAGAAGAAGGAGTAGGATTGAGAGAGAAAACTGTCCTTTCCCACTCATTAATCAGTCCACTCCCTCCAGAGTCCTGAGCAGTACAACAAGGCTCTTGCTGTAAGCCCTAGACTATATGGGGCCTGAATCCATGAACAGCAGCATGCATGCTGTGACTTGAGTCACAATGCATCCAAATACTAGATACTAGACAAATTTATATTTTCCAAACCAGATGCTTGCAAATGACACATACCCAAAAGGCTAATCACTATCAAAGATAATGGCAGTGAACAACTCACCGTTGCAGGCTGGGGCGTGGCGTCCACCACCTCAGCATCACTCTCCGGATGCCCGGAGATGGCGGCAGCCATGTTTGCACGTGTGCACTTGCGTATGTGTGAACATTTGCTCCTTTTGTTCTCCAATGGCCAATGAGTTCAAGATGCCTTGCTTTGAACTCATTGGCTGGGAGAGCGGGCCTGTGTGAGGGCATCCTGGCTTTACTCAGGTCCAATTACAGCGTATGTACCTGACAGGTATCCAGGCTTTTGGCAGTTGGTGTTTGGTGGCAATGACAGCAGCGGCGGCAACGATGATCAGCAGCGAAAGAGACAGCAGCGAGGACGACGACCAGATTGAGAGAAAGTGTCAGCGGTGATGATGGTGGCGAGGCAAAAGTAGAGGCCACAGCATGGAGGCAGAAAGTCGAGGCGTGTCACGTGGTCGGCCATGCCAAGAGCTGTTTCCAGTATCACGCTATGGCCCTTTCTGGGCTACCTTTCTTTTGAGCTGAGTTACAGAGCACGTGCCCTGCTTCAGGCCTTGGCCCTCGTTAGTCAGGCCAGGCAACTCGCTCTCTGCCTCCCACCTCTGGCCTCCCTTCGTAATCTTCTGCCATCTATCCCTGGTGTTGCCCACCTGCCGCCCTCACCCCACGATCTTTCCTGCTAACTTGGGCCAGTAGGCACTTGGTGCCTCCCCCTTGTGTGGTTTGGGCTACCGTTTCCCACTGGTACCATGCCCCCTCAAAAAGTGGCTGAGCCAAGCCCCTCTTCCCTCCCCAGAACTAGGGGCCAGGGGGGCCGAGCTCAGAAATCCTGGACCAAGATAGGGTCCTCTGGCAGCCGCAAGGCTGGTCTCCATTCTGGGAGGGTTCCTTCACTTCGGCCAGTCACGTCCCCTGGCAACACAATCCTGGAAGGCATCGCGCAGTCTCTGGAGAAGCTGGCTGAAAAAATGAAGTGACTGGAGTCCAGGCTGGCAGCAGCACCCCCTGAGCCGGAATCTAGGCCTCCTTGGCAGCACCAGGAGGGTCACCCTAGGGTCAGGAGGAGGTGGTCTTCATCTTACAGCAGCAGCACAGACACCTCTACCAGTTTGGATGGCAGCACTACAAGCCCCAGCAGGCGAAGAAGATGGAATGGCAAGAACAAAAGACGTAGGAGGCGCAGCAGGAGCAACATTGACAGTGTGGTATCTGGGGGTGAGTCAGGAAGGGGTATAGTAAATCCCAAAGATTACTGGCATATCACAGCCACTGTGCCTGGAGTCCCCAGGTGGGCCATTCGTAGGCGTCAATGGGACAGGGCTGGCTCCCTCATCCCCAGTTCAGCATGGGCAGGCTCAGGGCAAAGGGATGGGTTGCCAGCTCAGGCCACTTTCGGGGACCATGAGGACCCCCCGGGATCTATTTGAGTAAAAAGACCAGGGAGAGCATACTTGATGGTTATTTCGTGGATGTCTTCTAGCTCCTCAAGCCGGAATGTGAGGAAGGACACATTCCTAAGTCTCACAGACACCACAGTAGGGAGGACAGTTGAGCATTCTTTTGACAACTGGCTTGTGGGCTATATGGTTTTTGTGGAGGTAGCCCAGGTAGCATATCCTGCCTGGGGTTGCACCTCACCAATCACCTGGGGAATGTTCTGAAGGTGTGCGCTCTCGTGGGCAACAGAGCGGCTATCAAAGATGATGCCGCCTTCAGAAAACGGGCCTCACAGAGTGGTCATGCTCAGTGGGACCTCATCAATGACAAATTCTGGTTGGTCATTGTAGGTCCTCACCTCAAAGGCAGAGCTGAGGGCCCCAAGCTTTTTCATTGCTCCAGAAAAAAGCATACTAGAAAGTTGGTTTGTTGGGAATTCAATCAGGGGAAGTGCCACAGGGTTCGCTGCAGTACGACCACCTCTGCGGAGCCTGCCTTGGTCCCCACCCCAGGCCCTCTGTAGGGCCTCCAGGCTGGCCATGTTCCTTTGCCTTCAGGAGGTAGGCGAGGGGGGGCACTGCCAGCAGCTCCGGACCTCCCAAGCAGTAAGGGGTCCATGGGGCACACCCCTGTGCATCTTGAGGCTCTCCTTCCCTTACTGGACACCCACTCAAATCAACAGGCAGCCATGTTCCTATGAGAAGGCTTCTCCCAAGGCTTCAGGATACCGGCATCTGGCCCACGCTTAGCATTTGATGCTGGCAACCTTGTCAGCCTAGGAGCTCCCCCATGTGGTCGCATCCAAAATTGAGAAGGAGTGCTGGGCTGGGAGGGTAGCTGGGCCCTTTCCCGAACCCCCTTTTCCCAACCTCAGGGTCTCCCCTCTGAGGGTGGTCCCAAAGAAAGTGCCTGGTGAGTTCTGACTCATCCACCACTTGCCTACCCAAGAGGTCAACAACACCATTCCGCCGGAGTTCTCCTTGGTGTGATATGCCTCCTTTGATCAGGTGGTTTGACTGATCAGGGCATGTGGTACAAAGGCTATTCTGGCAAAGTGTGACATCCAATCGGCCTTCCAGCTCCTCCCGGTCCACCCGGAGGACCAGTGCTTGCTGGGTTTCAAGTTTGCTGGTGCATGGTATTACCACAAAGCAATGCCAATGGGATGCTCCATCAACTGTGTTGCCTTTGAGGCTTTCAGTACATACATTGAGTTGGTAGTTCGTTCTAGGTCCTGGTCCCCCTTCATCACTCACTACCTTGATTACTTCCTCATGATAGGAAGGGCTCACAGGGATGATTGCAACAGGCTATTGGGCACATTTCAGGCAGTAGTGGCTGAACTGGGCATCCTGTTGCCATACGAGAAGACTGAGGGGCCAACCGCTTTGCTAGTTTACCTCGGTATTCTTGACATCGTTCAGGGAGTATCATGCTTGCCCCAGGACAAAGTCCAGGCCCTGCAGCAGCGATTAAAGCTTCACTCAGGTCCATTCACGAGGTACTTACCTGGCATGTTTCTGAGCTTTCAGAAGTTGGTGTTTGGCGGCACCCCCCCTCTGCATTTTGTGATTTTGTTGCAGGCATCATGTTTGTCACAACTTTTATGGGTGGTCGCATGGATATTGGATCTGTGATAGTGGGCACCTTTGCCACATGCTAGGGGATGGTTGGGTCCCCATTGGGGTCAGAGGGTGCGGCGCGCTGCCCAGCTCATGTGGGCATGCAGTGGGCACCCCCTGGTGGCAGTAGGTTCGCAGTCAGCTATGTGCCATCTGGTTTTGGGCTGGAAAGTTGGGTTCATCGGTCAACAGGAGGGTTGATTGATGCCCAGATCCATGCCCATGCTTATGCCAACCTTGTTCATGCTTGTAGCCAATAAAGTTGTGGCCTTTCTTTCTCCAATTGAAGGTTGTTGTGTTTTCTTTACCTGGAGGCTGTCGCCCTTTGCCATGCAACCACCATACAGATGAAACTGCTGCCCATCATAGCTCCTGAATGATATCATTAAGCCTGGAAACTTCATGGCAGAATCAGAAAGCTTCTTCAGAGTAGACAGTCACTCATTGCAGAACAATGAGTCCAAGCATGAAGTCATTTCCTTGCAAGGAAGAGCTACTGACTGAAGCCAGGTGATCAGTCACTGTAGTGCTATATTAACTTCTAACAGCCACAGCTGTCTGTAAGCAATCCTGAGAGTCAGGCTTTAAGACCGGGAGAAGTTATGAGGGGAAAAAAAATGATATTATTGGTAGGGATAATATAGTTTTTACAGATGGAGAACTTTCATTTTTCTGTGGAGAGGGGAAACTTTCTCCCTCCGTCTTTCTCTCTTTGTAGAGATGGATTTCTGAAGTAGTCAGGCTTTAATCAAAGAATTTTTGAGCAAAAGATCTCTCAACTGAGGCCTTTTCACACTGGGTGTTTGAAACGGCGCAATCCGTCCTCTAAGGAGGAGGTCTGCACCTTGGACCGGACTGGGTCGGACCTATTTAGGGTAGATCCGCACCTCAGTCCAGTCCAGAACGATCCCAAGTGGTCCTCTAGGGTGCTTTTGAAAGACCTGATTTTTTCGGTCTTTCAAAAGCATGCAGCACGCCACTGAGAGCCTGCTCCCTTATGCAGATTCTCAGGCTCACACCAATGAGAGCCTGCGATCTGCCAGGGGGTGGGTTTTAGGCTGGCGAGCTTCAGCGGTTGGTCGAGACCCTCGACCAACTGGAAGCCACCATTTGGGACACCAGAGTAGTGCATATTGACAAGTACGCACTGCTTCGGAGCGCCGTGGACTGGACCGGGAAGCCGAAAGGTCCAGTGAGTAGCTGTGTGGGGCGATTCCCTTGCCCAGTATGGAAAAGGCCTTTGATACACATGGGGATTGCAAATAATAATACAGTACTTCTTTGGATATGAGTTAACATTTCAGTCTCAATAAGAGGTTCTTCAAGTCATTTCTGACTTCAAGGTACACTTATTACATTTTTTCTTCTTGGCAAGGTTTGTTTGCTAAATTTACAAATTTCAACTACTTATACTAAGAAGGGGTCAGCATGGTGTAGTAGTCTGAGAGATGAACTAGAACTCTGGAGCATATGGCTCAAATCCTTGTTTGGCCATCAAGGCCCAGTAGGTAACCATGGGTAAGTACATTCTCTCAGTCTTAGAGGTAAGCGCCCTCTGAACAAATCTTGCCAAGAAAACCCTATAATAGGTTTGCCTTTTCATCATAAACAACTTGAAAGCACATGACAACAATGATAAGAACTTTAAAAAAAAAAAAAGCTAGCAGAACCTGTCTCTTTAAAGCAATCCAAAGAGTAACTTCGACTGTTTCTGGTATGAACTGCTTCATTTCAGGTCCAAAGGGGAGCCCAGCTTTGCAACATAGAAGTCTTTTTATGCTTTCCCCACAGAATGAACATTCATAACTCAAAAGGAATCTTCTCAGAGAGAGTTTCGAACCCAGGGATTTATGATAAGCAGATTTATTGCCTTCACACATCAATGCTAACTGATCACTGTCAAGATCAGAAAGACCTATATCATCTTGGCCAGCCCTTTGAAAATTTAGGGCAAGGGGCATGATTTGCATCTCTCTGGATCCTATTACATTCTATGTTACTCTCACAACTTTATTGGTATGCTTTATACCTGAGGCCTTATTATCACTCTATACTGCATCTGAAGAAGTGGGTTTATATCCATGAAAGCTTATGCTAAAATAAAAACCAGATAGTTTTAAACGTGCTGCCACATTTCTTTTTTCCTTCTCCTTCCTTCCTTCCTTCAAAACAAAAAAAAATCAAGAGCACTGAATGAAATTTTCACACACAGTAGCTCATTCTAAGTGGATGAAGCTTGACACATATCAGAAAATAGGTGCAAGCTGTTAATACTCCTGTGAGTTCTTTAAACAGATAGGTGCTGTTTTTTAAACAAAAGTTCTTAGCATAAGTTCTTATCATAAGTTCTTAGCTATCTCCTCTAAAGGATAAAGCCTGTCAATTTCAGGCAAATAGGTGTGCAGAGGGTGTGAGCATATGTGTACTTATGTGCAAAGGGATGTCTTTACCATTTGTAGGGAAGGAATCCACTTATCTGTCTCTTCCTGTCATTGTTTTAGGGGAACTTGTATAAAAATGGCTTGCATTGTAGTGGTGATCCTAGTTAAGTAGCTTGCAATATTTTAGAAAGACATGTGCATGGGTTAAGGGAGTTATGATGACTGAAATACAGTTTGAGGTTTTGTTGTTTCTTCCTCAGTTCAAACTGATAAGCTCCTTTTACTTCCTACCCAGAAGGACTATGGCTGGAAATAAAAAAGACAGGCGTAACTAGGGACATTTCCTCAGTAGCCTGTTATAGTGCTGTTATTCCACTTTCAACATCCTATGGAATCTTGGGGTTTGCAGTTTAGGAAGAGGAATAATAGCACTATAACAGGCTACTGAGGAAATGACCTAAGTTACAGTTGTCTCCCCTTGTCTGCAGGGGATGTGTTCCAAGACCCCCTGTGGATGCCTGAAACAGCAGATAGTACTGAACCATATATCACCACTGGAATTACCTCTCTAGCTTTGGGAAGTTAGAAGGCTAATTCTAGTGTTGCCAGAGCCAATTCTTGTAGAAATATTGGGAGAGGGGCATTTAAAAGGGAGGGCAGGTAGGCAGGCAGGCAGACAAGGATGTGTGGGGCAGGACCCAGAGCAAGCCATGTAGGTATTGTCACGTGGGTGTTGGAGGACAAATCAGGGCAAAAGGTAGGTGGGAGGAAGGTGAGTCTGTGAGGGAAGAGGTTAGCTGTGGGGAACTGAAACCACAGATAAGGAGGAGGGGGTCCCTTTATTCCCTGCCCAGAATTTGGAACTGTCAGTTAGAATATCCCATTCCCCTCCTTCTTTGTCCCTTCCCTCCCCATCTCCAATGTTAACACTTTGTAGAGTGCTTGCAGGGATGTGTAGCTGTTTATAGTCTGAGACTGCCTGCACTTCCAGAGTTGACTGGCAGCTTTCAGAGTGTCTTGATTTGGTCAGAATCACTTTAGTAGAGTCCTCCTTCATCTTGGAAAAATGCCCAAACACTACAAAGCGGCCAGTGCTGGTTTAGGATTTAGGATTCATCTGAAGAGGATGTAGTCCCCCGGTAATGGCCTATTACGGGTTGTCCCAAGATAGTTTGGGGTAAAGTTAGGAATAGAGCTGCTTTAATCTACAGAGACAGAAATTAATGTACTTCTAACTAAAATCTGTCAACAAATATGGAAAACAAAAGAATGGCCCACAGATTAGAAACAACATATATTCCAATCTCCAAGAAAGGAGACACCAGCAATTGCAGTAACCGCAGGACCATTGAATTAATTTCCTGTGTAAGCAAAATCACGCTTAAAATTCTACAACAAAGACTTCTACCATATATGGAGCATGAAATACAAGTTGTCCAAACTGGATTCAGGAAAGAAAGAGGTACTATGGATCATGTTGCAAACATACGTTGGATAATCGAGTGCACCAAAGAATTTCAAAAGAAAATCAGCCAGTGCTTCATGGATTATAACAAGCCTTTAGTTGTGTAGAACATGAGACACCTGTATTCAGGACAAGGGGGCATCATTATGATAGAAAATGGAAAAACAGAATTGTTTCCAATTGGCAAAGGGGTCAGACAAAGCTGCATTTTATCACCCTAATTATTTAACTTGTGTGCTGAGCTTACTTAAAGCAGGATTAGATTCAGAAGCAAGAGGCATGAAAATTGGAGGAAGGAACATCAGCAGTTTAAGATGTACAGATGATACCATACTACTAGCAGAAAACAGTAAAGACTTGGAACGATTAGCGAAGAAAGTTAAGGTAGAAAGTACAAAGGCAGGTTCACAGATGAACATTAAGAAAACAAAAATAATGATAAAAATAATGGCTACAGATGATTTATATAACCTTAAAGTAGACAATGAAGACTTTGAAATAGTTCAAGATTTCCCATACCTTGATTCAGTCATTAACCAGAATGGAGACTGCAGTCAAGAAATCAGAAGAAGACTAGAACTTGGAAGGGCAACTATGAAGGAACTAGATAAGATCCTGAAGAGTAAAGATATAGCATTGAACACTAAAATTAGGATTGTTCATGCTGTCATGTACTGGCTAGCTCTGAGTGCAGAGAACAGCCTTAGGGGCTTCAAAAGCTTTATTCAGAACAGTGGAGAAACATCAGCACACTTTGGCAATTTCCAAGACTAAAGAACTATTGAAGCTGAAGTATCTTATAAGCTGTAACATTTCAAATTAGTGTGCACTAGAATTCTGTTCAACAGTTAGTTAAAACAACTCTTTTCCCCCGGACTCTTCCACCCCCTCCCATTTTCTCATTCCTCCTGCCAGCTGTGTGACCTTGCAGCTATGTCTGTTCATCCTTATTGAGGATCATCACAATAGCATTCCCTTATTCTCAGTACACTATTTCTCACCTGATCCCACTATCCCCTCACAGCACAATAAAGTCTGTTTATTAAACATTAGTACAAAGCAACTGCCTTAAGGATGTCAGGGAGAGCAAAGCTGACCTGAGACGGGCCATTGTATTTCCAGTTTCTATATATAGTTGTGAAAACTAGACAGTGGAGAAAGCTGAAAGGAAGAAAATCAACTCATTCAAAATATGGTGCTTGAGAAGAGTTCTACAGATACCCCAGATTGCTAAAAAGACAAATGAATAAAAAACCCCAGATTGCTAAAAAGTGAATAAAATGAATAAAAAACCCCAGATTGCTAAAAAGACAAATGAATAAAAAGACAAATGAATCAAGCCTGGACTCTCCTAAGAAGCCAAGGTCACTAAACTGAGGTTGTCGTACTTTGGTCATATCATGAGAAGACATGACTCACTAGCAAACACAATAGTATTTGGTAAGGTACAAGGTAGTAGGAAAAGAGAAAGACTACATTACAGTTGGATAGGCTCAAGGAGGACACCTTGCTGAACCTGCAAGACCTGAGAAGGGTGATTGATCATAGAGTGGTTTGGAGGCCTCTCATCCATGGGTTCACCATAAGTCAAGATCAACTTAGCGGCAGTTAATGAGAACAGGGCCTATCTGTTATAGTTGCAGGTTTGGAACAGATTAGAAGAGGTCCATTTCATCCACATCCAAATTATATTTTTCATTAAATTTTTGTTCTCTTTGACTTCCGGCAGCATGGTGATCTGCTAGGATGCATCTAGCACAGCTGCAAAAGTGCGACTGCCAATCGGGGTTGGGTTCCTGTCAAGGACGAAGTTGCTTCTTTGTTAAAAGAAGCCCAGATGGAACTTGCTTAGATCCAGATTCCAGTAATCAGTGCTTTGGAAGAATGAAGATAATCAGTTTCACTGATCCAGGACCAGTCACGGATGTTGCTGAGGAGACTGAGTCGCCATTACCCCATTCTGGCCCCTATCGCAGGATAAAGGCTTGCTGCTGCTTTTTTAAGAGTTCAAATGAGCAGAAGTAGGCTTCAGGTATCGTTTTCTAAGAAACCTGGGTAACCTAGTCTCCAACCTTTCTATCCTATCTGTATTATAAGCATCCCCTTATTACAGCTCTTGACATTTGACAAGGAGTTAAAACAAGTAAAAAAGACTTTAACATGTAATCTCTTCTGTTGTATTGGTGAAAACGCACTGGACTCAATGCAATTCAGTTACGCTATAAACTAAGCTATTTTTAAACACTGATTTTGGCATATAAAGACTAATTAATTTTTGGGCATTGTTTATATATATGCATACATATTTGGACATTGGACTAACTGGATTAACTGGTTTAACTGGACTTAAATACTGGATTAATGGGAGTACAATTAATATTAAAAGGCTGATTTTTGTAGTTTGGGTGTGAAGACTCTGAGAAGAATCTGTTAATTTGGTTTAGAACTGTATAACCAGGAGTGGAGTATGAATATGCTTATTTTCTTATCACATTAGAAGGAATAAGAACACATAGAATTTGGCAAAGAACTCTTTTTGTCTTCTCTTCATTACTGGAATTTTGGGACAGTGTTATTGGGGATTGTGCTCTCCGAAATGAGAAATCTAGGGATAGAATGAAGGAGACCTTATTTCTTTTCAAATTTCCTGAGAGATAAAGACTGGAGTTACGATTGCCTGATTTAGTTATTTGATCCTATTTGATCAAGTCAGTCTGAATGAAGAGGATTTTAAAAACATAATGACTTTTGCTTTAAACTTTCTTGGACTCAGTTTTTACATACCACTTTCTTTTGATTCTTCCTTTTCTGTACCTTAGCTCAAGCACTGTTTACAGAACTAATAACAAAACAGTTGAGTGAGAACACCTGCACATCAAGGTCAGAAGCATGCTTAACCTAAACAACTGAGATGAAGAAATAAAGAAACTGAGACAATTAGACAAGAGCCTTGGCTAAAAAATATTGGAGTTATACTACACTCTAGTCGTCAAATCAGATCATTGCACTTCTTTCTATAATATTTGCTTCCATGTTCTTGTATATTTGTTTGCTTTATTAATGAAGGTAGCCTAAATATTAATTTGATCAATTATCCAGAAATTAATTACACAGTGTTTAAATAGCGGTTTGGGTATATGAATTTAATTTAATCATAGATAATTTAATTTACATAATCCACAGAGGTTGTGAATTTAAATAATGAAATGAATTTGATACGAACTTTTGAAGTAAACCTGATATTTTTTTTTAAAGTTTATTCAAGACATAAGATATAAGTTGTAACATTTGATTCAAATGGATATAAGATTCATTTAATTTAGAGTTATTTGGTAGATTCCTGAGAGTCCAGAAAACTATTTATTTAGTTTGAAGTTAAAGCTGACAAGTGCTGGATTATTTAAAAACTGTTTGAAGGTGAGGGGAATTTAGGTACCAAGGAATTTGGTGCAAGTTGATGCAACCCCATTAATAGTGTCAGGAATTAAGTGCTTGATTGCTCAATTGATTAATTGTTTATTTATTGCACAAACTAATTGATTAGTATAGGAATTGATTAAGTTGAAAGTACTGATTTATACTGAAATTATACTGTAACTATATTATATAAATTTATAAGATTTTCCTACTATACATCCCTCTTAAGTTCTAGTGGAAGTATTTAATCTGACATTGAAGAGAAACACACACACACACACAATATTTATTTATATAATATCAATTGTAACAAGAATATTAAGAACTTAAGAACATTTTGCACTAGAGACAAAAAGGGAATCTTCCTTTTTAACTACCAACATGTATAGGACAACCAAGAGGGCCCTTGGCAAACACAGTTACAATTCCATTCTCATAGGAGGGCTTCCTTAGAATTCCCTAAATTTACAGAACAAACAAAAACATCAGATCCCAATATGTCCCTTAAAGGGGAAAGGAGAAAAATTGGGTTAGAACTAAGGAAAGAAATGAGAGACTTATCAACTGAATTTAAAAAAGTAAGAAAAAGAGGTGGAGAATTTTGGGTCTAAATTGGAATCCATAACCATAGATTTGAGAAAACTAAAAGAGAGGATGACATCCAAGAAAGAACTACTAATCTTGAGAAGATATAAAAAGATATGGAATATTCTATAGAACAAGAACAAACCAGGAGTACTCATATGGAACTAAAATACAAATGCATAAAAATTAGAGGTATTCATGAAATCTCAGATGAAAAATCTATATTCCAGTTTAATACCAGCCCTTATAGAATTTATCAGCTGGTTAATGGACCAAATAGATTCAGAAACTGACAAGATTTTTAGAATCAATTCTTTGATTGCTGGGAAAAGAAACATGCCATGCAATACGTTAAAGGATCTATTTATAGGGCAGTGCTATAATAATATCCCAGAGTGGAGGGAAAGAGGCCAAGATTTTCAAAGATGTTTCTTCACAGATCCTGAAAAAGAGAAAAGACTATGGATTTTTGACCCAACTCCTGCAAAAGAAAGGAGTGCCATACAGCTGGGGAATGCTTGAGGGAATAATTGTTACATACCATCAAAAATAGTATGTGTTAAACTCAGTGATGAAAGCTAAGGACTTCTTAAAGAAGCATAACGAAGATTTAAGTAGAATAGAAAAACTTCAACCAAATATGCGAGTAGCCTCCATGATCTAGGCGTGGCAGGCTCCAGTACAGAAGATGTAGAACCTAAATTGTCAGAGATAGAGGATGAGAAAAAAGAACTTCCACAGGAGGAATATAGCAGGAGAATGACCCCAAACAACAAGAAGAGGAAGATAAGGCCAATCAAGAATTGGTACAATAATTAGAATCATGGGAGATTGAAGACTCTTAAATAAAGTTAATATACATCATGTGACTGAAAATCATTTCCTGACATGTTAAGGGAATTAATTCACCTGTAAAAAGGAAAACAATTTTTCACGATCAACAGAAATACAGATATTTCCTGTATACAAGAGACTCATATAAGAACCAAAGACCTCAAATATATGCAAAACTCCAAACTAGGAAAAGGCTTCTCAACATAAACTGATAAAAGGAAAAAAGGTGTTACAATTTATATACAGAAGAAATATAATCCAAAAGAGATATTCAAAGACACAAATTGAAAATACTTGGCAGTGGAGATTGACTTTCAACAATTGAAGATATTGTTGGTTGGTGTTTATGGCCCCCTGGAAAATAAGAATACTTTCTATGAAAAACCACTACTCAAGGTCTTGGATTATAATTATCAGCAATTAATTTTGATGGGAAACTGGAATGGTGTAATAAACACTGGCATAGACAGGACAAATGGGAAAGGAATAAAAAGAAGTTGGGGAAAATCGCAAAAAAAAATAATAATAATTTTTTTAAATGATGGATAATCTATCAATTGTGGATACCTGGTGGTATTTCTACAGGACAGAGAAAGAATTCACCTTCTATTCAGAATTCATCACTCATGTGTTTCTCACCAATAAGACACTGCATAAAAATATAAAGGAAATAGAAGTGCTCCCCAAATCAACCTCGGACCATAACACCATCCTCCTAACACTGGAAACAAGAAGAATAGAATACGTTTGAAGATTAAAGGATTATGTTTTACATAATGAAGATATAATCAAAGGCAAAGCAAGAACTCCAAAATTTCTTCACAATTAACTTGAGAGAGGAAACCCCAAAACATACTGTTTGGGACACAGCTAAGGTCATGATGAGAGGTTTCTTCATCCAGTAAGAGGCTCATTTAAAGTGACAAAAAAGAGACAAAGAGAAAAAGATTTTAGTTGAGACAAAAAAAAAAAAAAGAAGAACGACTTCAATTGAACCAAAATTCAAAACTTCTCATGGAGATAAAAGTATTACAAAAGCAATTAGATATGCAGACAACAAATATTTAGGAATAAATATAACAAATAAAAGTCAAGAATTATTTGACAACAATTATGTGAAGACATGGAGGGAGATTCAAAGCAAAATGGAAAAATGGACAAATATAAATTTTTCTCTTTTAGGAAGAATAAATGCTTTTAAAATGTCTCTATTGCCTAAGCTAATGTTCCTGTTCCAAAATTTGCCAACCAAAGGAGAAGAAAAGATCTTTAAAGAATGGGAAAAAAGGTTAAGGAAGTTTATCTGGCAAGGTAAAAAACCAAGAATAAGATTTAAAACATTACAAGATGCAAAGGAGAGAGGAGGTTTTGTTGTGCCATCGTTGAAAATATATTATCAAGCATGCTGTTTAGAAATAATTAAAGATTGGATTCAAGTGGAAAATACAATAATAAAAGAAGTTGAAGGAATAGGAAACAGATTTGGTTGACACGGATACTTATGTTATGACAAAGTTAAGGTGAATAAAGACTTCAACAATCATTGTATCTGAAAGTCTCTATTGAAAGTGTGGATACAAATAAAATATAAATTTTATAGAGGACTTCCGATGTGGACCTCACCCCAAGAAGCATTCAATATTTCTCCAACAAAACAGGGAAAATTATTGAGGTATCAAGAGCTATTGAAAAAGGATGGTACAAAGTTAAGAATGAGTACAGAAGAGGAATTGAAAGAGCAAGGCCATGAAATTAACTGGTTCCCATGGAGATAAACAAAAGAAAGATGTAAAATGGATCAAAAATTATATGAGTTTGAAAGAAATGAAAATGAATTGAATGTATTGATGAAAGGGGACCAGAAAAAAGAGAATTTCTAGATTTTATAAAATATTGTTACAAAGAGGGATGAACCAGAAATTGTTAAAAATAACATGGTTAGATGGGCTCAAAATATAGGACATCCAATTGAGTTGGACACATGGGTGAGGACATGTAAGACGGATGTAAAATTTACACCAAGTTTGAATTTAAGAGAAATTTTTTATAAAATGCTATATAGATGGTATATGATGCCTATAAAACTGAAAAAAATAACAAGAAATGAGAATGGAAAATGTTGGAAATGTGATGAGAAAGAGGGGTCTTTTTTTCACATGTGGTGGACCTGCAAAATAGCAAAAAAGTTTTGGAAAGAAATACATGATGAAATTCAAAGAATGTATGGTTTTAATTTTGAAATGAAGCCAGAACTTTATTTGTTGAATATGTTAGGGCAACAAAGAGAAATAAGATTTCATCAAAAGACGTTGTTATGTATAGTAACTGCAGCAAGACTGACTTATGCTCAACACTGGAAAGAAGGAAAATATATTGATATAAGAGAATGGAAATTCAAAGTCCTGGATATGGTAGCAACAGAAAAGCTAACTTTTTCACTTAAAAATAAGCCAATCCAGGGCTTTGAAAGAGAATGGCGAGAGGTATTGAACTGGATAAAAGAATGAAATAGGGGAAAAGAAAGAAGGCTGTGAGAAAGGAGGAAGACAAAATGATGTGTAAATAGTAAAAAATGAGCTAAAAGTAATAGTTTATGATTGTTGTAAAATAGAGATAATGTATGGAACTGAATGTTTATATGGAACGAAATGTTAAACTCAGATTCAACTGGGAAAATTGATGTCTGGAAGCGGGGAGGGTTTTTTTAAATTGTTTTTTCATTGAAAATTTTAATAATTTTTTTGAAAAAAAGATATGCAGACAACATATGAAATGGAGAGCTTAACGCTTAAATTCTCAAAGCAGAAACACTTTGCAAATGCTAATAAGCCTGGCAAATGTCTTTCTCAAAGACTGAAAAAAGAGAGAAATGATTGATCTCCAAAATTAAAGATGGGAAAACCACTTATCATCACCAAAACAAGATCAAGGAAGTATTTACTCAATATTACATAAAATTATTTAAAGAAACACCAGTGACCAACAACCAGATTAATAACTATTTAGAGAGAATAAATATACAAAAATTGATGAAACAGCAAAAGAATGACTTAAACCAACCAATTACCAAAGTAGAGATACTTAACTCAATAAAGAAAGTGAAAGATGGGAAACTCCCTGATCCAGATGACATCTCCCCTGTCTTCTATAAAATTTTTATGAACAATTGACTACTCCATTACAAAAATTAATCAATGAAATAACACACAAGAACCCACCCCAATCTTGGGGCCAAGTTAATATTACTCCAATTCCAAAAGAAGGCAAAGATATACTTGAACAGAAGAACTTTAGACCTATTTCACTTTTAATGTAGATTACAAAATATTTGCTTCTATTTTAGCGGAAAGACTGAAAAAAGTGTTACAATCTTGGATCCATGAAGACCAAAATGGTTTTCTTCTTAAAAGACATATGAAAAATAATATTTGTACATTACTGAACATCATTGAATATTTTCATATTCATAATGAGAAGAAATTAGCAAATTTTTTTTAGACGCGGAGAAAGTCTTCAATCAGGGAAGGTTCTACACAGGTTACTGGATGTGGAATCAGCAGATATGATCTTCTTGGCAAGAGTATAGTTTAGTACAGCTTTGGGCATGATCCATACCAGAAAACTACAGGAGTGTCTAATTACTTATCCGTTGTATATAAAGAGGAAGCATAGCCAGAAAGTGAAAATACCATAAGCTCTAAAGAGAGAGCTAAAGTGGTGGCTATGCAAAAAGAACTTGGACAGAAATATTTATGGTTTTTCAAAAAGATAGATTTGGGAGAACAATTTACAAGACGGATTCAAGCAATTTACACAGATCAGTAGGTGTGTATACTTATTAATAGGGAAAAAACAAAAACCATAATAATAAGCAAAGGAACTAGACGTCCTCTTTCTCCGCACTTATTCTTAATGGTAATTGAAGTACTATTAATAAAAATTCAGGCAGGATACTAGTGTCAGGATAAAATCAGATCAACTCATTACTAGTGTCAGGATAAAATCAGAGATTTACAAACTCTTGGCCTTTGCTGAAGATATTGTTATCTATTAGAAATCCAACATCAAGTGCAGATAGATTACTTGTGACATTGAAAGAATTCAGAGAAGTATCAGGTTTCAAAATTAATAAAGATAAAACACAACTACTGACAAAAAAACTTTGAGGACCTGAAGAAAGGGAGCTTGGACTAACCACCAACTTTATTTACTCTTTCAAAAAAAAAAAGTCAAGTACTTAGGCATTCAAATCATGAGGAATAACACTAATCTCTTTGATAACATCTATAAAATCATATGGAGAGAAATAACAAAAGGATTACAAAGAAGGGTGAAACTTGATCTCTTGCTGCTGGAGATAGCAGCAATCAAGATGAATATTTTGCCCAAATTGAATTTCCTGTTCCAGAATTTACTGATCATTGTAAATGATAAACCATTCTGGGAATGAGATAAAGAACTGAGAAAATTCGTATGGAAAGGAAAAAAAACCCAAGAATAAGATTTCAAATATTAAAAGATGCCAAAGAAAGAGGAGGGATGTCCTTTATGGACCTAAAGTTATACTATCATGCAAATTGCCTAAATTGGCTAACAGAATGGATCTCTTTGAGAAATAAAAGACTCCTTCAGGCTGAAGAATCATAGAATCATAGAAATCTAGAGTTGGAAGAGACCACACAGGCCATCCAGTCCAACCCCCTGCCGTGCAGGAACACTCTCAAAGCAATCCCGACAGATGGCCATCAAGCCTCTGCTTAAAAACCTCCAAGGAAGGAGACTCCACTACACTCCGAGGCAGCATATTCCACTGCTGGACAGTCCTGACTGTCAGGAAGTTCCTCCTGAGGTTCAGGTGGAATCTCCTTTCCTGCAGCTTGAATCCATTGATCCTTGTCCTGGTCTCTGGAGCAGCAGAAAACAAGCCCTCTCCTTCCTCTACGTGGCATCCCTTCAAATATTTAAATATGACTATCAGACGTCCCTTTGGGTCGGTAAACATATATCATATATGTCAAAGCCAGAATCAACAAGAAATTTATCAATTACTTTATTAGAAATCCTTATTAAGAATCTGGACAAAATATAAACCATTAGTCTATCCTAAAATCCCATTGTGGGATTTTGCTCATGAAGCTCATGAAGCTTTCTACCAATGAGAAATGCAAAGATGGAACAGATGGATAATATACCGAGATCTCCTCAAAATAAAAAATGACTCAGCTGAACCCAAATCAAAAGAGAAGTTATTTGAAGAGGGGTATACAACCCACTGACTTCTTCATAGACAATTATTAGAAAAATACTAAATAGACAAGAGACTTTATAGTATTGAATATAAGTCCACAGATTTTAATAAAATATTACCGGATAGTGTCAATAATAAACTGGAAAGATTTCTAAACTATTACTGAGAATTGATCAAGAAAAGGAAGTGGTTAAAGACAGCTTGCTTAGGTGGGGAAAAGATATGGGAACTTCAATACATCTGGATCAATGGGAGAACTTTTGGAATAACACTTTGAACATCATAAAGCCCCATCAAACTAAGAGACAATTACTATAAGCTTCTATACAGATGTCATCTATCTCTGCAGCAGATAGCAAAGATGACAAATAAGAATCCCACTTGTTGGAAATGTAATGATATAGGAACTTTATACCATTCATGGTGGAGATGCCCTTCAATTAAAAGATTTTGGAAACAAATCCACACCAAGATAACACAGGTTATAAAAATTCAATTTCCGTATGTCCAAAGATTAATCAGCTAAATATGATAGACAGTTCTCTCCAACTACAACGGTTAAAGAAAACCTAAAAAAGGGCATTGCTATATATGATAACCACAGCCAGAATCATCCTGTCACAGAGGTGGAAAAACTCAGTGTCTCCATCAATTGAAGACTGGCTTAGCTGGAAGACAGAACATTCTTGAAACTATATGAAATTGCAGAACTGGACAAACAGAAATACTATCACATAACTCTGTTAATCAATTTTGAGATACTTGGAACTTCCTTTCCCCTTTGTGGGAGGCCACTTGGGGTAAATTAGCAATAATCAGTGAATCTACTTAATTTTTTAGTAACCCTATGTAGGATTTATAAAACATTCAGAAGAGTAGATTCAAATTTGTTAACAGATACGACAAAGAGAAATGTCAATCTCAAGTGGACCATATAGTTGTTATATGTTGTATATATAGAGTTTATTCCTTTTTGAAACTGTAGGATTCAGACTTATTTAAGTATAGAGATGTGTATATATATGTATTGACATATTTATATGTAGTAGCTGGAGAGACTGAAATAAATATGTTATCTCCCATAATCTTAGAAATGGAAGTTGTAGTCAGGTTAAAGAATTTGAATCAAGATTAACAACTATGTTAAACTGAAGATATATATGATTATAATCGAACTATAGCCTTATTTGGCAGAGAGAGATTGCTGTATAGATATTATCTAAGAATCTTTCATTTTATAATTGGATCTTTTTAATATTGTTTGACCCATCATCTTAAACTATTTATACAAAATTTTTGTAATGAGGGGAAATATTTAATTTGTTGTTGTTGTAAAGACCTGTTAATGTTTTTTAAAAACTCGTTTAATGGTTTATTCTCCTTAAGCTTCTTGGCCATTGGCCCACAGGCCACCCTGGACACACTTTAGGTAAGTAGTAGAGTTTGGATTTTTTTTGGGGGGGGGGCTGCAACCTGGAAAATCCTCCAGACCAACTATCTTGTCTGTGGTGTTTTGATGTTGTAATAAAATAAGTAACTTTTGTAAGCTGTCTTACATAGCATGCATATCTGTACCTCATTTTCATCACCTACGTATGCACAATTGGGAGGGGAACATCCTTACAAGACAAGCATCAGGGACAGGTTTCTCTTCCTTCCCCAGAATAATTAGAACAAGTTTAACCTCCCATTATATTAAAAAAAAAATCATTACTGTCATCAGTGGCAACTGAACATGCCAGAAGGAGAAAATAGGCTACAATCACACTTCCTTCTCTGTGTGCTGCATGTCCCACCATCATGTCCTGCATAACTCACAATCCACAAACTCCACCCTAAGTAGGTTGTAGTATTTATTTGTGACAAAATAAGCAACACAGCACACTTCTTCCAAAGTTGTTGAGACTGGAGCATATATAGAGTTCACAGGTTTTGTATCTTTACATAGAAATTTGGGTACACAAAGCTGTGATTGGAGAGGATCATAAATGGAACATCACCCCACGTCTTTACACATTTCCCAGACTCACAGTTGTTTACCTTTCTTTCATCCTTGAGGTCAGAACATATTTCCTGCTCCCTATCTCTGGACACTTCGAATTCTCATAACATCTTTTGGCACTTTTGTTCCGCCCCCCCCCCGATCTTCTCCCCTTCTACTGGAAATATTGTAGCAACAAGCAATAAAGCAATTAGCCATTGGATATTTTCATGTACAAACACAAGCGTCAAGTATATACACTGTTGCAATCAACAATGAGTATTACTTTGTAGAACTCTAACTACTTTAGCATTTCTTACAGGGATTTCATTGCATATTTTAATACACATCCAGCAGATAACCTGTGATGGAAGGCACGCATCCTGACACCTCTAAGGATCCTGTTTTCCCCTCACCTACAGTTAAATAGCACAATTAAATAATCTGATATATAGCTGACACCCAATACATGGCTAAAATGCAAGAGAAAGTCTAGCTTAGAGAGTCCCTTAGATGGAAGATGGAACATGCTTTTTGCCCTTCCCTCCGCTGAGAACTTATAGTTTTGAAGATTCCTCAGCAAAAGTAATTTTTTTTTGTGAACACTTTAAATCAAGTGAATAACTATGCTGTTCTTGAACTCATTTAAATCTTGCATGCAGTTTTTAAACTTAATTATAGTTGAGGCTAAAGAGCACTCTGTCTCATTCTGTCCAGGAAATTACTCAAGCTTTGGGAAAGCATTTTAACATATTTAAAGTGGGAAGCATTGCACATCTGTAAGATGTCATCATAGTGCCTTGCTCTTTCATAACTAATTGCTATTAATATTAATGTTTTCACTGCACTTGGGGGACAAAGGCTAACAAGAGGCGTATTTGTCATGTTAACTTGAATAAAGAGGCAATATCTTCTGAAAATTCAGAATATTTCTACCATGTATTTTGCAATGAGACACACAGCAAGGCACAATGAAATTTCAGGATATGGGGAAAGTTGTACCAGGATCTTTTTGCTGAATCAAGAACATTATAATTCTTTATTTTAAGCTCTGATTATTCTCTGCCAGGGAATTCAAATAAGAACACTTTTGTCTCTGTCCCCTGCCCTTTTTCTGCTCAGTTTTATTTTAATTTATTGTAAATCCTATAAAAATATATATGAGAGAAAGCAAAACCATATTTCTTTCATTTTATAGCATAGTCTGAGAAAAGGATGGGTGAAAAGGAAAACAGAAAGGCACATTCAGGCTTCAGTTCATGATTATTTGGAGTCAAGAATAAACATGTCAGTAGGTGATGTTATAACTCTAATGCTAGAGGGGAAAGAAAGAAGTACTGGAAGAGGCTGTGGATTTACACTCTTTCCCATGCCCACATCAAATCATTTACAGATCTACTCTAATCCTGGACTTGACATAGATTAATTCTTTTGTATTGGAACTAATGGAACTGATCTTTAAAAACCGTATTTCAAACCACTTCTCTACAGAATAAACACAGGCACTTGATTGGTGACATTAACCTTGTTGTTGATGTACTCCAGGAAATCAGCTTCTCCCATGATGATCTGGTTGCCAAATCAGTGCAATCTGGAGACCGGCAGAAACACAGAGGGTAGCTGGCACCCATAATATGAAAAACAACTTCTGAATGTAATTGTGAAATACTACCTTATTTTAAGTGACAAATTAGCCCCAACTGTTACTTAGTTTGCATTACAATGATATAATTTTTAATAAAATATGCCAAGAAAGTTTGAGTTTTTTTCAAGAAAATCTGTCCAAGATTATATCCTTGGTTTGTCATATTGCAAACATTTTTGCTCTACGGTTCATTTGCCAAACTTGCACAATGTAATGCCTGAGGGATTATGTTAAGCAAGAACAACTTCCTAGTGGGATCTTCATGGGAAATACAAACCCACTTTGAATTATTTGTTCCTTATTATGTTTGAGAAAGCTTCCAAAATTCCAGCATTCAGCATATTCAGCATCAAATTGTACTATCTGTACTCCAAATTGCTTCCACCAATTAGCGCATATTGTAAATAAATCCGTTGATTTAACCTCTTCTTTCAAGCCTTTAAGTCTAAGGTTCCTCCTCTTCTGATAATCATTTGCCTCAGTGATTTTATCTCTCAGTCCTGCCAGTTCGCTTTTCAGTTGTAAAATTTGTTTCTCATTATTATTTGCTTTCTGCTGTGCCTCTACCGCCAGATTCTTAATCACCTTCAAATTATTTACTAGATCCTTAATCATATCCTCTGTATTTTGAACGGCTGTTAATAATTTATCCTTTTATTTTATCCTCTGCAGCAATGGAAACTTTAACTAGAGAACTCTGATGGTTCACCCCCTGCTGCCTCCATTGTTATGCTTACCAAGTTAATTGTCCCAGTGGGGGCTCCGTTTGCTGATTTCCGTTCCCCTCCCCAAGGAGTTTTCTTCACAAATTTATGGCTTAATGAAACTTAAAGATTAGCTGAGTATTTGCTTGAATGGTTCAAACCTCTTAATCCAGATTTAGGGAGGTATTCACTTAATTTAAGCACCTTTAGGAAGAAGGGAGGCTGGAGGTGACTCTTCTTGACCAGCATGCATGTGCACCCCTCATATGACTGAGCTGATTTTTTTTTTACTTTTCATTGGTTTTTGGTAACATGAAGCAGTGTGTCCTTCTAGACAGGTTTTGTCGTTAGTGAGTGGGACCATTTTGATATTTTACTTTTTCATTCCTACCCACAGTATAACTCCAGAAAGTGATACTCAGATATTTTCTTCTCAACCAATCTCTTGGGTCCATCCTATCTGCCATGTTTTCAAAGCTATACAAAGCCTCTGGATGAAGATATCTCATGTATAAGTGTTATCACTATGATGATAACAGCTGAGTTTCTCTTTGTAGTCCAAGCTAGGTAAGCTGTAGAGGTGATGGTGAACTGTTGCCGAGATTTGGTAGTGGATTGGATAAGGGAAAATTAATTGAAGTCAATAAAATATTTCTCCTGTCTAGTCTTCTCTGGAAAGAATTGATTCCTGCATGTCTACTGGAGAGATTCCAACTTTTGACCTGAACTGTTTTGGAGTTTGCTGTTATGTGTGATAAAGTTGGTTTCAACTTATGACAATCCCACGAGTGAGATGTTTCCATGAGTCCCTGTCATCAGGTCTTACAGACTTAGAGCCATGGCTTCATTTATTGAATCAATTCACCTGTGTTGTGGTCTTTCTCTTTTCTTACTATTCCTTCTTCTCTTTTCTTACACTTTTCCAAGCGTTATAATCTTTTCCAGCAACTCATGTTGTCTCTGTCCAGTTACTTTGACTTCTAATGAGAGTATAGCAATGAACTGGTTTAGCAACCCTAGTCTTTGTATTACAATATGAATAGCAAAATATCATTGCTGATTTTACTGAACCCCTCAGTTGCTTTTGCTATGATAGATTGCCGCATATTCTCTTTAGATTTTTTTTCTTCAGTGGAGGAGCAGGAGTTATGGCTTTAAAGTGTTTCCAATCTTTTATTTCCTTCCAAAAGATGGATAGTTTGCTTTCTGCTCCCTGTGGATTTCCCAGGAGTGACTATTTGACCCTATTAAGAAGTAATTGAAAAAGTCACCCGGAAACCATCTGAAGCTATTATCAGTGTACTCTATCAACTCAGATCTCCCCCACCCCCTTTTTAAATAAATAGATAGATAGATAGATAGATAGATAGATAGATAGATAGATAGATAGATAGATTCTGGAGCAAGGATTTCAATGCTAAACTAATTCTTAGGAACTGTGGGTAAGTGGTCAAGATAAAATAAACAAGATGAAACACAAATGGTGATGACTGACTGTCCTTGGAATCCAAAAGAGGAGAATTCTTGGAGAGCTCTTAGTCACTGAGGGAATATGTCAGGAATGAGTAATGAGCAACCCATGGGCCGCATGCATCTCCAAGACAATTTTCATATTCCCCAGCCTTTCCAGAATGGCACCACTGAATTTTGGTGACAAACCACACAAAGACCTTTAAAACAACCAGGAAATGTTTGTTTTAAACATCTCTCTCCCTTTCCCTCTCCCTCTCCCTCTCTCTGTGTTTTGGTGGATTGCCACCAAAAGTCAGTGATAACATACCCTTCAACACCAAGTGCAGCCAAGCAACATTATAGTTTGGTCAAGGTGGCAAATGTTATTCATCAGGAAGAGCAGGCAAACTGGGAGAAGCTTCAGCAGTTTAGTTATGCTTGAGCCTACATGAAAGGGCAAGAATCCACCTCTCCTTTCCTCCCTCTCCCTGTGAGTTAACTGAGTACAAACTACTTTTGCACTTTGAGCTAAACTAGCAGCAATTGAAGATACCTAAGGACAAAGGGGGGAGAAGTGGGAGGAGGAGAGAGAAATTGGGCATTTTAAAAACAGCTGATAAAGTGGAACAATAGAGGATTAATAGGGACTGTTCCTGTGAAAATGGGGCAGTTGGGGAGCATGTGATAAACTGCCCCACTCTCTTTAAAAGAGGAACTTGCTTATTTAAGGGCCTTTTGCAATGTGCTGTTGAAACTGATGGCAGGGTGGGACACAGACCTGCTGAGATTACCCATCTCTGGAAAATGTGCTTCAGGTGTATAGTGTTGAACTGTTTTTAATCAGGTTGTGGCTGGGCCCAGGAACTCTATACGTTAGATTTCTTTTGACAACTGGGATTTTTTTTTAGGAAGACAGGAACCTGGAAAAAAGCATGCCATATTTTGGAACATTTGCAGTTACTCCAGACAGTAAAAGGATTTAAATAAGGTAGACCTAAGGGGGTCTAAAAACCTAGTGCTGGAATACAGCTGTACACATAAAGGAGGGTACAGGTTCTTTTCCTGACTGAAAGGTCCTTGGGCCTGAGGGTTGGCAAAGACCTTTACCTTCAATGCATGTTCAATCTTTGCCTTCTTGCCAGAAAACCTGTTTGATTACACTTGCAGCAAGAGCAAACTGGTGACTGTCTTGGAAGAGGTCAGTGCACTTCAGCAACATATGGGCACTCTTCAGTGAATTAGAGAACATAAGGACTTCCTGAAGCAAGGGAGAATTGATTTTACAGA